>CM076583.1:967922800-969147811 GCA_034641835.2 Pinus albicaulis | reverse complement strand
ATCAGCCCGATGAAAATGGGTGTAACCAGTTCGCTGCAGATGCGTTTTCCGCTTTATTCAAATCTTTTCAGCCTTAGAGAACTCATCCTGCGCTGTCCAAGTTTGTCAAGAAACTGGATGGGTTGCAAGAGGTCGACCTTCCTCCTTCGCTACCACGAATGGCTGCTCTCTCTTTAGCTGACCGGGGGCTCATCGGTCAGTTCACCGGCCTATGGCCTTCCCCGAAAACTGTTCAACGATGGATCGAAAGAAACTGGGCAAACAAAGTTAATGGTAAATTCTCCATTCGTTTCTGTGGAAAAGGTTATTACACTTTCCACTTCGAATCTAGAGCAGACAAGGACCTAATCTTCAGAAATGGGCCGTACTTCATGGACTCTCGTGGTCTGTACCTGAACAAATGGACTCCAGACTTCGATCCTGAGCTGGATGTCCCTAATGCTATTCCGGTCTGGGTTCGTCTTCCGCATCTCCCGCTCCACTACTGGGGAGATGACTCGGTTCGATCCATTGGAAATGCTGTTGGAAAATACATTGATCAGTGTGAGCCCAAGGATAATATGCAGGCATGCGCGCGGATATGCGTTGAAGTTGATCTCGGCAAGGGCCTTCCAGAAGCAATCAAACTAAAGGTGGACGATTGGATGCATATTCAGCAACTGGACTACGAACAAATTCCTTTCAAATGCAAGGTATGTCATGAATACGGCCATTTTTCCAATCACTGTTCTAAAATTGTTAATGTTGAACCTGCTCAATTAGAAGAACAATGGGAAACTGTAAAGAAAAAGAAGATTGCCTCTGGCTTGAAAGAAAACTTTGAAGAGGCTCCTCCCAAAACTGCCCCTCCCAAGCCTAATCCCCCTTCAGCTCCGCCCAAAGCCTCCTCCTCAGTTGTCCCTTCTCCCTCCTCTCCTCTTGGTCCACCCATCCTCCCCACCTCGGGGCCATCCACCAGTTCTCCCCTGATCTCTTCAAATCCCTTTGGCGCCCTCTCTCTCCCTGATAATGACCCCCTGATCCCCCTTGAAAATGACCCCCCCATCCTTTTTTATCTTTCTCAATCCTCCCCCTCCCATTCCCTCGACCCCCCCCCCACCCCAAGCTACTAGAAGCTCCTCGAAAGAGCATGGAATCAATCAAGAACCCCAAAAAAAAGGACCTGGCAGGAAATCAAGTAAACAGCAAAGGAACGAAAATGCTCAAAAAGACATCACCATGGGAACTCAAAATCCCATAGAAACTTATATATTGGGGCAAAATAGCAAAGAAACAACACATAAGGAGCAAGGGGGACGACCATCCCTCTGAAACCCAAATACTCAATGATGAAAGTTATATCATGGAACTGTAGGGGACTAGGGCACCCCTCAAAAATTGCTACCCTGAAAGATCTCATAGACCATGAGAAGCCAGGAATTGTAATGATTCAGGAAACAAAGCAAAGATTGCAAGAGATGACAAGAATTATAAAACAGCTCAGGCATTATGAGGGACAAATATGTGAAGCAAGAGGAGCTTCTCGCGGTATCACCACAATGTGGAACAAAAATACTTGGAAATGCACATCCAAAACTATCAATCTGTTAGCCCCCCTATGAAAATTTTTGACAAGCAAATAGGGGGCTAAATCATTCTTGAGTCTTCAAGGAATGCATTTCCTCTGAAAACACAGTCTCCTTGAAGCCTCCATGTGTCTTTTATCCTTTGATAAAATCCCCTCTACTGATTTCCCTCATAAAGCCTCTCCGTTTGTGAAGAAATTCCCAAAAGCCTCCTTTCCCCTTTATTTTACCCTCATTTAGCCTCTTTTTTCCCCCCTTGTCTCCCTTTCTATTTCCCCATTTACCCCTCAAATCCTCCCAAAATCCCCTTAGGTCCTTCCCTTACTCTTTGTTTGGTTAAATTTCCCATTTTTTCCCCTTATCGTTTCCCTTTAAAACCCTTCAAAATCCATTAAAATGGGCTAAAACCCATATTCCGACCTTATTATAGGGCTTAGCCCCTTTACCACAAGCCCATTTCAAACCACTTCCCCCACATGCCCCGATGCTGGGACCAAGCACTTAAGTCCCAAGCGCTAATCGCAATCGGAAGACCGGGTGGGTGAAATTTCCTTTGTAATATCAAAAAATCTCGATGCGATGGTTTATATAGTTAAGTCCCGCGATGCGTTTAGCACTGTCGATCTATCACAAAGATCCAACGGCGGAGCGCTAATCACAGCACCCCGCCCGATCGCAATCGCAACATGTTGTGTGCACCCTCTGATTGGTCCATCGCAAGTGATTGCGATGCGATTGATCGCAAGCCTTCTTCTCCGACCTCCGATTGCGATCCCCGATTACATCCCGACCGTTCATCCTTCCCGCGATCTGACGGCCAGCGCTCAATCGCATTTCCCCTCCCGATCGAAATCGCAAGTCTTGCCTTCCGATCCCCGATCGTGTCACCTCTCGATTTAATCGCATCCGTCCATCTCCCAGCCGATCCAACGGCTCAGCGTTAATCGCACCCGCCCCTCCGATCACAATCGCAAGTCCCATCTCCCTGTCTCCGATTGCGATGCTCCGATTCAATCTCGGCCGTCCATTCTCCCCACAAATCCGATGGTCATCGCAACTCCCGATCGCAAGTCCTCTCCCGATCCCCCACGATCGTGCTGCCCCTCTGATTACATCCCCGCCGTTCATTCCTCCCCTAGATCGATGGTCATTGCTCAATCGCGTCTCCGACCCCAATCGCAATCAGAACTTGTTAAAGGTGTGTTGCGACTCACTCCCGCTCTGATTTGCGATTGCGATTTCTGTACCCGGTCCCACTTCCAAGGCTCCGCTCCCTTGTTTGTTGGTGATTTTATTTGTTATTCGCCCAAAGTTAGTTGTTGGGTTTTTACACTATTAGTCATTGCTTCGCCGCTTTGTGTTCTTTCCATGGTCCCTCCACTATTCTGCCACCATTCCGCCGCCTCCGCAGCATTTCCTCTGTCGCCACTGCCCGGGCTTTAAACAGGTTTATTTTAAATTGTGCAGACATCACAGTGAGGTGTTTTCAGCATCGCCAGCAGATCAGCAGAAAGGATCCAAAGGGGTTAACACCTGTTATTGACATAATCAATGTTTAGCCCCGCTTTCAAAGGATTAAGGTTCAGTTTGAAGACTGATGAGCGCACTAGAAAGTCATTACTGCGCTACCTAACAGCAGAGTACGTTCTCTCCAGACGTACACCGTTCCTACAGCGTTCTCCATGCCTCTTGAGCCCAGGGAAATTAAATACACAGACAGGAGCTTCATTAAAGACTGTCTGAGAAGCAGTAATGGAGGAATGGAGAAACCGTGCAGATCTTTCCTCCAGTTCATTTATTCAGAAGGCTAGCGTAGAGCTCCAAGCACCAGAAAGGACCCCAAAGAAATATCCGAGGTCGATCTTGGCCTGACAGAGATTCCCCAGACAAATTACAGAGTACATGTAATATTGCAGAAAGCCATTAAGCAGTAGGGGCGTGAACACTTCTGCCATTCTGCCTTAATGAAATTCATTTATTTTTTCACCTACTTCTGTTTCTTCCGCTTCTCCTATAAGAAATCCCCGAGAACATAATGAAAAGGTTGTTGTTGTTCAGCTGTTGGGCGTCTTGCTGTTAGAGGGATTCATTCTTGACGGTTAGAACAGTCGTGGGAGGGAGGGAGTAGCAGATTAGTTGTATGTAATAGGCTGGGAGGAGAAGTTTGGACTGTATCAACCATTGAGCTTATTGTACATGACTGGTTTTGCATCAATTAATCAAAGCACATTTCACAAGATCCTAGTCTATTACTATTGGTGATGTTTTCCTCACTCTGTATATTACATTTTCATTCTGTTTCACCTTCTTCTGGTAGGCAACAGAAGTATAACATAGGATTCACCCTTGTTAGGTGCCCTATGTTTCCTGCTCTCCCTACCTTTATGTTTTCTGCTTTATGTGCTATCTGAGAATTGTTTTTAGTCAGTTTAACCAGTGTAGTGGATGTTATTGCCTGCTCTCTGATGTATGAATTGGTTGAAACAGTTCTTAGATGTTCTTATTGGGTTTAAGCTGGAAGGTTTGGGAACACTGGGGATTAGAGCTAGCCCTGTCCACTATGATCCTTGCACGACCAGCCGGCCTTTCTAAGATCCCTTCGTTAATCTTATCTCTGTTTTCCCCTTGGAGTTGCTAAAGCAGACCTCGAGTTAAATGACCTCTGGTCCGATCTATAAGCAGCCCCTTTGTCTCTTTGAGAGCTACCTTCGAGTATGTCCAAGTAGGTCTGGTGTTAAATGACCTCTGGCCTGATCTATAGACAGAAATTCGGTTGCTTTCCTTCTTTCACTTTCCTCCTCAATGTCCCATCTCACCATCTAATCTAAAAGATCCTTTAGTATTAGATGACTTGCCCTTTGAAAGCCTTGGCTAGTTGTTGCATGTAATTTCCTTTCATGACTCCATAGCCCAATGGATGGCACTGTCTTGGCCTATCCTCTTTGCTGAAGCCTCCTACTGTTTTGTTTCCTTTCTCCCATTACTTTCTCAGTCTATGATCTCCTGACCAACCCAGCAACCAACCAACCAAATCATTTTAAAACCCCCTTTTTTGCTTCATACCTAGCCTAATATCTCATTTCGAGCTTCAAAGACATATCATTATTTGATCTATTTGGAGAGATCCCTCTCCGGGTCCAGGAGGGCTAGATCCTAGGGCCTAAAAGTGGTTCTAATGTTGTCTCATCTTTTGGTCTTGCCAATATGGCCAAAACATGGGAACCCCAACACAATCCATATTGGATCAAAGTCACACTAGAAAAACAAGCAGAGGATAAGCAAATAGTCATTTATAACATTTACGCTCTAAACCATTTCAGAGATAAAGATCAGTGCTGGGCCACACTACAAGAAGACATCCAAACTGAAGACAATAGAAATATCATCTTTGGGGGAGACCTAAATCTTATATTACACTCCAATGAAAAAAGAGGAGGCATTTTTACACATGATCCTTATAGAGCAAAGCTGGAAAACATCATGCAAGAGTGCGATTTAGTAGATATCATCCCAAAAAATCGGAGGTACACTTGGAACAACCGCAAGCTGGGCAGAGATAACATTCTGGAGCGCCTTGACAGAATTTTGGTAAATACTTCTTTCCTCTCTGAGTTTTCCACTTCTCATGCTGAAATTTCGTCTTATTCAGCCTCTGATCACTACCCCATTAGCATTGTTCTTGAAGCACATTGTCCTTTGGGGCCGTTGCCTTTCAAATACAATTCTCTTTGGTGTAGCAATCCTATTGTGGATCAGATTGTCCAAACATCTTGGCATCATCATATAAAAGGATCACCGGGATTAATTTGGGAATGCAAGCTGAAGAATACAAAACACGCCCTGAAGGATTAGGTGAAGTAGCATTACAAAGAACCAGAAAATGTCAAAGCTGAGCTAAAAAATAAATTGAAAGAAACTCACAGGAAAATCGAGGAAAATGGGCTGTCCCAAGAGGATAAAGCATTAGAAAGTGATATATAATATCAGCTGTACCGGGTTAATATAGAAGAAGAGCAGAAATGCAGAATTAAGTCAAGACAGCTTTGGCTTCATGGAGGAGACAAAAATACAGCTTTCTTCCATAAGCAAGCAACTATCCGGAAAGTCAGAAATAATGTCACCATGATCAAAAATGAAGAAGGCTGCCCTCAAAAAACCCAAGAAGCTATCAAGAAAACTGCCTTAGCCTATTACAACACTCTCCTAACTGAGACAAAGGAAACAGAGGACTATTCAGACCTCCTACAGCATATGCCCAAAGGAATCAATGAGGATATTAATGTAGATTTGACTAAGGAGATCAATGAAAAAGAAATACATGATGCCATCTGGGCTCTTCAGCCAGATAAAGCCCCAGGTCCAGATGGCTTTCCTATCTATTTCTATAGAACATACTGGGGAATAATAATAAAAGATCTTGTCAAAATGATAAGATGGGTCCAACGTAAATGAAAAATTGGAGGATTCACTAATGCCACCCATCTAGCCCTTATCCCTAAAGAAAATCGACCCTTGACCTTCTCACGTTTTCGCCCAATATCTTTGTGTAACTCATCATATAAAATTTTGACAAAAATCTTGGCTACTCGCCTAAAACCTATCGTCCCCACTCTCATATTTGAAAATCAAGGGGGTTTTTTGGCCAATAGGAAAATTTCGGACTCCATCCTTCTTGTCCAAGAGGCTATTCACTCTAGCCAAACCCGAAATGAGAAAGTTTGCATCTTAAAGTTAGACTTAGCCAATGCCTTTGACTGTGTCAGACATTCCTTCCTGTTTGCTGTGCTTGAAAAAATGGGATTTGCCACTTCCTTTATTAGCCTTATCAAAGCCTGCATTACAGGACCTTGGATTTCCCCTCTTCTAAATGGCAGACCTGGACCTTCCTTCCAATCCTCTCAAGGCCTTAGACAAGGCTGCCCTCTCTCACCTTATCTCTTTATATTAATGGCTGAATCTTTTAGTAGAGCTCTGGATTACAATCGTTGCATGGGCCTCATCACCGGGATCAAATTTGATAATGGAGTGAAGAACATCAATCACTCTCAGTTTTCCGACGATACTGTTCTAATAGGGGGAGCTTCAAACATCATAGCCCGTCGTTTTAAAACCCTCCTAGACAAATACATGAGCTACTCTGGAGGTCTGATAAATTATCTTAAGAGTTGTATTTATGGGTGGAACACTTTGGCACAAGTTCTCCATAGGATTGCTTGTACTCTTGGGGTCCCTTAAAAGCTGAATTGGGAGCAATTTACTTATTTGGGCATGCCTGTGAGTGCCGACAACTTGAAAGCTACAGCCTGGGAAGTTATTATTGACAAAATGAAAAGGAAGATACAACATTGGGGCACTTCTTGGCTTAACCCTGCAGGGCGCATAATTCTTCTGAAAGTAGGCCTCTCCTCCCTGCCCTTGTACTGTTTTACACTTTTACAAGCCCCTGCCAACTTTCATTTTAAAATGGATGCTCTCCTTCGTCATTTTCTTTGGCAAGGAGGGAGAAATGGAAAAAAAAAATACAACTTGGTAAGATGGAAGCAGGTCACTCAGCCGTGTGAGAATGGAGGGCTGGGAATCAAATCCTCTAAATTCCTAAACCTCGCCTTTGCTGGCAAGCTCGTTTGGAGACTCATAACTGGAAGGAATGCTTGGTGGAAAACTGTTCTTGAAAAAAAATACCTCAGTCACCCAAGGCACCAGCTCTTGGATCATGAGCTCCCCAACAGAGCATGCTCTAAAATCTGGAGGATGTGTAAGAAAGTTATACCATTTCTTGACCAAAACACTTCCAAAGTGCCCAAAGGAGGCAGCTACATAAGAATTGGAGAAGACAAAATAATGGGGCAACAGCCCATAAGCCAACGGCCTGGTACTCAGCAGATTCTAGCTCTTTTCAGCAGTGCAGGTATTCATACTCTGGCCCAGATCTCTCAATGGGAAGCCCACTCCCATACCTGGAAAGGTTGGAGTTTCCCTCATATACCAGCAGTTGCAGAAATCAGTTTCAACAACATGAAAACTTATCTTCATGGTATAGCGCCCTCCAAACACTACCTTGCTGATGAATTTCGATGGGATCCTTCAGGCACTATCTACACTATTAAGGTTTCTTATCATCATATCTGCATCAACGAGTATCCCATGGCAATCTGGGCACATTGGAGACTTGTTTGGAAGGCAAAAACTCTCCCAAAAATCAAATTCTTCTTATGGATCCTCTTAAAAGGGAAATTCCTCACTGCTGAGAACATCAGAAAGCGAGGAATAATTGGACCATCTCACTGTCCAAACTGCCAAAATGAAGAAGAGACAACCCAAAATCTATTTATAGATTTCTCTTTTGCATCAGCCTGCTGGAAGGAAGCCTTTCAGAGTCATAATCCCCCCTGGGTGCCTGGCACTAGTTTATTTGAAGTGTTGCACATATGGAAAAAGAGCTACCCGTGGGGAAGATAAGCAAACAATACAGCTCGAAGGGTATGGAATGCCCTGCCCTGTACACTTCTTTGGAACATCTGGCTAGCAAGAAACAGAATGATCTTCAAAGGCACAGAAACTAATGTTAGAAAGCTCTACAACAAAGCTTGGAATCTCAACTTGGAAACTCTATCCACAAAATTTCATGGGAATCTGAAGGTGCTGCAGTTGAAGAAAGGAATTACATAGGGCATATTCTGGACAGAATCAGCATAGAACAAAAAATATGTGACTCCAATAGCAGAGGCAGCCCCAGATGTAGCTGGAAAATCAGGATGAAAGATGAAGAATTTGCTCGGTGGCTCACGAACAGCAATACTCATTATCTTTTTTTCGATGGAGCCTCCAAATCCAACCCAGGAATGGCTGGGGCTGGAGGTCTTATTTGCAACGGTAATGGAGATGTGTTAACTGAATATGAATGGGGACTGGGCTATGCTTCAAACAATAGGGCTGAAGCTTTCGCCCTCCTTCAAGGTTTGCTCCAGCTTCAGAAACTTGGTATATCCAAGGCTATTATAATTGGAGACTCTGCCATTATCATTGGTCTGATGATAAGCAACAGAAAAGCCCAAAATCTGAGTCTGCAGAAAATTATTGAACGATGCCATTCTCTGGACCAGCAAATGAAAGGAAATCTTTATTACCATGTCCTTCGATCTCTTAACAAAACTGCAGGTAAATTAGCAAATAAAGCCTGCTCACACTCTGTTGGTAACCTTCGGTGCAATGGCACTGACCATTTCTTTTTCTTGCCATGATCAGGCTTTATCCTCTTTGTAGATCCACCCCACAGAAGAACATTGTTCGTGGTTTCCGAAGCTCTTTGCCCTGCCTCTCTGCGAAGAATCAAATCTCTGCCTTCTATCCAATGGCATTGACCCCCACAGATTTAACCTCTTCGGCACCAAACTCTGACTCTCTCTGGATCGCCCTTTCAAATCCCTTAAAGCTCTGTGTTCTCAGCGGTTCCAACATTTTGTGCTCAATCGATTGTTCTCCTACTCCTATTGACCTCTTCCTATCTCCAGCCTATCGGTCTCAGGCGCATATTGGACATGGCTCTACGAACGCAGCATCACTGCTCGCCCAGACAGAGTGTCTCTGTCCCAATTTCAGTCCTCTTGCAACCTTGTATTCATCCGAGTATGCTTCACAGGAGATTTTGATGATAAGTCAAAGCACATCAAATAAAAATCTATTTGAACTGGATGAACGGCGCTACTTCTACCTCAGTGGGCGGCAAACACGACACATCTACAAAAGTTAAAAATGAAGTGCAAAACCTGTTTTATTTTATTACAGTTTGTCAGAGTTTATACAACATCTCGCTTTTTCACAGCGACGGAAGCAAGTTGTAATGTTGATTCTAACTTCAACTGCATCTTCTGTTGGTCCTTCATATTCAAATATCATTCTGTAAAACTGGAGATCTGTCTCCCTCCTTTTTTCTTTTGAATATAAGCCAGCAACCGATCTTGTGACAAAAAAGAAAAGAAAAAAAAGAGCGCATTAAACATAAATGTTGGATTCGCCTTCGCATTTACTGGTCTGGACAGTTTTTATTTTTTTTCACCCTCGATTTACTATGCTGGAGCGTTTTGGAATTGCATTCGCCCCCAATATCTAGTATGGTTGCAGGGTAAAGCTTGCCTCTGCACTGGAGTCGACAATGGAGTCTTTTTCTGCGTTTGGAGTAAGACTAGGGAGTAGTTTAGTTAGGTCAGTTTTGCAGCTTCTCTGAATAATCGTAGCAGAGTTTTTTTTTCAGATATGGTGTGAAGACAGTAGCGGGTTCGATGGTTAGATCTTGTAATTTATATTTTTTTATATGATTTATTGCAGGCTATAGCATACATTTTTTAGAGTTCTCTCTAAGTATTACATGTCAGATTTCAGGGTTTCATATATGTCTGCGGTGAACTATTACCATGAATTCAAAATCTTAACAATATCCACATTATCTGTGTTCAAAAGAGAATTTTGGCTTCACGGCAATGTTGGCAGGCTAAAAACTATCTACAATTTCATTACTACAATTCTCAGAAAAATAAGAAATCTTAAGGCCTCTCCCTTGGCAAGACGCATGCCTAAAAGGCCTTTGTTTGAGCAGCCACAGCCTCTAGGAGGCCTATCCCTCCTATCTGCAGCCCCTAGAAGAGTTTTTCTTCTAGCCGCAATCGTATTTGGGCATTTTCTTATTGTTATAGTCTTGTATTAGCATACTTGTAGGGTTTAACACTTGATTTTGATACTAATATTTGTTTTGCAGGCCTATGGTAAGTTTGGTTGGGGTTTCAAGTGTTTTCCTATCTCATGGTATCATTGATTTATGCTATGTTGAGCTAACAATTGTTTTTGCAGGCTTTATCACTAATTGACGTAGTTTTCAAGGGCTCAAGTCCTCTCTAGTCTACCAACCAGCCCTAGAGCCCCCAAATTTAGTCAATATAGGTTTGATATATCATTTTTTCAAGCTAATATTGGTGTTGCATGTATTTGAGGAAGCTTTAGTGCATAATGGAAACTCATTTGTTCATCCACAACGCTCTTAGGCCTAGGGGTTTGCTCTCTAATCCTATCCTTTTACTCACTGTTTTAAATCAGATCTGAAGGCATCTCATAACAGTGGTAAAATATCTGAATACACATCCTAAAACTCATTAACAAATGCTCATAATAATCACACATCTAATCTCAAGTAATAAGAAAGATTTATGTCATTGCATTTATGGTGTTCTATGTGATTTTGGAGGACTATCATATTGTTTATAAGGTCTGATATACGCTTTTATAATTCTGATATAAGTCATAACAGTGGTAAGAATGACATAATAGAAACCTCTAAATTGATAAGAACTCATCTTGCGGCTTTGGTGCGGCTTTGGTGCATCATCTCTCTTACTTTAAGTTATTGGAAAAGTAAATTTTTGGTTGGGCTAATCATTGTGGAAACATATTGAAATAAAGTGATTGTTGTCTTGTTGATCATTCCTTGCTTCCCCCATGTCTTGCATTGCATCATTGGCATAGTCTTGCTTTTGTCTCTATTTGCATCTGATGGTTGCATATAAGTGCCCCTAAAGTAACAACAAAGTGTTAAAGTGATTGCTTGTATAAGTGGCTCATATTCTAGTTGGTAATTTCATTTGAAGATCAATGTTAGCAATCTCTATAGATGATAATTGTGCTCTCACAATAGGCATTGGTTAAAACGGTGAATCTAATTACATATATTTGATGTAAGAAGCTTGAATTTTTGCTAATGATCTAAATTTCTTCTGCCCTGTACTCTAAAGGAAATTAAAAGCAAAAAGGGCAGTATATGGTAGTAATTCAAGAAGAGTGCATAGAGCATCCACGATCTGATCTTACAACGCATGATTAACTGACTATCATTGCAGTATTTTGATACAACACCCTTGTGACAATAACCTTTTGTATGACAATAATCCTAAAGTCTTCATGATAGTCCTCCTGTGGGCCTAACTAAAGTATACCTACGGTGAGTAAGTTCTGAAGATCATACAGTTTCGCTAAGCACAAAGATCTTCTAGAGTTTGTTGACATGATATTATAGTCATTGGCACTATCTTGGATGAGTGGTTTGCAGAACAAGACCAACAACCTGAAGGGATCCTAAAAGGCATCAACAATTCTAAACCTTGTGGTATACTATGGTATAAAATTCCTTTGTTTGAGTAGCCATAGCCTCTAGGAGGCCTATCCCTCCTATCTGCAGCCCCTAGAGGGGTTTTTCTTCTAGCCACAATTGTATTTGGGCATTTTTATTATTGTTATAATCTTGTAGTAGCTTACTTGTAGGGTTTAACACTTGATTTTGATACTAATATTTGTTTTGCAGGCCTATGGTAAGTTTGGTCGGGGTTTCAAGTGTTTTCTTGTCTCATGGTATCATTGATTTATGCTATGTTGAGCTAACAATTGTTTTTGTAGGGTTTATCACTGATTGATGCAGTTTAAGGGCTCAAGTCCTTTCTAGTCTACCAACCAGCCCTAGAGCCCCCAAATTCAGTCAATAGAGGTCTGATATATCATTTTGTCAAGCTAATATTTGCATTGCAGGTATTTGAGGAAGCTTTAGTGCATAAGGGAAACTCATTTTTTCATCCACAACGCCCTTAGGCCTAGGGGTTTGCTCTCTAATCCTATCCTTTTCCTCACTGTTTTAAATCAGATCTGAAGGCATCTCATAACAATGGTAAAATCTCTGAATACACATCCTAAAATTCATTAACAAATGCTCATAATCATCACACATTTAATCTCAAGTAATAAGAAAGATTTATGTCATTGCATTTATGGTGTTCTATGTGATTTTGGAGGACTTTCATATTGTTTACAAGGTCTGATATACGCTTTTATAATTCTGATATAAGTCATAAAAGTGGTAAGAATGACATAATAGAAACCTCTAAATTGATAAGAACTCATCTTGCAGCTTTGGTGAGGCTTTGGTGCATCATCTCTCTTACTTTAATTTATTGGCAAAGTAATTTTGTGGTTGGGCTAATCATTGTGGAAACATATTGAAATAAAGTGATTGTTGTCTTGCTGATCATTCCTCGCTTCCCCCATGTCTTGCATTGAATCATTGGCATAGTCTTGCTTTCGTCTCTATTTGCATCTGATGGTTGCATATAAGTTCCCCTAAACTAACAACAAAGTGTTAAAGTGTTTGCTTGTATAAGTGGCTCATATTCTAGTTGGTAATTTCATTTGAAGATCACTGTTAGCAATATCTATAGATGATAATTGTGCTCTCACAATAGGCATTGGTTAAAATGGTGAATCTAATTGCATACATTTGATGTAAGAAGCTTGAATGTTTGCTAATGATCTAAAGTTCTTCTGCCCTGTACTCTAAAAGAAATTAAAAGCAAAAAGGGCAGGATATGGTAGTAATTCAAGAAGAGTGCATAGAGCATCCACGATCTGATCTTCTAATGCATGATTAACTGACTATCATTGCAGTATTTTGATACAACACCCTTGTGACAATAACCTTTTGTATGAAAATGATCCTAAAGTCTTCATTATAGTCCTCCTGTGGGCCTAACTGAAGTATACCTGCGGTGAGTAAGTTCTGAAGATCATACAGTTTCGCTAAGCACAAAGATCTTCTAGAGTTTGCTGGCATGATATTATAGTCATTGACACTGTCTTGAATGAGTGGTTTGCAGAACAAGACCAAGAACCTAAAGGGATCCTAAAAGGCATCAACAATTCTAAACCTTGTGGTATACTATGGTATAAAAGGCCTTTTTTTGAGTAGCCACAGCCTCTAGGAGGCCTATCCCTCCTATCTGCAGCCCCTAAAGGGGTTTTTCTTCTAGCCGCAATTGTATTTGGGCATTTTTCTTATTGTTATAATCTTGTATTAGCTTACTTGTAGGTTTTAACACTTGATTTTGATACTAATATTTGTTTTACAGGCCTATGGTAATTTTGGTCGGGGTTTCAAGTGTTTTCTTGTCTCATGGTATCAATGATTTATGCTATGTTGAGCTAACAATTGTTTTTGTAGGGTTTATGATGCAGGGGCATTAGGCCCAAGACACTTTTGTACATAAATAAACATAAGGGGGGTCTCATGTTTTGTTTCCCCTATGTAAATATTCATAGTTGAGTTATTTTAATTAATTAGGAAGGAAAATATTGTAACTGCCTGAATGATTGATGGGCACCCGAAGAGATAGTTAAAAACAGCTTTGAGTCAAGAGTCATCGAAACTGAATCGATTCATTGGTGATAATTGTATAAAATAAACCTCGTAGCGAGTCGAGAGCTGCACGGACCTACTGCATGGGCTTTCCTATTACACAGGAGAGCTGCATAGGGGAAGAAGGCCATCAGATTGAAGATCTGGCCTGCCATTGGTTGTAATTTAATCCATTGTGTAAATAAGAAATGTTTCAGTATATTTGTGCCTTGTGGATTTAATTTATGTGTGAATGTATATCTGCTTTGCTTGAATAAGTTCTGTGTGAATATATGCATGCATCCTGATGGAGGATAATCGAAATCCGTGATAATTAAGAACCCTGTGATGGGATTAATGATGCTCTTCATACAGTTAGCGGAATCGATGTAAATACTGTTGACACTGTCAACAGGGGAGTGATAGAGCCGTGAGTGTAGGCCACAACAGAGGCATGGCTTTAACCCACGCATAACGATAGTGGTGTTCATCGGACGAGCACTGTATAACGAGGAACAAGGCTGTAATGTGAAGAAATACAGTGTTGAGATTGTAGCGAGGAAGAGCGATCCTGCAGTTGTGTGGGGAGCCGGTGAATGGAACTGTGCTTGACGGAACCTTGCGCGATATAAGTGGAACCTGGAGTAGGGAACCGTGACCGAAGGAACAATAACGGCGGTTTAGAGCTAAACGGTGGGTTTCATCGCACTACCTATCGTTGGCAAGCTGTATTTGAAGAGTTGCGAGCGATTCCATAGAAATCTCGACACGTGGCATAGGGCGAGGTTGAAAAACTGCCTTCCACTACGCGCCATCGCGCGTTAAAGTTCGTATCAGGACACCGAGCGATATCGATACAAGCCGTCGATCTGGAGGGAAGACATCGGACGGTGATCGCTCGATGAAGAGACGCGGACGATAACCGAGGTACGGGTGTGAATTTGATTGGTCGGTTGATCATATATGTGGGGGCCGAAATCAAAGATGTACTAAGGTTTACGAATTAATAAAGGTATGCTGATATGCGTGGGATTTAGTTAACAATTGAAGAACGTCGTAATAGATATATGGATATATTATGTGGGTTAATATATGTACGTGCCGAGGGTCAATTACATGGTTTTAATAGCCAAAGTATTATGTCGCTTATAATAGTTGTATATGCAAAGTTGGCGCATATGTATACGTAATGGACTGCCGGGTTATAACTATAGAGGAGTGTTGAATTAATATCTCAATTCTCTGAATTGAGATATTAAATTAACCCAGACTTATTTGTTTAACTTTGTGACATAATAAGGAAGTGTTAGATTGCCAGGATTGGGAAATGATTGGGCATAAAGATTGGATGCATTTACACAAGGTGAGGTTGGGACCCGAAAGTGGCAAGGGCCATGGGGAGACCCAGCTGTCAGAGTGGTATCAATTGGGGAATTTAGTTAGCTGGATTGAAGAGTTTTGTTTTTAAATTCACATGTCCTTACAGGCAGGAAGAATAGTTGATATTGAATCTCCTTTAATAGAGAAAATTGCAGATTTGATTTGACATGCAGTGAAGGTCTCCAGATGAACAGAATCTGGATTTGAAGACAGAAGATTGCAGCAGGTATAAATGCAGTGCAGGTGAGGAGAGAAGGAACAAGATCATTCAGGGATCTTGAGAGGTAAGATGATGAGCCTTATTTGAACTCTGGTTGGAAGGTATTGTTTGCATAATATAGAGTGCAAGCAATTGAGGAAGACATCTCAGCAGAAGTAGATCACAAGCTTTCAGAGCAGTGATAGAAGAGTACAGCAAGGGATTCTGAGTACATAAAGAGTGTGGTAGAACCTGAAATAATTCCCAACTGAGGTTGGATGAAAGAAGAAAAGGGGTGTTCTTGAGAAAGTTGGAGAGTGAAGCCTAGAGAGCAGAGAGAGTGCTTAGGAGGTTCCAAAGAGAGGGGACCAGTACTTGCCAAAATCCAGAGCTCAGGAGAGAAGCTTGGTGAGGTAAGTTGCAGCAAGAGAGCTTGTTGTTGCAGAGGCTTAGTGCAGCTTTTAAGTGAAGAAATCCTAGAGAAGAGAATGGCTACTGAGAGCCATAGCAGATACTGTAGAGATTGCAGAGGTTCTGAGAGAAACCACAGCAAAAGAGTGTGTGAAGATGCCAAAGCAAATGGCATGAGGAAGAATAAATCCACAGATGAATAATGGCAGAAAGAATTAGCTGAGATCATGGAAGAGTTTAATGAACTGAAGAGAAGGATAGAAGAAATCCAAAGAGTTGGTTGACTCATGAAGAAGAAGATAAAGTGGCAGAGGTTACAAAGGAAGAAGGAGCAGATGATGAATGCTCAGAAGAAGAAATAAATACTCAAAGTGATTGAGTATCTGGAGAAAGACTTGGAGACTGAAGCTTCAAGTGGGACCAAGGGGCCCAATAGCCTTACATCTGACATATTTTGTATGTTTGCAGGAACAGCAGGTGAGAAAGAACAAACTATTGTTGTTTTCACTGAGGAAGAAAATGGAACAACTACATGTTTTGAAGATGCCCATGCACAGTTGGAGAAAGATTCTACTTTCCAACATATTGGAAGCAGAAGAGCTTTAGTTTGTGATATTGGCCAAAAGCTGGAGGTTTAACAGCTTGAGGACTCTAAAGAAGAGACCATTGGAGGATCTCTGGAAAATATAGAAGACTTGGAACAGCAGAAAGATTTGGTGACCAAATCACCAATCAAGACCATGAGGTCTTGTGTTTTTGCATTTGACAAGTTGTGTGTGAATGCAGGTGTTAATGAAGGCAGTTCACATGATGAAAATGTGACAGATGAAGTTTACTGTTGCCAAGTAAAGTATAATGAGTATCTTTCAGATGAAGAACAGATTGAACTACTGCAGCAGAAGGAATTCATTAATTCCTTATTTGGTAGAAGAGATTGTTTCAATGGGGTTGATGGTGATGATTTTGTCATTAATGCTGATAATGACAGGCTGCTTTTGTTAAATGGCCATGTGGAGAACGATGGGCCAATTGTGGAGTCTTTTGAGAGATGAAATCGGTATTTTATTGTGATGAAGAATGAGGAGATAGTGACGGCGGGAGATAGAGAAGATTGTGGTGAGATGCCAAGATTGGCATGAGAAGAGAATGAACCTGAGAGAAGGTGTTGGATAAGGATAGAGATGAATAGGAAGAGGAAAGTTCATTTTTATGAGTGGAGCAAAGGCATCCTTGAAGGGGATGTCTTGGCAGCGGAAAGTCTCTGAGGCCTTGTGAGTTTGATGCTGACAAATTTTTGATGAATGCAGATCCTGTTGATGACAGGGATAAGTTGACAGCATGGGGCAGTCAATTGACAGAGAAGGAGAATTCTGTGGAAGACTTTAACCCATGAAATGGAGAAATTGAGCTGCTAGAGAGTATGCTAAATCGGCAGGATTCCATACAAGAGAGAAGACCTCAATTTCAGAATTGGGGGTTGCATAATGTGAAGACACAATGGGACGAAGATAGAAAAAAAATTGCTAATTGAATCATCAGTTGGGACCATTGGGTCTTGGGGTTTTGGAACTGATGAAGTGGCTATGTTGACAGGCAAAGCAGAAGACAATCCATCACTTGGAGTTGTCTTAGAAGAAGAAGAGTTGTTGTAGAATGAGGATGAGCAACTGAATGAAGATGATACAACCATGTCTCATATGAAAGAAAATATTGTTGCTATTGGTAGCAGAAAAGAATTGGCTTGTCCGAATAGCCAAGGGAAGATTAAAGGGAAAATTGTTGGAGCTGCCACAGTAGTGGAGAACTAGAGTTTCACTTTGACAGAAGATGAAGATACAGTGTCTAGAGAACTTGATTTGATTGCTGGAGTCATTCAAGAAGAAGGAAGGCAATTGCTGAAGATTGCCAAGGCAAAAGAAGAAGATGCTAAACCTGAGTTGCAGCATGGAGAAGATTTGTTTGGCCAAAGGAGATGGCGAGAATGTTTGCTGAAGATATTTAGAAAAGAAGGTGAAATGCCAGAGCAGCAACTTGGAGTGTTGCTGGAGAGAGTGCTGAAGAAACAAACTGAAGTGTTGCCAACAGAGGAGCAAAAGTTTTACTGTTGCAGAGAGGGTATGGATGATTGGGTGGCGAATAAGGCAGCAGTAAGAACTAAAGAAATAAGAGTGCAGCAAATAGAAGTAAGTATCCAGCAGTCAGAGGAAATATTAAACAGAGAAATTGAATTGACAAGGGAACTGATGCAGAAGATGCCTCAAAAAAGGGCAGCAGCGAGGAAACAAGGAAATAGCAACACAAGCAAAACAGACAAAGGATGTGAAGGTACAACCTGTGGAAAGCTACAGCATAAAGTTTGGAAGCCAGGAGGAGTGCAAAAGAAGGACACTGCAATGGATTTCCAGTTGCAGAACAAGGTGTGGAATCCAGGTAGATAAAAATAAAGCACATGATCAGGAGATCATGAATCATTTGAACCTGGGGAGTTTGATGCAGGGGAATTAGGCCCAAAACACTTTTGTACATAAATAAACATAAGGGGGGTCTCATGTTTTGTTTCCCCTATGTAAATATTCATGGTTGAGTTATTTTAGTTAATTTTAGGAAAATATTGTAACTGCCCGAATGATTGATGGGCACCTGAAGAGATGGCTAGTTTCAGAAGTTAGGCTAGCTTTAGGAGTCCAAGAGTCATCAAGGAAGTGAATCAATTGATTTCCAATATGTATAAACCCTGTGATAGAGTTGAGAGAGCTGCACAGACCTGCACGAGCCTGCACCTAGACCTGCCTGTACCTGCAGAGAGCTGCATAGGGGAAGAAGGCCATCAGATTGAAGATCTGGCCAGCCAGTGGTCGTAATTAAATCCATTGTGTAAATAAGAAATGTTTCAGTATATTTGTGCCTTGTGGATTTAATTTATGTGTGAATGTATATCTGCTTTGCTTGAATAAGTTCTGTGTGAATATATGCATGCATCCTAGTGGAGAATAATCGAAATCCATGATAATTAAGAACCTGTGATGGGATTATTGATTACTGCGCATGTCGTTAACGGGAATCGTGTAAATACGCCGACAGGAGTGACGGGGGGGTGATAGAGCCTGAGAGTGTAGGCCACAACGGAGGCATGGCTTTAACCCATGCATAACGATAGTATCAAATCATCGGATGGCGCCTTTGTGTACTCCAGAGGGTTATAATGTGAAGAAATACAATGTTGAATTGGCGAGGAAGAGCGATCCTGCGGTCGTGTGAGAGCGGCGAATGGAGACGTAGCCGACGATACCTTGCGCGATATAAGTGGAACTGGAGTAGGGAACCATGGCAAGAGGAACAATAACGACGGTTTTGGGAGCTGGACGGTGGTTTCCATCGCTGGTATGTCGTCGATAAGCGGTATTTCTGTGGTTGGGGAGGCATTCCATAGAAGGTGTTGACACGTGGCAAGGAGGACCCATGGAAAACCGCCATTTATACCGATGCCATCGCGCGTTAAAGTTCTTATCAGGACGCCGAGCGATATCGATAAAAGCTGTCGATTTGGAGGGAAGCCATCGGACAATGATCCCTCGATGAAGAGATGCGGACGATAACTGAGGTACGGGTGTGAATTTGATTGTTCGATTGATCATATATGTGGGGCTCGAAATCAAAGATGTACTAAGGTTTACGAATTAATAAAGGTATGCCGATATACGTGGGATTTCGTTAATAATTGAAGAACACTGTAATAGATATATGGATATATTACGTGGGTTAATATATGTACGTGCCTAGGGTCAATTTACATGGCTTTAATAGCCAAAGTATTATGTCGCTTATAATAGTTGTATATGTAGAGTTGGCGCATATGTATACGTAATGGACTGTTGAGTTATAACTATAGAGGAGTGTTGAATTAATATCTCAATTCTCTGAATTGAGATATTAAATTAACCTAGAATTATTTGTTTAACTTTGCCCGCGCAGAATAAGGGAAGTGTTAGATTGCCCAGATTGGGAAATTATCGTGGATGAAATTTTGGATGCATTTACACATAGGTGAGGTTGGGACCAAGGTAAACCGGGGCCATGGGTGGCCAGATGTCATATTTACTATGGATTCAGTGTATCTATAAAAAGAGGAGGAACGAGAGCAACTCATGGAAAAATTGGATCTTTTCTTTGTGATATTTTTGAGGGCTCAGGTGAGTTTTCAAGCGAGGATTTCAGGTGAGATCCTCAGCCTAACTTGGGCGGGGATTATTCTCACCCTCGTTGGCAACCCAGCTTCGGTGGTTCACGAAATCATCCTAGTTGGCTTAATTTCCTCTTTTAAAAGGAAGGTTATTTGTGTTTATTGTTTCTCTGAGCATTCATGATCAGCACAATTCTTGACTTTCTCATGGTGCATAGGTTGGGCCAAGAGATCACGAAGGAAAAGGAGATGCCTAATTCCCAGGATCGGTTCTGCCATTCATCATTCAGGTTCCTAGCAGTGTTACATAGCCAAGGTGCAGTCTCACATAGCCAAGTTGCAGTCTTCGTCTCACTGACAACTAATGCACAAGCTACGCAATAAAGAAGGGGCCATTGTCAACCGAACTAGTTTTCCATTGTACAAGAGCACACAGGAGGGTCCCAGGACTAGCACGTCGAAGGGAGTTCGAAAGACAGAATCAGAGGGTGACTGCATACGAATTAGGTTATAGAGTCGACAACCATCACCGCTGTAAATCTGCCAACAACGTGAGCCCCGTTACGTCGAGTAAGATCGTTGTGGTGCAACAATAAGGAGAGCGCCAAATCCACTGTAAATCTTCCAGCAGTGTGAGCACCATTGCACCAAGTAAGATAACTATAGAATTATGAACGGGGATGGTGCAGCGACAAGGAGAGCACCAGACCGCTGGGAATCAAAGATCTTATTTGCACAAGCCCGCGACAAACCGAATATTTCTTGAAGTCGACCTCATATGGGAATCTGCCACCTGGAGTGGAATTTCCTCCACTTTCTAGAGCTACAATTTCCCACTGACTGAAGCTGCTACAACAACATACATTATCTGTGATGTATCCATGCGTTGAAGGATCAAATTTTGTAAGTTGTGGGACAAATATTAATAAAATTTGTGATTGATGAATATGGGAATTGTTTAAATTGGCGATGATTATTTTTTTTCTCTGAGGACTTAGTAATGGATTGCTTGGGTAATATTGTCTCCTATTCCAAGTGAGATAATATTTTCTCTATTTAAGTATATTACAGAATTTAGGGGAAATCAACATAACTTATTAAGGGTAGATTTTTCTTTGTTGCATGCATAGATTGAGGACTTGAACCTAATAACTAGTTAAGTGGTTCTCGTTGTATAGTTTATTTCAATTTCAAGATATACTTATACCTTTCGAGCATGTATCCCATCCTATCATGTTAACATTTTTTTTTATAATATCTTGAAGACTAGTGATTCACTTATTTTCTTAAATACAATGCAGAGAACCCACCAAGAACTCTAAGAAGCCTTATTTACATTATTGCCTTAACCATATTTTCTATTTATACATCTTATAAATTAATTTACATTCCTATAAAGAGATAAATTTCATGGTACAACCACTATCATGAGCTGAAATTTGTTCGTTATTACTTGTCTCACGATAATCAAGTAGTTTGCATACGAAAAAATGAGTTTCATCTCTTTTTATGCGTTCATTTAACCAACTTGACAACTTTACTACAACACCACAAAAATTCTTATAGCTCTACGATTGTTCCTTAGAATAGAAAATAGCTCTCTTCTTTAACATATTTTTTTAACAAAAATAGATATTTTATAGATAACAATCCTAATTGAATTAGATAATTATGATCGACCAATGAGAAATTAGGATTTGGATATTTTAATTTAATTCTTGTTATTACGGTACGTGCTTTCCTTGCATTTCGAATTTTACTTTCTAAAAACTTGTGAGATTAATAGCACTTCGTTTTTACTTAGAACATTTTTATCGTCTTCAATTTTAGTTAACTATAATGGGTAAAGTAAAAGTGTTTTAATCATTGGTTACATTATGTTAATATTGGGTTAACTAGATTTTATGCAATATAAAATCAATAATGATGAATTCTGAATGATATTCAATGATATTTACCTTTACCTAAATCATTTGGGTAATATTGAAGGTGTTATTATCCTATTAAATAGTTACCATCATTGAGTAGTTGCACAGTAAGGAAAAGTCGGTTTGGACAAACCATAGGTTGATGCTTAAAGTTGGTAACTACATGAAAATAACATTATTGTTGTAATTTTGAAGCCCCAAATGAGGCAAGGGAACGAACTATATAGGACATGATTAAAATATTTGTGATGCATTCTCACATAGATGTCAATGTTACTCGAAACAATAAGAATGAGTGTGATCAATAAATATAAATGGAATCAAAAGAATGGAATGGATACTTTGGAAAACAAAAGAGTGGGGAATTCATCATGCTATAAATTCAATAAATGGAATCAAAACTGTCATTGTTTTCATGTTTTAGATTTTGTGATATTGGCAATATGCATTGTATGCAAGTTCATATCATATCTGAACTTAGTCAAAAGCATAGATATTAGAAAATTTAACAATGCTTATATAATATTTAACCCAACATAATCATCAAATATTTTTATGTGAAAGAAGGAAAACTATAGATTATCATTATGATGAGCTTACTGAAAACTTGTAAAATATTGTTAGATTGGTGAGGGATTTACATACAATTGGCGGAGTGGATGAGCCCCGCAAACCTACTGAAATAATATGCCGTTAATTTTAATATACAAATACATAGTATCATGTATATAATGAAATAATGTCATTAATTTTAATATACAAATACATAGGATTATGTATACAGTAAAATAATTATGAATCAAAATCTTGGATATGGTTAGTCAGATAGAATGTGTTAGCGAGATAGAATCTGCGAACATGAAAAATAAAGTTACTCACTTTCTGTATGTTTTCTTAATTTTAATTAATTACTATCAAAATTGATATTTATCTTATTCTTAACTAATTTTGCTTATAAAATTTAAATATTAATATAATTTACATTTAAAACTTATTACTAATTGTTTTGTTTTTTTAAATAACTAAAAGTTCTTTTTTAAAGAACTGAAAGCGCACGATATATAACAAAGATAATAATGTTTATGATAATTTTAGAATTCAAAAAGACTAAAAATTAAAATAAATGTGATGATGTTTAAATAGTTTCTAGTGATGGAGTGTTCATTTGGTGATTAAGCTGATAAAAAGTGATCTTACTTCAAATAGATTTGTCAAAAAGGGAACTAAATGTGATGATACTTTTCAAAACACATGGTTTGAAATGGATAAAGTAAAAATTCCTAGGAATTTTTTTATTAACTAACACATAAAATAGTGCACATACCAACATGATGGTACTATAGATATCTACATAAAATCTTGGTAAAATATTTCATCTTATAAAAAGGTATGCCATGAAATAGTACCAATATAGATCCATCTTCAGCACTAATATACTATACGCCATACACTAAGAGAGATCAAACCTCTTGATATGAAAATTTCTTCTACAGTGAAAAACTTAAAAAAATGTCTGCACCTCAATATATTTTATATTTATAATTTTCAATTTTTAAATTAATTTCATGAATGCATGAATAGATATAATACCTTGAACCTGGAGGTTTGGATTATGTAGAATACACAACTTAATTTACAATAAAAAAAATCTTTACTAGATTTTTTTTTTAAATTTCTTTTTTGTTAATTTGGTAGTGCCTCTCTTTTTCTATTTATATTTGTAAAGCAGGTTACAAAATTATAAAATCCAGTCTGTAGTCTCAACCTGCCGGTAGGAAACCAGGTCTGTTGGCCATCTTAGTGCATGAAAAACAAACCAAAACTGAAAAAGTTTCATTCGTCTATGTCTAACATGAGTTATTTGTTCTACTACCGAAATATCTACATACTGAGAAAATAAACTGAGTTCATATAAGACTGATAATATAATAAAAAAGCATGATAAATAAAACAACAACTCTTCAGATGAAGAGACAGGTGCTGGAGCTTTTAGTGTGGATCTTGGTATGTCAACTTGTTGTAGTTGCTGGAGTTGCTTCTCCATGAGGCCAACCCAATCATCCAGTCTGCTAATTCGATCAGTTGCCTAATATTGAGTGATCTTAATATGTTGCAGCTGGTCCTACATGTGCTGCATCATGTCTAGCAGGCGGAGTTCAATCTTTGTTGGGTCATGCTGAGCGTGACTGGGGTTAATACTCTGTATAGCCTTTGCTAGAAGGCTCTTTATTATCCAGTATGTGTGAATGGTCTGCTGAAATAGCGTGAGATGACCCATGGTGTTGCCAGCGTCGGTTATGAAGTCCAAGATTTCTGCCTCTGTTTCATTATCTTCAGGGTCAGTCTGGATGTCCCGTTCCCAACCACGAATTTCCTGACGAACGGTGGCTGAATTCCCCATAACATAGTTTGCTGCCAAGTTCTAAAGAATCTCTAAGTTTGATTTTCGGCCGTGCTTCTTCGGAGTTTCTGAATCTCTAAGTTTGATTTTCGGTCGCGCTTCTTCGGATTTTGTTCACATTTGACCTGTTGTTTCCCTTTGGCAGACTGAGTACTTCCCAAAAAGTAAAATGATAAAGTCTCAAAATTTTTTATAATGTTTTAACCATAAAAATCCATTTAATGAACTTATTTATATTGCATATACATATAGGCATAAATTACATCAAATTGTTTTACTTAATATGGACATTAAAATATTTTATTTATGGAGCTTATTAAAATATTTTTAGTTATTAATATAGGTCTATGTACATGTCAATGTTATTTAACTTTACATAGTGAAATAATTTATTTATAAAACATATTGAAATTTTGTATTATTATTAATATTTTTAAATGACACACATCAATTTTATATGAACAAATAAATAAATTATAGGATTCCATTCAATTAGGAAGTAATCGACATTTTTAACGTTTTGTTACTTCTTCCTTCTAAATGAAACTCACGATAGCCTGATAGTCTCTCTTTAACATGGACAATTTAACACTTTATGTAGGTCTTGGAAGGAAATAAAAAATTGTTTTTTTCATAACTTTTTTTCTCTAAACAGTTAACATAGAAACATTTTATTTTTTTGATAGTGAAATTGAAATATTTTGACCATACCCTCTACATAGAATATTGTGATATTAACTATCATGCACACAAAGGGATCAAATCTCTTCACGTGCAAATCTATTTTATAGTAAAAATTTTAGAAGAAAATTACATCTTTTGATAAATCCCAATAAATATGCAGTGGTTCTCTTTCTCTATATAATTTTTCATTGTTTAAATTTTATAGATCCCAATAAATATGTACGGGTTCTCTTTCTCTGTATACATACAATCTATAATTTTTCATAGTTTAAATTGTATGTAGATTACATAACTTAAACTTGTAAATTCAAAAAAATTTATTCGATGGTGAGAGTACCAAAATTTAAATAAGTTATACTTCAATCATTTTAATCATTTTATATGTACAATATATTTAATTTTTTTTTCTAAATGGATATGAGTCAACTCTATGTTGAGTACAAATCTAATCACAAATCACCATCATATTGGGATTTGAATCCTCTAGATACTTGGTAGATCAAGAATTAAGATGAATGTAAATTGGTTTAACTATTAATATTTGATAATTATAATTACTATATTTTTATATATAATTTAATCTATTAATTAATAATTCTAATTAAAAAAATTATAAAATTATTTTTATATTTTATTTAAATTTTTTACATGTACAATATATTGTAATCCTACAACATCTCTTTATATTAAGCCAAAAAAAACTTAATACAATTTCTAAAATAACAATGGCTTTAGCGTATAAATGCCAAAACCAAACATTGTGTCATAACCCAAGCTTCACTAACCAGCAAAAAGTGAAACCAAGGTAAAGACGTTAATAACTTCTTAAAAATATGATTTTCTTTCAATTTAAAATACCTAATTTCCCATATAAATGATAAAAAATTCAAAAATTTTACAACTCCTTGGGGGTCTTTTTGGAATTACACCAGTAAAGTTTAAACCCTGAAAGGATTGGTTAAAAGTTGAAGGGCATCACGAGAATACTTTTAATATTGAGCTTAGATTTTTGGTTTATCTTTCAGCTCTTCGTACTTCGTAATTGCAGTGATGGTACTGCATCCGTCCAATAGATATAGAACCAGGTACCTATAGGAGTAAAGGCGTTCGCTTTGATCTTTGTTCCAAAAATGTCCTGTAACTGCAGCCTTGGTAGGATATGTCAAAATAGAGATAGGACCGGGTAGCCACATTGCTTAAGTTGGAGACTGAGTCATGCGGACTTCACAGGGGCAGATGTCATGAGCCAGCGCCATTCACAGTATAGACATTAGAAATTTGTTATATGCGCCAGAGCAATGTCGATCTCATTGTCATTTTACATCGTCCTGGATTATTCTCACTAATTTAATGAATTTGGAGTGGATGAACATTTTTATTAGGTGGAATGGGCAATTGGCAAGTAAGAAACCCAGTTATATTCTGTAAATTAACTTGTTAGCTAATTTGAAACGATAGATGTATTTTTTCACTATTTATTTTTTGTTTGTCATTTTTTCAGCCGATATTTTTATACACAATCTTGATACAGCATTATTTTTTAATTGTTTTTAAGTTTTAGTAGTCATTTCGTTGTTACTTTTAATATAATTTCAGATCCAGATATCTTGAAACTGCAATCACAACCTATCTTCCAACTGCAATTCCCGCGTCATACACTCTATGCATGTTGGTGAACAATCATTCTAGGAAGTTATTAAAATGGGAAAAATATTACAGCACTGAAAATATACGTAAATAAGTATTCACTTGGTATTACGCTATCAACACATGTATTATACAGAAATGGGATAACTGAAATCGTTAAGTTATGAATGTATCCCAAATGTTCTGAATACAAAAATTAAATCAGATAAAATATACACATAATTGAAAAGAAGGAGTTGTAGCTGTTACTGCACCTGGAGACTACACTCAAATGGAGAGATCACTCTACATTTATGAATCAGAAATTACATCTTGAAGTACATCACAAGAAATCAGGAAGTTGCAAACAGACTCCTAAATTCTAGGAACAAATCCTAGATTAAGGAGATACATTACAACTTATGTAACATTTTCTCCATTAATACACAAATAATATAATTATTTTCAACTACCCCCCCCCCCTTAATGGAAAAAAGGATTATCCTAAACTCCTAGCATCCTTCTAAACAACTCAAATTTTACACATGCAAGAGGCTTAGTAAAAATATCAGCCATATTGTCACAACTTCTACAATATTCAACAAAGATTTCTTTTGACTGTAGTTTCTCTCTAACAAAATGGAACTGAGTGTCAATATGTTTGGTGTTTTTATGAAACATTGGATTGTATGCTAGTTTAATGGTACTCTGGTTGTCGCTTTTGATGGAAGTTGAGTTTTTTTGTTCTTCTCCCACATCATTGAGAAGCCTTCTCAACCAGATCGCTTCACACGTGGCTGCACACAATGCTTGGTACTCAGCTTCACATGAAGATAATGCTACAGTGCTTTGCTTTTTGATGCTCCATGCTATGACCCCGAATCTTATGTTGAATGTGTAACCTATGACAGACCTTCGATCATCCAAGTTACATGCTCAGTTTGAATCTAAAAAACCTGCTATAGTAACATCACATGTGTCAGTGTATAACATACCATAATTAACAGTACCACAAAGATACCTCAACATGCTTTTTGCTGCAACCGAGTGAATTTCAAGCGGTTTAGACATGAACTGGCTCAACACACTAACAGAGTATGCCAAGTCTAGTCTAGTTGTTGTGAGATATATCAAACTCCCAACTAGCTGTCTGTACATAGTGGCATCCACCTCCTTAATGCCATCGTCACTGCACAACTTCAAATTCTGCTGCAATGGTGTTGCTGCTGACCTACACTGATCCATGCCAAATTTTTCAGGCAGTCTTCTGGCATACTTTCCTTGAGTAAGAAAAGTCTGTCCAGTATCTCTCCATACTTCCAATCCCAAACAGTAATGGAGATTTCCGAGATCTTTGATTTCAAAAACTTGTGCCATCAGCCTTTTGATTTCTTTGATCAAATTATTTGCATTGCCTGTTATAATCATGTCATCCACATACAAAGAAATCAAAATAATCTACCCTTGTTTATTGTACTTGGTATACAAATTTGGGTCATTCAAACTCCTATGAAAACCATGCTCTAAAAAGAAAGAATCAATATTTTCGTACCAAGACCTGGGTGCTTGTTTTAAGCCATATAGTGCCTTTTTCAATCTGCAAACAAGATGTTCCTGCCCCCTCTTTACAAACCCTTCAGGCTGCACTAAATAAATTTCTTCTTTTAATTCACCATTTAAAAATGCAGATTTAACATCAAGTTGGTGTAGCTCCCAATTGTGTTTAGTTACTAGAGAAATAAGCATTCTGATAGTGTTTAACTTTGCTACAGGTGCAAAGGTATCATCAAAATCTATACCTTCTTGCTGTGAGTACCCCTTTGCAACCAGCCTAGCTTTTAGTTTTTCTATACTTCCATCTGCATTCATTTTAGGTTTAAACAACCATTTACATCTTATGGGTGCTTTATCTTTATGAAGTTCAACTAAATCCCAAGTGTTATTTCTAAGAATAGATTCAATCTCTTCATTCATTGCATCCCTCCATGCCTCAGATTAACTAGCTTCTTTGTAATTAGTGGGTTCTACAATGTTCAAAATATTTGACATCAAAGCATAGTATTCCAATCTAGATGATTTTTTAGTCTTCCTACCTGATCTCCTTGGTATGGAACTTACCTCAAATTTGTTCCCTTCAGATTTATTGAGGCTTGCAATATCACCTTCTTCATGTTCTTCTTTCTGCTCCTCTTTCTGCTCCTGCTCTCGTTCATCCTCGCTGATTTCCTCCATCAACAATGGAATGTGCCAATCATCATCACTGTCATCTTTCCCTTCTTGAACCTGTTCATGAAACACTACATCCCTGCTTGCAAATATCTTATGAGACTCAGGATTGAACAACTTATATGCTTTAAATTCAGTGTCATATCCAACAAAGATGCATTTGATAGCTTTAGGGTCTAATTTCTTCCTATCAGCTTTGGGTATATGGGCAAAGGCTTTTGACTCAAATACTCTTAAATGATTTATTGCTGGTTTGAGTCCATATAAAGCTTCAAAAGGGGTTCTGAAGCCAAGATATCTGGTAGGACTTCTGTTCTTTAAATAGATAACAATATTAATAGCTTTTGCCCAAAAACTATTAGATAGACCCTTACCTTGTAACATGCTGCTTGCACACTCCACTAAGGTTCTGTGCTTCCGCTCTGCCACTCCATTCTGCTGTGGTGTGTGTGGCACTGTAAACTGCTGAACAATCCCGTGAGATTTGTAGAATTTCATGAATTCCCCTTACCTGTATTCTCCCCCTTGATCAGAGCGGAGAATTTTTATGCTTTTTCCAAACTGTTTTTCCACCAAGGTTTTAAATTCTATAAAATACTGGAAAGTCTAACTCTTTTTACTCAGAAAATAAACCCATGAATATCTAGTGCAATCATCAGTAAATAAAAGAAAGTAATATGCTCCACGTAGCGACCTCGTCTGCATAGGTCCACATATGTCAGTGTGCACTAGTTCTAGGATATCTCTTTCCTTTCTTTTATCATGCACAAGAAACTCTTCTCTATGCATTTTACCTAAGGCACATCCATCACAATTTAACTGAGTACTGTGAAAGACAGGGAGTCCCTCGACCATACCTTTTCTCTATAATAACATGAGCTCCTGCAAAACCCGGGCCTTGCTCAGGCAACTCTCACCAGTTACTGATTGTCCTAGATCTAAAAAAAAAAAAATATGAGGTCCTGCAAATTCAAATGACCGAATCTTTGGTGCCAGAGTTTTTCGGCTATTGATCCACCTGCAACCATGGCTTGCTATGGTATACTTTTTACATCCAGTATATATAGGCTTCCTACACGCACACCTGTTGCAACAATTTATTTCCTGCAATCCTTCACGACACAATGAGTCTTGAAGAATTCGACTTGCATATCTTGATCAGTTATCATGGATACAGATATTAGATTTTTCTTGACTTCGGGTACATATAAAACATTTTTAAGACGACTAATATCACCATTTGGTAACTTTACTGGAATATCCCCATAGCCTTTAATCTCATATCCACAATCATCTCCTAAATAAATTTTTGATCCATATTTACTTTCTTCAAGAGTTTCAAAACATTCATTCTTACCTATCATATGAGAGGATGCACCAGAACCGACATACCAGATGTTGTCCTCATTATATGCGGAAAGGGCACAGTCATCTATGAACAGTCGAAATTCATGACTGAGATCTTCATCTTCTTCAACAAAGTATCCTTTGTGCTTCGCCATCACCAAATTTTTCTTTGCATCATCTGCCTGCTTCTTAAGGCATTCAATCTATATATGACCCTTCTTTCCACAATAATAACATATTTTTATATGATTATTTACAGACATACCTCTGTATGGACTCTTTTGCAATGTACCTCCTCCTCTCTGTTGTTGTTGTTGTTGTGACTATGATTGCTGCTGTGGCAGCTTCCCTCTGAATGATCGCCATTTCGTCATCAGAGAAAGATCATCGCTCTGGGATTTCAAATTTTGTCGTCGCTCCTCTTCTTGCAGCAAGATCCCTGTCAGATCTTCAAATGTAGGAGCTTTCTCCCTTGCTGCCAATCCAGTGATGAACATTTGATATTCATCCCTCATCCCATTCAGCGTGATTGTGACGAGATCGGAATCAGAAACCTTCTCTCCGATGTCTCCCAATCCGTCTTTCAAATCTTTAACTCGTGCTATGAATGCAGCAGCAGTCTCACTTTCGTCCATCTTCATTGAAAACAACTTGCCTTTGAGTGCCATAATCCGATTTGTGTTCTAGGTCTAATATAGACTTTTGATGGTCGTCCAGATCTTCGCAGATGTTTTACACTCTCTGATATGAGGGATAATGTTGTCCTTGACGGACATCTTCAGCAAAAAATTTGCTTTGTTTTCTCTCTTATCCCATTCTTGCTACTGCGCAGTCGCTCTTGTGACTGAATTTGGTCTCTGCTCATCTCCTGTAACTATCGACCATGCATTTTCACCCTCAAGCAAGGTCTGTATCTTAAACTTCCAATTCGTGAAGTTAGATCCATCGATGTTGCCAGACTCATGGAGATATGATTCCATAGTGTTACTCATTCTGAACTGATCTACAAATAAATGAATCTACCCAACTGATTTAGAGAAAAAAAATCAATACCTGACAGATCTTGACAACCGATCTGCCACTGCTCTACTAGTTCTCCTAATCCAGCCATTGTATCTTCGATTCAGATCCAGCAATATCTGGTAAATCTAAAAAAAATAATCTTGCTCCAATAAGCAAATCCGTTGTTTCCTAATACAGCCACAAAACTAATCCGATCTGCCTTTCCGGGATAGATCCACAACTTCTCTTTTCTGCAACTTTTCGTAGATCTTACACCGAAGTGAGGCTTTCTGCGGATCTTCCACTGAAGGTGAGGTGGCACCTTTCCGAGCAAAAAATCCACACCCAGAACAGAGGGTGCCTTTCCGAGCGAAAAATCCATGCCCAGAACAGAAAATTCGCGAGGAAAAATCCTGACGCTGTTTTTCCGTGCGCTTCTCTGCCAAACCCATGACTTGGCATGCTGGTGCGGGTATGGGCCAAACAGACGTGCCAATTGCGCTTCTTGGCGCAATTGTCAACGAAGAAAATGCACCAACTCCCTTCTGCTCAGAGATTAAAAAATCATCTGAGTGTGTGAGCCAAGTGTTACTGTTGTCCACCTGCTCGATCGAGCGCAAAGCTCTGTGAGCACACAACTCTCGTGTACATGCGGCCACAAAGGCACTTTTATCCACGAAGGCGATTCAACCACAAAGGAAAATTGGCCACAAAGGCGATAAAATATTAGGCTCACCCAATCTGAGCTCTGATACCAAGATAAAATATGCATAGAATTGAAAAGAGGGAGTTGTAGCTCTCAGGTGAGTACTGCACCAGGAGACTACACTAAAATGGAGAGATCACTCTACATTCATGAATCAAAAATTACATCTTTAAGTACATCACAAGAAATCAAGAAGTTGCAAACAGACTCCTAAATTCTAGGAACAAATCCTAAACTAAGGAGATACGTTACAACTTATGTAACCTTTTCTCCATTAATACACAAATAATATAATTATTTTCAACTGGATGAACATTTTTATTAGGTGGAATGGGCAATTGGCAAGTAAGAAACCCAATTATATTCTGTAAATTAACTTATTATCTAATTTGAAACGATAGATGTATTTTTTCACTATTTATTTTTTGTTTATCATTTTTTCAGTCCATATTTTTATACACAATCTTGATACAACATTAATTTTTAATTGTTTTTAAGTTTTAGTGGTCATTTCCTTGTTACTTTTAATATAATTTCAGATCCAGATATCTTGAAACTGCAATCAAAACCTATCTTACAACTGCAATTCCCACGTCATACACTCTATGCATGTTGGTGAACAATCATTCTAGGAAGTTATTAAAATGGGAAAAATATTACAACAGAGAAAATATACATAAATAAGTATTCACTTGGTATTACGCTATCAACGCATGTATTATACACAAATGGGATAACTGAAATAGTTAAGTTATGAATGTATGCCAAACGTTCTAAATAAAAAAATTAAATGAGAGTTAAATGAATGCAATGAAACTTCACCAGTGTTCCCCCGATCAGCGTGCTAGCTGGTGCCCCATGGGGCCTTACGCGAAGACGAGAAGGGCGTAAGTGGAGGATGCAAGTGCCAATTGTCATATCCAAATCGAGGATGACTGGAGGTGACAGTGGTCGACTGCTCCACCCATGGAGTTTCATGAGGGCATTAATTAGGAATGTTTGGGAGAAAATGTTTGGGGAAAGCATTGAGGTGGAAATCGGTTATGTACATCCTCCTCGCCATTTCCTGGTGGTTAGTATTCAATCGAGTGCATAGTAGTAGCAAGGAGTTAAGCGGTCGAGGGAGAGCTATGCCACCTTCAATGTGTTGTCTGCGAGGGTATATATCAAATTATCCTCTCACATCCGCCATGAAAAGTGTTTCTGGTTTTCGTTCTATGAAACATAAGATCCTGGTATTTTTGGATTACCCATATCTACTTCAATGTATAACTTTGGATTACCTGGTTTACGTATGAAATTCTCCTCTCACATCTCCCAAGAAATGTGTTTCAGGTTTTCGTTCTATGGAAAATAAGATCATGGTCTCTTTAGAGTCCCTCTATCTGCTTCAATGTATAGCTTTGGATTACCTGGTTTTAGATAATTTCATCGTGGATAGCCTGGTTTTGTAAGAAGATAGTGGGTTCGGTGTTCGGTATTTCAGTGATGGGGTTTTCGTGCGAATTGCAGCCATTTACCCCCTCATGAAGGGAATAATTCAGAACTTCCTTCTTCATTTTGCGGCGGTTTATGTTGCTTTTTTCTGTTTTGATTTACGTTTCGACATTTTATGGTTGTATTAGTGTTGAATTGGTTTTACATGACACTGTAAGGACCTTGGATGGCGTCGAGCCTGTCGATCTCCTGCATTGGAAGGTTTCTGTTCTGACCAATTTGGGTTTCCCTTTTTATCCTCGTCTCTGCATGGCTTTAATTTGTACTGTAACCATCAGCTCTGGGAATTTGACCATATGGCCTCCAATGATTTTAGGGTGGGCGGTGACACTATAAAGGTTTGCAAAAATGGATCGGGTGGTCAGTGGATCAACTTCGTCTGTTGTTTCGTCAATTTTATTAATTTTCCATGGCTGAGGTTATATGTACTATTGTAAGTTGTTATAATGGGATTTTTGGGTCTCGGTTAGTGTGGGAGTGAGGAGTTCTATCTTTTACGTTCGTTATATGGTGAAGATTTTTGTTGTTTCCTACTAGTCTATTGAGGAGCTGTCAATTGTTTTAAAGTCGACTCCTCCCTGACTATCAATGTTGGGTCCAGTGCAAGTCAGTAAAGAAAACCAGTCTCTATAGAGCTGTGTTCATGATTATAGCTCAGGTTGCTTTAATCTCGCCATGATTTGTACTACTGCAGGCCGTCCAAGCAATTTTTGTCTACATAGAAAGTTGTTGGAAGACCGAGAACTGAGGAAAATTATGAAAGCCCAATCGACTAAGAAGGATGGAAAGGATAAGAGGAAAGACAAAGCTCCCAAAACTGCCCTAGCCAAACGGGGTTGGAAGTGTGGAAAGGAGGTAATGGAGAATTTGTTCCAGACCTATTCGGATGGTACACCCTGTTACATCAAATCTTCGATTCACGGGTGGGAACAGGATGCAAGGGCCAAGGAAGAAGAGGAAGCTCAACTGGTTGAATAAGAATTAAGCCCTATGGTAACTGAACCTGGTAATACCCGCAACAGATTGTCTTTGTTCCACTACTCGATCCACACCTATTGGATATTGAAGTGCCTGTTTATGAAGGAAATTGTCTCTATCCAAGAGATAGGGGTGATCCACATGTAGCCTCAACTCTAGCGGGCATTCACAAAGACATTCAAGAAATGAACTTGCACCAACATCACGAGAGCGTCCGACTCGGGCGAGTTGACAAACAGCTTCAAGGCATGCACCAGGTTGACATGCGAGGATTGAGTGTAAAAACCCCGACTCCTATAGAGTCATCTCATGATTGACTTTTTATATTATGTTTCTGTTATGATAATGGATAGCATTTATGTTTCTTATATGTTTATGGAAAGAAAGATAGATAATAGTTCCTTAAAGACACTAAGAGACGGCTTTAAGTTGTTTAAGTTTTGAATGGCGTATAACTCTTTAAGAGGGCCAATAAACCTCATTTCCTACAGACAAGTTAAGGCTAAAAGCTTTAAATTTTTATAGTCTACATTTTGTTTGATAAATAGAAAATAGCAAGAATCTACTATGTTAAAAATAAAAAAGACACTGCACCAATGTTAAAACACAAATAACTTAGATAACCGTACAAAAGAAATTTGCTCAAATCTTTTCCCATCAATATAACTGCCAGCTAAAATTGTAAATACAAAATAATTCAGCCGACATTGTTCATAAATTCTCAAATGAGCTTTGAATTTCAGAAAGTGGGATGGGACTCAACAACCCTAAAGAAGTCTAGTGGACTTCTTTCCAACGATTATTGCGTAAATGAACCACTCCAGGCTCCCCGAGTCGAATCCCCAGTGCTCTAGGCTGTGATGAAATGCATGTTGTTTATTTTGGTGGCTTGAGGCATTACAGCTTTATCGTTACACCCAAACTCATAGGTATTGCCAAATTTTGCAAATTAGTAACTAGATCTTCAAAGTGGAAATTACTAATTCCATAAAAATACCCAGCCTTCTGTTCTAGATACGGAGATTCAAAGAATGCCTACACAGAGGGCAGGAAGAGTGCAAGAAGAGCCATTGATCGATGCATTCCACGTGGAAGCTATGATTGCAGTTAGGCATCAATCTCAATTCTTCTCCATCTGCAAATTCAGCCAAGCAGATTGGACAGTCCATGTACGAGGCCGATGGATTTGAGGTAGCGGTATAAACAATGATGGGCAGTGCTTTCATGGCTTCCTCCATCAATCCAGCGTTCGCCACTCTAATAGCCAGCTCAAAGGAGTCGTCGATTACCATTTGCCTGCTAGAGCGTAAGGTGCATCTAAGCAACGTGCTGAGACCTAACGCACAGATAACCGCGCAGAAAAAAACCACAACAATGACGAGTAGATCGGAGACAAGTGTGTTCTCGTTAGCGTAAGAACCTGACTGCCAAATGTTCTCGGCTACTGTAGGAGAAGATGACGGGGAAAATGCCAGTAACTTCCTCTGAACCGGCCATGGAAAATCTAAAACGCTCTGCAACTCGCTCATTTTGCTGGATTCAACTTAAAGTGAATGACTGAAATTGTGAACCCTAGGATTAAGCGGCAACGAAATGAAAATTACCTCTCTATATTTTGGGAAACAAGTTTTCCAGAGAGTTTATACACCGTATTGCATAGGACGTGTCGATCGCAGCAAACGAGGGCGCTTGTGTCCAAAGTACTTGTCGTAGTACTTCGTCGTATTTGTTGTCTCGTGGCTTCCGTTCCTTGGATCCTTGGAGTAATATTCTTAAATAATCGTTCTCTGATAATATCATTAACCCATCAACCGTACTCGCTATGCTTTGTATGGAAAAGGCAGTCCACACCGTTGTCATTATGCCATCGAAGCGGTGATTCTGTCTAAAATACATGTTTTAAAATTGTATCAGTCTTTTGCTTTTTTATTATATTTCTATCTATCATGGCTCAGTTGAAATTGAATTTGCAATTAATTTAAATATAAATCTCAGTAAGTATTTAAAATAATTAAATTACACCCAAATCAAAATGGAACATTGTACATTTCAGAGCATTGCAATATTGCAATTTAGGTTTATATTATAAATATTAGTTAAACTCATTGCTCGGCTGATATAAAAGATCACAATATGTTACTCCAAAGTATAAAATTATATTTTGATACTTGAATATGTTCATGTCACTTATATTTTCATTTCATAAATAATTAAATTAAATTTTTAATTAATAGAATCATGTCATGGAGCTTACATTTGAGTATAGCAAATGTCTATGTAATTATTTAAGAATCCAACAACTTATCACCAAAGACGAAGAAAAATGTTAACACGGTCATCGCCCAACTTACTTGGTGTTATTAGTCCTTGTTTTGCGCGATTATAGCGATTGTTGACCGGCAATTAAACAATTTGTTGACAAAATTGTCTCGTCCTTATCCCAATTTAACCAAAGTTTAAAAAGTTTTATGTTGACAATATCCATTCAATGAACTTTAACCAAACTTTGAGTTTCGAAGTCTTATTGCGAGACATATAAATCATTAAAGCATAGGATATAAGTTTTCAATTTCATTGAATTTAAGTGAATATAAATCATTAAAACATAGGATATAAGTTTCCAATTTCATTGAATTTCAGTGAAACTTGAATTAAAGTTAGTTTGGACTTAGTCTTATTCAAAAAAAATTAATATATGTGGTATCATATTACATTTATGCTTCTGAAATCACACTTATATTTCTCAAAACACTTTTCACATGTAACATCACTTTTCACATGTAACATCGGCCATTGTTTTCCACATTTGTTGTTGTCCACTTGCAACAACTGTGAGATAAGGGGTTGTCATTGCTATTAACCATAGGTTGCTATATTGTCGTAAGGGGTTGTAATTGTTTTCAACCATAGGGAACCATATAGCGCAGGAAGCGTAACCATCGAAGCGAAATCCAGGCGGTTAAGAAAGGGAGCTAGTTAATAGTGGGTTGCATTTTCCTTGAGTTACTGTTTCAACTTCAAAGCAAAGGTTTTCCATTTTGTAAATTGTTTCTTTGAATCATTTAAGAATGAATTGAAACTAAATTCTTGATGAATTAAACTAGAATGGGTAGAGGATTAAGCACCTTCTTTATCCTTGGGCTTCTCCTTCAGACTGTGATATTGGTCCATATTTGTCCATGGACACAAACCCACATCAAAAGAAAAAATAATTAATGTGACTAACTAAAGCTTCATCTCAGCATATTAAACACGGAGGAATAAAAAGGGGAACTATGCCTCCGCTCACAGAATTTAAATCTTAATCTTCAACAGAAACTAGAACTTTTATCTTCAATCTATCTCAACCCGGAATATGCTCTTTTATTACTCTATTCTACAACATTTTCAAATTGCATGTTAAACTTTGATTTATATGGCTTTATACAAATGATACTCTTTTATTACTATGTTCTACAACATCTTCAAATTTCATCTTAAACATTGATTTAGATGGTTTTATACAAATGCTAGTAACAATTTTACAGCTCAAAATAAAAAGATAAAAGCATGAAGTTCATACTTGGTGAGAAGTTCCTGCAACTCTCCCATATAAAACTCCAACTCATTGTATTGCAGTTCAAGGCTATAAGTGGCCTCATGGTTGTCCCAAGGAGATAGATACACCCCAAATTACACCCCTACCACTTGGGATAACTCTGCCAAATCCTTGACAACGACCCCCTTATCGTCTTCCCGTGGGCTTCTTCTAACATAATGACTCTTGTGTGCCGTTTAGAATTGATGGATTTTGGATTGAACAGTCGCATATCCTCCTACTCATCCGCCCATTGGCGGTCAGTAAACGTGCTCATGCCGAAATGAAAGAACATTTTCCGCTCTCGCTGCTCGCATTTGAGCTACAAGTCAATATTAATCCATTGCATATTTATGTGATGAATATTTACCATAAGAAACTGTAGCATTTTTATGCAGTCCTAGTACCCCTTCTTTTACATTTTTATGCAATCCTAATACTGCTTCTTGTACCATCTTCTCCTCGTTCTGTTCCATTCTTGTTCCAAATCGTATCCCATTCTTTCTTGTTCCAAATTCTAAAGTAAAGGCAAAGAAAAAGACACAACCTAGATGCACATTGTTTTGCAATTGTTGGCATCTTTGAACATATGTTTGAGCCTTTCCAAATATTATCCCATTATTGTTCCAAATTCTAAAAGTAAAGGCAAAGGAAAAGATGCAACCTACAATAGATGCAATTTTTTTTCACATATATTTTATCCACAATGCAAAGGAAAAGGAAGTGTCACTACCGAAAATAAATATCCATTTCAAGTTTTAAAGGAGATCTATAATTGTTGGCGACTCTCCTAGGAGAGGGAATTTTATTTTGAAAATTAACGATGTGAAATCAGTACTAAATCAAAAGAAACATGAATAGATATGCATGTCATTCCATATTGCCAATATAAAAAACATGAGTGACTGGAACTGTTTTTTTCCAAAACAACATACACATTTAAACTCATGTGTTTACTCTCTCAGACAAGGTTTACTGCTTACCCAATGTCACTCGCTCTGCGTACATTATTATGGTGTATTCCATTTTTTTATTGTTACTTTCACTCTACTCCCGCTCTAGCAAGCTTCCTTGGGTTCACTCTCGGATTTAGTCTAATCTCAGGCTTCGTCCGTCACGGAAGCAGATGAAGCAGGGTGGCCCACCACTTCAATAACAAGGAGATACTTAAACCATAACTCATCCTTGCTCGACATACATATATAATAATGAATTCCTTTAAGCAAGGGTCTTCTAATAGTAATAGCGAGTGTAAGAAAGGGTCTTCTAATACGAATAACGAGAGGTAGTGTCTGTCACCCATTTTCCAAATTTTGACCTTCAGGATTATACAACATTCATAACAACAGAAAATTGAGAAAATAAGAGATAGGGTAGAGGGGTGGAGATTATCACCATATGGAAAACATTACCATTGTTTCTGATCAGAACTGGATCACGGCCTAAAATTAGCTAAACCTTCAAAGTGATTAAAATTGCTTCGAACCTGAACAACTAGATAGAGTCCATTGTTAGGATTCTGGCATAACTTCTTTCAACAAGATATGAGTTCGTATGACGGAGTTATCATCTGTTGTTCGTTTTCCAAAACAGGTTAAAAAGGAGCAGAACAAGTACAATTATGATATGGCACATACAATCAGCATTGCAGGGAAAACTCTCCAAATTGCAGCCAGTGGCACTGTGACAAGTGTCGTCTTCATATTTTTTAGAAGGGTTTGTGAAGAGAGAAATTGTCCAATCACCTCCAATATTCTTCCTAAGTTGGAATTTGAATTTTTTTTAAGGTTGCAGTACAACCCAACCAGAGGGCACCACGTGTCCTCTCTGGTGGGCCCTATCCAACCCTTGGGTTGAATTACAATTGCACTTATAGGTTTGGACATTAGACTTTATGGTGGGATTATTTTAATATATATATATATATATATATATATATATATATAGTTTTAAAACCACATCTCGAAGGCATTAACCAAACTTGGAGGATCTTATAACTAACTTGGCAGAGGCTTTAATTTGGAGACAAGCTCTAAGTATGGCGGTGAAGTCTTGTTATAAATCTGTGAAAACGTTATATGGCGGAGTGAGGGTCGAACCCACGAACTTCCACCCACCAACCGCACACAACACCAACTCTTCTACTCGGTGGATCTTAACCACTAAGGTCTCCATATAAATTTATTATTTATCAGTTTGATAGTTGGGGGCTAGAGGGGGCCAGACCTGCGAGCCAGCCCCCTCCCGATACGTCCAGAGCCAAGGAACCAAGCGCTTAACCCAACGAACCGATGAGATTTTTAAACATGTTTAATTAATTTTTAAACATGGTTTAATTACGTTAGACCATAATTAGCACTAAGAACACAATTATCATTAAAAATCTCTTAGCTTAAATATAAAATGTGCTTATCCGTTAATTAATTTTGTATTATGATTGGTGGAATTTTAGAGGAGCGCCCCAGATTCGGGGGAGTTCCAGTTTTAGTGGACTTAACTTGCAATACACCAAATTTAGTGGTAGTTTACTAGGCCTCGAGTAAATGAGGCGTATCCTAGGCTATATTCGACCAAATTGAGCTCAATAAAATTCATTCTTAGCATTTTGGCATCTATGAATCCATTGGAACAAGTTTCAGAGGCAGAGGAGGACTTCTTGATGGATTTTTTCCTACTTGAAGATTTTTGATACCTTGGGCCAGTAAGAGAGGAGGTCATGTCTAGAGGACCTGAAGTCCAATTGAAGAACCAGAAAAGGCTACTTAGCGATTTAATTATGCTATGAATCCAATGGTAACTTCAATTTTCTTTTTTGAACACATGTTTAAGTTCAATTTTCAAGTTTGAAAAGAAGGGTGTATGGATCATTCAACCATTTGAAGCAGTTTTGATAGCTTTGGATCAAGGAGGAGACCTTCTAAGGGTTGTTCTCATTTACAAAAATGTTGCTACAGCAACTATGGCTAGCATGGTTCAGTTCTTGTTTTATTTCTTCATTCATTAAGTTTATGAATATATTTTATGTATGCTTCAGTGTAGAATTGGAGTGTACCGTGAGGACTTTGTAGCACTCATTAGTGAGGTATACATCATATATGTAGGAGATTGTTATATTGTTGTTATATGTGAGAGTTCTTTGTAGGAAAACATCATCTTGAAGGGGTTATAGCCACATAGTAAGGCAATATACTGATTGTACCTTTGTTCACCAAATAGAAGAGTGGCCTAGTCATTTTGACAGGCCAAGGAGATGTAGCCCAGGTGGGGTGAAATCCTTCATCAAACTTCTTGTGTTATGGTTTGATGTATATGTATTTTCAGCTGCTAATGTTGGCGTGTTCTTTTCTAAGACATTTAAACATCAAAATCCTGGAAGCAACTTGTTCATTACACATAAAACCATGCACATAAGAAACACATTTCTTATACGGATGAGGGAGCTTGCATAACATTAACAAGTTTTCCCTCATTTCAGATGAAGTTGGTATCAGAGCATAAGTTTCATTGTTTCTTTGTGAAAAGAGGGTTGTTTGTTAGGAGGAAAATTCTTACCAGGTTGAAGCTCCAGAGAGGAGAAGGAGAGCTTGTTGGTATGACTTCCCAAATAGGAACAAAGAGAAGGAGGCTATGGTTACTACTAGCCCCACCTCTAGTTTCAACTTTGGAAAATATTGAGACTTCAAATATAATACTTCAAGGAGAAAATCCTATAAGTCTCTCAAGGGGAGAAGATAAAAGGAATGGTGTTTCAACACCATCTTCACCAACAACTTCTTTGTTTTCTACATATTTGATGCAATATGTTGATTTAGAAAGTCCTTCCAAGATGGATGATGGAGACATTTGTAATTTTTGTCCATATGATGTGGGATAAGTTAAATCAACATCTTATGTTGAGGAGTAGGAAGAAGTAGACACAAGAGCTCAAGAGGACACCTTGAGAATTTAGAAGGATTTTGAAGCCATCTTGGTGTCTCAATCAAAAGATGACACAAATGGTGGGAATCCATATGCTTCTTACTTGTATGCACATATTGATGCAAATTCCTTTGTAGCCTTTGAAAGATTCAACAAAGGTATTGCGTCCAAGATCTTGAAAAGGATGAGATAACAAGAAGGCTTGGGTCTTGGTGCAAATGAATAAGGCATAAAGAATCCAATAGAGGTGAAAGAAAGGCCTAAGCATGAAGGCTTGGGGTATGTTGCACCAGAAGAATGGTCTTATGATGACAGTGATGATTGGGTATCATGTACCTACTGTCACAAAAGAGGACACGAAGGAGCAAGGTGTTGGATTTTGCATCAAGAGCTCATACCTGTTTGTCTCTCTAGATAAGCACCATTGAAATAATCTGTCCCTTTGCTTGTATGATGTAAGATTGCATGTTAATGTTTTTTAGTTGAAGGAATTTCTGTTTGTTGAAAAATTTCTCCAAGATGGTATAAATTATGGGTATGTTATTCATTTATGTTGCAGAAATTTATCATTCAATTCAGCTCTTATGATCACTCATACGTTTTGGGTTTATGTACTTGTTTGTACTTGAAAGGGAGAGTTGAAAAGTGTACATATGCATGATATTTTGTATGTGTAAATAGAGAACTTGTGATCATTGTAAATAGATACATGCATGAGTGTTATCAATATGTATCATGGAATGTCAACTTGTGTCGATTTCACTACACATATTTATCGACTTGTGTCGATTGTGTTGCACACATTTCATATCAATTTATGTCTATTGTGTTGCATCTTTTATGTTGACTTGTGTTGTGGATGTCGCATGTTGTTTGTCGACTATGTTTGTTGATTATTTTGATCAAATTATGTTTTAGTCGATGGTGTTTATTGATTGTGAGTTGATATTGTATGCACCAATGTCCAAGAAGATCGCCATGTACTTTATGTTACAGGAGGTGACAGTCATTGATTTGAAGGAGCCAAAACGAGGTGGTCGTCATTTCAATTCTTGCATAATGTTTTCTTTTCAATATTGATTGTGTTATTATGACAGGATTGTGCAGGAAGTTTGATGTCCATTTAGTGAGAAGTGGACAAGATGAAAAGTGTTTTGTGGCCATTGTAGAACACAAGTTGGTATCATATGTCGACTCCAAGGGTTCACTCATATGGAAAGCTTAATTTGGGTAAGAGGATTTCCAAGAAGAAGATCGTATACATTTGTTGCAAGAGGGACTTCATTCTGAGTAGGAAGGCTAACATTTTTCCAAGCACATAGAGATCGAGGTGGTACAGATGGATATGTATTAGTCAACATCAATCGCCAATGCTGAAGTGGTTCAACAATAGCCAGAGAGCATTTTTTGAGAGACGTAATGAGTTGCAATGCAAGGCATGTCAACATGATTTTCAAAAATATTTGTCAAGTAAAATAAGTTCATAAAGCAGAAGAGTATTGAAGCTCAAGAATGTAATTATCAGCTTTTGTGGGTCCAAAAGCCCATCAGTGGGAAGGTGAGATCAGAATTGGATCAGGGCCTAAAATTAGCTAAAATTTCAAAGTGCTCGAAATTTCTCCAAACTTGAACGACTCAAGAGAGTTCGTCGTTAGGATTCCGATGCAACTTGTTTCATCAAAATATAAGTTCGTATGACTAAGTTATCATCTATTTTTTCATTTTCCAAAACAGGAAAAAAAGGAGCAGAACAAGGACAATGACGATGTGGCAGGTATAGTGAGAATTGTAGGGAATATTCTACAGATTGCAGTCAGTGGAACTGTGACAAGTGTCATATTCAGATTCGTCGAATGGGTTTCTGAAGAGATAAATTGTCCAATGACCTCCAATATTCTTCCTAAGTTGGAATTTGATTTTTTTTAAGGTTGGAGTACAACCCAACCAGAGGGTGCCACGTGTAATCTCTGGTGGGCCCTCTACAACCCTTGGGTCAAATTATCATTTCACATTATAGGTTTGCACATTAGACTTTATGGCAGAATTATTTTAATATATATATATATATATATATATATCTCTCTCTCTCTCTATATATATATATATAGTATTAAAAACGCATCTCGGTGACATTAACCAAACCTAAAGGATATTCTAACTAACTTGGCAGAGATTTTTATTTGGAGACAAGCTCTAAGTATGACAGCAATGTCTTGTTATATATCTGTGAAAAATTTATATGGAGTGGGGGTCGAACCTATGACCTTCCGATCAGCAGCAACACGCAACACCAACTCTTCTACCAGGTGGATCTTAACCACTAAGGTCTCCATGTAAATTTATTGTTTATCAGTTTTATGGTTAGGGGTTGGAGGGGCCAGCACTATGGGCCAGCTCCCTCCCCATATGTCAAGTGCCACAGTACCAAGCGCTTAACCCAACGAAGAGGCAAGATTTTTAAACATGTTTAATTAATGTTTAAATGTGGTTTAATTATGTTAAACCATAATTAGCGCTAAGAACATGCTTATCATTAAACAATGATTATCTTAAATATAAAATTCTCTTATCCATTAATTAATTTTGGATTATGATTGGCGGAATTTCTGAGGAGCACGCCAGATTCGACGGAGATCCACTTTTAGTGGACTTAACTCAGAGTCTACCAAATTTAGTGGTAGTTTACTAGGCTTCAAGTAAATGAGGCCCATCTTGGGAAATATTCAACCAAATTGAGCTTAGTAAAAGTAATTCTTAGCATTTTGGAATTCCAGGAATCCATTGAAATACGTTTCAGAGGTAGAGGAGGACTTCTTGATGGAGTGTTTCCCGATTGAATATTTTTGATGTGTAGGGAAACTAGGAGAGGAGGCCATGTATAGAGGACCTAAAGTCCAATTCAAGAACCGAAAGAGGCTACTCAGGGGTTTAATGAAGCTATGAATCTAATGGTAACTTTTGTTTTCTATTTTGAACACATATTTAAGGTAAATTTTCAAGTTTGACAAGAAGGGTGTATGGATCATTCAACCATTTGAAGTAATTTTGATAGTCGTGGATCAAGGAGGAGACCTTGTAGGGGTTATTATCATTTACATAACTCTTATTGCAGCAGCTATGGCCATCATGGTTTAGTTCTCATTTTATTTTTTCATTCATTAATTTTATGAAGATATTTTCTGTATGCTTCAGTGTCGAAATGGAGTGTATTGTGAGGTCTTTCTGGCACTTATTTGTGAGGTATAGATCATCTTTGTAGGAGATTGTTGTATTTATATTATATCTGAGATTTATTTGCAGGAGAACATCTTCTTGAAGGGGTGATAGCCACATAGTAAGGCAGTATACTGATTGTACCTTTGTTCACCAAATAGAAGAGTTACCTAGTCATGTTGGCAGGCCATGGAGATGTAGCCTAGGCGGGGTGAAATCAATCATCAAAATTCTTGTCTTATTGTTTCATGTATATGTATTTTCAACTGTCGATGTTGGCATGTTCTTTTCTAAGAAATTTAAACATTAAAATCCTGGAAGCAACCTACTCATTACACATAAAACCATGCACATAAGAAACACATTTTTTATACATATGAGGGAGCTTGCATAGCATTAACAATTTTTCCCTCATTTCAGATTAGTTTTTTTTGGAGTCATGGGTACAGTTTGATCTGTTGGATATGTAGTCCAATTACACTCCACCATGATAAGTGTTTTTGTCCATGTAGTGGAAGAGGATTATCTAAACTTTCACATGCATTTTTCCTTATGTATGTGAAATTTATGCATTGCATTACATGTTTTTCTTGTTGGAAATTAATCCTAACCACCGCGTTAAATAAATTGGCAGCAGCCATACCTCAGTTAATGATTTTTTTTCAGGTTGCTGATAGATTTTATAGAGAAGGACAAGCTCTAAGCATAGTAAATCTATATGGACAAACATTTAAATCTGCAAATTTATTTACTTCACGCAACTTCCCTAATATTTAGAAAAGATGTCTTCCCATCACTATGTATTAAAAATTTCCCTACCACGTCACATTTTCTCCTCTGCCCATCGCACATCGCAATCGATGTTCCTTTTATTTACATATTGACACACCACATGTTAATTAGTTCAACTTGTGATGCAATGTGATCTCATATCACACCTGATAGTGGTTCTTGTTCTTGCGATAAGTTAAAAGTCGCGACGCGTGATAAGTTAAATATTGCGACGTGTGATTTGCAATGGGATCCCATCGCATATCAAATTTTGCAAGCTTGGGAGGATAACCGCTAAAGGAAATGATAAAGAGGTTGTAGTGCGAAGTGTGATATGGGCGCAGATACGGTGTGTTTTAAAGCTAAAATCTGAAGGGTTTCAAGTTTGGGCGTATAAAGTTTTGTGTGCTATTTTATGAAGAAAAGAGATAACATAGTAGAAGGACTCGGGTAGGACACAATCGCAAGTCGCAAGTTTTAAAGGACAAATATAAAGGGTTCATGATATAATCGTTGAAGTACGATCTGTGTCGTCGGTTGGACAGAATGTTGAATTAATCACCCGTGTCTGGTCGAGAATTGAATAAGCATTGAATTTTCAAGCTTTGTAACCCTCTACTTAAAAAAATGTTTTTCATATGATTTTGTAAGAAAAAGAAAAATAGGAAGAAGAAGTAGAAAAATAAGAAGAATGGAAAAAACCTTCTTTCATTTTAATCTCTGTGTATGGCTCTGTGTAAATTTTTGAGTAACTATTCTGTCTTTGTTTAAAGTAATTTCCGCAAATTTTGTGTGAACTATATGTTGAGGGAAAATAATTTCCCACTGCCTTTAAAAATTCTAATAGGGTATCAGAGTAGGTTTAATCTCTCAGTGAAAGAAAGTGTTTTTACTGAAGAGTTGAAAGTCTTTTTGAGTAGTGTATTCTCCAGCAGCGAGAAAGTTCTTACACAACAAAAAAGTTTTTGTTTACACAGTGAAAATTGAAGCAACAAGCACAAGCTTGAATAAACTACAATTACCACAGTTTAATGGCAAGAATTATGATTATTGAGATATTACAATGAAGGCTTTATTTTCTTCTCGAAATATTTTGGAATTTGTGGAGAGTGGATTCCAAGTATCAGTAAATGCAGTAACATATAATGCTTTGACATAAGAAGAAAGAGATTTCTGAGGGACAACAAGAAGGAATCCAAATCACTCCTCTATATTTTTCAAGCAGTTCATGAAAGTATTTTACCTAGGGTTTCAACAACAATGAAGTCCAATCAAGCATGGGATACCCTCTAGAAAACCTACTAAGGCATGGAAAAGGCGAAGACAACATAACTGCAAATGCTAAGAAGAGATTTTGAAACATTATGTATGAAATAGTCTAAGAATATAGAATCATTCTTTACACATGTGATTGGGTTGGTTACCCAAATCAGGTCTCTTGGTGAGACACTTGAGGAAAGGAGAATAGTTGAGGAACTTTTGAGAAGTCCACCATCAAGGTTTGATGCCATATTTGTATCCATAGATGGGACAAAGGATCTCTCATATTTTTCAGTGGATGAGCTTCATGCATCACTAATGTCTCATGAGAATAGACTGAATAGATCAACAAACTCATCATTGGAGCATGCATTCAAGACATAAGTTTCTTTTGGTCAAGCTATAGGTCAAGGAGGAAAAAAATTCAGAGAAAGAGGAAGAGGCCCACACATAGGTGGAAGAAGCAGCCCTTCAAGCTCAAGTGGAAGGGGCAACAATCAAAATCCAAGTCATGGCCCAAGCCAAAATCAAGCACAATGTCAAAGGTATGATAAATCTCAAGTTAAATGTCATTATTTTAAGAAGCATGGTCATTATGAAAATGAATGTAGAAAGAAGAAATATGACATGGGTAGCAAACCAAGTGAAAATTTCATAAAGGAACATCAGAACGATGATACGATGTTTTTATCTTGTAATGCAGCGCAAAAAAAATAAGGGTACATATGGTTCTTAGATTCAGGGTGTAGCAACCACAAGACTAGAAACATAGAAATGTTTTCAAATCTAGATGGAAGTGTGAAATCAGAAGTAAAATTGGGGTCTAATAGTGAGATATCTATCATGGGAAAATGAAGTGTATACATACTAAGAAAGAAAGGGAGAGAATAAGTTCATGTCAGATGTTTATTTTGTCCTTGGTTTGAAACATAACCTCCTAAGAATTGGACAACTCATGAAAAATGGCTAAAATGTATTTTTTAAAGATGATGTGTGCACAATCTTGGATAAGCCTCCAAGTAGACAACTCATTGCAAAATTTCATATGATAAACAATAGAATGTATCATCTCAAGCTAAGATCAGATTTGAAGGAAGAAGGTGTTGTAGCGGTTGTCACACAATAAAACTTTCAAGAAGAGATCAAAGATGAAAATTGGTTATGGAGCTTGAAATTTGGTTATCTTAACTTTGCAGGTTTGAATTTGTTTCACAACAAATGTATGGTGAAGGGATTTCCACTTATAGAAAAAATAGACAGCCTATGTGAAGGATGCATCTTGGGAAAAAAACACATAGAATCATCTCCATAAGGAAAGTCAATAAGGGCAAAGGCACCTCTAGAGATTGCCTATGAGGATTTATGTGGACCAATGCAAGCACCATCATTTGGTGGCAGCCATTACATTTTGAAATTCATATATGACTACACAAGGAAGGAATAGGTCTATTTTCTAAAACAGAAAAGTGAAATGCTTGACTGCTTCCGTCACTACAAAGTTCTTATTGAGAAGAAAAGTGGACACTACATATAAGTTTCGAGGACTGATAGAGGTGACGAATATATCTCAAGGGACTTCCTACATTTTTGTAGGGAGCATGGAAATCACAAGTAGTTTACAACAAGGTATACACGTCAGCAAAATGGTGTTGTGGAAAGAAAGAATAGGACCATCATGGAAATGGCAAGGAGTGTGTTGAAGGCAAAGAATTTTCCAAATGATTATTGGGCTGAAACTGTCGCTTGTGCACAATATATCAATAATAGGTGTCCAACCAAAATCATTATCAATAGAGTTCTTGAAGAGGCATGGAGTGGAAGAAAGAAATATGTAACTCACATGAGAGTGTTTGGGTGTGTGGCATATGCACATGTCCCGGATGAGTTGAGGAAGAAGTTTAAAAACAAGGGGGAGAAATGCATAATGTTGGATACAATGATGAATCCAAGGCATATAAGCTTTACAATCCATCAACAAAGAAGGTAATAATTAGTAGATATGTTCAGTTCATAGAAGAGGAAGCATGGGATGGAAGCTTAGAGAAGACAATCAATGTGAAGACATGTATGTCACATGAAGACAAAGAGGAATTGACTGCAGCAAGTAATTCCTCAACGGCGAATCCTCCTCCACCCACACAAGCTCAAATCACACCGCAAGCAAGTAATAGGACAGAATTGCACAATCAATTAAGTGCTTCTCCAAGCACACCAGAAATATCCTCAACTCCATCTACTTCAAGAGCAACACCAAGCTCATCTTCAACAAGCATAAGAAGACCAAAATTCAGAAATTTAAGTGAAATTTGTGAGTGAGAAGAAGTTGATAATAGTGTTGGTCTGAATTATTTATTTCCCTTATTTTGTCATGTAGATGACCCAATACACTTTGAAGATGCATTCAAAGAAGAGAAATGGGTTGAGGCAATGAATGAAGAAATATGAGCCATAGAAAGGAATGACACATGGGAGTTAGTGGACCTTACACAAGGTAAAGAAGTCATTGGAGTGAAATGGGTCAATAAGACCAAGAGAAACATTGAAGGTAAGATAGAAAGGACTAAAGCAAGGCTATTTGTGAAAGGCTACAAGAAGTAGCATGGAAGAGACTATGAGGAATCCTTTGCGTGAGTCGCAAGGATGGAGACAGTGCATATAGTGGTGTTGATAACAGTACAACAAAAATGGAAAGCGTATCAAATGGACGTGAAGTCAACATTCTTGAATGGAGTACTGAAAGAGGCTGTGTATGTGGAATAGCCTCCTCGTTATGAGGGTAGAAGGCCAAGAGAACAAGGTGTGTAAGTTGCAGAAACCTCTTTATGGGCCGAAACAAGCACTAGGTGCAAGGTATAGGAGGATAGATGCCTACCTGATGGAAAATGGGTTTGACAAATGTGATCATGAACCTACTCTCTACATCAAAGAAAGTAACGATAAGATTATTACTTTTTTTTTGTATGTAGATGATTTGATTTTTACAGGCAGTGATGATTTTGTCATCTCTGATTTCAAGGAAGTCATGAAAAGTGAGTTTGAAATGACTGAATTGCGGTTGTTAAGATATTTTTTGGGCATAGAAGTGAAGCAAACAAAAAATGGATTTTTTATCTCTCAAGAAAAATATGTTGCAGAAATTTTAGAAAGGTTTAATATGCACAATAACAAGTCATCACCAACTCCAACTGTCATGGGGTTCAAGTTGAGCAAGGAATATTGTAGCAACAATGTCAATCCGACATTATACAAAATCATGGTGGGAAGCCTAATGTATTTGATTGCAACTAGGCCTGATATAATGTATGCAGTGAGTCTCGTGTCGAGATTCATGGAGAAACCCAAGGAGACACATTTCCAAGCAGACAAAATAATCTTAAAGTATGTCAATGGGACGAAGAAGTATGGTGTTTTGTACTCAGGAAGAGATGATTTTAGGCTGACTCGTTACACTGATAGTGATTGGGAAGGAAGTGTTGATGACAGAAAGATGACATCAACATATGTTTTTCATTTGGGTTCGGGGGCCATATCACGGGCTTCCAAGAAGTAGCCGATAGTTTCATTGTAAATAGTAGAAGTTGAGTATGTCGCCACAACAGCAGCAACGTGTCAAGCAGTTTGGATGAGAAGGATGTTGAGGGTTTTATGTCATGAACAAGACAAAGCAAACACTATTTTCTATGATAACAATTCAGAAATAGCACTATCAAATAATTATGTTTTCCACAAAAGGACAAAGCACATTGATACTAAATATCATTTCATAAGAGAATTAGTTAACAATGGTGAAATTGTGTTGCAACATTGTACGTGAGAGGAACAATTTGCAGACATATTCACAAAGCCATTGGCATGTCAATTTTTTTTTTATCTAAGATATTTTTGGGAATGGTTAATGATGGTAGTTGCGATTAAGGGGGAGCATTGGAAATTAATCACAACCACCACGTTAAATAAATTTTTAGCAGCCATACCTCAGTTAATGCCTTTTGCAGGTTGCAGATAGAGTTTGCAGAGAAGGACAAGCTCTAAGAATAGTAAATTTGTATGGGAAAAACTTTAAATATGCAAGCTTATTTACTTCACGCAACTTCCGTAATATTTAGAAAATGATGTCCACCCATCACTATGTATTAAAAATTTCTGTGCCACATCATCATTTCTCTTCTGCCCATCGCACATGGCAATCAACGTTCCTTTTATTTACATATTGACACATTGTAGGTTAATTATTTCAAGTTGTGATGCGATGTGATTTCATATCGTACCTGATAGTGATTCTTGTTATTGCAAAAAATTGAAAGTCGTGACAGGCAATAAGTTAAATATTGCGACATGCGATATGCAATGGGATCCCATCCCTTATCACATTGTACAAGCTCAAGAGGATAAGCGCTAAAGAAAATGATAAAGACACTGCAGTGCAAAGTGCAATATGGGCATGGATGCGATGTCTTTCAAAGCTAAAATCTGAAGGGTTTCAAGTCTGGGTGTATAAAGTTTTGTGCGCTATTTTATGAATAAAATAGCTAGCACAACAGAAGGACTCAGGTGGGACCCAATCACAAGTCGCAAGTTTTAAAGGATAGATACAGAGGGTTCATGATATAATTGTTGAAGTACGATCTCTGCCATCGGTAGGACGGAATGTTGAATTAATCACCAGTGTCCAATCGAGCATTGAATAAGCATTTAATTTTAAAGCTTCATCACTCTCTACTTAAAAATATGTTTTTCATATGATTTTGTAAGTAGAATACAAAAAGGAAGTAGAAGTAGAAGAAGAAGAAGAATGGAAAAAAACTTCTCTCGTTTTTATCTTTGTGTGTATTGCTCTGTGTAAATTTTTGAGTAACTGTGATGTCTTTGTTTAAAGTAACTTCCGAAAATTTTGTATGAACTATGTGTTGAGGGAAAATAATTTCCCCCTGCCTTTAAAAATTCTAACATATCTCGTTGGATATGTTCAATGGTTTTTTTTTGAGGTGTTGGATGCATGGTGTTATTTGCTTCTTTTTACTCAATATTATTGTCAGAAAAGCTATGCCATTAGAAACATTTTCCATCTTTAAAGTATATTGTAACATCAAGAATAAATGAAGGTCAATGTCCATGGAGCATATGGTTTGTCACAGATGCTGCTGCCATCTTGGCATGCTGCTCAGAGGATAGAGCCTGTGAATTTTCACAGATTCCATTGCAAAATTGGCGTGTTCTTGTGATTTTCTGCAGATGCATTTGTCATCTTGGTGTGTTCCTATGAAGCATCTCTGGTTCAATTTCATTCCCATCAAGAAGCATCAACTTCTCTCTCTTTGTGGGTCTACTCAGGTGATATTTTCTAATACACAATCGAGGTAATTATAAACCAGTTCCACACTATTAGAGATTCATATGTTACTATTCGAGGTAGGGGCTCTCACCCTTCATGACCGATATCAGCATAGGGAGCCTATTAAGTCACTTTCTCTGATCCCTACTGGAAGACATATTCTCTTATGAACTTTTGAAGGAAATTTCCAACAACAACTTTGAAAAATCGTATCAATCACCATCATCAAAATCTGGCTCTAGTCTCGAAAATAATACATGTTAACTCTTACCTACATGAAGAGAAGATAAACCAATAATCGACATCTTTACTACCCTTGATATACCGAATCCCTTACCTACTTCACATAGAGAACCAATCCATCCAAGCAAGGTCCCCTCCCTCCCTCCTAGCCATCTAATCACTAAACTAAAGAGAACCGAGTGGGTGCCCATTTCTTTTTTCTAAGATTGGTCCATTGGGGTTGAGAACATTTCACTATTCACTTCATCAGGTATCCAACTATCTACGGATTATCCAATATCCCTATTTGATTGTATTAGATTTGGCCATTACATTCGATATCTAGGCCCAACTAAAGTTTCTTTTTAGATACGCCATATCGAGCTTGATAAACATTCTTATCAATTTTATTTATTATTTCTTCTTCTCCACTCTGGTTGGCGCACTTATCTTATTTAAATACCATCCTTACCTATTTTCCATCCATGGAAAGTCCAGTGAAGACTCAGATGATCTCTTGAGTAAAGGGGAATGGTGCATCGGGCCACAAGTGTCCCTCCTCGATCCCAAAATAACTCCCAAGTCATCGATATAGACACCAAACTTCTAGGCCAATAAGAAAATAATTCTAGAAAAAGAATAGTAAGTACAAACCTTTACTCTCTTCCTTACCATTAGGATGGAAAGACGGATAATAGAGACTTGAGTTCCAGCATGGTGGGTGGTTCTTCCACATTGGAAGTAGGATAACTGACTCAATGTTGGACGTCTCTGAATTCTGATAGGGTTCGTAAGTGGTTTTTCATATCAGGAGTGGAAGGTCCAATGCTAGTGTCCAGTTGTTCTGGTTCACGTGAGTCGAACAAATAAAATAAGTTTCATCTGATGACAAGACTCCCATAGTATTTACGCTTGTTGACGCCGTGAGTACCGTTTCAACATTTTCCTCCTAACCTATTCGGATGCCTAATCCTTTGACTTTGATTGGAAAAGAAAATAAGGGGGCGGGGGAAATAATCAAAAGGTTTGTGGAACTAACCCTTTGGAGTCGATTGTGTCCAATCATATGTCTCCACCAAAAAATACCCCATCACCTTAATCATTATGTCAGTATGTGTCAATTAAGTGGTAAAATAATATTTTTTTTAATTAAAAATTTCGTTTGGTTGTTATGAATCAAAGATGTTGATAACTCGTTATCTCCTTTACATAAAATCTTCAGTATTAACGCCCTTACAATTCTATATTCACATATTTATCGTTTGTGATTTTATTTACCAATTCACATGTAATATACATTATTATTATTAAATTTTAATGTTAATTATCAAATAAAATTTGACATTATTGTTTATGAAACAATCTTAGGTGTATAGGCTTATGCACTTAGGTTTATGGAAATATAAAATAAAATATATTTACAGGTGTGATAAAGTTGCTTAATTCAATGGGAATCATGTGTATACAAAACTACTAAAAGCCTCACCATTGACTATGAATGTGAAAAACAAAACAAATGGGGGATGACTAATTCTGAATTGCTATCCGAAAAACATCATGGAATATGATCACACTAGCTATATTTTAATGCTCAAATTTCATTTTTTTTTTAAATTTAAATAAAAAGTAAAGAACAATCTAACCATATTTCATTTTCCTAGACATTGAGATATAAACTCAATGTAAGAATAAACCTACAAATCACGTACTTCGGTAATGTTAAATGAAATGCAAAGTCGACGCCATGTAAACAAAGTGAAGGAAGACAACCCAAAATTTAATTCTTAGTAAGGTTTGGGTGGGGCACCAATATTAGTATAATGATAGTTTTTTTTTCTTCGGAATTTAGTGATACAATTTTTGGTGAGATTCTAATTTTTGTCATTTAAATTGAAGTTTTGAATGTAGAAATGGATTCAATATCTTGGAAACCATTGGAATCGAAATTGTGGAAACTCAACAAGTCAAAATTATAATTTTCTACATTTCTAATATTATTATGATTAAAACGAGCATAAATCCATCTTAAGCATGTATATAACATGAGTCAAGAGGGATCAAATTTCTTTAGGTGCAAATTTATTTTACAGTGCAAAAACCAATAATTTTTATGGTTTAAATTTTATTTTTTAATATTATCTAGATTACATAACATGTGCATTGAGTAATTTTGTTGCACATTAAACTTGTTTTTTTCATTATTAATATATGTTTAATTATATGTCAATATTCATTAATATTAAAATATTTTATTCATAAATCACATTGGATGTTTTATTCTATACAATATTAATATATATTCTTTTAACATTTTTTTCTATATGTGTGTGTGTGCGAAGTTGATATCACTTGTCAAAATATTTTTGAAAAGTATAAGGTTTAAACATATTACTCACATATTTTATTTTTACTTCTAATTAATTTACATGAAATTATATTAGGTCATATGGACAACTATTTAAATATGCATAGCATTTTTCTTTTTTCTTTTTTTATTATAGCCTACATTGTTTTTATATTTATAATATATTTTACTTTTATTTTAAGAGGGATGGGCGTACTTACAGATGGCCTTCACACTGGGTTGTAGAATGAGTCTCTCAGCTCAACCAACAATCCATCTTAAGCACCAATCTAACATGATATGAGAGGGATCAAATTTCTTGAGGTGAAAACTTATTTTATAGTGAAAAACTAATAACTTTTTATTTCTTAAATTGTAATTTTGAATATTATAGAGACTAAATAATAGACACATTGAGTCATTTTACAATGGACATTAATTTTTTTTTATTATTTTATTATAAATATATGTTTACGTTAGTATTAATTCATATTAAAATATTGTATTCATAAGGATATTTTATACTATACAACTTTTTCTTTTTGAGTAAAAGTTCAATCATTATATTAACATCAAAGTCCACAGTACAAAATGAAACTCAACATGCCTTTATCTCTTAGTCAAACCAAACTTGTTGTGATTTGGTCTTGGAGGATAAAATGAGATACTAGCTTCATGCATTATTTCCTGATGGCGTAGAGGCCATGACATATAGACTGTAAACAAAAATAAAACTATACCGTAAGGAAAAATAAGAGGAGAGGGGGGGGCGGGGGGCGGGGACAAGGGGGGGCAGGGTGGAGAGGTTTGGGAGAATTATAGGGGGGATATGAAATATCCAACATATTCATGCATGTGGAAATCGATATGTTCCACCCTTTCTTCCAGACGACGAAGGTGGTCGTTAGTGCACCTTTGCTAGCGATGCAAATTTTCCAATTGCTCTGTAAATTTACTGTGGTGAAATTGAATGACATTGACCAAAGCTCTCAACTCGTTATAGTCATAATACCGCTGATTCCTAAGTTTTTTCCATTGTTAGTTGAGCTGCAATAGACTCTATCGATGATGGAGCTACCAAATTCCCTAGGGAATCATCAGCTCGCTCCATTGTCTCTCGATTGTATGATGAACCTCACGAGGTGTCTAGATCCCTTTCTGGATAAAGTGATCACTGCTGAATTCCACGCCCATGGCACGGTCTCCTACACTGTCGCGACCTCCTTGCGTGCCCAAAACACCTGAACAGGTGTCGGAAGAAAACACCCTTCCAACCCCACACAATAACAGAAAATAATGTGACTTCAATTACTTCGCCACAATATAATTGCGATGCTATATGGTAGCAGTCGTCACCAAATTACACTCCCCACAAGTAGGAAAATCGGGTGGAAGAGTTCCTCAACACATGGATTTGGACGATGCTCGCGGTGTCCCGTAGCCTTTGCTGCCAATTCTATGATGTAATTCCACCAACTTACTGCATCCTTCCCATAAGTGAAAACTCTTAGGGACCTAGAGAAACCAAGGATTTTCCTTGGGTGCCTCATAAGCCCGAAGCACCAGCCAGCCGAGAAACTTTTCCAATGATCACAAACCTAAAGAGGAATTTTATCCAAACTTTGGCCAAGGTCTAGTTTCCCTGGATCTTCTCCTATCAACTCTTCCACATTACTCCAACCAGAGTACCAATTTATTCCTTGTCCCTGGACATTCTAATGTCCCAAGAGACTTCCAGCGTTACCAAAAAACCACACACTATGCACCAGTCTCTGACTTCTCCACCTCTTCCCCAAGGCCTAGACCTCGACAAGGTGTATAGGAGCTCGAAAATCCTTAGCACACTGCAAAAATCTCCCACCTCCCACCATGTCCAAGAAATACATAACCAGCTCAAGGGATGGGTTTTAAAAACCTTCTTCATTTGTGGGTGATAGCCTTGCATGTTCACCCTTGTTTTCATTTCACTTAAGCTTGATGATGGAGCATGCATGGAGGTCGGACATGCTTCATCGCAATCCCTCCCACCACTTGTTCCCTAGTTAAGGAACCCCCATTGGGGATCTGGAATTTTGTGTCCACAAGATCTTGGAGATTTCGAAGGTCTCCTAGGTCGAGGTTTGCCTTGCTTATAAAATTATTCTAAGAAATGGTGAAGTCTGTATGGTGGCATATGGATCCCTAGTTTTTTAGCCAATTTTCTACTCATTTTCCTGAGGGAAACATGTGCTAGTCTAAACATACTTGAAACCTGACAAGAGATGATTGACATTTTCTAGTTGTGGTTCCAGATGTCAGCTCTAGGAAATTTTAGATATGGCAGACCCAACAATGATCTTTTGGATCTGTTGGATAATAAACTTTGACTCTTCAACTTTTATGAAACCAGCTCATAAAATATAATAAAATATAGATCAACGACTTATAAATGTTCCTCTTCGAGGGGGAAACCTCCTTTACATTACATAAATGAACATTTTTTGGTTGATACAAATGAAAAAAAATCCTCTCTATGAATAGGAGTCCAAGGGATAACAATATAATCCTAGCCCACATAACAGGAACAAGTTAAGGGCAGAACAATAATAATAGTGAGCTTCTATGGGGTACAATAATAACAATATGGGGATTACATGAGCACAATAATAACAATAAGGGGGATACACTAATAATAAAAATAAGGGGATACACTAGTATTATAGGGACCCAGCATGCCCCTCTCCTTTAAAAAAGTGTTGTCCTCAACAATTGAGTAGTTTGAGATACTTATGTATAAAATTCTCATCCTCCCATGTTGAGTCTTCAGTGGGTAAGTTCTTCCAATTGATGAGATACTCTAAAATTGACTAGTTTCATTGTGGTCAAGTTCTTTTTCCCGTGAATTCTTTAGGTTCCAATATCATTTTTCCTTCTTCATCAAGTTCTGGAAATATTGTTTGAACTTAAAGCTTGTCACCTATAACTTTCTTTAAGCATGAAACATGGAAAAGTGGGTGCACTCGGGAAGATGCAAGAAGTTCCAATTTGTATGCCATAGTAACAATATTTTGCAACACTTTGTAAGGACCATAATACTTTGGTGATTATTTATCATCCTTCTTAGCTTGCTTGAGGGATATTTGTTTGTATGGTTGTAGTCATAAAAATACCTAGTCGCTCACATCAAAACTTCTTTCAGTGTGATGTTGATCTGCATGTTGATTCATTCAATTCTGCGCCAAGGTGATGTTATCCTTTAATAGTTGGAGAACTTGTTGTTGATGGTTTATGTGATATTAAACTGCTTGAACCTTAGAGTTTTCTCTTAAATATGATGTGAAGGAGGGTGGATAATAACCATAAAGTTCCATAAATGGGGACATTTTTGCTATCATATGGAAGGGAGTGTTGTACCACCATTTAGCCAGAGGTAACCACTTGACCCATTTTGTATGCTTATCATATACAAAGCAACAAAGATATCCTTCCAAAAATTTGTTCACTATCTGAGTTTTCCCATCATATTGAGGATATTATGATGAGATATGAGCTAATCGAGTATCTAAACAACAAAATAATTCTATCCAAAAAATTTCCTGTAAAAATGGGATCTCCATCGCTTACAATAATCTTTGGGTTTCCATGTAGCTTTTCAATTGTTTCCATAAAATGAAGTAGCAAATGTACTGGCTTTAAATGGATGAGATAATGCACAAAAGTGTGCATACTTGGTAAGTTTAATATCAAGTACCGCCATGATGACATACTTCCCTTCGGACTCGTGTAAACCTGTGATAAAATCTATTGAAGCCTCCTCCCAATGTTGACTTGGAATGGATAAAGGTTGTAATAGACTTGGGGTATTAATTGTCTCAAATTTATTTTATCGGCAAAACAAACATTCTACCACAAACTTTTGAATATCATATTTAAGGCCGTCTAAAAAATATTCTTTCTTGACCTTGTGGTAAGCTTTTAAAATTCCTAAGTGCCCTCCTAAGGGAGAGGTTTTCAATTCATAATGAATATTTTGTTTGAGTTGGGAATTATTAAAAAGATATAAACGATCTTGGTACATGGGGGCGTCACTCACAAAGCAATATTAAATCACATGTGTTCATATTGGGGTAAAAATAAATAAAAATAAAATTATATTGGCTATATAACTAGGGGTGAGTCGGTTTTTATTTATTATATAAAAATATAAATATTTTGAGGTATTGTTTTTTAATTTCTTGGGGCAAGCGGGTTAGGGAAGGTCATGGGAAGGCAAAGAGCATGAAGGAGGTGGTAGGAGAGGGTTAGGGAGGTAAATGTGATTCTTAGTTCTACTTCGACTGCTCTAGGGTTCTTATCAACCATCAGGAGTAGTCATTCATCAGTCAGTGAGCCATTTCACCATCACAGGAAGGAAGTGGAGGCACCCTACTTATTACTGTAAGCAGCTGTGGATTTGATTGTTGATTTGGAGGAACTCCAAAATCCAAACTCGCTTATTCACAATTGTTGTTGATAGAGATCCTGAATACGTAGTACAAAAAACTCACCAACTCACCCTAAATCATCAAAAGATCCAGCTCCGTAAGGTATGAATAATCTTGGATGTGGCCTTATCACCTCAGCTAGAAGAAGGGTTGGTGTTGGTGATATCTGGGCTCATAGGCGTAGTCGAGTCTGGATTAGAGTTAGAAAGGTGGACATTACCCGCCTATATATTGGTGGCATATGAATTGAACAGGAAAGAGCGCTAAAACTACCTTCAATCCATCCCTGATCTTTGACTTGGTTGGGAAATATCATGCAGAGGAATGGCTTCGACTTGAGGATCGGGGTTAGGAAGGTAAACACAATTTCAAGTTCTCAGCTTCCACTGGTTTGCTTCAACTGGTTTATGAGAGAGTTAGGGAAATATCATGCGGAGGAGAGGCTTGGTCTGTGTGAGGGGGTTGGTCTCTGAGAGGTTTAGGGAAATCCATATGAAATCGTGCAGAGGAGAGTGGGAGGAGAGTTATTCAACTTGGAGATCGACTCAACAAGAGGAAGACCAAGAGATCGACTCAACAAGAGGAAGAGAATGATGTAACAAGAGATCTACTCAGCATTTGAGCAGATCAACTAAGAATTCGAGCAACTTGCCATCTCGTGCCAAGAACTGTAGAAAGAAGTGTCTAGTTTCCGCCTTAAATCAACTGAAGAATGTCCATAGTCACCATTTATAGTAGGCTTTGTTCCACATATTGAAGATTAAGGATATGGTTTTTTTTTTGCCTTAATCTTCATTGGTACGCTTTGATTATTTGTTCTAAATTTATTTTCATCATCAAGTACATATGTGCATCCAAACAACTTTGTTGCAAGAAATAAATGTGCTCAAGGCACGAATTCATATTTCTATTGCACTGAAAGCCATAATGATTTTCCATGAAATATCATAAACCTAGTTATACTTTTGAACAAGGACTAAGATTACATGCCTAGTACTGAATTCAGTCACTAAAAGAAACTTCTGAGTTACAAGGATATAACAGGAAACTTGTCAATTTAGATAAATAAATTTTTGTCTCAGAAGAAAATGTGTTACCTTAAGAATACATTGGTAGTCTAGTTTGTATGCCAAATAATTGTGACAAAAAACACAAATATAGTTTTAAAAGGACAAAAAATAACATCCATTATCTCATTTAAAAATGGTGTATATATTTTTTGGCCATTGTCTATGTTTCTACATGCACACTACAATGTTGCCAACATGGAGGGAAAATGGAAAAGAGGGATCTGTTATTCAACCAACACATTGCTAATGCCACATCCTTCTACTCACCCATATTCTGAGTTGAATTTCACCCTCGAATTCCTTTTGACAATGACCCAGAACATCATGTAATTTAGCATCCTGCATCAACCCCGAAAAAAAAATATCTCAAGTCTAGAAAGAAGAGAATTTGTACTTTCAGATTGAGCAACAAAAAAACAATTGAAAAAGATCTTAGATATGAAGATGGTATTTAAGGACCTGGGAACTATTCCAAACCTTATATTCGACTCGTTTATTATTAACATGGGCATTGTGATTTCAGTGTGCAACCTTTGAATGGAATGCAACCATTAAACTATGGCCCTTTTCATCACTTTGTAGTGCAGTTAGAAAAGAACATCGTGGGCACCAATGTAGGAAAATGAAACATCGGGGTTACAATTAGATTCATGGTCCTGCTCGAAGGGGATTTCTCCTTCTTCAAGCTGGCTGTCCTTCATTTCTCTACTATTATTAACAACAGTCATAACAATCTCCCGACTTTTCGCAACATGATCAAACAATAAATTGTTGGTTGTTGAAGCATCATTTGCAGAGAGGACAGTGCCTCTGGAGGTTGTAGCTACCAATTGTGTGTGCTGTAAACGAGTGTCAAAATTTATTTTTGTAGACTGCAGGGTATAGAATATAAAGTATATGTAAAATCTGTCAATCACACAATGTGAAATTATATTAAAACACTTCATGCAATCAATTTAACAACTGTAAATAAAATAGTTAATAACTTCATCACTGGCTTATTCCGTAAGTTTTTAGTAGTATTGTTCTCCATGATAGGTAGAGTTCTAGGATGAAGCAAAATTCAGGGTTATCCTTCAAAGTCCTTTCGAAAGTGACCCAAGAGATTCTGTAGTTTATTATCTTTCAGAATTAGAAGAAGAGAATCCCCATATCCTATAAATCGAAAAGAAAATACTGGGAGCACTTACAATGAAATCCATTTGATCGTTGTCCTACTACTTCGGCTCACTTCTTATTACTACATCATGGACACATTTAGTTTCCCTGGAAGATGAATCGACACCCTACCTACCAGATTTTTGATATGTGATTTTAGTAGTATAATAGTAGATCTTGCTGCTCTAAGTTGCACTGCTACCAGTGCCTTTGGTCGCACTATCAGAACTTGGTGAAATAGGCTATAAATTCTACAGTTGTGCTCTGCACTTTGCAATTTGTATCCTCCATGATGAAATTTTTCTGGAGTGATGTGAGTATCCTAATTTTCTAACCTTGGATGGGTATTTTATTGTAAGGCAATGGTATTATGTCCACAATACAGCCTGTAATATCTCACATTATTCTCTTTCCCTTGTAATTGTAGCGTTAGATATATATCATTGTACTGTAGGGAATATCCCCATAGACAAATAATATAGTGTATCGCTCATTTCATTATTCCCCAAGCAGGTCATTATAATGCAACATGATAGAGCGTCTTCGAATGATTTGATGTCGTGTTACAATATTAATTGTTGTATTCTGGCCACACACTCCATTGTATCATATTGGCTTCCATAAGAACAAATATCCATTTGCATTGTATGGTAATATGTACGTAGCCCTATTGTAGTACATTCATTTTCACTCATCTAAACACCCTGTAACATATTGTTTTCCATTATGCGCTAATTTATTGACCGAGTCTTAGTGTATGTTGATCATTCCAAACATCTTTTGTCTTGCTAATATGTTGATTAGCCAGCCATTTTGAAAAAGTCCTTTATTTCTTCCAATTCAATTTGGTTTTGCATTTTTAAAGGTCAAACCTTTTGTGATCAAAAGAAAAGACATTTGCTTAATAAAGTATCATATATTTGTGCATGTTTTGTATTATATTCCTTCTTCCACATGCTTGCATACATAATTCAGCTGTAATGTTTTTCTTCGCAGCATTATAATGCCTCCAACGTAGTGCAGAAGCTTCCATACGCTTTTTATTTGGTTTGACATGCCGTTGGTAACTATAATCACAACATAGTGAAAATATGATACCTGCAAAATGCACATTAAAAGAAAATTTTCATGAATGGACAAATATATCCTTTTGTTGCGCATTATCAAGGAATCGTGCCTCGACTATCACCACTATCACAACATACTTACGTCATTCTCTCAATTCCCTCAATCTTCAAAAGTCCTTGGCATATCTTTTGGATCATCAATAACCTTCACCTCAAAATGACAATCTGATTCAAACTAATGCTAATTAAAACCTCACGTCAATCTGATCTTTAATCTTGCATGATCTGTAAATTCATTTAATCATGAATTTTCTTCGTGTGGCACTTTTTCCCTTCTTTCTAGCATTTTTTCATCAATATACATAATGCAAACAGTAAAATTTGTCAATTAATCACACAAATTGCCAAAATTTTCCTTTTTTTGTCTTTTGTTGGTTTATTTTCCGACCTTTTGATAGAGTCTGGATATCGAGAATTTGAGATTTATTTTTAATGTACATTAGCAAAAATTAGGATACAGATGTGGGAATCTTGAAAATTCTAAATATAAAGAAATTGATCTACATGCCAAAATATGGGGTTTAGAGGCTATCTTTTTATTATTTATTATTTATTGTGTTTTTTTATCAATGGCTGAAAAAACATGTTATTTAAGGCCAAATTCAAGGTTTTTTTCTTTGTTGAAGGATTCAAAACCTAGAAATCCAAAATTACTCTGTCTATTTGGATTTAGTGATATAGAAGTTCTTAGTTTATCTATATCTAAAAGTTTGAAAGTTCCTTGTTTATTCCAATCTAGAAGCTTGGAAGTGTGTAATCCAAAACTTACTTTGAATGTTATTTAGAAAAATATATATATTTAGATTCAAATGCATTTTCAAAACTGTAGATACTTGAACATTATCGTGGCATGCATGATCCAAACCTTTTCAAAATCATTGGATATTGGAACCATGCTACGAAACTCTTAATTTTGACTAGCGAAGATTCATAATTTCTAAAAAGGGGAACTTTATCAAAAACCTAGATGCTTAATTTTTTACTTTGTTTGTAAGGCTAGTGGTCATTGATTTCTAGATAATTAATGGTATTTTGTTAATTCTTGATTAATGCATGGATACGAGATTTTGTTATTAGCCATATGTTTAAGGGAGAAAATATCCAAGACTTAATATTTCTGCAATATTGAATTTTCCTTTGATCCAATCTTTAATCTACTTAATTAATCACCTCTCTTGTGCCAAAAAAGTCAATTAACTCGTCCACCTGCAACTTCACTCAATATTTTTTCCTAAATACAGAAAGTTCATGGAAATTTCAAAGTAATTAAAAGAAAAATAGAGAGACAATCAACGTTCTTTGTATAGAAATAATCTACAAATTGAATTGGAAAAGATAATTTTCACATAGAAAATGAATCTCCAATCATATATTATATTCAATAACATTTTGAAAACATCTACTCTACATACACACTTCTTCTTACTCTCAATATTGTTATGCTTATTCTTCTAAACATTTCCAATTTGAAAGCATTTGTTTATACAAATATGAGGAATCAACTTGACCCATAATACGATTGATTCATATCCTCCAAATTAAAATATCTCCTATCTCCTATCTATCCTTAAAATAACTCAACTCCTCTAACTAAATACTACAGTAACCATATTTTATTATCTCTCATGACAATGAGAGAAACTAACTACTCTCTTTGTAAACACACTAGAAACCTCTAGAACTATTTCAAACTTAGAAAAATACAAACTAAAATGATGCTCCTACATAAAGCTACCAAGGATAAAAGTTTTGTTCTTGGGATCATGTTCATGAGTCCTTTAATAATTTTTCCATATAGATAAATTTCTACTGATGTCATTCACATGAAATATTTAAGTGGTTCATCCTTCCAATTGTTGGGCTCGAATCCTTAACAAATTGCTTGGGATATATCTGCATCAATTTTAATTGCTAGTTTTATTATTGGACATAGTTATAGCTACTTGTGTGCATAAAATAGAGTTTTGTTTGGGTGGAATTATTAGAGTGCTTTGTGTAAAAATATTTTTGTTTGGTTCATAGTATTAGAGTGTTCGGCTAAACCTTTACCATAAACACAATTTGTGAATTTATTTCGCAGTGGTATAGCCAAATCATGCAAATTAAACCAAGCAGTGAACATGTCTGAAGACAAAGAGGATAACATTGTTTATTTCCATAGAGGATTTGTGTTGGTAAAATTAGTGGTGGCCAGAATGCAATGCTTATTTCCAATGAGGATTACATAGTATAATTCGCTTCTTTACATATTACTATTTTTATATCTGACCAATCGATTTGAATTTCTGCTGAAGACTTAATTCCAAACTGACATGTACCTTTGATATATTGATAAACCCTATTTTCAGTCTTCATATGTATTTCAGTTACGTTCCTATATTACTAGTTTAGTCCCTTATTGTTATTAGTGTAGCCCCCTTCTTGTTCTTTTTGTACCCCTGTAACCCCAATATTGTTATTATTGTGCCCTTACATTATTATTGTTGGGTCAGATAGGATTATATTGTGGCCCCATGGACTCCTATATATAGAAGGAGGTTTTGGTCATTTGTAGCATCCAAGAATTTTTCATTTATGTAATGTATTGGAGGTTTCCTCCTCGAAGTGGCTGATTTATAAGGTGTTGATGTCTCTTTTCTTCTATTTTTTGAGTTGGTTTCATAACATTTGGAATCAAAGCTTTGGATTCTATGGTTTCGCTGCTCCAAACAAGTCATCGTGGAATTTTATTTATAACGGTTTTTCTATGAAGGTTCAGAAGCGGAATTTTTTAGAGTGCGAAGAAGAAATCCTGAGGAACATCGTGGAAAAATGGCAGATCTTGGTTTGCAACATTTTCGGAGCTATGATCGGTGGAAGTTAGATCTTTCTGTAGGCTCCTAAATTTAACCTAAATAGGCCATCATCAAATTTATGCTACAATTTTTTTTCTACGAGGGTTCAGAAGCTGAAATTTTTAAAAAGCAAAGTCGAACTCTTGAGGAATGGCATAGAAAAATTTTAGAGCTTGATTCACAACATTTTTGGAGATATCATCTGTGGAAGTTAGAGTTGTTTCAGGCTCTAGACTGTCATCTTAAAGACGTGACCTTGGGAAAATTGTCATAAATCTCTCTCTGAGCATCAAATTGGAATTATGTAAAAGTTGGCCATAAGTACATAGATTGAAGTTTAATTTTTATCAATTTCAGAGCTAAAGAAGGAAACAGTGACACGTGGCATGTCGTACAAGTTCACTCTGCTGAACTAGTCGATAATTAGGTCATTGTGGGAGATTGGGTATAACTTTTCTTTGAAGAATCCAAATCGGGTCAGACCTATAGTGTTTGAAAGAAGCTTCAGATGGATACTACAAGGCTGCTTTTCAAATATTGAAGATCAAAAATCAAAGAGATAATTCAGTTTCAATATCGAGCTCCTCAAAAGTGAGAAAAATGTGTGTATTGTTCTTTCGAATTGCATAAGTCTTGCGTGAAAAATCATTTTTAATTGATTCCAAGGGCATATTGTAGTATAGATATTAGTATTGGGTTCTAAAATTCCACCTAAAATGAATTTGATGCCCATTAAGCCTTCAGAAGTCTCTACTATGACTCATGAAGATAAAGAAATGAGACATGAAATATCAAAATTACAAGAGAAACTGCACCAAATTTCTCTCTCACAAAGAGAAAAAATAATAATATGGATGACATGGAATCTAATATCGATGAAAAAATGAAAGAAAACATTGAAAACATGAATAATTCTATAAAAGCAAACATGGAAGTTTTGAAAAATTTGATACAATAAATGTTTCCTAACGGAGAAAAGATAGTAGAGGAAACTCATGATGAGAACAAAATAAATGTTAATCATGATTTCATAAACTCTAATGTTGGATGGAAGAACCACCATATTGTAAATATGGATCTGAGGAAGTTTTATGTCTAGGATCCCGTAACATGGATACTACAAATGGAGCAATATTGTGATCTCAATAATGTGCAAAACACACAAAAGGTATGCGTTGTAACTTTACATTTAGAAAAAAACACATTTGTATGGTATCGATGGATTTTCTCTCGTAAAAAAATTGTCACTTGGAAAATTTTTATGAAGAAAATAATAGCACAAAAAGAAACACCTTCTTCATCCAATTGATAAATCTCAAACAAAACAGTTCAGTGGTGGAGCACATTGAGGAGTTTCAAAAACTGAATATAAGGGTAACTGATATTCCAGAAGAACATAGGATTGATCTCTTGATAGGTACTTTAAAGGATAACATCCAACATGAATTTCGCATTTGGTAACCTGATTCATTGGAAAAGAATTTAGGTTGGCAAGAAAAATTGAATGTAAAATTATGGCGACAAGCGAGCCTACCACTCACATATATAAAAATGGATGTGTTGCTACTCCTAGTCTTCCACAACCTACAAGGTTGACACCACAACAATTGGAAGAAAAAGGATAAAAATGGATTTGCTATAGTTGTGATAGCAAATACATTAAAGGTCATACGTGTTTTGAGAAGAAATTATTTTACATAGATTGTGAAGAGGAAGAAGAAAATGAACACAAATCTTCAAAAGAAGAGGATATACACCAGGAACCAACCCTAGAAGAGGAAGAAATGAGTCCGACCATATCATGTAATGCATTGGAAAGAATTACCACTCCTCAAAATCTCAATATATAAGGACATATCAAGAAGAAAAAGGTAATATTGTTGATTTATGCGAGTAGTACCCATAATTTTATTCATTGTAAGGTAGCCAAGGAATTGAATTTTTCCCTATACCCAACACCAAAGTGTTAAGATATGGTTGCAAATGGAGGAACTGTAAATTTCTCTGGAAAATGCCATAATATCAAGCTAACCATAGGGGAATATGTATTGAATAGTCCAATGATTTCCATTCCAATGGGAGGCGTTTATGTCGTACTACGAGTACAATGGTTACAATCTTTAGGGACGGTAGCTTGTAATTTTCAAGAAATTTTCTTGAAATATTTTTTAGAAGGAAAGGAAGTCGAATTACGAGGTATCTCAGGGAAGTCGGGAAATATAATAAGCTCTAATGTAATGAAAAAGTTTCTGAAGAAAGAAAAACGAGGTGTAATTGCACAATTATGCTCACTAGAAGTTCCAACAGCAAAATCATCTATTTCTATAGATCTCCAAAAAATCTTGGATAAGATTCCGAGGTGTTTGAAACTCCCAAAGGGATCCCACCTATTCGTGATAATGATCAAGCTATAAATTTTATTCCAGGAAGTGTTCCTCTAAACATCAGGCCTTATATATATCCTTATGTCAAAAAGAGCGAAATTGAACATATGATTGAAGAAATGGTAGAGGCTAGTATAATTCATCCTAGTCAGAGTTATTTCTCTCCTTTAGTAGTATTAGTGCACAAGAAGGATGGATCATGGTGCATGTGTCTGAATAATAGGGAGCTAAATAATCGCACAATTAAAGATAAATTTCCCATTGTTAGGACTGATGAATTATTGGATGAGTTGCATGGAGCAATTTATTTTACCAAGTTGGATCTTCATTCAGGATATCATCAAATTGTAATTAAGATTGAAGATATTTTGAAAACATCATTTTTAACTCATGACGGTCATTATGAATTTTTGTTCATGCCTTTTGGGCTTACCAATGCACGTTCTACATTTCAAGGGTTTATGAATTCCATTTTCAAACCCTTCCTTAGAAAATTTGTGCTAGTATTTTTTGATAATATACTAATCTACAATAGGCCTTGGAAGGATTATGTTCAACATGATGACAGGGTGCTCAAACTATTGCAGGAGAAACAATTATATGCAAAAACATCCAAATGTTTCTTTGGAGTACAAGAGGTGGAATATGTAGGTCATATTGTATCTCACGAGGGTGTCAAGGTAGACCCTAACAAAATTAAATCCATTAAGGAATGGAAAGTCCCCACAACCATAAAGCACTTGTGAGGATTTCTTGGGTTAACAAGGTATTATCGCAAGCTTGTTAAGAATTATGGGAGAATAACAACACCTCTAACAACATTATTGAAGAAAGATGTATTTTCGTGGACTCCTGAATAAAATAAGGCCTTTGAACATCTTAAGGAGGCAATGTGCCTAGCACTTATCTTAGCTACGCCAGACTTCACAAAAACCTTTATTGTGGAAGGTGACGGCTCAAGAACTGGAATTGGTTATGTTTTAATACAAAAAGGAAGACCCATTTCTTTTTAAAGTCATCCAATCAAAAGAAAGTATTTACAGAAAGTTATTTATGAGATGGAAATGTTAGGAATACTACATGCACTAAATAAATGGTGACCTTACCTAATGGGAAGACACTTCAAGGTAAAATATGATCATGATAGTCTTAAGCACGTTTTAGAACAAAGACTATCTTCAGAAGAGCAACAAAAATGGGTCACAAAGGTGTTGCTTTATGACTTTGAAATAATATACAAAAAAGGGAAGCTAAATGTTTTTGCAGATGCACTCTCAAGAAAGAATGAAGAGGTGGAAGCATTTCGTTGTTCCATTTCTATTATCCAACCAGATTGGAAAACCAAAGCAAGAGATAAATGGAAGAAGGATGAAGAAGTGTGGACACTCATTCAAAAGTTGCAGCAAGATCCTAGTACATCTGATACATTTAGTTAGAAAAATGATTCCTTATGGTACAAAGATCGCATATATATTTTTAAAAATTCCCAACTAAAGCAAAATATTCTTTTGGAATTGCACACTTTTCCTTTAGGAGGACACTCGGGATTTTTAAAAACTTACCACAGGGTGAAGAAATAATTTTTTTGGGATGGCCTTAAATTTGATATACAAAGTTTGTAGCGGAATGTTTGGTTTGCCATAATAATAAAATTGAGACAATTAAGACCCGGGGTATTGTACAATATTTATCCATTCCAAGTCAATGTTTGGAGGAGATTTCGATGGATTTTATCACAGGTTTACCCAAGTCAGAAGGAAAGAGTGTCATCATGGTGGTAGTTGATAGACTAACCAAGTTTGCACACTTTTGTGCATTATCTCATCCATTTAAAGCAAGTACAGTTGCTACTACATTTATGGACACAATTCAAAAGCTACATGGAAACCCAAAGATTATTGTGAGCGACAAAGATCCCATTTTTACTGGAAATTTTTGGACGGAGTTATTTTCTTGTTCGGGTACTCAACTAGCTCATAGCTCATCTTATCATCCTCAATCCAATGATGAAACATATATAGTGAATAAAATTTTGGAAGGATATCTTCGTTGTTTTGTATATGATAAAAAAACAAAATGGGTCAAGTGGTTACCTCTCGTTGTATGGTGGTATAACACTTCCTTCCATACTGCAGGAAAAATGACCCCATTTATGGCAGTTTATGGATATCATCCACCATCCATCACATCATATTTACGAGAAAATTATAAGGTTCAAGAAGTGGAATATCACATCGAGCACCAACAAGAAGTTCTCCAACTCTTAAAGGATAACCTAAATTTGGCACAAAATCGAATGAAACAACAAGCAAATCAACATCGCAGTGAGAGAAGGTTTGATGTAGGAGACCGGGTATTATTACGGCTACAACCATACAATCAAATGTCCCTCAAGCAAGCTAAGAAGGCTAATAAATTATCGCTAAAGTACTATGGTCCTTATAAGGTGTTGAAAAAGATTTGTACTATGGCATACAAATTGGGGCTTCCTGCTTCTTTGCGAGTGCATCCATTTTTCCATGTTTCATGCTTACAAAAGGTTATAGATGAAAATCTTCCAGTTCAAACAATATTGCCAAAATTTGATGAGGAAGGAAAAATCATATTGGAGCTTGAAGCAGTCATCGAAACAAGAACTCGAAAACTATGAAATCGATCAATGTCAGAGTATCTCATCAAGTGGAAGAACTTACCCACTGATGATTCTACATGGAAGGATGAGAATTTTATACATAAGCACCCAGAGCTACTCAAGCATTGACGAAAATGATTTTTTGAATGAGAGGGGCATGTTAGGCCCTTATATTACTAGTTTACTCCCTTATTGTTATTAGGGTAGCCCCCTTATTGTTGTTGTTGTACCCCTGTAACCCCAATATTGTTATTATTGTGCCCTTACATTATTATTGTTAGGTCGACTAGGAATATATTGTGGCCCCATGGACTCATATTTATAGAAGAAGATTTTGGTCATTTGTAGCATCCAAGAATTGCTCATTTATGTAATGTATTGAACGTTTCCTCCTTGAAGTGGCTGATTTCTAAGGCGTTGATCTCTCTTTTCCTCTATTTTTGGAGCTAGCTTCATAACACTTTCCATCAAATCCTACATGAACCTAGAGACCGGACTAATGGTGAAGGAAATATTAATCTAACTATGAATAAAATAAATGAGACTATCAACAAATTGCCTATACATGGTAGCATTGACTTTCAAAGAATTACAATCCTTAGTCATCTTAGCTTCTAACTTAAATGGAATAGAATGAGGCTTATATATATAATCCATTTTAAATATATTCGAGGTATCAAAGCATAATTTGGCTAAGAAATGAAGATACTCTCATCCAATTGCATAACTTGGATACCAAGAAATAAATGAAACATAGCTAAGTTAGTCATTTCAAATGTATCTTTAAATTGTGACTTTAAACTTAAATTGTATCACCGTTATTTCTTGTGATAATCAAATCATCTACATGAATCACAATTAAGAGAGATACATCATTCACATGTAACCATAAATAATGTGATTTATGTTAGGATGCCTCAAACCAAGTTACAAAATAAAACTATTAATATTCTGATTCCATATCCTAGGTGCATGTAATCATTGAGAGGATGCCTGTCATGGGGAAACTATGCAATATAATTCCTAATATAGTTCACCATTTGCTTGAAACCTTTTAGATCAAGGTTGATATTTAGCGGTGCTCAAATAAGAATGGTTGAAAACTTCATTGGATCAATGCTTAGTCCATCATGGTTCACACAAAAATCCAAGATAATCAAGTTCCTTATATCCAAATTCACACTTCTTCATGTTCACAAATCACTTTTCATGTGTTGCAAACCATTGGTTTGGTCATCCAAGCTCTATTTGAAAAGTAATATGTCTAATTAGACAATTAGAGTTGAGTTAAGATGTGGTTGTAGCACTTTTTTCATCATCCCATGAATGTTGCAAGACCATTGGTAACATTGAATGGAATAAGTGGCCATGCAAGTAGTCCATGTCACATCTTGAAGGATTTCTTCCACATAACCTTTGTCTTGATACATATTTGATGATAAATATACTTGAGGTTGATCTTACTGAAATATCTGTCTCCATAAAGTTGAGTTAATAGGTTTTCAATGTGTGATAATGGATATTAGTTATTTATTATGATTATGATCAATATTAGATGGTCCATAAACATTCTCCATGTTCCATCATTCTTTGAAACTAGAACTATTGTGGATCCACACGGTAGTTCCAAAAACATAGAGATAAAGCACTGTCCTTACCCATTGGTAGCTCCAAAAACATAAAAAAATGTCTTTATCTCTCACAAGCCCTAGATACGAGTGAACAATAAATTGAATAAAATCCATTTCATACTAGGAAATAGTAAAATCTACGATGGTTTGGTTTTGACCTATTTAGGGCACAAAAAAAATGATGTAAATAAGGCCAAAATTGAGGTAGATCTAGGGCCTAAGATTTCTTATAAGTTTTTCAATGTTTGAATCAATAAATAAACACTCAAATCTATTTTAGTACTCTTTTTTATTTTTGGTTTTAGTTCCATTTTAGGAATCCATCAATAATACATTTTGAATCAAGGTGTTTCATCGCAATAGTAAGAGTTATTCATGTTTTTTGGAGCTTTGAATCGAGAGTGCATAACTTGATTCCTTGATCTTTTTTTCATAATAAACCAATATGTTTGTGGAGTTTTACTTACTTTTTCATTTATTTATGTGCAAAAACAAATGGAATTGTTTTACAAAGTTGTTACCAATGAACAAAAATATGTGATTGCCATTGTCAGGTGTCAAGAAGGTTGTACATTTTCTGAGATCCATGATGAAATTGTGGATGATGAAATCATTGAATACCATTTTGATTTTATCTAATATGGATTAGCTTTAAATCCAAAGGAAGAGAAGAAATTCAAAGTTTATACAACACTTTTAGGCATTAAGAGGAAACTAGGAACATTTGATGTGGAAACAAAGGGTTCAAATGTAGTGGAAACAATACCAATATTTGAAAACATTGAAGAGAATGTCGAGGAACCTATGCATAAAAAAGAAAAAGTTGAAAATATTCCTTTTTCAGTGGAAGAAGCCACAATTGTTGATCCTTGTGTATTGGCACCTTGGGAAAAAAAAGTGAAAAGTTTAATGGAAGAGTTTGTCAATGAGAAACTTACTCTAAAAGTATATTTAGAAAAGTGAAAATCTAAAATAAAGATCCATTGTGAAATTTGTGGAATTTATTATGGAACAGGTGATGTATCCTTGGTATCCCGAACAATGTGCAACTTCAAAAACAATAATATGAAAATAAGGTCCCATCAACAACACCTTTCAATGCTAAGTGGTAGTGAAATTCCTTCATGTAAAAAAGTACAACAAACAACGATGGTTGGGGATCGATTTCATATTGATCGAGCAATCAAACTTCTAGATGATTTCAACAAGACATAAGAGCCTAATTTATTCAAGGTGGTGGAAGAAACACTTGCAGACTATAAGGACATGGAACAAGTGAGAGTCAAATTTACACGATGCAATAAATAGTTTTGTTTGGTGCCGACAAGTGGTAATATTGTCAATTCTCTAAATGAACACATAAAATCAAAGAAGAACACTAATAATACTACAAATGAGGCTTCAAATCAGGAGATTGGGTTGAGGAGTGGCACATTTGGGAGACCTAATAAGCCTACCAATGATAATTCCCAACAAATTTTGACTAGGTTCTTAATGCCATCATCACCATCATTATTACATAGGGGTTCTACAAGTGAAAATCCTTCTTCTTCAGGTGTGTTAATTAGTGGTTAATAAATAGTTTAGACTAAACTTGAATATGAATTTGTATATTATTTTATTTATCTTACTTGTAATTTATTTGTTTTTTATTGTGTTGTCATTTTATTATAGCTTAATAAAATGTTACTACAATGTTGGTTGTATTGGTATCCTTATATTGATAGAAATGTGGAGATATTGGAAACAAAGGTCCTAATGGATGATCAAAGTGGTGGAAAATTATGGGCCATAGAGAAGCATACCAAGATCATGCTATGTTATGAGGGTATTGAATGTCGTATTGATGTTACATATAAGAATATTCATTTCCATAGGTGTTCTGAAACAGAGATCCCTCTTGATTCATTAAAATGTAGATTTTCTACGTTGGTTCGAGAATGTAATGACTTTAGGATGTGATTATTATTCATCCACAAAAAGACCTATGTTGAAGGATTATTATTCAACACGAGGTCTTCGATATCAAATTCCTTGGGAAGGGTAGAGGCTAACTGAGTTGTACAATGGTTGCAATGTAACAGGGTTGCATGACCAAGATTACATCCACAATGGAAAAAATCTAGTGAATCCTTTGTTTAGCGGTCGAAGAGAATTTGTTTTAAGAAACGAGTACATAAGTTTTTTCCATGTCAGAATGGTTTATCACACTTTTAAAGTGGATGATCACAAGTTGAAGTGTGAATATATAGAGAGGATGGATCGACAAAATTGGGGTTCTGCACAATGCATTTCTTCAAGGCATGTTTAGATTTGTTTGAAAGAGTTGGGAAGTACACCAAGTGGAAAGTGAGAGAGGACACTAGCTACAGATACCTACCTAATGATTATTGCTAACTACATTGACATCTTTATGTCTCATAATTTGAGCCTCTGTGAAAGAGTGCGGAATGCTTCACGAGTTCATCATTTCTTCACATTATGATTATGTTGGGTACAAAAACAATATCATACTAATGTCAACATAAATTTCATCAGCGGAGAGGTATATCAAGATGTGAGAATTTCTTGACATTTTGTAGTTTTGTTGATGAGATTGTTTCGATATCAATACTATAACTTTCCATGTGTTTTGCACTTGATTGGGTCAGATTTATGTGAGAAATTCTTTAGAAAAGCTGGTGGGATGGTTGAATTAGAGAGGGCCTATGATTTCAATGAATTTATTCATGTTGTTGGAACCCTTAATAGAGTTGTTCAAGAAGAATAAAATCCCCAAGGGTTGCATTTTAATAAATCCCATAAGAATCAAGAAAAAACTTGGAGTAAATTTCACCAAGAAACAATAAAAAATTGACATATTGTCGCAATATTATTCAATATCCAGAGACGCTAAAATTGTAGAAGCCCTTAAGATTGGATCGAAGGATGCACAAGAAATTTTATTAGCTCTTGGAATGAAACCATAAAATTACACTCAATTTTCTTGGTGGGTTAAAATGTGGATAGAGGATAAATATTATCCAACATTCCAAATTGTGGATGAAGTAGTTGGTGATTATCCACCGAGATGTTCCAAATCTATATTTCAATCTTCATCTTCATTGGTACACAATGAAAGTTAATTTCAAATAATGGAAAGTGAGTGGAGACACGAGTTGGATGAAATTTTAGATTCCAATGATGAAAATGTAAGAAAATCTATAAAACTAGTGGTGAATCTTGATGGTAAGGATATGTTCAAAGCATGTTTGGTTATTCATTGAATGGAAATGCAACATTATACAAATATAGGTTCAAAAAAGTGAGAAGTGGGGTCTACTTTATGCGATATGGGATGAAGAATATACAAAAGGGTGTTTCAATTGGCTTTGGAATTGGATCAGATTATGGGGTGTTGTTTGAAAAAAACTTAATTCCACCCACTAAACATACTACAAGAAAAGGTGTTCCTCGAAGTACAAAAAAATGTGCTTCTTGTGGAATGTGGTACATTGGAAGCGTCAAAAGAATAAGGAAGAAGGATGGTAATATGGTGTTTGATTACCATAATGACATCGACCTTTTGGATAGATTAGAAGGAATCAAGCTTCAATTATGTTGGTATATTAGAATAAAGGGGCAGCACATGTATAAGTATGATTTGAATGAACATGCTTTTTTACAACTTGAATCTATTATAGAAATCGCAAACTTATCATACAATTCTAAGAATCATACATAAAAAATAGAATAAAGTGATTACAAAGTTTTTTCCAGATTTTGTGAAAATTTTGAACAAGCTTAGTTTTCAAAAAATTCTACTTTCACTTTCCTTATGTATTTCCATATGTTGGATTATTTATAAATAGTTTTTGGTTGTATTTTTCTTGATTTGTTTGTATGAATCTCATGTTAATTTTGTAGTTTTTGGCTTTAGGTGTAGTGAATACTTAAAATTGTGAATGTTCGAGATAACTCAAGCTTTTTTTCTACCTACTTTTTGGTGTAAGTTTATTTCACTAGCCATTCATCTTTTTGTAGTTGTGTTTCATTCAAACATTAACTTGGTATTTTTTCCATAAAAAAAAAATATAATTACATAATTATATAAATATATGTACCCCTTACCTCAACACATATATACAATTTGAAGGCAAGGGCATCCCTTAACTCAACACTTATGTTGGATGCCTTCTACTATGGTTCTTCTGAAGTTCATCCATTTAATCATGAAAATAAAGAAGATTTGGTTCCCATTTTATGAATATGTTTTGCAGAAAAGTATGTGGTTCTTCTCACTAAAGTTAACATTTTCCTTCAAATTTTAGATTAATGGTTCGCTTACTAGAAAGAATATCAAGGATATAATGGAACGAGGTTCAATCAAGATTGTTTCTACTCACTCATGTCAAAAAATTGACACTAGAGCAATGGCTAACACATGAAGTGCATTTTATTTTGAATGTTTTTGTGGTTTTTGGATTTCCTGTTTTTTAAATTGGACATGTAAATTAGATTTTGTAGCTCAAATGTGCCTTCAGATTCTTTTTTCAAGTATTTATATTTTTTCCATATGCATGAGGTCTACAATAGTTAAATTGCACTTGGTTATTATTGAAAATTGAGTCCTTAATCATCTTTTCGTCATTGCCTTTCACTAAATGAAATTAACATTAATTACTATTTGTAAAGGTTTTTGGATAGGTGATGGTAGTTGGCTTTGAAATTGTTTGCAACTTTATTGAGATATGTGCTTTGAGTAGATTGGAAGGGTGATGGTACTTTGATTTCTTATTTTTTCCTATATTCATATATATGTGTTCGATGGGCCTTGCAATTTGTGCATTTGATCCAAGGGGTATTTCAAGGTGAATGGTATTTGATTTTTTTGCAACTTTTGGATTGAAAATAATTTTACAGGGTGAAGTTTGATATAGCACTTTGCTTTCTCATTTTTTCCTATATTGCTATATATGTGTTTGATGGGCCTTGCAATTTTTACATCTGATCCAAGGGGCATTTTAAGGTGAATGGTATCTATTTTTTTGCACCTTTTCGATTGACAATAATTTGATAGGGTGAAATTTGAATGGTATGCAAAATTTAATTGATTTTATCTTTCCAAAAAAATAATGCATAAGTTTCTATTTAATGGTTTGGAAAAGGAAAATACATAGCATGTTTTTTTATTTATTTCATGGCATATCAAATCCAAAAAGGAGAAGTAGGCAACCTGCTGGCCACTTTTCACAAACTTTCCAACAAAATATAGCTACGATATCTCTCGGGAACACACCTAGAAGAAAAAATTATGCTTTGATGAGTGAGGCAAGTTCTCAATGGGAGCAGAAGATGATGAAAAACCAAAGAACATAAAGTAATTTTGATTTATTGTTGTCACATTTTCCTTGTAGTAGAATGCTTTATTATTGTATGTGGATAGATTGTTGACAACGTTTGGAATGGGAGCAATATCTTTCATAGAAAGCCAGATTTTGAAGCCTCATTACATATTTTTTGTGGCCCTGGTTCTAATATTTCAATTGAAGAAGATGAAATTAAGGTACAGAGAATCTGGTTTTTTTATAATTGCAATACTTTTGTTTCCTTCTTTTCGTAATCTGATTGTTTATTAATTCATAGTTAATTGTGATTTGAAGCATTAAAATCATTGATACATTCATACTGTAATAGAACCTTATGAATATGTCTGACTGGGTGAATCTCTATAGGAAATTTATGAAGGTCTTGATTTCTCTATGTATGAAGAACAATGCTCATTTGGGCTTTTCTGCACACTACAAGGAAAATACCCTCTAGCGGATGTTTTTGAGGAACCTCGTATAAAAATACCCCAGACATCCATTTCTAACGGAGGTTACTAGAGGAGGTTGACAGGTGGAGGTTTTTGCGGAGTATTTTCGTCCGGTGTGCTTATCATCCTAAATTGCACTGGTGTGTTCAACAAGAGAAAGAACTGGTGCACACAAAACATTGGCACACCAAACACCATGTGCTTCGTGCACACCCTCTTGGTGCATTTTATTACTAAGCACACTGGTGTTTTACAAATATTCTGCACTGGCGTGTCCTAAAACCCCATGCCAAAACACAAACCACCCGGTGCGGTCTTAAGAAACTGCACCGGTGCACCTATAAATCCCCGCGCACTAGAGCAAGGATAAATAGATAAAAAAAATGTGGCCAAAAAAACACATTTTCACTTTTCTTAGTGCTCCCGAGCTCTCAAGCACCAGTGCAATTTATCCTTGTCTGAGCCGCCTTGACATCGGTGCTCCCATTGCACCCATTGCACACTTTTCTATTGTGCATTGCCAACCAATCTCCAGCTTGAGTTTTTCAAAACGGTGGGAAAATTTACTTTTGAAAATTTTACAGCTAATATGCCTCCTCAATGGCCAAATGTACATGTACTTTTCTTTCTTTTCCATAATTAATCCTTTTAGCAGATTAGAATTTCAAATTACCTTAAAATTAACCATTAAAAAAAAAATATTTGTTGTGTGGTGCGCTCGAGCCATTCGGCTCGCAACGGCTCGTGGTGTTTTCTGTAAATTTACAGGCCACACCACAACTGGTGCTAACAGTATCCATACCAGTTCTGGGGTGGTACCAAAAGTCGCACTGTGCTATTTTAAAATTTTAAAAAAGTGCGGTGCGGTCGGTTACTCGGTCGCACCATTGACCCTATGGAATATCGGCAGTGTGGTGTGTTGATTCAAATATTCATCCCGAGGTGGGTATTTTTGTCAGCACACCACATTTCGCATTTCAACAGGGTCAACGGTGGTCCTGGTAAAATACTGCATCGTTGACTATGTAATGATGTCAGAAGGTTGGTGCACTGACCGAACTATACGCTCTAGGGAGTATAGTTTGGTCAGCGCACTGAACTCCTGACACGGTCCATAGTCAACGATGTTGTCTATACCACTGCATTATTGAATAAAGAAGAATTCCAGGAGGGCAATGCACTAGAAATTTTCAGCTACATTGTCGTCGGTACGTTAAATATTTTCTACTACACCATCCTTGTTGTGTGAAAAAACAATACGCACCGATACCGGTGCATACTTGTTTTTTTTGGCACACCAACTTTTTTTTCCCAAAAAAATTATATATGTATATTCCTAAATACATGTCCCATTTAATAAAAAAACTGTATTTAATATTTCAATCATTCAGAGACGTGAAAGGAGAGAAGAGAGGGAACAACAATAATAACAGGAAGACCAGTATAATATGGTTTGCCTGTGGTTGGCATGAGAGAGGGAGAGAGATGCGTACCCTCACCCTATTACAGAAACTACCCAGGGGCTCCTAAGGCATGCAAGCCTCCTCAATTTCTATGAGGAGGCTACTTCCCTAAAGGGCCATGGTTTGTTTTTGATACATCTTATCCGCAGGTACAATTCCCACCTGCAGGCTTTCCGGGTTGGTTTTACCTAGTGGTACACGCCCACTGAGGAGGACATATATTTCATTACAGGGTTATCGAGGAGAGGGGTGGATTTTTCCTTGTTCCCAGAGGTTTCAGTTGGATATGCAACAGAGAGTCAGTCAGTGTACTCCCAGAGATACATTAGCACAAATATATTGTCTCCTTCAGATTTTCAAGTCTCCAGAGGTTAGTTACGTATTGTTGCATTTGGTAGTGAGGAGGTAAGGTGGATCTCACTTATAAATGTGACCATTTGACATAACACCAATGGCGGAAAACACATTAGTTTCCCACTTCTATATTATGTTGATTCTTTAGTACAGGAGGCACGACATGTCAGGTGGTCTACCAATTTTTTGTGGTAGTTATGTACAACCTTAGATAGATGTCGTGCTCATGCACAAGGGAGGGTTAACTTCCCTTTTGCTTAAAATATTTTTTTGTTTATTTTTTGAGAGGTTTACAGAGACGAGGCCTACTTTTTTTCGGCAGCCTCGTAGGCCGATGTTGGAGGAACAGATGCACATGTAGGGACAGATGATGCCCAAGAGGGGCGAGACTGAGTTTTCCATCAGGATATCGTATGATGCACTGGAGTTGCTAGCCAATGTTGACGAACATCCCTTTGTTATGGTCCCTTGTCCTTATGCTAGTTTGGATTGGCAAGGGTGTGCCAACATCCTCTTCACAAATGATGAGCCGCTAGATGATAGAGGTAATATTATTGTTTTATTTAAATTTATGAGAACATGTTCTTTATCTTGTTTTTATCAAATTGTGTAATGAAATTGTCTAATTATTGTTGTGTACTTGTATATATTTTGCAGACATTGGGTCTTTTGATTGTGAGGACATGCCGCACCACCACATGATCCAGGTGTCGATCCTGATGACGATCAGGATATGCCAGATGTTGAGGATCATCAGGAAGCCAATGCAAAGAGACCTACTCCTATTAGAGCACCAGTACTACCTTTTTCCATGCGTGGTAGGCTTGATAGAATATTGAGGATGGAGTTGGGAGACCAACTCTATGCATTGATTGTTGAGGTGGAAGTCAAGCCCACTACTATGAGAGACATACATGCCGATGGTAGGCTGGTACATATGTAGAGACACATGCTACGTAACATGTACAGCCTGATGTAGCATGTCGTAGGAGCTACGACCTTAGTTACACGGCTAAGGAGGACTCTGACACGTTATAGGCATGATCAAGGTGCAACACGCAATCAAAATTCTGCAAGGAGCGTTGACGAATCATATGATGATCACGATCATGGGAGTGATCATCATTCACCTCACGTCACGCCAGATGAGAACACTCCACTAGCATCGAGAGGAAGTCATCATGGAAAGCGGGCTAGACCATCGACCATGTCCAATCATCACGATGATCATGATCAGGTTGGACCGTCGACCATGTCCAGTCATCATGATGAGCAGCTGACAGTTGATCGTGGTCAGCATGAGGCACTAGTACCAGATCAATAGGCACGTGTTGATCATCATGTATTGACTGAGCTTGTCGAGGCTGCACCATTGACTGAGTAGGCCTCTACTAGTATTGCTATTGATGATGTACCACCAACTGATATATGACATTTATACTACAGTTGTATATTTTTGACATTATTCAGTTATATATATATATAGATATGGTCCATGTATTTTATTTTCATGTTGCAGTTGTGCTTAATTTAGATGTTGGTGATCATCATGATGTGTATATTGTTAGGTCATGTTAGATGTGTTTATGTAATGTGCATCTTGCAGATAGATGTGTATGTGATAGCAGTTATTTCACATGATATCTATATTTGATGTTTGTGTTGTGATGATGTTATATAATGCTAATTGTTTTTTGTTAGATGATCATGATCAGGATGATGTTAGCGAATTTGAATGTGTTTTTTACTCAAATATGATGTTTGTACGATGGTTATCATCATCGTTATTTTTATTAATTAATTTGATATTAAATGATCATGATATTGTAAAATTTTAATATCTCTAATTCTAATTGTATGTAAAATTCTAAAATTGTAATTGTGTTTGCATTAATTGTAATTTTTATATGTAAAATATTTGTAAAATTTTAATTGTAATTGTAATATTTAATTTATTGTGAAATGATGTAATATTTAATTTAATTGTAATTGTATATATGTAAAATTGTAAAATTGACATAATTGTAATTCTAATTGTATGTAAAATTCTAAAATTGTAATTTTAATGGTATATATGTAAATTTGTAAAATTGTAATTGTTATTGTATATATGTAAAATTCTAACATTGTAATTGGAATTGTAATTGTATGTGAAATTGTAAAATTGTGATTGTAATTCTAATTCTAATTCGATGTAAAATATTTCTAAAATTTAATTGTGTTACTGTGAAATTATTGTAATTGTATGTAAAATTCTAAAATTGTAATTGTAATTTTAATTGTAATTGTATGTGAAATTGTAAAATTGTAGTTCTAATTCTAATTATAATTATAATTCTAAGTGTAATTGTATGTAAAATATTTGTAAAATTTTAATTGTATTAATGTGAAAATATTAATTGTATTAATGTGAAATGATTTTATTAAAATTTAAAAAATTTTAGTTTGTAAAATTTTAAATAATTGTAAAATAATAAATCTAGAATAATATGAATTATTGTAACATAATAAAGTTTAGAAAATAATGCAAATAAATTCATTTTCTTTAGAATTGTCATTATTTTATTATGATCTTACATACAAAAAAAAAAAAAAATTATACAGTACGCCATTGTTTTTGAGATCAACATAATTGCAAATTATCAAGTGAAATATTGATTTTAACATTAACACAATGCAAATTACCAATTAATTAAAAAATATGTATTATAATGTTTCAAAAAACCCATCTTAAAAATTACAAATATTGATGATCAAATAACACATGTACCATATCACTCTCGGTTCTCATGATGACCCTCATTTTCTTCCAGCTCACATGGCATGATAACATTATTATTTTCTAAAATAAGTTTTGATCTAGGGTCATGTCTTAATATGAACCACCAATCCCTGTCCAACACATCTAGGTAAAAAAACACCTGGTTGCAGTGTTTGGGGAAAACATAGGACTCCTTAGCTTCATCCCACATCCTTCTAGAGTTAATACATATCAACCTACTATCACAATCTTCCTTTACATTATTCCGATCAAAGGTGTCTCACCACTTGCACCTAAAAATAACACATTGGAAAGAAGAGAAATCCACTTCAATGAGCTCTTGTATCTTTTTGATTTCACCTAACGTCCCTTGTGCTAGGTTTTGGTCACGGTGGCTAGATTGACTAGATTGATTGAACTGGACTTCCACTCCACAATCTTGTGTGAAGTTTCTAACATTGGCATTTTTTGTGCGAAAATGGTGTCCATATGCCCATAAAGATGGGAAAAAATGCACTTATTATAAAAAATTAAAAAAAATCATAGTGTCATGTGTCTTATAATAACCCAATAGTTAAAATATGAAATATAGATGTCTTATAGGTTCCAAATGTACATATAAATTAAATAGATTATTACCGAGTTGTTGCACCCAATCCCTACATTTAGCGCATCCTCTTCAGCACACGGGTAACAATCAGTTGCACCATATTTCTCTATGACTTAGTGAGCAACCCAACTGTTGGGGAATATATTTGGCATATTTTCTTTTAAATAATCAGGATAGGGCACACTTCTACCATTCCATTAGGGGAATTTTGAGGTCTAAAATGGGCCTCCCAAGGAAAATGTACAACTAAAGTAAAATTTATAGAAACCAATAGGATTCAAGATGATAATGTCAACCATGGTGGATGATTCAGCATTTTTGGAGTACAAAAGTAAAAATATTAAAAAATAATAAAATAATAAAACTAATTTTTCAACTCGTATTTTGAACTTATCTCCCTAAGGGTTTACTCAAATTTCGAGAAAGAATACTCGTTGGATGAAAATTTTAATTTCCTATCAAAGGACTACCCATGTTGCATACTTTTGATGGACCCTGCTACATGAAAAGTGGCAAATACATAAAAAAACGTGATTTCAATCACTTTTTTGTGTATTTCTCATTTTTTCATGTAGAAAAGTCCATCAAAAGTATGCAACATGGGTAATCCTTGGATTAAGAATTAAATTTCGCATCCAATGAGTATTCCCACTCAAACATTGAGTAAAACGTTAGGGAGATAAGTTCAAAATACGAGTTGAAAAAACAGTTTTTCAATTTTTCCCTCTAAAATCTGATGATATAATCAAATCTTATTTTATTATTTCCACTATTATTTTATAATTTCCTTAGGAGGCCCATTTTAGACCTCAAAATTCCCCTAATGATCTGAATTATTTCTTGTCACCATCACATTTCATCCTCTTTTTTTCCGTACAATGCGACCCACGGTTGTGTCGCTTCAGAATTGTAAAGGACGAATTTATTGATTTCTTCAATTTCTACATTCTCTGATGAAATCAAATAGACATTATAGTACATAGAGATGAAAATATACATTATATCGAAGTTCAACATGAATATTTACTTTGTGTAAATTTGAAGCAACTCCCCTTCTCTTTTGTTTTCATCCCTTTCATCGTCCCAAATCACCATACCTGGTATGTTTTCGATCTGCTTGATGTACTCACTGGCATAATAGAAATACTCACATGATATGTACCCCTCTGGCATAGACCCCTTAGGTTTTTCCCTTTGTTGAACAAAACCTTTGAATTTCTTCATGTAGCTCTCTAAGAAGAACATCCAATGACAAGAAACCACCCCAACTAATTCAACCTCATCTGCTAGGTGGATTAGAAGATGAACCTGCAAGTCCATGAAACTCGTCGGCAGTTCCTTCTCAAACATACAAAAAATATCAACTATCTGTTGGCACCACCGTGGAATGCTAGCCACATGAATATTATTTGACGCAATCCAACGTAGAAATGTAGATAATTTAGATATGGCACATCCTAGGTCTTGAGGGAATTCATGTTTCACACACCCATGCACGAACAAAGGATAATGACACTTCAAAGTTACAAACACATGAAATAATATACAAAATTAGTTATGTTTTATGATCCTTGCATGGGATAAATTTTATTAATATAACAAATAATAAAATCATTCTTTTTACATTATACATTCTCTTAGAAGATTCAAATGGTCATGTGATTTCAACCCCGAAAAATGGTCATCCATGGTGAAGCAAGGGCGTAGTGAAGACCATTTTGAATATGGTAGCCTCACACCCCATTATAATTTCCTTTGCCAAGGAAAGATCATTTCTTCTTAAATCCATGGGACATCACCTTCTTTGAAATACCGTGATTTAGAGGGACCAACACCTGCCTCTGACCCTCTACTTTCCATTCATATTGGCTAATGTTTCTTTTTATTTTTGAAGTAATAAGATCTTTCCTAACAACCAATGTGTCACTTTGTTTTAATGATATGTTCCTCCATAAAGAATATGAAACATTTTTAAATATATACATGGGATCTAGTAAGTGGGTAATATTAAGATGCTCCCAATATCGGAGGTTATAAAAGATAGATTTGCTTTTCATCCCAATGAGAAATTTCTCAACATAGGTGTCGAAGAATTTTGGATCATGACACATAGGCTCCCCACTTGAATCGAACGTTTCTATGAAATCCTTCTCCTTCTCTCCCTCATATTATCTAAGTCATTCAACTGGTGTCATTATTTGAGGCCTTTGGGTTCTCTCTAATATACCATTGAAAGCGGATGTTGCTCTTCTGTAAGGGTGTTATTATGGGAGGAACACCCTAGAGAAATCATACAGTAGCTTTCGTAGGTCCTTGGACCATCTATCTTTCAAATAAGGTCCACAACATTTACATCCAAAATACTCTTTGGTTACAAGACCTGCAAGCTGATTGTATACAATTAATATGCATGGCATGCTAAAGAATATCACGAAGATCAGAAAAATTACAATGAATTAAATAACTAATATGTGAAAGAATATTGTTATGGATATAAAAAAATCAATAAATTAAACATTTAATTTACCAGAGAAAACTCGTAAGCCTGGATAATCATGTGTCGTGTAATCACATATGCCATACAACGTAAAACTCCTCTTTGCTGCGATGAGTCTTGATACATCATATACATTTATCCCATCCCATAATTCCTTCAATTCATATACCGGTGGTTGTAGGTAGATATCCACATTCTTCACTTGTCTTATACTAGGGACTATAAGAGCCAACATAAGATGTACATTCTTCACAGACAACCATGGGGGGATATTGTTATTGATCACTACTATAGGCCAAACATTATAGTTGGTGTTCTGGAGGGAATATGCGATGATTCCATCCATGGCCATGTTGAGTTGTAGACTTCGTACTTCATCCTTGAATTTTTTGGGCCATGTATCCTCTATATGCTTCATGCCTATTAAATTATTTGGGATTCACATAACTCCAAACTCACTTCTGTGTGAGGCATGCCATCCCTGAAACATAGCTAATTCTTTGCAACGAAAGATCCTTTAAATCCTTGGGATTATAGGCATGTGCCTCAATATCTTAAAAGGAGGACCAATATGTGATTTACCGTTAAGTTTTGATTTATCATACCTGTCATGCCCACATTTGAGACATATATCTTTGTCGATGTATTCTCCTCTATATAGAATACAATAATTTGGACATGCATGATATGATATATACTCAAGGTGTAACATTTTCAGAAATTTCTTGGCTTCTTCGTGGCAACCAGGAAAGAAATTATCACTCAGAAGAACCTTATCCTTGAATAACCTATAGTTGGTGATCATGGAAAAATATATTATTAAATGTACATTAATTCTGATATAATTATTAACGTTCATAAAATTTACCATTTGTAATGTTCATTGTGTACTGACTATATTTCTCAAATTTATATTAGGGAAGACTTTATGGTAACTTACCTCAAAATTTCTGAGAAAAATGCATTCGACAAGCCAAAATTTTCTTTCAAGTTGTACAATAACATCATTGTCCCCAACTGGGTAGACTTTGATTAATCACCAGGTCCAAAGAGAGGGGTGGTGGAAGCAAATTTAGGGCTTTCAAAAAAGGTGTCAGCGATATGAGCATCATCCCCTAGCTAATCATCATTTTGGAATGCATTTAACAACATTGTCTCCATCGCATTCATATCCCTTAAGTAATCATCCAGACCAACCTCTCTTTGATTGCCTCCATTTCCAGCTTGTGAAGAAATATTATTGTTGTAGTCATTCCTAATCGGTGAATCTGGACTTAACGGGAATTAAATTAGTGGTTGATTCAACCATTCTTGGTATCGTTTCTCTCCAATTTTTTCTCTTAATTCAGTCTTCTCTCAATTTGACATTTCCTTGGGGTGCAACAGAAGATGGTAGGTAGGTCGCTCATCATCATTAGAATCCTAATAATTAAAAAAAAATTATTTGAACATAATTAGTACAAAATATATGATATCAATTAATAACCACGTTGACAATATTGCATGATTAATTGGTTTAACGTTGAAATAATTACATTAATCAATACACCAAAAACTTATAATTATTTCCATCATTGTCCCAGGATTGTGGCTAGAAGATGGAATATTGTTACAATTGGCAGGGTGAAGCAACTGTCCATTTTCATCTACAAAATCACCTTGCAGTATGCTGCTCCTAATAAGAGCTTCTCACGCATGTTTGAATATTTTGTGCATCCGAACTCAATTATGAATCAGCACGAACCTGCAAATTTATATACATTATAAATTTAATTAAGTTGTGCATGGTTGACATGGATAAAATAAATAAATTCAATTAGATATTGAAAATATAAATAAAATCTGAAGTAAATCTTGTGTCTTGAGAAGGATAGGGAGAACTTCGTGATGGAATTTGAGAAATATTATGGAATGAGATGGATTTTGAAGAATTTTCCATTCAATATAATTATGATATTTTTTCCTGGCATTTGAGAAAAATCAACAATATATTTTGGCGCACACACCTGAAAGTAATTTCGGTGCCTTAAAAATGGACTTCTTTTTATTCATGCTAATGTACAAATCACCACACCGGTATATTTTCATTACTGCGCACCGTTTCCATGTTATAAACGGACACATCAGTGTGTTCTATTAAGTGACGCACCGGTGATGAATAACCACAAATATAAAAAAAGGCAACTCTATCTTATTTAACTGGAAAAAATAGTGGTAAATTGAAAAATGGGCGGCAAAATATTTTCGAAAATATAATTTCATAAAAAAATTCTTTAAATACTAAACACTTTTCATTTTTTCCCTATTTTTGCAAAAACATTCAGCCAGAGCTTTGAAAGAGACATGCCTAGAGAAATAGAGCATGAGAGCACTGTGGATCAGTGAAATATGTTCGAATAGAAGTATTCAGAAAATCAGAATTCCAAACCTCTGGTGATTCAAAACCTGTAGCATAGAATTTCAAACGATCTCGTGATTAAGGTTTATTGTTTTTTTAGTTTTTCTACAGTTTTTTTTATGCAGTAAGAAGAAAATTTCAATTTCTTTTTCATTTCCAGAAACAAAATAAAAACAAAAAATCTGTTTTTACCCTAAACCCTACATTCTTTTTGTTTATGCCCTTTCTTCTTCCTATTTTTGTGATTTCAGAATTAGGGATTTTCATTTTATGTTTATAGGGTTTGTATTGCTATATATAGGCCTAAGTTATCCAACCCATGGGATGAATTGCATAGTCGGATCGCAATCCATGTCAGACCTTGTGTGAATTTAAAAGTAAAAACATAATTTTTTTATTGGTGCGCTAGGCATAACCTAGCGCACTGGTGCCTTAATTATCCCATCGCACGATGGAAGTACCATGTGATAAAATATTTTAAAACAATTTTTTTTTTAATCCATGTGCCATATGTAAAGTAGGGCAACAGTGCGTTGTTTCATTATGGCGCTCCACGCTCATGTTGTTTCGCAAAAATAAATTTTATTGTGTTAATCGGTGCACCATGTAACATATAAAGCACTGCACTGAGTCTCCTAGTTCACAAAGAGCACTGTATGGTGGTTCATTGTTTGTGCGAGGTGTTTATGCTACAGAAACTAACACTGTATGTTTTTTATTATTTTGTCTGTGTAAATCAGTGTGGTGGTTAACTTGTAAGGCACTGGTGCTCCTTGTTGACACAGAGCACCATATGATGTGTTATATTGTTTTGGCAGGGCCTTTATAAGACCATTATGCACCAATGTCGGTACTCACACCATAAATGACGCATCGGTTTCTTGAGATTTTTTTTTTACCTAAAAATTTGACAATTTATTTGTAAAATATATTAATGAATGATATGGTACAAGTTTCATATTGATAAAAAAATGGATGTTAGGAGATGAAGTAACAAAATACTGATAACACAACAAGAAAAGAAAGAAAGGAAATATATTTGTAAATTGTTTACAAAAAACATTATTTTTGAACTATATATAAGTTTAACTAATATGTATTGTTTATTGTGTAACATGCAGAGCTAGAAAATGATGAGGCTCGATAATATTATTTTTGATCTAGGATGAGAAGAGTGTAAAAGCTTGATGGAAGAATTGCAAAACGATGAATCAGGTGAATGAAAAAATACTATCGATCCAATATGAGTTTACTTTTTAAATTTTCATTAATAATATACTTAAAAGTATTATATAACATGTGTCAGACAATATATTAATTCACATCTCTTTAATGTTCTACAGGGACCAACAACTCAGAAAAGGAATGGTGTTCTAAGAAAAGAAAAAAAATAGAACATGCAAATGAAAATGAATTTCTCCTTACCTCATTTGGAGTGGTGATGGAGGTTAACAAAAGGGGAAAAAACTTATACAAAATTTTGAGGGATCTAGTGGAACAAATGTATAGACGTTCTTTCCGCTTACAATACAAAAATCAATCCAATGATTCCAAGAACTAAATTTTATCTAAAATACAGGAAGAGTTTCCATAGAATTGGTTAACGAGACATGTCATAATTTTAATAGAAAAAATGAACAACAACAAAAAAGAAGGAATGCAAAAGTAGTATTCCTTTAAATGTTTGTATAGAATTATTTATCAATATTATTTTTAAATATCACTTCTGTTATATTTACTTTTCATATATCAATATAAAAATTAAATAGTTTATTGTCATGTTACATTTTCAGGAAGATTATGAAAATCTAAAAAGATGAATGAGATGATATCATAAATATGCCAGTAGGAATTTCCAAAAAGGTGTACAAGGACATGGTCAAAGAAATGGAGAAAATTGCATCGTAGGAGGAGCCATCTCAACAACAACATGCTTAAAATGTAATATGTAATCATCAAATTTTTCGATCATTAGTTACAATAAATAAACAATTTAACATTAAATATTAATTTTCAAGTATTTTCCTGTAGAAAAGAAAAGGAAATGGAACCCATTCAGCACATAAAACATGACAGAAAGGAAGAAAAAGGTTGATATGTAAGTTGTTACATCCTTATAACAACTTAACTAGATTTCATTTTTGTATTTTTTAAGTTGTTTTACAAAAATCATCATTGAATGTCTTCAAACAGATGCTAACATACAAAGAAGAACCATTAGACGAATTGATTGACATTGGGTTAAATATGGGTTGTGAGTATATGTTGGCATATCAAAAATTAATTGTGGAATTTGTAAGCATCTATCAATCTAGTTTTACTTAGCTCTGTCTATAATTAATAGAACAAATTTTTTTTTTATATTAAATATATGATATGTTATTCGGTATAAAAATTGCAGGAAACAAAGTATGGAACTGTGCCAACAGATGAAATCTTGAAAGATGACATACTACATGGTTTTGAAAGAATGTGTATAGTTCATGTGACGGAAACAAAACTGAAAGTTGTCCCCAAGGAGGGTTGGTTTTTCTAATATCCCTCTCTCAAAATTTCCGTTCAATCTACTTGGTTCACCTCCACGTGGTCTTCTTAGTTCTTTTGGAATTTTATTTATCAATTTCAGAGAAATTGATAAATGAACACATTCAGTAACTTTCGAATGTCAATTTATATTTCTTGGTATATATATTTATCTCCGAACCTTAGGACTAAGGTTATAACCCCTTGCGCTATACACGTTCAATCACGGAATTCAATTATTTGTATGTGCCATACTTTACAACCAATGTTTAAACCTTGAGATTTTATATTAATACCGACGCTCTACTTCTTAAAAAAATGACTGTATATTCAACCTTTGACATCGGGCCCAACTCTACGACCAATGGCCCAATCAAACACACCTCGTTATCCTCCGCGCATCTATAGCCGGCGACCACCGTCCGATGGCTCCTTCCCAGATCAACGACGTACCACGATATCGCTCGGCGTTCAGATACAAAATTTAACACGCGATGGCATGCAGCAACGGTGGCTTTCCATGGGTCTACCTCGCCACGTGTAGACGGACCTATGGAATCGCTCCCCAACCGGAAAATACCGCTTACTCACCAAAAGCGGTGCGATATGGGCAATCCGCCTTTGTAAATCCACTCGTGGTTTTTGAACAGTGACTAACCAAGGTTCATATGGGGTTGCACGATCCTTTTGGTTCCTTATCTCAGGTCAGGGTTCCGATAGTAAAACAATTTTTTCTTGTTATGAAGCAGGAATTCTTCTATCATTTAAACAGAATTCAATGACCACAATAATACCTAGACTTCTTCTAGGAGTGGAGATTTATTCAACAGAGCCTGTTCGAACAATTTCGAGGGAAACGGTAGACAGAGATATGCATAATCTATACAACATTTCAACCCAATAATGATATGTGCACAGAGTTCAATCACCTCACAATTAAACAATCTCTTCACAATGAAGGATTCGAAAAAACTCTATGGCCAATGCGTACATAAATTATTTAACTAGAAGCAATTTTGAACACACAGATTTTATTGCAGAAATTTCTCTTCTCCTTCTTCTCCTCAATGCATCTGAGGAATAAAACTTATATACATCAATATATGACTCTTCGGTTCCTCTGAGAGGACCATTCTAGAAATCAAAGGTCTAATTACAACTTATTCAAATAACTGAACTAACAGATGGATCGAATCCAACTGTTCGAATTCTACCAATCCTAACTAATCTAAATAAAAATAGTCAGCTGAGGTATTGACACCTAGCTGTTACAATTCAAGGATTTTGAACCCTCCTAGCCACAACATGTGGACAAACCTCCTACATTGCTGGGTAGTGTCTAATGCCCCTACATCAGACTCCCGAGGGAAATCTTCTTCATGGGCTCCTGTCCATGATCTCTTCCACTGATCTGACTATTTTCTGCAACATTACTTCAGTCATCCAAGTGGCATCTTCCTCTGGGTTGTCCTTCCATTTGATTAATTACTAAAAGTACTCTTGTCCTATGGTCCTTTTGAACACTATTTTGTCCAATATCTTCTCTGGTTGCAATGGTTGTGCTGGAGGTAGCTGTTCTTTCCACTCAATCTGTCCCTTGTCTGCTGATATTTCTTTGGTACCATCATCCTCATACTTGTACAAATCTGCAACATTAAAAATGGGAGATATTCCAACATTAGGAGGTAATTCAATCTCATAAGCATTTGCAGAAAACTTTCTAAGTATCTTGCATGGCCCAATCTTTTTGAACTTCAGTTTGTTATACTGCTTCCTTGGGAATCTCTCCTTTCTCAAGTGTGCCAAAACCAAATCTCCTACTTCAAAATGAACTTCTTTTCTGCTCAATTCTACTCTTATTTTGTATCTGATACTGCTACCATGTAGTTGTTGTTTCACTTGTTCATGTATGTCCTGGATTTCTGAAGAAAATTCCTCACCATCTGCACTCCTCAGTTCTGGCTTTCCCAGATTTCTTAACTCTGATATTGCTCTGGGGTGCATTCCAGAAATAATATGGAATGGAATCTGCCCTGTGTTTCTGTTTGGTTAGTCATTATATTCATATTCTTCCTAGGGAAAAATATGATCCCACTGCTTGGGATGCTCTCCTACAAGACTTCTCAACAAATTTCCCAGACTCTTATTCACTACCTCAGTTTGTCCATCAGTCTGGGGATGATAAGCTGAGCTGAAACTCAGTTTGGTACCAAGATTCTTCCACAATTTCCTTCAAAAGTGACCCACAAATCTGGTGTCTCTGTCTGAAAAAATACTCTTGGGAAACCCATGCAATCTAACAACTTCTTTGATAAACAAATTAGCAACATGGGCGGGATCACTAGTTTTATAACATGGAATAAAATGTGCCATTTTGGAGAATCTTTCCCAACACAAAAAATACTGCATCATTCCATCTCTGAGTCTTGGGAAATCCTAGAAAAAAATCCATACTCACCATGTCCCAAGGCCTGTCTGGAATAGGCAAGGGAGTGTACAATCCTGCATTCTGGCTCCTTCCTTTAGCATACTGACAAATTTTGCATGTCTTCACAAACTTGTCCACTTATGCTCTCATCTTGGGCCAGTAATAGAAGTGACTCAGCTACTCATAAGTCTTATCAGTACCAAAGTGTCCAGCAAGTCCACCACTATGCTTCTCTTTGATCAAATTTTCTCTCATGGAACATCTTGGTATTGCCACGCCAGCTGGTTTCTTCAATAATAGTCTCTCCTCCATGAAATAATCCAAATTATACTAGCTTCTATCTGTTAAAATAGGGTTACTACATGCCTCAAATGCTTCTTTAAAATATGGATCTGTTTTATACAATTCTTTCAGAAAATCAAATCCTACAACTTCAAAATTTGTTTCTTGAACAAGCATGTGCCTCCTACTCAAAGCATCAGCTACTTTATTGGCTTGGCCACTTATATGTTTCAAAACAAAATTAAAACCTTGGAGATACTAAACCCATTTAGCATGCTTATGTTTCCACTTGGGCTGTTGTACAATATACTGCAAAGCATGTTTGTCAGAATATAATACAAATTCCCTAGACATCAAATAATGTATCCACTTTTTCAATGCCTGAACAATTGCATAGAACTCCTTCTCATAAGAGGAATACTTTCTCCTGGTGTCATTCAGCTTTTCACTGAAATATGCCATAGGCATATCATCCTGAATCAACACAACTCCAATGGCCTCTCCACTGGCATCACACTTTACTTGAAATGGTTTAGTAAAATCAGGCAGAATCAAAACAGGCTTCTTCGTTATCTTTTGCTTCAAAAATTTAAAGTTTCTTTCTGCTTTAGCAGTCCACTTAAATGGCTGTCTACTCTTCTTTATTGTCTCAATTATGGGTGCATTGATCTTACTGAAGTTTCTTATAAACGTCCTGTAAAAACTGGCAAGTCCATGGAAACTTCTTACCTTAAAAATATTCTTGGGTGAAGGCCAATCCACAATTGCCTTAACCTTTTCTGGGTCCATCTTCAATCCTTCTGCAGAAACAAAAAAACCCAAATACACCAATTCTTCCTTCATGAATGAGCATTTCTTTAAATTTATCAGTAGTTTCTCTTGGTGCAGATTCTTCAAGACATGATTAAGATGCCTTAAGTGTTCTTCTTTAGTTGTGCTGAAAACTAATATATCATCCAGATACACTATCACAAATTTACCAATGAATTCTTTCAGTACTTCATTCATAAGTCTCATAAAAGTACTAAGTGCATTTGACAAACCAAAAGGCATTACCATCCATTCATATAATCCTTCATTTGTCTTAAAGGCAGTTTTCCACTCATCACCCTCTCTTACTCTGATTTGATGGTATCCACTTTTTAAATCTATTTTTGAAAAATATTTAGCACCACTCAAACAGTCCATTAAATCCTCAACTCTGGGCAAATGGAATCTATACCTGATTATGATCTTATTGATTTCTCTGGAATCAGTACACATCCTCCAGCCTCCATCTTTCTTTGGGATCAATACTGCTGGTACTGCACATGGACTCAAACTTTCTCTGATCAGCCCCTTGTCCACCAACTCCTGTACTTGTCTCATGATTTCCTTGTTTTCCTTGGGAGTCATTCTGTAGGCTGCCTTATTTGGAAGATTTGAACCAGGGATAAAATATATCTGATGGCTGATCTTTCTCACAGGTGGCAGCTCATCAGGTAAACCAACCACAACAATGTCACAGTAATTGCCTAACATCTCTTGTATTTCTACCGGAAAATCCAAATTTTTTGTAGAATTAAGAACTACTTTAGGTTTTCAAACTAAAGAAAAACTTACCTCTTCTTCTTCTATCTACTGCAGATATTCCCTCCTACTCAACAACAAGGTCTTTCGATCAATCACTCTGTTGGATGGCTCTCCTTCTTCCATGGGTATCAATGTATGGTGTACCCCATCTTTGAAGAACTTGTAAGTTTTATTCATGCCATCATGCAATGCTTCTCTGTCAAACTGCCAAGGTCTACCCAACAGTATATGACACACATCCATGGGCATTACATCACACAGGACCTTATCTTTCTATTTTCCCATTTGCAACTCTATCTCACATTGTTCCTTTACAACCAGCTGGTGCCCTTTATGCAGCCAGGACACCCTGTAGGGAGTTGGATGCTCCCTTCTCTTCAACTTCAACTTTTTTATTACCTCAGTGGAAACCATATTGTCCGTGCTACCGCTATCAATGGCTAGCTAGCAGCATTTCCCTTGGACTTTTCATATGCTCCTAAACAAAGTCTTCCTTTGTGCAGGCTCAGTGACCTCTTTAGCTTGCTTTAACAGGACCTTATTAACCACCAAGGACTCTCCCGTCTCTGGAAGAATTTCTTCTTCAATTTCTGCCTCTTCTCCAGCCTAGGCAACAACATCATTTCTTGGTCTACCACCCACATTTTCTGGACACTCATAGTGCTTATGTCCCACTTGCTGACATCTATAACACCTCAACTCTCTACCTCTCCCTCTGTCTCTGCTTCCTCTTCCCTTTCCTCTGTAAGGACCCCTTATGCCCCTTGAATCCTCCTCTGTAGATGCATTCTGAGGTGAGCTACTGTTAGCGCCATCCCTGGGTGTAGTAGGCTTTCCTCTACCACCCTGACTTCCCTTTCCATGAAAAGTACCTCTCTTCTTGGAAGACTGTTTCCTCAGGAGTTTCTCCTCGGCTTTCAAGGCTATCTGGTAGGCCTCGACCACTGTCTTAGGAGACAGAAGACCAATCTCATCTTGGATCTCTAGCTTGAGACCATTCACATATCTGGCAGTCTTCTCTGGTGTGTCTTGGAATTGCCCAACCCTTATGCTTACTCTGTAGAATTCCTCTGTGTATTCTTTTACTATCAGCAACCTCTGTCTCAGGTTCTGCATTTTCTTATACAATGTCAGCTGATAATCACTAGGCAATAATTTACCTTTTAATTTAGCCATCATTCTGGTCCAACTCTTGATAGGTTGCTTGCCAACACTCCTCCTTTCTACCTGCACTCCATCCCACCAAAGTGCAGCATGTCCTTTCAACTTTGTCACCGCAAACTTGACCATTTTATCTTCACTTATTTCTTCATAATCGAAGCACTTGTTCATTTCATTAATTCAGTCCACCAGTTCCTCCGGATTCAGTCCCCCTGCATAACTCGACAGTTCAATTCTGGGCTTAACTGCAGACCCCAGAACAGTTCTAAGGAGCCTCATGTCAGGAGGAATCTCAATAGTTTCTTCTGCTTCCTCTGTTTCAAGTTCGCTGATCTCTTCAGGATCTCTGGTCTATCTTCGCTCCACAACATCCACTATGGATTCGAACCTCTGCAAAATCTCCAACACCTCTGTGTTGGCAACAGGTCTCCTTCTGCTAGCACCTCTACCAATTCGGATTGTCGTGTCAGCTCTCTGCAAAAACAACTCGAAAAAAACAGATCTGATACCACAAATGACGAAAAAAAAACTGAAATTCGTCCCCAAGGAGGGCTGGTTTTTCTAATATCCCTCTCTCAGCATTTCCCTTCAATCTACTTGGTTCACCTCCACTTGGTCTTCTTAGTTCTTTTGGAATTTTATTTATCAATTTCAGAGAAATTGATAAATGAACACATTCAGCAACTTTCGAATGTCAATTTATATTTCCTGGTATATATATTTATCTCTGAACCTTAGGACTAAGGTTATAACCCCTCTTGCGATACACCTTCAATCACAGAATTCAATTATTTGTATGCGCCATACTTTACAACCAATGTTTAAACCTTGAGATTTTATATTAATACAGACGCTCTACTTCTTAAACAAATGACTGTATATTCAACCTTTGACTCCGGGCCCACCTCTACGACCAATGGCCCAATCAAACGCACGCACCGTACGTCATTATCCTCCGCGCATCTATAGCCAGCGACCACCGTCCGATGGCTCCTTCCCAAATCAACGATGTACCACGATATCGCTTGGCATTCGGATACGAACTTTAATGCGCGATGGCGCACAACAACGGTGGTTTTCCATGGCTCTACCTCACCACGTGTCGACAGACCTATGGAATTTCTCCCCAACTAGAAAACACTGCTTACTCACCAAAAGCGGTGTGATATTGGCAATCCGCCTTTGTAAATCCACTCGTGGTTTTTGAACAGTGACTAACCAAGGTTCATCCGGTGTTGCGCGATCCTTTTGGTTCCTTAACTCAGGTCAGGGTTCCAATAGTAAAACGAATTTGTCTCATTATGAAGTGGAAATTATTCTATCATTTAAACAGAATTCAATGACCACAATAATACACAGAATTCTTCTAGGAGTGGATATTTATTCAACAGAGCCTGTTCAAACAATTTCAAGGGAAACGGTAGAGAGAGATATGCAGAATCTATACAACAGTTCAACCCAGTAATTATATGTGCACAGAGTTTAATCACCTCACAATTAAACAATCTCTTCACAATCAAGGATTCAAAACAAATCTATGGTCAATGCGTATAGAAATTATTTAACTGGAAGCAATTGTGAACACACAGATTTTATTGCAAAAGTATCTCTTCTCCTTCTTCTCCTCAATGCATCCGAGGAATACAACTTATATACATCAATATATGACTCTTTGGTTCCTTTGAGAGGACTGTTCTAGAAATCAAAGGTCTAATTACAACTTATTCAAATAACTGAATTGACAGATGGATCGAATCCAACTATTTGACTTCTACCAATCCTAACTAATCTAAATAAAAACATTCAGCTGAGGTATTGACACCTATCTGTTACAATTCAATGATTTCGAACCCTCCTAGCCACAACATGTGGACAAACCTCCTACATTTCTGGCTAGTGTCTAATGCCCCTGCATCATCATGAGTCAATTGTTGCTATGGTAGGCAATTTTTTTTCGATTTACGTTGATGTTATTATTTAATATTGAAATTTTCATTATTCTCACCAATGTATTTACACTCATTATAGTTTATTTTTATGTTTGTAAATGGAAGGTGAAGAAGAAGAAAATAATCAGCACCATGAAAAAACAGTCCTGAAAATAACCCAAGTCATGGAAGTAGCTCTAACAGTGACAACAGTTGAACCGAAGAATGATGATCACTATGTTTGGATATCAAAGCAAGGCATTGTATTTTTTGAAATATTTGTCTATGAAATCAGACATTTTGCTTAATGTAATGGACATAGTGTCCCAATTGAAAGACAAAGGGATACCAATAACTGTCCCATTTTGTATGACAAAGACTGTCTTATTCATCTATATAAATATATATATATATATATTATAATAATAATAATAATAAAATATGTTTCAATTTATTCTATTGCATTCTCCATTATCATTGTGAAATGTGAAACCACTTATTAAATTTATGGATGATTAAATATTATAATGAAGAGATGTGAAATTTGATCATATGATATAACAAATTAAACCAAACATCACATTCAAATGCACTAATAAAAATTTAATTCATATGAATACTGTTATAAAATATGTGTCGTGTTTTGATGAATAATGAATTTAAAAAAATACCAATAGTTATGATATGATATAAAAAATCAATCCAAACATCACATTCAAATGCATTAATAAAAATGTAATTAATATGAATACTATTATAAGATGTGTCAACTTTTGATGAAAAATGAATTTTAAAAAATCACAATAATTGCACTGTCACAGGTCGATGATTCTAAAAAATACAAAATGAACACCGGTGTGTGTTAGTTACTGTACACTGTTGCATTTGTATGATACATCGCACCAATGCATTTATACAACCTATAGTCACTACACAAATACCAACACCAATGATAAATCTCGGTGCTTTTGTGCGAGATTTCACACTAGTGCGTTTATGTGAGTCTCTGCATTGGGGCATTTGTACGACCTATGGGAAAAACACAAATACCAATACGAATTAGAACAAATGATGGGTTTTTTTGATACTGTGCACTAGTGCATTTTTATAACTTGACGTACCCGTGCGTTGAGACAACCTATGGGCACTGCACAAATCCCAAGACCGATTAGAACGACCCTGTGCATTGTATCACCAACATTGTGCCCTGGTGCACTTTTATACCTTGATGTCCCAATGCATGCACCTTCAACTACCCTAGGCCACCTTCTAGATGATAAGCACTATTTCGTTGACACCTTAGTAGCGCACCGATGAAAAAAACATTCGTAAGAACCTCCAGTCACCTAGTTTTTTTAGTTGTGTTAAAATTCCGTTAAAATCTCCACCAAAACCTCTATAACGATAAACTAATGTTGTATAAAATTTGTTTTTGACAATTTTGGCCAATTTTATAACACTAAAAACCTCCTTTATAACCTTCTCTAGAGGGTCATTTCCTTGTAGTGATATTAAGTTTTCAATAGATGGACGAGAACTTGTTGTTGGCAGCATTGACAAATCTATATATGTTTATGAACTAGAAATGAACAGGTGTTATTTAAAGATAACAACTGAACTACCTATCTGCAAGTTGTTGTAATATAATTTGAATGACTTACAAAGATTTGAACTTCAAGCCCTGGCTTGATCAGGGATGAAGTACAAGAAGGTATGTGTGTTAAATCTATCAGATTAATTTTATATTTGATTGAACTATCTATCTCCAAGTTGTTGTAATATAATTTGACTGACCTTGAGAGATTGGAACTTTAGACCCTCGTTTGATCAGGGATGCAAATCCAGGAAGAGGCCCCAATAAAAATACATTTGCAGGAAAAAGGAAGACCCATTGGGCTCTTGTAATATTCAGCGTTTTGTCACTTACTATGGGTCAAGCTACTGCTTCACTTCTTAACATGTATTAATTTGATGATGGCAGTAACAATAGATGGATATCAACTCTAGATAAATCGGTAGGATGCCCTATTCTCTTCATACCTCTGGTATTTTATCAAGGAAAACAAGCCTCTAATATTACCCGCACACCCAAATTGGTGCTAATTTATGTTGGTTTGGGCTTGCTTCTAGTTGGAGATAATATGCTTTACTCATGGGGTATCTATTATATGCTTGTTTCGACCTATTCACTTCTCTGTTCAATCCAACTAGACTTCAATGTTGTATTTTCATTGATATTGAACAAGCATAAAACTACTCCATATATCCTGAATTATCTGGCTTTCTTGACTCTCTGTGCAATTCTGCTTGTGGTTTATTTAGATGGTGACAGGCCTAAGGAAGTGAATACTTCCAAGTACATAGTAGGCTTCATTTGAGAGGCTGCAGATTTTGCAATCTATGGGATGCTTCTTCTATTGATGCGACTTGTATTCAATAGGTTCATAAAGAAGGATACCTTTGCAGTGGTTCTGCACATGCAAATTTTCACATCCATAGTCGCTATTGTGGTATGCATAGTTGGATTGTTTGTTAGTGGGGAGTTCAGAGATATCAAAAAGGAGGCTGAGAAATTAACAATGGCAACAATTTCCTATTATATGACATTTATATTGTATGCAATAGGTTGGAAGATTTGTTCTTTTGGTGGAGTGGGTTTGATATTTTTGGTTTCTTTCTTTTTCTCGAATGTGATTAGCACTCTGGCCCTCCTTAATGAATCTAGTATTGGGGCCAAATATCTTGTTGGAATTTCTCACAGGAAGAAAGTTATTCAACATAAATACTTCAACGGGTCCTCTTCATTCTCAAAATGAATCCCAGATATTGAGATTACTCAAGAAAACTTGACCCATTCTTCTTTAGAAGATCACTTGGGTACCTAGAAATAGAAGACAAATCTCCTTTTCCGGTGATAGTATTTTGGGAAATTCACATCTGCAATTTTATTTGGTTGATTCATGAATTTTTTGATTGGCCATATCAACACTCTTTGATTACCCACCATGATATTTCTACATGGAATGAAGCAAGAAAATGGGTTGAATAGAACTTCATTCTGGTCCCAGACCACTCGTTTGAGAGATTGACCCTTTCCAGATGTGCTCTTATCTCTAGAAACAATAGCAACTCCAAGGGCTAGGGGGAATATTATTACTATGTTAAGGAGGGGTATCTCCATAAAATATCCTCCCTTACTTTCCACATTCATAGTTTCCTAAGGTAATTTCCTTCTGCTACCTATTAGTGCATAACAATCTCCTAAGTCCCTAGTAAAAATAATTGAAGGAAGCATGGGACAACTGGCCCCACTCATTGTACGTTATTCTAGAAATCAGAAGAAACGGAGCAACATATCTTTCTCTAATGTGAATTCAGAAGGAAAGTTTGGAAATTCTTTCTACAACACATTAGTCATCTGCACATTCAATCCAGATCATACATGTATTTTTTTAATAAGTGAATTTACCAGTATGATGGATCCTTCCACCAAAACCCAGACTTCAAAGTTAATATACCATTAGGTATGCGTTATACAGATATGTAAAGTTCCACATCTAGTGCAGGTAGAGTAGAAATTTTGCTTTGGTTGCACATGCATAGCATATGTAGTTTTTTAAAATGTGCCATTTAGTGAATTTTTTATTTCATCAATGTTTTCTCTATATTGCTTATTTTAGTCATTAATTTCAAATAGTTGTAGGTACATTTTACAAGGTGATGAACCAGAAAAAATATAACTGCTTACTAAGGATAGGGATGTCTATAACAAGCTTGTATGTTCTTTATCTCCAAAAATATTTGGACACGAGCCTGTCAAAAAATCCTTGTTTCTTCTTATTTTTTGTGCCCCAACTAGAAAATGCAAGGATGAAATGAAGGAATAATTCTTTTTACTGAAATGTTGTTATAGAGAAAATTGATTATCCCATTGGTGATTGTCTGAGAAAACTTCTTTTTATTCTCCCTTGTCTGGTCTCTGGATTCTCTATACAAAGGAAAATTTATATTTATTGCTCACATTTATGTTTTACTTGTAAATAAGAGGTGATTTGCATGCCTGTTTGATGGGAGATCCTGGAGTTTCAAAGAGTCTGTTTTTGAAGCACAAGATCAGTGTGGCACCTCAAGAAATTTACACCACAAGTCAAGGAAGTTGTGGCGTTGTTATGACAGCTATTTTTCAGAGGGATCCAGTCACCAATGAAATGGTACTTGAAGGCAGGGCCCTCGTATGTTTTTGAGATTTATTCTTTCCAATGTTTACATTATTGGTTTCTTTGGAGTTGGAAATTTTTTTATCTTAGACTAAATTCATTAGAGGTTTCACCAACATATATCTTTCAACACTTTTGAAGCAGTGACAAAATTAATGGATCTTGTATGTGATGAATCAAGTGTGATGCTATGGACAACATAGACCGTATTGTTATTCATGAATTCATGGAGAAACAGAGTGTCAAGATTGCAAAGGTGGGCATAAAAACCTCTCTAAATTCACAGAATGTTGTTCTCCATGGAAAATTATAGGGGCTAATATTCACAGGTGGGCTAATTTTCCACAAATTTTCCACAAAAAAGATTTACCAATTTCTAGTTTTTATAAAAGTGATTTGCCGAAACTTTACAGTAAAAAATTATTTTACTTAAAAATCGCCAACATTGTCTAGAGACTATATATAAAATCATTATAAATTTGAATAATTTTACAAATATGTTATTAAAAAAATTATAGTTTACATATTAAGATTTAGTGAGATTTTCCAATGTTTTTAAACTTCAAGATATTTCTCAATCCTTAAAAATTTTCTTATTGTTTTGATACCGCTACTACTATCATTATTCAATTTGAAGGTAGCTTCATATGAGGACCTACCATAAATATGTGTTTGTGAATGTCATGAATTTTAGAGATAGATCTCATGGAGTTGCATCAACCTAGTGGGACACACAAAAGGTGTCCTACATAGAAGAAAAGGCTTAGTCTGACACTACTCTTTCTTCATGGCGTTACCTTTCAAATTTCCGTATCATTTTTTTTCTATTTTCATTTTCCTGTTGTCATCAAAAAGGGAATTGGGGTGTTGTAGGTGCTCGAGTTCGGTAGTGGAGGTGATACATGCATGTGCTACAAGGAATTGTATTAGGTGAGTATGAGAGGCAAAAGACGCTTCTTGTGATGATTTAAATTCCAAATATATGTATTAGGTAACTAAGAGAGGAAAAAACCGATGCGTGTGATGATTTTAAATTCCCTTCTTCCTGACTTTGGTTTGAATCCATTCACAGTTAAAATCCATTTTTTTCTTTTAGTTTCACCTCATTTACTGTCTACATTCTATTTATGTAGTCAGAGTATGAACCATGTTTCATCAACATAATAAGTTATTAGCATGTCTTTGCTTATTTAATGATTTAAGCCTTGAATATCCCTATCTGTATTATCAATCTCAACCTTTTTCCTATATTCGTATGTGTTTTTGAATGTTTACTGTTACTTTATTTCTTTTCTGAATCTCAATCTGTACCTCCACTGGTTACATCCTTGTCCTCTATTCACTTTTCAGTCTATATAACCTTGTTAGTGGCTTTCTCACGGAAGTACTTATGTTTATTTTGAATTGAATAATGTGATAGTTGACTTATTCAATCTATTATGTCATTAACATAATATCATTTCCAATTTCAATGGCATCACTTATTATGGTTACAGTTATCTATTTGGTGTCTACGAATTTTTCTTGCTTGCCATTTCAGTGTCATGAATTGTAGTTGCTATCTGTTTGAACTCTACATTATTGTTTTACTGCTTTTCTATCTAAAATTTTGCGTAATAATGTTTTATAGTTATATTTTAAATATTTTGGCAATGATTCTACTCTTTGTTTTAGGTAGCATTTGATGGATATGGACCTTTTTCTAGTTACTTCTTTGTTCTCGAAATATTTAGTACTTTTCAATCCTTAGGGATATTCATTTAATGACTTACATAGAAGATATCCTTGTGGTTGGTATCATTTCTAGCTTTGTTCCTTGTGAAAATTAAGTTTCACCTTAAAACAAAAATGATAAAGCTAGAAGAGCAAATATCTTTCAACTTCCTAATGAATGCTGGCTCATTTCATTTGTATAGTTTGCATGGAGTTCTAACTTGGGACATAGACTATTGTATGTATTCTAAATGTTAGTACATATATTTAATATTTGGTCAATGTTGATGTAGAGAATATTTTTGTTGTCACTTTAAACATGCTTTTTTCTCCCGTGTGTGCAGAACTTACAACTACTGATCTAGGCAGGTTATTGAGGTTGACTCGGAAAGAACTCGCTTATGTGCACTTAGAGGTAAACCATAAAAGTATATACCTCAGTACTAAAAATCACAATATAGAATTTCAGCATGATAATCCTACCTGTAAGAATATTATTCTAATTTTCTTATCATTTCTTCAGGCTGTATTATCTGTGGAAAGAATAAACTGCCTGATATTGCTGGTCATGTTCTGATGGAAGTGCTTATAGTCTGTAATCTGCATTCTAAACAAGGACTGGATAATGAGACAAACCTCCGAATATTATTCATAGCGAGAATGAAACTAGCAAACAAAAAGGTGATTATGATGAAACTACATGTTGTATGTCTTTTAGCTAAAAATATTCTTCATCTTGGTGAGAAGATGATCGGGCATGTATTACTTGTGTCTATTGATTTTTTTTTTTTTTGATGCGCTTAACTAGAAAAATTGTCATTTATGGTAATGTATACAATATAACATCATAATGTTGTTTTATATGAAAAATAATTGGAATTAGATTAAAATCACAATCTAACTGTAAATAATAGAGGTTTGGAGCCAATTATATTTTCCGAGGAGCTGACAGAGAAGGCTTCATTGCGTTTGACGAATATTTCTCATTACAAGGATGTAGAGAACAGTGGAAGCAATGCTTGTTAATCATCAGTTGGAATATTTTTTGGATCATTATGGAGTCAAAAATATGGTCGTATGTGTTTGGAGTTATTTAAATTGACTAAATGAATTTATTTAATAACATCTCAGGGATGTTTCTAAGAATTGAAAATTGATGTTTGATAGAAGGTTTCTATAGAGATTTTCACCTAGTTTGTTGATCTATGTTGAGCGGAGATTCATCTCAAGTTATTTGGAAAAACTAACATGGATCTTAATAGTTTGACTAAGAGGAATGAAAATTATAGTTCATTATTGAAGCTTCTGGTCAACATGGTCAAGCAACAACTGCTTTATTTTCATATTTAACACAGATGGAAACACCCTGCTGCTATATCGAATACTTCTTCAGCTAATAAGCCATGAATATGGAGTTTTATTTTCATAAAAATCCCTTCATCTGGCCTCGCAACGTTTTTGCAATCATAGGTGCATTCAAGCACACAAATAGCCATGTCATTGATAGATTCGAACCCTAGTGGTGGCGATAAAAACACCACCTAATCACCAACCTCGTTAAGCACCTGTTTACATTTGATAGGCCTTAAAAATTTGTGATTTTAAAGTCTTGACCATTTTAGATATTTTCATAATGAATATTGAAAAGCATCACTAATTGATAATATATTCTCATTGTCAATAGTCCAGATTAGGAAAATGTGGTACTCGCAATAGGTTTTACAGTGCATGTTGTTTTTCAAGTGCATTATGTAACCTCGTAAGAGAGAGGCCTTATATTCTTTTTCATTCTAAATTTCAAATTATTATTATATATATGTAAATACATTTGTTTATGTGCACAATCTAGTGTGGCCCTAATGAAACAATTATTATGATAAACTAAGATATTAGTTTATATGAAGTTTGGGAATATGTTTTTGATGTTGATTGAATATGGATCAATTCATTTGTTGCATTCTTCAATAACACCTTTCATCCTCTACTCAATGGCTATAACTACTATATAAATTTTGAAACTCCATCTATCTACAAGTAAAGTAAACTAAGAAAATGCTTCAAATTCTACTTGTTCACACAAATAGACTTCGCTCTATCAAGTAACACAAGTCTTAGGTCCTAGTTGGCCCACACAGTGTCGAACTTAATAATATATTTGGATTGATTTTCAATCTGCAAGCCATTTCGGGGATTTTTTATCAACCATTTCTGAATTTTTGGGAATGGAAAAATGACAACATATTTTCATATATGACTTTTAAATTTTATTTGTTTTTTGTTCAAATTTACTATTTATTTTTCTTTATTGCAAGAAAATAAAATCATTTTCACCCCCTGGGATCACACTGCATTAGTGCAACTACAACCCCTTGGCCCATTATAATGTTAGACATCCATGCAATCTAGGCATGTTCTATGTTTTGGCTTTTCACAAAATAGAAAAAATAAACACACTGAGATGCCTAACTTCAAAAACAACTTGAAAAGTGGAAAAATACACCAGCAATTAGATCATACACAGACCACACAATTTAATTTCCAAAACTGATTTCCTATCAACCCTTTCATAATAATCCTAGGTCTCCTATACTAGGAAAAATGGCTGTTTGTAATCCCTGGAAAATATCCCAAATACAAGACAAATGTCCCTTGTATTCCTAGGCTGAGTTTGAGTCCTCCCAGCTCTCAACTGCCCCTCAACACACATTGTCTAGTTATTCCTTTAGTGGATTGTCCACACAACCTTCCCTTGGTTATGGCACCTGCTCAGACCTGTGTAACCCTTTACACCTGCTGTAGTTATCCTTGCTCCAACATCCATCGTAGAATTTTCCATAGGATCAAAAAATTAAATGCCTAATACTATATATGAGAAAATTATATTCTCTGAGCTACCATATAACATGGAATGACACTATCTAAAGTAAAATCCTTTTCATTCTCAAGAATACTCACCAATGACACACAAATGAACTCGATTTCTTCTTCAGGGCCTTCCTCATCTAACAATGCAATAGGTTTACACTCATTTGATTTTTTAGTATTCTTTTCTTTGGTCTTTTTACTCAAAAAAATGACTTTGGTCAAAAGGGAGCATGGGGGCATATGTTTTTTTGAGGGGGATGTTCCATGTTTTGTCTCCGTGCATCTTCCCCAAAAGAGAATGTGGGTAAACAATACTCTTTGGAGCACCCAAGTCCTGGGAGGATGGGGAACACATACCCGTGTAGCACTGGTTGTAAGAACAACACTTTGGTTTCCAAATATCATTTGATTCGGCCTCTTTTGTGGGCACATTTGTCAATGCAAACCCACAACAAATGCAAGACTATCATGTTGATGCAGTCCCCTTTGGAATAAAAGTTTCAGCACAAACCCCTATAAATTGTCACATTGCAATTCTTTAAATCACAATGGTTTTTGTCATGTCTACTCCAGCATTATCATCTACAGATAATATACATAACTTGATAAGTTGAATTGTGTGAATCTGAGATTGAAGCTGCACGCAGTAAGAGAAGATATATAATGGATTTCTCTTTTAGAGAAAAGAGATCTGCGTTGTGATATTTTTGAAATTCATTGGAAATCCTTGCAAATTCAACAATGAACTTAAAATATATACATCAATTTACCTTGGCAGAGAAAGTTATTTTATCATGTTGCATTTGCAAATTTGTTGTTATTCATTGGAACAACTGAACATTGACATTTTTCACAGAGACCTTGTAACCTTGGTAGTAAAATTTATGATTTAGAGTGAACCTTTGTAAAGAAGTCATATTAATCTCAACTTGAAGACATTATGTGTGGCAATATCAACTTGAAATCCTTATGAAATGATATAAGCATGAAAATTTTTCTGACTTGAAAACTTGATAAGAAAATACCTATTTAGACTCACAACATGTATGGAAATAATTTGAAGTAATATATGAAGTGGATTGTCCTAGGTTATTCTGAACAAAAAAATGCTCAATTTCCAGTTTGCATACTTTGATGTGTTTTTCAGCACCATGAAATTCATATGCACTTGTTCATGTAGGAAGTGTTGTTGATCTAGGCATGTTCATTACATGGTCATCCTGAACTCTATAGTGAAGATATTGAGCCAAGAAGGTAGAATTTTGTATCACACAAAAATTGAGTTTGATCACTCCCAAATCAAAGTTTTGGCATTTGCAGATGTATTAAAGGTTTCCTCTTTAGGTGATTAATCAGTGTCTAGCAGAAACAACATACTTTTTCCCATGGAAAATTTTAAGGGCTAATATTTGCAGGTGGGCTTATTTTCCATGGTTTTTCCAAAAAAACGATTCGCCAATTTCCATTTTTTTATAAAAATGATTCACCCAAATTTTACAATGTAAAATTGTTTTAATTTAAAAATATCAAACATTATATAGAAAATATATATAATATCATTATAAATTTGAACAATTTTACAAATACATCAATAAACATTTTATAGTTTTCATATTAGGGACTAGTGAGATTCGCCAATTTTTTAAACTTCAAGATAATTTTCCATCCTTCAAATTATCCCTGCTTTTCCCTCTACATCACAGTCTTGTCATAGTGGAATATATTACAGATTGAGATTGTAAAGAAAGAGCTTCTGTGGAATTGAAAAGAACTAATGAAAGTCTATGTGCTTGTGAATTAATTACCAAGCTTTAAAGTATACAATTGGCTAGGATTTTGATGTATTGAGTTGTATAGCTAGATGATAACAAATATTGAGTCTATCTGTGTATCATAGATAGCATGTTCTGAAACTTATTAACAAAGTTAATCTCATTTGGTTGCTTCAATATTTGATTCTTGAGGTAGTATGGTTGAGCATGGTGATTGAGCATTTAATATCGTCATGATGTCTTGACAACTTTTGTGACATAAGAGAACCTTGATTTGAAAATGACATTTATAGTAATATTGTGGATAAATAATAATGAGACTGTCAAGGGAAGTAATCTGTAGAATATGAACTATTTTTCAGTGATTGACCCTGTTTCACATTTATATACCAATGTTTAATGACAACATGATAGATCTTGCTTTTGTCACAATAACCTTGACATCTGTATCGCAGCAATATTCTCTGTGACATGCTGACAATGATCCCATTTTGTGAACATTGTTCAAGATTCATCTTGAGGTGTTGAATATAGTTGTTACAGTAAATATGTCTACATCTCCAGTGCTTCTAAATGGGCCTTTAAATTTCTAGTATCAATTTGAAAACACATTATTTTCTTAAGATAGTGAATATTGGACTTATTAAATCTTCTCCAATCCAACCAAGATAGTGTTGTGACCCCACAGATCCCTCTAAATGTGAAATCCCATATTTGAAGGAGGCTTACTAAAAAACTTAGGGGTAGACCTACCTAGCATGTTGATGTTCGGAAGGTTCATAAAACATAGCCAGATAATACCATCCATTTGAACTTGGGGGAAACTGTCTATAATTCTTACAAAATCTTTTTGATAATCCCAAAAATAAGAAATATAGTGGTAAGAGCTCTTTAAATCACATTACCAAGCTTTAAAAACCATTAATTCCATCCACATAGGTCGTTTCCAAATGATGTATTAATAAAATATACCATAGGGCTGTCATTAAAACACTTAAATTAAAAACAACAGAGAACAATGCTTTTTTTTCATTTAAGCAAAGGGAGGGTATCATAACTGTCATCCTCACCTTACCTTTTATCCTCTTCATAACTCGCTGAAACTATAACTTTTGTTGTTCTACCTTAATAATACAGTAGTTTGAGTACATGAGGTTGTAGTTTTATTTTTGAAGAAGAATATTTCAAAGGGAAGAGGGTCTAGACATGTGATTGAACACCTTATTTGGTGCAAACATATTCATAAATATTGATGAATTGATTTTTCATCATCATATAGATCAATTTATATGTAATTTTATAGACATGCACATAATCAATCTTACTAAAACATGGTTGATATTTATATTCCTTATACCATTAAATGCCACAAATCATAGTGAGATGTGCTTGAGTGGATTGAGTAATCACATTGTGGGAATACTAATATACATATCCTATGTATATCACAAGAAGAAAGGTGAATTGTAGAATGCATGCGGGGTCATAAGAGATGCATCATGTCATTATGTTAAGGATATAAATATAAAGGAGTATAAAAAATGTTAATGAAGAAATGGACACCTACAATATCTAGTGAAAGTAGGGGTTTTTTAAATTAGGAAAATGGAATGGGTTAGTATTGGTAGGGGGTTAAATAAAGTGATTTTTAGAGGTATTTCACAATATGTAGTCAAATTAAGGGTATTTTTTAGTATGCCATGAATGCATGTGATATTTCATAGGTTAATTGAGTGACACCCCCATGTCTTTGCAACATAATGAATCGTTTTTCCAACTAAAATTTTCTGATGTACAGGGATCTCATTGCAACTTTTGAATGAGTGTCCACACCTCTTCATAATTCTTCCATTCATCCCTTGCTTTGGTTATCCAATGAGTTTGGATAATAGAAATGGAACAAAGCAATGGTTTCACATCCTCATCCTTTCATGAGATTGCATCTACAACAACATTTGTATTCTCTTTTTTGTAGATGATTTCAAAGTCACAACCCAGCATCTTTGTGACCCATTTTTGCTGCTTTTCAGAAGATAATATTTGTTCTATTTTTTTTTTAAGACTATCGTGATTTGTTTTTACCTTGAAATTTCCTCCCATTAGGTAAGTTCGCCATTTCTTTAGTGTATGTAGTATTGACAACATTTGCTTCTCATTAATAGGTTTCAGTAAATACTATCCTTTGATTGGATGAATTTCAAAAGAAAAGGGTCTTCCTTCTTGCATTAAAACCATGCCAACTGAATTTCCTGTGGCATCAAATTCCACAATAATTTTTTTTATGAAGCCTAGCGTAGCCAGGACCGGTGATTGGCACATTGCCTCTTTAATATGTTTGGAGGCATTAGTTGCTTCCAGATTCTAAGAAAATGCATCTTTCTTTAGTAATGATGTTAAAGGTGCCGATATTCTCCCATAATTATTAACACACTTGCGATAATACCCTATTAACCCCATAAATCCTTGAATATGCTTTATGGTTATAGGGATTTTCCATTTCGTAATGGATTTAATTTTGTTAGGGTATACTTTAACACCCTCATGTGATACAATATGACCAAAATATTCCACCTCCTATATTCCAAAGAAACATTTGATGGTTTTTACATATAATTGTTTCTCCTCCAATAGTTTGAGCACCATGTTAACATGTTGAACATAATCCTTCTAGGACCTGTTTTATATTAGTATATCATCAAAGAATACTAACACAAATTTTCTAAGGAAGGGTTTGAAAATGGAATTCATCAAACCTTGAAATGTGGAAGGTGAATTGGTAAGGCCAAAAGGCATGACCAAAAATTTATAATGACCATCATGAGTTTTGAATGTTGCTTTCAGAATTTCTTCAGTATTCATTCTAATTTGATGATATCAAAAACCAAGGTCCAGCTTGGTGAAGTAAACGGCTCTATGTAATTCATCCTATAATCCATCAATGACGGGGATGGGAAATTTATCTTTAATAGTAATCTTGTTGAGCTCTCTCTAATATAGATGCATACACCATGATCCATCCTTCTTATGTGCCAATACTACCGGAGTAGAGAAATAACTTTGACTAGATTGAATTATAACATCCTCTAGAATTTCAGAAACCATATGTTCAATCTAACTCTTTTGACCATAAGGATATCTATAAGGCATGATATTTGGAGGAACACTTCCTAGAATCAAATGAATAACATTATCATGATCATGAATAAGTGGGAGTCCTTTTGGAGTCTCAAATACCTTGGAATGAGTGTCCAATATGTTTTGGAGATCTAGAGAAATAAATGATTTTCAATTTTGAACCTGTAGTTAGCATAACTGTGAAATTACACATTGTTGTTATTTCTTAAGAATATTTTTCCTGACATTAGAGATGATTATATTTCATGGCTTCCATGTAATACCCTATAATTAAACTTCCTTTCCTTTTGAAATTTTTTTCAAGAAATGCTCTTGAAAATTAAAAGCCATCATCTTGAAATATTGTGACCATTTTACTCCTAGCAGAACATCAGCCCCACCCATTGGGATATAGAGCATTGGACTATTAAATACATATTACCGCATGGTTAGTTTGATATTATGGAACCTTCTAGAGAAATTTATAGTTCCTCCATTTGTAACCATCACTTGATAGTCTAGTGTTGGGTATATGGAGCAATTCAATTCCTTGGAAACCTTACAATGAATAAAATTATGGGTACTACCCAAATCAATAAACACTATTAAATTTCTATTCTGGATATGTTCTTATATCTTGAGAGTTTGAGGAGTGGTAATTCCTGCCAATGCATTATAGGATATGGTCAGATTCATTTCTTCTTTGTCTAGGGCTAGTTCATCATGTATATCCTCTTCATTGAAGTTTCTTGTTCCTCTTCTTTCTCCTCTTCATAATCCATGTAAAATAATTTATTCTTGGCACACTTATGACCTTTACCATATTTTCTATCACAAATGTAACAAATCCATTTTTCTCTTTTTTCTTCCAATTATTGTGGTGTAAACCTTTTAGGTTGTGGAAGCCTAGGAGTAGCAACACTTCCATATTAATAGTTGTGAGTGGTAGGGTTCCTTGTCACCATAATTTTTCTTTCAATTTTTCTTGCCAACCTAAATGCCAACTCCAATGAATTAGGTTCCCAAAGGTGAACCTCATGTTTGATGTTATCCTTTAAAGTCCCTATGAATACATCAATCATGTGTTCCTCTGGAATATTAGTTATCCTCATATTCAATTTTTTGAAGTCCTCAATGTGCTCCACCATCGAACCCTTTTGTTTGAGATTTATCAATTGGTTAAAGAAGGTGTTTCTCTTTGTATCCTCATAATTTTCTATCATTTCCTCTATAAAAATTGACCAAGTGATAATTTTTTTACGAGAGAAAAGTCATCGGTACCATACAAATGTATTTTGTTCTACATATAAATTTGCAATGTGTACCTTTTTTTTTCACATTATGGAGATCAAAATATTGATCCATCTATACTACCCACGTTACCGGATCCTTGCCATCAAACTTCCTCATATCGATATTTGGAATATTGTGTGTCTTAAATCCTACATTAAATTCTATGAAATCATGACTAATATTTGTTTTTGTTCTCATCGTGAGTTTCATCTACTACCGTTTCACCATTAGAAATTATTTCTTGTAGCAGCTTTTTCAAACCTTCCTTTAGGCTTTCCATGTCATTCCTCGTGTCTTCGATGTTTCCTTTGAGTTTTTCTTCTATACCATGGATATTAGCTTCCAAGAAATTCTTAAAACAATCCATATTAGCTTCCACACCTTTCTTCAATCCATCCATGTGTTTCTTCAGACCATCCATCTTAGCTTCCATTTATTTTTTTGTTACTCTTTGCAAGAGCGAATTTTTTTTCACTTGGTCTCCTAAATTTTATATATCATGTTGCACTTCTTCCTCTTAATGAGTCATACTAAAGAGCTCTAAGGGATTAATGGGCATGGAATTATTTTTGGGGGGGATTTTATAACCCAATACTAATATATATCCTTCAATATTCCCTTGGAATCACTTCAAACTTATTTTTCAAACAAGACTTACGCAATTTTAAAAGAAAATACACACCATTTTCTTGCTTTTGAAGAGCTCGATATTGAAACTTATGTATATCTATAATTTCAAATCCCCAAGATTTGATCTTTGGTCCTATGGTATCTCTCTTCCTCTTCTTTCAAATGCCATAGGTCAGAACTAATTTCAATTCTTCAATGACCTAATTATGGAATAGTTTAGTAAAGAGAAATTCTACAATGTTCCACGTGTCACTGTTTTGACTTTCGGCTCTGAAATTGATACATAAAGTCCTATTGTCTGTGAACTTTCAGCGAATTTTTACATAATTCTGATCCGATGTATGAAATGAAATTTATGATGATTTTCTCTCTGCCACCTATTTTAAATGAAATTATGGAGTTGTAAAAACCCTAACTTCCTCAAATCATATCTCCAAAAATATAGCAAAAAAGGATATGAAATTTTTACACGAAGTTCCTCAGGATTTCAACTCAATTGGGTTTTTTTCGGCTTCTGAACCTTCGTAGAAAACATGTTATTTAGAAAATTCCAAGATTGCCTATTTGCAGGAGTGAAACCCTAGAATCCATACCTCTGATACCAAATGCTATAAAAATAGGTCACAGAATAGAATAAAATATAGATCAACAACTTAGAAATTAGCCTCTTTGAGGGGTAAACCTCATTTACATCACATAAATGAACAATTATTGGATGATGCAAAAAAACCTCATTTTTATACATAGGAGTCTAAGGGGTCACAATATAATCCTAGCGTACATAACAATAATAATGTAAGGGCACAAAAGTAACAATAGTGGGCTTTTATGGGGCACAATAATAAAAATATGGGGACTACATGGGCACAAAAATAAAAAAGGGGGATACACTAATAATAATAATAAGGGGATGCACTAGTATTATAGGGACCTATCATCAACTATGTCATTATTTTCTGATGTCGATCCTCTGCTAGAATGAGTCCATGTTCTAGAGCAGTTAGCTCAACCACATTCTCAGTGGTTATACCACGGTATCATGTAAATGTGCCAACATGTTGACCTATACAATATCGAAGAACTCCTCCAAAACCTACCTTGCCTAAGTTCCTTTTAGAGGCCCCATAAAATTAACTTGGATTGATCCCTAAGGGGGGCGAGAGAGAAAGCTAATGGAGAGGCTAATATAAGGGCCCTAAAAGAGGAATTCACTAAGAATAGCAGATCCGGGGCAAGGCTGAGGGAGGATAGGATGCAATATTCTATTGGATTAACCTTCCAATATTTAGGATCCTAATTCTCTGAGAGAATTGTTTCCCAGATGTTGTCTTTGACCTAATTCTGAACTAGAAAGCTAAAGGGGGATTTGTTCTAAGAGATATTTTAGTTGGGGTCCTTCCATATATTCCATAAGGAAAACCCAAGGGAAATATTCCATGCTCATATCACAATAGGTTTGCGGAAGCAGTATGTATGTCATTCTTCGATGGTTGCCTGGATATCCTCCTATCCATGGTCCGTGGGTCGAAATATTTCATCAATATTTGTCCATATATCTTTCACAATCAGAAACTCCTTCAATAGGTGTTACATAAAATCCTCTAAGGCCCAGCATAGAACATATCTAGATGCCCCTGCATAGCCCTCATTAACTCTTTTTTCCGAGGAATGTATCTTATTATGCCCCACCAACCATAAGAAATGAGCCACTTTAGGCCATAATATATAACCACATATGTATTTGCATAACGTCCTTCTAGGATTATTGAGGGACATACTTTTGATAATATAATATTTATGAAGAGAGAAGTTACCTATTTTTGAGTGTCCCCACCTTAATTTTTCTGGGTGGTGATATTAGCAAATTATCTGATGGTCCAATTAATTAAGCAGTGGATCTCATTCCTCATTTCTTATATGACTTGTCTTGTCTTGCACCTTCTTCCAACAATTCCAGCCCATTTCTTCCTGGCATGTTAATAATCGGCCACTCAACCCTGGCATGGGTCCAGAATCTCCACATGAAACAAGTTAATATCCATCTCCATTCCCAAGGGAGGTCAATGTTGCCAGGACTCATTCTAGAAGAGAGTTGATTGGCCATCCCGGACCTCATAGAAGAAGTGATTCTGAATAACGTAGCAGTTAAGGTTAGCCATTTTCCAGATTGTTGAGCCATTAACCTTCAAGTGATTACGCAACAACTCCCCTTGAGTTTTTCCTTGCCCATATTTCTATTTCCAGATATGCTTCCACTGTTTTGTTCCCCCCTAAAGCCAACACTACAAAAGTTTGGCACCTAGGATATAATTAAGGTCCTTTGGATCTTCAAGACCGAACCCTCCTAGATATTTTTAGAGACATATTTTTTCCCACACTTCTAGAGGCCACTTATGTTCCATAATTTCTCGACTCCATAAAAAATTCCTAAACAGGGAAATCAACTCTCGATATATACTTTTAGGGTTAGGGAGAGATGAGGATTTATAGAGGGTGATCTCATGGAGGACATATTTTAAGAGAGTGGACCCTCACACTAGACTCAAAACTCAAAAGGTCCAATTAGCATGTTTTTTCTCAATTTTGGCACATAAATCTCTCCATGGGGGAATATGAAGAGGGTTTGCTAGGAGGGGAACTCCTAGATATTTCGAAGGCAGGGTTCTTATGTTAAAGCCCAAGACCATAACCAGGAAGGATTGGACAGGCCTAGGGGTGTGAAAGAAATAAACATTAGACTTATCTTTATTCAAGAGAATACCTGATGCCACTTAAGCCTCTTCGAAGTTGTCATTGATCTGTTGAGCTTCTTCAACATTTTCCTCCCAATATGGGAGGTTTTCATCCAAAAATTTTTGATGGGTCATATTGATGGATGTTCTGTGAAAATGAAGAGCCCAAAAGACATTTTATCTCTTTTCTTCTTTGATCGAATGAATGATGCCCTTAACTGTTATGCTAAAAATGAAAGTCGATAACGAGTAATAATGTCGGAGACCTCTAGAGGAAAGAATGGTGGGGGAAGGAGAGTCATTAATGAGGATTGAGAAGAAAGGTGTGGATATTAGATATTGTATGAAAGACACACATTCCTCAACAAAACCGAAACCCCGAAGGATTCTAAGAAAATAATACCAACTGCATCTATCATAGGCTTTCTATAGATCCAATTTTAGCATCATCCCTTGCTTTTTTTGGATTCTTAGGGAATGAAGGAATTCATGTGCGATGAAAATTTCATCAAAAATAGCTCTCCCTTTGAAAAATCCTAACTGTTCTAGGCTAATGATGTGGTGGAGAATGGGTTTTAAGCATTGGACCCGCACAAATGAGATGATCTTGTATATCACATTGTAGAGAGCTATAATATGAAAGATGTTAGTAGGTTAAACTTCTTTAGATTTAGGAATCCATGTTAGGAAGGTAGATTTGAGGCCGGACCACACTTTACAGTTCCTCCAATATTAATCCACTATTTCCATGATCTCCATCCCTATAATGGGCTAGCAGGTCTTGAAAAACTAAGAAGTTAAACCATTGGGTCTCGAAGCCTTGTTTGAAGGCATGCTTTTGACCACCGTTTCCACCCCATTTTTAGTGATTGGGTGAAGCAAGGCATCATTTTTCTCTATTTTGATAGGTTGAGGTATATGATGATTAACCCTTTCGATTTACTTCGACCGATCAAGCCCCTGTTTTATCAATAGAGAAGAGTAGAAAGATGTCACTTCCATTTTGATGTATTCATGTCTATCTAGAAGACTACCATCCTCAAAGACAAGAGAGGTAATCTGATTTTGTTTTGTGTGGTTGATCATTGAGTGGTGGAAGAATTTTGAGTGATGTTCCCCTTCCCTTAGCTAACAGATTTGATATTTTTTCCGCCAAAGGTTATATTCATCTATTCTTCATCCCTCAGGTGCTGAGATCAAGAACCCTTCATCGAGAACTAGACCCGTTGATCTACCTTGACATAACATCTGCATTTGAACCGCTTCCATTCTTTCTTCAAGATTCCTCTTTTCTTTGAATATATCTTTGAACTCTTCGTGGTTCCACTCTTTAATTTTCCTCTTTATGGCATTTAGATTTCGATGGAAGACCTGGATACAAGTGTTAGTGGTAACCTAAATTTTTTCTTCCACTATCATTCTATATTATCATCCAAACGTTTTCGAATATAAAAGGCTTGTTCTTGGGAGAAAACGGGAAATAAATGACAAGGATTATGGGCTAGTGGTTGGATTCCATGGATGGGAGAATGGATGCCTCCAATGCCAGTTATCTCAGGATTAAATCTTTGGCTAACAAGAAATGGTCTAGCCAGAGAGCGATCTGTTGATCGCCACCTTGCATATTATTCCAGGTGTGGAGCTCTATTTTCATTCTAATGTTTTCCAAATGAAGGTCCTCAATTAGATCATCAAATTCTTAAGAAGAAGAATCTAGGCGCATTATTCCACCTCTTCTCTCCTCTAGATTCTGAATGATATTGAAAGAACCTCCTATGATCCACTCTGGATTGGTCATGTTCTCACTCAGAGTCTAGAGGCTTCTTAAGAAGGACTCCCTCTCCTGGGGTATTGCTAGTCCATAGACGATCATCAAGATGGACCACGAGTCTCACCCTACAGGCTTGAAACTGCCAAAGAGAGTTTGGTGAGTCATTATCCAGTATTTGAAAATTATGGAACTAGGGTTCCATAGGATTACAATTCCTCCCACCAAAAAAATAATTTTGATTGTCATGTTTTCCCTCTGCCTCTAGCAGAGCTACCTGACTTCTTTGAGATTTTCTTCCATTATCTTAGTTTTCTTGATCATGAGAATATATGGCTTTTCATTCAAGATATTTTTTTTAGGGTTCCAAGCTTATCTTTTTTATTTAAGCCTCAGATGTTTCATGAGATTATCTTTATTGAGGATGAGGGAAAAATTTGGGAAAGTAATCCCTCAATTGTCCCATATGACCTATGTTCAGTAAAAGTGCCCCTTATTTTCTAATCAATTCCTTAATCACCTTTCTCTCTTTCTTTCCTTTCATAGAAGCCTTTGTATCTGGGTTTGTAATGGTAGGGGGGAAAAGTTCTCTCCCAGGGGATTTCAGTTCCACTTCTTTCTTGATATATATCGTACTCCATTGGTTGAAAATATTGTCAAAGTGGGTTAGTTTATTGGTTGGGATTTCTTTGATATATGATCTTATCCATATTCTGAAGATATATAACATTTTAATCTCTTTCGAGCCAAGGAGATTGTGATTCTCCTCTTGTTATAGAATTTTTCTTGTTTTGTCTAACATTTCCTTCAGTATTCGGTCATTTTCTATTGTTTCCAGCACTTTCCTCTTAGTGATCAGTTTTTCATTTTGTCTTCGGGAAACTTATTCCAGTTCCATAGCTTGACATGGTTGTCAGAGTGGGGTTGGAATCTCGACTGTGTTCTCCTTTACAGGATCTGTGACTTCTAGCGGAGAAACATGGTTAACATCACTAAGAGACATTGATGGAGCTTGGGGATGCGACAATGACAGTGGTTGGGGATGAGCTTTCGTGGATCTAGAGGTAGCCCTAGCTTGGTGATTATGATGGCATCCATACTAGAATCCCTCCTTGTCTCTTTAATGGGCTTCCTCTTGAGCCTCCTTCACAAGAGTGAGTGGGAAATCCCAGAACCAATCGCCATATTCATGGTAGCAACGACATTTAAAGGGAATGTGTTCCTAGCCCAGGGGTTGAGTCTAGATGGAGAAATGGTAAACACGATATATGGATTTTGCAAATGTTGGGAGATATTCATGAGGACACAAATGTGGGCATATGTTCCATGTCTTCGCCACTTGGTTATCTCCAAGATTTTCACAAATTTCCTGATCTCATTTCCTATTCCTTTCAAGATGTCTTGTTTGCATAAATTATCCAGGAGGGAGTACAACCTGACCCATACTGGTGCTGTCTGAAATTATTCCTTGTCACGAATGTAGCATTCCTCCCAATAATGGAGGAAGAGGGCAGAGGTTGTCATGAAGTATGGTCTGTTATCGAATATCCTCTTGCGAACTCCTAGATCTTTAAATATTACTCTGAATTTTTTTTTTTACCACAATCTTGGTTCAAGATGGCCTCTCAGTGCCAATTTATTCTAGATAAATTGGAAAATGTCTTGCTCCCTGGGCTAGATACCCACAAACATTCAAATCATAGTGTGATACTTTATATACTGTCTTTATTTTTGCAGATAATTATTTGTGATGAAGAACTTCAGGTTCTTTCCAAACTTAAGGAGGAATTGAATCTTTACCTGGGCCTTAAATTGAGCCCCCATCATCAAATCTTCCACAACCATTAAGGAAGAATAATTGTGTCCGACCCTTAGACGACAACCGTGGATGAACAAAGATCGAATTTTTGCATCCTTATAAAAGGGTGGAACTCCTTGCACGAGCGAGTGGCCACTCATAGGAGCCTCATGAATCAGTTATCCAACTTAGACTGTGATTTTCAAAGGACTTTGAGACTTGATTCAGTTGGTCGTTTCCAGCCCTCCTCGCATGATTCAGAAATCGAACAATAAATCCTACCAGATCATGAGATCATTTCTTCCTTGAATAGGAGATCCTTAGCTATTTATACTATACAACATTAAATTATATTCTTTTAACCATTGTTACTATATATAGATATATATGAAGTTGATATCACATATTTTTTATATTTTTGAAAAGTTTAAGGTTTGAATATATTACTCACATATTTTATTTTCAACTCTAATTACTTTACATGAAATTATATTAGGTCATATGTACAACTCATTAAATATGCATAAATATATTTTTTTTATTTTTATTATAGCCGACATTGCTTTTATATTTAGAAAATAATTTCTTTTTATTTAATAGTGATGAACATATTTGCACATGGCCTTTACATTGGCTTGTAAAATGAGCCTCTTGGCTCAATTAGCCAAAAAAATTACCCAAATAAAATCCAGATAGTCATCTCATTAAACTATTTCCACCAAAACTTTATTGGGGTGATAGGCATCCCTATAATGGAAATAGGATTATAGATGATAAATTATAGAAATGGTGACATGGGTAGCCAATATTTAAGGAGCATGAATAGTTGGAGAATATTTTTGGATTCTCACCTTAACGAAAGTTTTATATGAAATGTGATTAATGAAAGTTTTTAATTTAATAAAATTGAGGTTAATGTTTAGATATATATCTTAATAACTTGATTAATTACATATGGATGTTTATTGTACAAGAGGTATTTAGAATTTTAATTCACTTAGTAATAATTAATAGGTCAATGGCTAGCAATGATAAGAAATAAAGGGTTGTTTTTTTTTTTCTTTTTTTTCCGGTAAATTTAAAATTTTATTACCCCAAAATTTCTTCATATAATAATAGATATTATTGTTATGTTGTGTCTAATAACAATGTGCCTCAAGGGAAACCAATAGTTTTAATGATGGACAATAGTTTATATGTTTCAAAATATGGAAAACTATCACTACCAAGCCTATGACACTTGAAATAAAATACACTACCATAAGTAAAATATAGATCATGAGTAGCTAAACATAACAACAAATATTAAATCAAGTAACTAGGTTTGGATTATGAGAACTAGTTCATACTAGTGTTGGAGGTTTAAGACGATATTGGAGATGAATTTCTACGTGAGCAAGCTAAGCATCCAAACTACTAAAACATGAGTGTTGTTGACATTGAATATGTTGGATTTCATTCAATAAATATATTATATCATTTTGGTATTCATATTTTCCCTTCAAGACCCAACCCAAGAGTGAATTCATCAACTAGCGGAGTCTAATGGAGTTCAAATCATCAAGTTGATGAATTTCCTCTTGGATATTTTGACAGGTGGAAGAGTGAAAAATGATTGTTACATACTTAGGTTGGGCTTAGGCTCATGATAAACTCTAAGAACCTCTTCCATTAGGCCGCTAATAGTAGCACATCCCTTTTTGAGGCATGTTGCATGAGGTTTCCAGGGAGGAAGATTAAAATATCACCTAGAAAAATAAGCAACCAAGATGGTTGTAAATTAGAAAACCAAATAAAAATAAAGCCCATGGTAACAAAAATTACTAGGGGATTTTTCTCATCATATTTTGAAATCGAGAAACTTAGTGGGGGGAATCAAGGATTATAAGTAGTTTCTAACCACTACCGAGGGAAAAAAAGAGCAGAACTAATACCCACCCCTATTATGCTTTGAGAACTACATACGAACAACCTACAAACATAATCTAAACCATTAAAGAAGCTGACATGGAAAAATGAAATAAACACAGGAAGAGTTACCTAGTGTTGGTTGACTCACTAGAATGAATTAGCATTTCCATGAGGGAAAGGTCATAATTGTTACCTCCTTCCCTTATTATAGTTGTCATTGTAATTTCCTCTACCATAGCGAATATCTCCTCCACTGATGTCATATGTCTTCTTCGCACAATATTTTGAATTATCTAACACATGTGTTGGAGATAAACATACCCAAAATATAAAACTTCAGGAATTATTGTGCATGCTAAACCTTTGAAATGGAAATATATCATCCTTTGCATCATACTAAAAATAAATAAATTTCCACAAAACCTTGTATCTTAGCACTTGGATATCCTTCATAAGATTCCTATTTCATAGAGAAATTATCCCACATGTGGTGGGGAGTTATCATAGGCATACCAGATAAACATGGGACAAAGGTCTCTCCACCTAGAGTACTCGAATAGAGAGTAGTATTCCATGTGATTGAAAGGAGGAAATATCTATTTGCATGTGTGAATCCATGGGGTGTGTTAGCCACACCCCCCTTATTTAATGTGATGGGTGGTGATGGGGTGTAAGGACCAGACTCACCTACATCAAACCTACCCCAGAACCCTTATGACACCCCATTGAGTAAAAAAATTATATTTTATGTCAAAGATAACTATGGAATTTATTTTTCTCAATTTAACTAGTGAATCAATATACACTAACTAATTGATAAATTATCATAAGAATCAAAACCCATAGCTCATAGTACATCTCAAATCACAAACATTAAATAAAATAACAAAATTATTTTAAATTATTATTATTAATTCTAAAATGAATTAATATATGAACTAATTATATCTACATTTAAAATAACATGTAAGAATATTCTTAACCATCTAGATTCACCCAAGCGTTACTATGAAAATTCTTAATCTATTAATACGATTTGTAATAACACAATGGATTACTAATACCACATGCTAAAAAGAAATAACTAATGTTCATATGACACATCTTCATATGGAAAATTTTAAAATTAATGAATTTAATTAAAATAACATAAAGGGATATATATCAATATTTGATTTATGATGACTAGAAAGAATATTTTAATATCCCTTTGTAACCTCAATGTATTAATTTTCTTTTTTAGACTAAGTTATGGCGGAAATCCATGAGGTACATTCAAACATTTATGCTTCGGGACTGCAATGTCTTTATTTTATTTTTTAGACTTATTTATGGTGGAAAACCATGAAGAACATTGAAATGTTTATGTAAATAAATAAGTTTATTAATAAAAAAATACATGGGTTGAAAGTACTTGGGAGTGAAACAATTGATTACGAGATTCTTGCCAAAGAGAGAAAACAAAGAAAATTTCATTAAGATAAACCTTCCATGATAAATATTCTAGATAAGGTTTGATTGGTAGGAGAGAAATTCCATTAAATCGCTTACCTGGGAAAATAATATAGGCATCTAAAAAAAAATAAAGCATCGTATGAGAGAAAATCAGGCTTTAAATAAAAATCCCTAGCAAGTGGTGTTGAAAACCAACAAAGTGGGACATCGCTGAAGGAAAAAATTGATGATGGATGAAAAGGTATAAATATCTATTTAAGGGATCAAAGTGGCTATTGATTCCTTGGGAATTTATCCCACCTTAGTGAAAACGAGTAGATCAGGTCATGGTCGGGAGGATAGTGTTTCATCTCAAGTGCATTTTCGGCAGTAACATAGGTTATGCCATTTTGTTAAAGCTTTATTTTGGTACCTTACAATGATGACTAATGGTTACTTTAATATATTTATCGAGTTTGAATAGATTGTATTACTACAATTAAAGTGTGTTTATTATGGGATGTAAGGAAATTAAATATGAAAGAAAAAAAAAACATGTTTATTGTAATAAGTATTATATGAGAAGTAATAGTTTCATGATGGTAATATATCTAGAAAAAGTATATGTATAGTCCAATCAGAATCTATTAGGATGACACATATCGATAGAATATGGAATGAAATCTATAACTACATGTTTAAAGGTTTCTCTTCTGTGTGTGAATTTATGACGTTGCAATGGAAACAAGTTCACGATAGGTAGATTATTTAAGTTGTTATAATTCAATCAAAAGTATTCAATTGATTTGCTAATGTGTTCTATAATAAATTGATACCATAGGGTTTGTGTAATGTTCACATTATTGGAAGGGTTGAGTGTCGATGTTAGTCATTGGAAGTTATGCTAATTTTGGAATATTCCACTGAGTAACCGATCAAAATAAGTATACAACCACAATTAGTGGGAATTCCCATGATATAGAATATAATTTTGCCACCTATATTCTTGGTAAGATTTAGTTTGATAGGCTCAGGATGTTTAGCGCCTAATCCTTTAAGGGTTGGTGTGCAAGATGAATAGTCAAAGGGGTTCCAAGGGACCACTTAGAATATGAAACCAAGGGTCACCAGACTTGTATAAATGTGTATCATTATGAATAGTAATGTATTCAACACTTATTATTTATATATTTTGTCTTCTCCATAGCTATGTCTAACATGGTAGCAGAGCCAACTCGCAAATTTATTTTTTACTCCCTTGTAACTCCATCATTCCTATGTTCTACTTATTTTGCAGAGCTGACACTGCCATTACTCTCTCTATATTAAGTGCTCTCGTTGGTTCTGTCGATTTATGACAGCGCGTTTGTGCCTCCACGCAAGATCGAACTATTCCATTGATGGATGATAGATGCATTGATTGGTATGAAAGTTGTGTGCTTAAGTTACTGAACACCACAACATTGAATTGTTTGAATTTATTCTATCTGCATTGAATTACTGGTATAGTGTGACTGTTATTAGTTGTAATATCCCTATTTTTACTTATTTTATTAGACAGTTTAAAAATCCTAAAGATTAAGTGGACCTAAAGGAAAACAATTATTGTGGAAATATTTTGTTCTTTTAAATTTAATAAATGTGCAATTTGAATTATTGTGAAAATACTAGAGTATAAATGGAGACCAGGATTTCAAGTCCGTGAGGATGGATAAGATTCTGAAGACTTTCCCAGATTCTCCAAAAATCCTTGGAGAAAAGTAAATTAAAATTGAATATTAGATTAGAGATAAAAACTAAAAATATACCTCAATAAAGTGGAAAGTTACTAAGAAGAAGTGAAATAAAACTAGAAAGAGGAAAAAACTAGTTTTAAAGTACTTTTGTTGAAAAAATGAAAGGAAAGCCTAAGAAAAAAGGAAAACAACATCTTCATTAACTTCACATAGTTATGGAAACATGCTGAATTGAAAGCAATCTTAAATAAGCCATACCTAGGTAGACAAAAGGTTGTCTACACCTTGGAGGAATTGGTCTCTTCTCGGGGGGAACTGTGGAGAGAAAGCTCAAGATTGGGTGAAAAATAGTCTTACCAAAAGTTGTATGCACAAAGAAATTCAATTTTGTGTTATGAATTTTATTATGAAAAAAAGTGTGAGATTATCTATTTGTATTGAACTATGGTTTAATTCGGTTAGATGGAAGTGTGTAAGAAAAGATAAGTTTATACATGATTAAATACTGTATAAATTGGTGAATTTTTGTATAAAATTTAGTTATAGTGTTTGATGTATTTAACAGACAAAAAATATAGAAATATTAGTTGATATGTATGGTTACACAGACACATAGAATTATACCCCAGCTCTCACAATGTCTAAACCCCATTAATAGGTTTAAATCTGAGGTTAGGTGGTAACTAGTTTTACTTTACAAACATAAAATATAGATAAATACATTAGAGAGAAGTAAAATTAGTGTATTTTTTAGTAATGTAATTTTTACATGACTAGGTATATTACAAATAATATCTATTATCATGAAACAAATTTGGATACAAATACAAATTATTGCATTTTCTCAGAAATGGCATAAAAGACTAAACTGAAAAAAATACATACATGAAAGTAAAAATCAGTTAAACTATGAGAATTAGTACACATTTACTACTGCAATAATGTAAGTCATGATAGTGTAATTTACACATATTAAAATTTAATTGTGTCATAAATTATAGATAGACTCATAGTCCCAATTAAATAGTACAATAGGATTATGAAATTATATATAGTTCATAATTATATAGGATGGATTATTCAAAGTGATATAGACCAATCTGTGTAGAAGAAACCATAATATATGTCCAATGAATGAGTTACTGAAGTACTCATGAACTTACAGAGGATAAATTAAACTGTAGCCATGTACATGGAATCAGAGGGAGTACCTGTACATACCAAATTATAAGTTAGTTAAAATGAATACAAATTTTATTTACAAATAATTAAAGATAGAAATATTTAACTTAAGGAAAATAGAAGCTAAGAATGAGATTATTACCTTAATGTTCTTAAATAGACAATGGTATTAAATCTACAAATAAAAATGTGGAAAACTATTAATGAATAAAGTTGACTAAAACGTAAGAGGAATAGGAAAGTAAACTAACGAAATAGAAGGAACTGTACCTTTCTTCTCGTTGGGAGAATATTATTCAGAAACTCTGAGAAGCTAGGAATAAATGAAATTATTCCTGCATAAAAGAGAATTTTATTAATTGAGGGAATAAATCAAATTCTAAAAATATTAAATCCATATTATTTTAACTTAATCTATGGGTATAAAATGTAAATTTAATGCATAAAGGGAATCTGTAAATTAAGAATACAAAACACCTTAACTAAAAGAATAAATTCCTAAACAGTGATGTGGTAAGAATATTATTAAGAACACAATAATTGCATTTGTGAAGAAGGGTTTTGAAGTGAATTCAAAGTTTAATTTATACGATCATAAACATATATCCATTTAATTATATAAGGGTTTCATAAACACAATGGTTATTTTATGAACAAATATTCATAAAATTAAAATAAGTTTCAAATAGAAATCATTAGAACGGACTTATAGAATATATACTGAAACATTCTGAATTTTGTTACTAAAATATTAACACAGTAAAATTCAAAATTGTTCTCGTAATGGAAATACTTTAAAACAAGGTGAATTATTACAAGAACCTAACTATAAAATCAAATTCAAGTTGAATTTGAAGAAAGGCATTCCTAAAAATACCATGAAGCCGTAATAAATTTGGATTGTGCTCAACGTTGTGCTGCTATGTCCCTATATTACTAGTTCAGTCCCTTATTGTTGTTAGTGTAGCCCCCTTATTGTTATTTTTGTACCCCTGTAACCCCAAAATTATTATTATTGTGCCCTTACATTGTTATTATTAGGTCGGCTAGGATTATATTGTGGGCCCATGGACTCCTATATATAGAAGGAGGTTTTGGTCATTTTTATAATGCAAGAATTGTTCATTTATGTAATGTATTAGAGGTTGCCACCTTGAATTGGCTTACTTCTAAGGCACTGATATATCTTTTCTTCTATTTTTGGAGTTGGTTTCATAACATTTGGTATCACATCTTTGGATTCTAGGGTTTTTCTGTTCCAAATAGGTCATCGAGGAATTTTCTCAATAACTATTTTTCTACAAAGGTTCAGAAGCTAAAATTTTTACAATGCAAAGAAGAAATCCTGAGGAACCTCCTGTACAAATTTCAGGTCTTGGTTCACATAATTTTCAAATATATGATCTGGGGAATTTAGGGTTTTTTCAAGATCCTGAATTTCAACTAAAATAGGTCATCGTGGAATTTTCTCTATAACGTTTTGTATACGAAGTTTTAGAAGCTGAGATTTTTACAATGCGAAGCCAAAATCCTTAGGAACCTCCTATAAAAATTACAAATCTTGGTTCGCAATATTTTTGTAGATAATATGTGCAGAAGTTAGGATTGTTTCAGGCTCTTGAATTTAGTCTCAAAGAGGTGACCGCGGGAAAAACGTCATAACAATCTCTCTGAGCATCGGATTGGGATTCTGTAAAATGTTGCCATAATTACATGGACTATAGTTTTCGGTATATCAATTTCAGAGCTGAAGGAGGAAATAGTGACACGTGACAAGTCATACAAGTTCCCTCTACTGAACCAGTCCATAATTAGGTCATCGTGGGAGATTGGGCATAACTTTGCCTTGAAGAATCCAAATTAGGTCCGAAATGTGGAATTTGAAAGAAGATTCAGAGGGCTACTTAAGGGCTTAATTTTAGATATTGAAGATAAAAAATTACAGAGATAAATCAGTTTCAATATCGAGCTCCTCAAAAGGAAGAAAAAGGTCTGTATTTTTTTCGAATTACACAAGTCTCGTTTGAAAAAAAAAAATAGTTTTAATTTATTCCAAGAGCATATTGAAGAATATATATTAGTATTGGGTTCTAAAATGTCCCATAAAATGAATTAAACACCCATTAATCCTTCATAAGGCTCTATTATGACTCATGAATATAAATAAACACAACATGAGATATCAAAATTACAAGAGCAAGTGCACCAAATTTCGCTATCGCAAAGAGCAACAAAAAATGAAATGGAAGTTTTGAAGAAAGGCATGGAAGCTAAGATAAGTGGTTGGGAAGCTAAGATGGATGGCATAGAAGTGGGCATGGAAGCTAAGATGGATGGCATGGAAGCTAAGATGGATAACATGGAAGCTAAGATCGATGAAAAAATGAAAGACAACATGAAAACATGAAGAATTATTTGGCAAAGTTGATACAATAAATTTTTACTAATCGCGAAAATATAGTAGAGGAAACTCATGATGAGAAAAAAACAAATCTTAATTGTGATTTCATAAACTCTAATGATGGAAAAACCACCATATTCCAAATATGGATATGAGGAAGTTTGATGGCAAGGATCCCGTAGTATTGATACTACAGATGGAGCAATATTTTGATCTCAATAATGTGAAAAACACACAAAAGGTACGCATTTCAACTTTACATCTAGAACAAAATACATTTGTATGGTATTGATGCTTTGTTCCCATAAAAAAATTGCCACTTGGTGAATTTTTACGGAGGAAATTATAGCACATTATGATGATACAAAAAGAGACTCCTTTAGCCAATTGATAAATCTCAAACAAAAGGCTTCAGTGGTGGAGCACATTGAGGACTTCCAAATATTGAATTTAAGGGTAATTGATATTCCAGAAGAACACATGATTGATGTCTTCATGGGGACTTTAAAGCATAACATCCAACATGAAGTTCACGTTTGGGAACCTGATTCACTGGAAAAGGCATTCAGGTTGGCAAGAAAAAATGAATGTAAAATTATGGCAACAAGGAATCCTACCACTCACATATATAAATATGTAAGTGTTGATACTCCTAGACTTCCACAAACTACAAGGTTGACAGTAGAACCATTGGAATAAAAAAGAGAAAAACGGCTTTGCTACAGTTTTGATAGCAAATAAACGAAAGGTCATAAGTGTGTTGAGAATAAATTATTCTACATAAATTGTGAAGAGGAGAAAGAAAATGAACAAAAATCTTCAAAAGAAGAGGATATACACCAGGAACCAACCCTAAAAGAGGAAGAAATGAGTTCCACCATTTCGTGTAATGCCTTGGCAGGAATTATCACTCCTCAAACTCTCAAGATAGAAGGACATATCAAGAAGAAAAATTTAATAGTGTTGATTGATTTAGGTAGTACCCATAATTTTATTCATTTTAATTTAGCCAAGGAATTGAATTGTTTCTTATACCCAGCACGAGAATGTCAAGTGATGGCTACTAATGGAGGAACTATAAATTGCTCTGGAAAATGCCACAATATCAAGGTAACCATGGCAGAATATATATTGAATAGTCCAATGCTTTCCATTCCTGTGGGAGGTGCTGATGTTTTACTAGGAGTACAGTGGTTACAATATTTGGGGATGGTAGCTTTTAAATTTCAAGAAAGTTTCTTGAAATTTTTTCAGAAGGAAAGGAAGTCGAATTACGAGGTATTGCAGGGAGTCCGAGAAATATAATAAGCTCTAATGTCATGAAAAAGCTTCTGAAGAAAAAACAACGAGGCGTAATTTCACAATTATGCTCACTAGAAGTTCCAACATCAAAATCATATATTTCTGCAGATCTCCAAAAAGTCTTGGAAAATCATTCTAAGGTGTTTGAAACTCCCAAGCGACTCCCACCTATTTGTGATCATGATCATTCTGTTCATTTGATTCCAATAAGTGTTCCTCCAAACATCAAGCCTTATACATATCCTTATATCCAAAAGAGTGAAATTGAACGTATGATTGCAAAAATGTTAGAGGCTGGTATAATTCAACCTGGTGAAAGTTCTTTCTCTACTCTAGTAGTATTGGTGCACAAGAAGGATGGATCATGGCGCATGTGTCCGGATTATAGGGAGCTCAATAATATCACCATTAAACATAAATTTCCCATTCCCATGATTCACAAATTATTGGATGAATTACATGGAGCAATTTATTTTACCAAGTTGGATCTTCGTTCAGGATATCATAAAATTAGAATGAAGAATGAAGATATTCCGAAAACAACATTTTGAACTCATGAGGGTAATTATGAATTTTTCGTCACGCCTTTTGGCGTTACCAATGCACCTTTTACATCTCAAGGGTTGATGAATTCCATTTTCAAACCCTTCCTTAGAAAATTTGTGCTAATATTTTTTTATGATATACTAATCTACAGTAGGTCTTGGAAGGATCATGTTCAACATGTTGATAGGGTGCTCAAAATATTGTAGGAGAAATAATTATATGCAAAAACATCTTAATGTTTTCTTGGAGTACAAGAGGTGGAATATCTAAGGTCATATTGTATCTCACGAGGGTGCTAAGGTATACCCTAAAAAAATTAAATCCATTAAGGAATGAAAAGTCCCCATAACCATAAATTAGTTGCGAGGATTTCTCGGTTTAACAAGGTATTATCGAAAGTTTGTTAAGAATTATGTGAGAATAGAAGAACCCCTAACAACATTATTGAAGAAAGATGCATTTTCATGGACTCCTGAAGCAATTAAGGCCTTTGAACATCTTAAAGAGACAATGTACCTAGCACCAGTATTAGCTACGCAAAACTTCACAAAAACCTTTATTGTGGAATGTAATGCCTCAAGAAATGGACTTGGTGTTGTTTTAATGCAAGAAGGAAGGCCCATTTCGTTTGAAAGTTGTCCAATCAAAGGAAGTATTTACAGAAAGCTATTTCTGAGAAGGAAATGTTAGCAATACTACATGCACTAAAGAAATGGAAAACTTACCTAATGGGAAGACACTTCAAGGTAAAAACTGATCATGATAGTCTAAAACACTTTTTAGAACAAAGACTATCTTCAGAAGTGCAGCAAAAATGGGTCATAAAGATGTTGGGTTATGGCATTGAAATAATATAAAAAGAAGGGAAGATAAATGTTGTTGCAGATGCACTCTCAAGAAAGAATGAAGAGGTGGAAGCATTTCTTTGTGCCATTTCTATTATCCATCTTGATTGGATAACCTAAGTGAGGGATGAATGGAAGAAAGAGCAAGAAGTGTGGACACTCATTTAAAAGTTGCAACAACATCCTAGTACATCTGATACAATTAGTTGGAAAAATGATTCCCGATGGTACAAAGATCGCTTATATCTTTGTAAGAATTTCCAACTAAAACAAAGATTCTTTCGGAATTTCACACTTCTCCTTTAGGATGACACTCGGGATTTTTAAAAACTTACCACAGGGTGAAGAAATAATTTTTTTGGGATGGCCTTCAATCTGATATTCAAAATTTTGTAGCGAAATGTTTGTTTTGCCAGCAAAATGAAGTTGAGACAATTAAGACCCCAAGTCTTCTACAACCTTTATCTATTCCAAGTCAACATTGCAAGAAGTTTCAATGGATTTTATTACATGTTTACCTAAGTCCGAAGGAAAGAGTGTCATCATGGTGGTAGTTGATATACTTACCAAGTATGCACATTTTTTTGCATTATCTCATCCATTTAAAGCAAATACATTTGCTACTACATTTATGGACACGATTGAAAAGCTACATGGAAACCCAAAGGTTATTGTGAGAGACAAAGATCCCATTTTTACTGGAAATTTTTTGACATAATTATTTTCTTTTTTGGGTACTCAATTAGCTCATAGCTCATCTTATCATCCTCAATCCGATTATCAAACTGAGATAGTGAATAAATGTTTGGAAGGATATCTTCGTTGTTTTGTATCTTATAAACAAACACAATGGGTCAAGTGGTTACCTGTCGCTGAATGGTGGTATAACACTTCCTTCAATACTGCAGCAAAAATGACCCCATTTATGGCAATTTATGGATATAATCCACTGTCCATCACATCATATTTAAGAGAAAATTCTAAGGTTAAAGCAGTGGAAGATCACACCGACCATAAACAAGAAGTTCTCCAACTCTTAAAGGATAACCTAAATTTGGCACAAAATCGAATGAAACAACAGGCAGATTAATGTCACAACAAGAGAATTTTTGATGTAGGAGACTGGGTATTTTTACGACTACAACCATACAAACAAATTTTCCTCAAGAAAGCTAATAAGGATAATAAATTATCGCCAAAATACTATGGTCGTTCAAGGTGTTGCAAAAGATAGGTATATGGTATAGAGATTGGAGCTTCCTGCTTCTTCACGAGTGCCTCCAGTTTTCCATGTTTCATGCTTAAAGAAGGTTATAGGTGAAAATCTTCCAGTTCAGACAATATTTCCAGAACTTGATGAGGAAGGAAAAATCATATTTGAACTGGAAGTATCATGGAAACAAGAACTTGACAGCTACGAAATCGATCAATTTCAGAGTATCTCATCAAGTGGAAGAACTTACCCACTGAAGATTCTACATGGGAGGATGAGAATTTTAGACAGAACCACCCAGTGCTACACAAGCATTGAGGACAACAATTTTTTGAAGGAGTGGGGCATGTTAGGTCCCTATATTACTAGTTTAGACCCTTATTGTTATTAGTGTATCCCCCTTATTCTTTTTGTTGTTGGAACAGGGTTTCCTACAAGCTGCAAAACTGGTCCGATTTTGTATATTTTTTATTATATTTAGTCTAGCGCAGGCGTTTTGGGATGGGTGAAAGCCTCAAAATGGCTATAATGGGTCAAAGGGTAGACCTCGAGTTCACAAACCACGGTTTGCGGACCACAGGAAAGATTAGGCTAGATTGTTATAAATAGAGGAACATTTTGAATTGTAAGGTAAGAAGATGACGAGCTTTTGATGCGAACTGTGGATTAGAAGATCTGTTTGGGTTTTGGGGAGAGGACTCTTATTGGCTATGTGTGTGGAAATCCCAATTCCTACTGTGTGCGGACCCTGTTGCTATGTGCATAGGTTGGGTTGGGTATTGTAAGAAGGAATTGACGGATTGATGAATAGGAAAGGTTGTTTAGGTAACTGAATCAGTGTATACTATTTACGTGAATCTGTGGTAATTACTGCTTTATGTGTACTCTGTTAAGCTGAGAAAATACTGTGTAAGTGGATTTACTGCATCTGAATCTGTTCTGTCATGTTTTATGCAATACTGCACTACTATCTTAGAAGTATATAATTTATTAAGAACTGTAGTATAGTTGACCTTGCACACATGGATGCGAAGGAGACCTATAGATCTGGCTTTGTAATAGGTGAATGGTTCATTGTAAAGCTAGATGCAACTTTGCTGGGCTTACCTACCCTCTCTTAGGGTGCGGAAACCTAGTTCCAGCACCCACCCATACTACTTCAGGTGAGACTTTGACCTACACAAGTAGGTCACTGCTGAAAGGGCCAATTGTATAGGGGTTTGTTGGCAGACCTTCACCTCGGATCCTGGGTTAGGACACCTCGAGCCAACAAATGGTTCTGTTGCCGAGACCGGGTGCAATTTGAGAGATCGATCGGGTAATGACAAGGGAGTACTGGAAGCCTGAAAGGAAGGAAATTGAAGAGTGGCTCGAAAAACAGATTCATGAATTTGTGATAAAAGAGAATTGCAGCATGAGGTTAATGGAAGAGAAGTGGAAAAATTGGTACGTTCTTACAAAAAGATACGAAATTTTCTTTGTAACATTTACAACCGAGCTTCAGGAGTGGCTGGCTAGGATCGTAGAGTTCCAGAAGTGTTGGAAGGATGAACGAGTCACTCAGTGGACTCCAGAGGTGATCCAATGACTGGAAGAGACTGATAATACCTTCACTCACATAATGGATCATTGGGTAGATAGCGTGCTAGGAGGATTTGCGACAGAATTTGCCATTGATCAGTTTGTCTCCTACTCTGAAGAAAAGCAGAGATTCTTTAAAGGGTTCTGGGGCAAGTTTCTGAAGACGTTACCTTTGCTGATTAAGATATTACTGTGTGAGAAGAGTATTTTGTGCAGTCATACAAAGTGAATGACCTTGGATCCGGATGAGAGCATGAAACGCAGTGGTAAATACTATTGAACCAACCTAGTAAGGGGAAGAACTGTCTATAAACCTCCGTGAGAGACGGCTACGCAAAGACCCCCAACCGCACCACCATCTAGCCCATGGAAGGGTAAGATATCGCCCATACCACCACCTCCGCCAGACAGTGATATGGCTGCGCACATGAAACTACCGACCTTCAAGGGGGTAGGATATGAGGATATGGACTGATTTTGGTTTTTTGCAGATTCTGTATGGACTGCGCAGAATGTGACAAACGATACGGTGAAGAGGGCACAACTATCCCTGGCATTCAAAGAAAGAGCATTGGACTGGTATATGTGATACATATCTCAAAATGGGAATGCATCTATTCAAGATATTAAGGACGCTCTAATGCAACAATTCTGGAAGCCAAAATATTACTCTTAGCTAGTAGCAGAAGTGAAAGACTTCAAGCAAGGTGTTTCTGAATCTGTATGGGAGGTTGATCAGCTACTTAAGAGATAAATCAGGGAGGGGGTATTTGAGTATGACGATAGGCAACATACAGAATGGTCCATCGCTATGTTGTTGCCCCACCTCTGCATACCAATGAGTCACCAAACCTTCCAGTTGCAAGAAAAAGCTATGGAAGTCGTCATGAAACTAGAAGTTGTGCCCAGAGAAGATACTTTGTTAGGACTATAGAAAATCTAGGAGCAGCTCAGAGCTATGCACATGGAAATTCAGACCCTAAGAAAGGAACGAGGAAAAGGGGGTAGCACGGATCTATGGTTCATACGATGTTAGGTATCTAGCCATATGAAGGATCAATGCCCTCTATTGGCAGACTACATGCAGGCAGGAGGACCTAGTCCGGTCCACCCGGGAGAAATTGGAGAATATAAATTAGTACGTCCAGGCTCAAGTGGGTCTGCATTATGGTGCGATGAATACCATGCCACGGGGTTGCATGTTGCAAACCATTGACCCTGGCTAGGAGTGTATGTCCAAGAACTGAAGCAATAGGGGTGCAGGTTATGTCGATCGATAGGACACGATGAGAAGAACTATCAAATTTACAACCTGATGATCGATCGAGGGAACTTATATAGGATAGAGTTAGATCCTGTGTCACCTAGATCTCCCACGAGCTTTGGTGGTTCTCCAACAAGGTGCAGGGGAGGTATGGGAGGAAGCGCAGGTCGAGGACGCAGGCATCTGATCTGTTATAACTATGGAGAAGTAGGACACTTTGCAAGGGACTGCCCCAATCCTACAAGGAAATCTTGGAAATATTGTAGACAGTTGGACCATGTGATCTAAGATTGCCCAATTTTAATAGCAAAAATGCAGGAAAAGCAGTCCGCCCTATGCATAATATGCAAAGAGTTAAAGCCAAGCTCAGGAACATGGACCCAAAGGTGAACGTCATAACACGCAGTGGGATGGTCACCTAGGGACTAAAGGAAGAGGCTTCCAGGGAAACTTTGACCTTGCAAGAAGGATTGAATATAAAAAAGGGACAAGAGACAATGGTCGTAGCTGACCAGGACTTCGTTCAGAAGAAAGTAGCTACTGCGCAGGCAACAACACACCCGATGACATATGAGGGGATTGAGCCCTTTCTGCAAGCATGTATGAAGTTGCTACATAATCCAAAGGTTGTCGAGAACCTTTAGGCATTAATTAATAGTTGCACGGCATGACCCGAGTCGACCAAGGATGTGCACAAACTATACAGGTATAAAAAATGCAGCGGAAGAGAAATGCGCCTGACTACGTAGATTGGTTACTACGAGATGGATAAGGTTATTTTAGACCTTGGATCGGATGTGAATGTATTACCTAAACAAACATGGCAGCGAATGGGAGAACCTATGATGGAATGGTCCACCATCCAGCTGTGCATGGCGAATCAACAGAACATCATCCCTCTAGGAAGGCTCCCAAAGGTCATGGTAGATATTAAAGGAGTAAAGGCCCAAGCTAAAGCTGAGGTAATATAAATCATAGAAGATGCAGACCCCTACCTTGCACTCCTAGGACTGGACTGGGCTATATACATGGGGGGTGTTATCAATCTCCAAAAGCGCAGCATGGTGTTTGAAAATAATGACACACAAGTAATAGTACCGTTGGATCCCGTGGAAGGAACACGGTATACAGAGCCAGTGCAAGATGAGGAGGAAGTGGATCACATTTACAAGCTCACTATGCAGGACGAAGATTAGATTAACCCCATGGTAGAAGGAGTACTCTCTTGGGAAAAGGATAGTGAATTATTTTCCAAATCCGATGGGGAATTAGAGAATTAACAAGGCCAGTTGCATGAGGTGTCAGTGTTGTGATGTTTTCAGGTCACCTGAAACTTCCGCTGCATCTCCTCTGAGGTAACAAAACTGCCCTACTTTGGGGATTCATGTAACATTGAGGAATTATTATGCGTATTCAAAGTAGAAGTTCCCTAGGGATGCAGGCTAGTGGCCCTTAAACTAGCCCTGTGCGTAACATCTGCGCACTGGTGGGATACCCATGGGGAGGCATTCCACGATTGGGAAGAATTTAGGGATAAGATTCTCCTGCGGTTTAAAGCTCCAACTGAGAGATGAATCCAAAAGTTCCTTGGGCCAGAATATCCACGTAGATATTTTCTTACATGGGAAATGCAATGGTACGACAGAACCCAAAATAAACGGGTCCACCTGTTTTTCCATGCTCTAGGACTGCGTCCAACTGCATGGTATTTAGATGCGGAGCTACATCAATGCACTCGCCATTGGGGGAATTTGCGAGATGAGTTTCTGCGAACATTTAGGGTGGTAGATGGTACAGGAGCACTCGATGCAGCCCTGCAGAACACTGAAGCCTTGACTCAAGGTAGTCCAAACCCATACATCGCCTCTAAATCCTTGGGAATTCCGATACCACACATGGCGGGATACTGTAGCCTCCGCCCAACAGATAGAAAGGATGATCCCTAAACTATCCTAACCACAACATTGGATAGTATGCGCACAGTCGCCAAGTAGATTAGATTGTACCTGAATTGCATTACAACACACCCGACGTCGACCATAATTCGGGGTGTGCAAGTAGCAGGGATGCTTCATACAAGGTCAATCAATCTGTGGGAAGACTATCAGAAGTGAATGATGACAATGAGAAGATTGAACTCTGGTAAAAATGGAATATTACCGTTATGGAAAATAGGTGGCTAGAAATTAATTCGAAAATATATGGTGAGTTTTTACCGTTTTCTTGATGGTAAGTTCCAATTTAGATTCACTCTACTATTGGATAGCCATGGGCACTATAAGGGAGAATGGATAACTCTGATCAAGGCTCCATATCATCTTTGTAAGTCGTTATTCTGTTGTGTGATTGTCTGGCCCTTTAGAATTTTGTTCATACCCGATCAAACTACTTTCGATGTCTATGAGTCTCCAAGTTTAGGATCCACTCCTTACATTGCTATGGCAGCCCCTAATCTCGTGGACGCATCGGCACCTACCAGTCCAGTGCTTGCAGAAATTCTGTTGAGAGGGTCTGGGAATGCCGAGATTGATGCGCTCATTGCCCTCTGGCTCCCTGAAGAAAAAATTGACTTCGCACCCTACACAGACTGGCGTCAAGGCTATATGTCAGACGCTAATTCCCTTTCTGACCCTGGGATGATCAGAGGCCCTAGCCGGATGGGCTGGGAAGCTTCCATGCATGATGATATGCAACTCACACAGATCAGTATGAGAGCTGACATAGTCATGTCGCAGTTAGAGCCGCGAACAACAAGGCTGAATAACACGGATACTACATCCCCCCGAGATACGAAGCGGCACAGGGATACGTTACACCCTACCAACAGTATTGGGCTAAATACCAAATATAACCATGATTATTCACTGGTCGATGCCCACCTTCCAATAACTATGGGACTCCAATTGGACTTGACGCAGCTCCCCCGCGAGGCGTTACATGATTTACATGCCGTTGTGCTTCACGAGATCCACCATCGCAAATGGACCGTGCAGGAACCACTCAATGTGGCCATGCCACTCATCGCACGATAGACTGAAGATGTCTCCCTTGCTAGCTCACAGATGGTGCAGCTCAAACTAATGGTTCACCAGCTCGGCATAGAGGTCCCAGAGGAGATCGACATATAAGGATTGGTTGTGGCACTCAAAGCATCCTGAGTTGAACTACAGACCCTCAAGATCCAAATGGCTCGCTAGGTCACCACGTTACAGGACCCCATATAGCTTGCCACAGCTCTGGAGGTACGAGCATAGCATGCTGTAGTGGTAAATGAAGCCACGAACACCATTAAGGGACAACTTACTCTGGGTACTTAGTTACTCAAAGTAGCCATGCAGGTCTGGACAATGGTCAAGTTTAACCTGGTTCTTCAGAACGTCAAGAAGGACTTATGACAGAAGGGAGCCGCTTTTGATTAGATAGAAGCTACCTTGCCCACCCTAGTCCCAGCGCAACATCTGGCACTCTTGAAGACTAGCAATGCATTCCGAGACATGATTATGGATCTCTGACGAGTTAAGCATACCCTTACAAAGCACTTCAAGCCATGGGGCGACACCACCTTCCAGATATCATAGTGTGCTCATGACGCAATGACGCGGCTCAATCGTATATTAGATCAGGTTACCATGGCTACTAAATAACCAACCTCCCAGAAGCTTGTAGACATCGCACAGATTGCTGCTACCCAGAGTCAAGAACTGTTACCTCTACTAATTATCACCATCAATACCTTACGCGCGCAGATAGAGACCACACCACTGCAGTGACATGGGACGAGTCACAAGATTCTGGTGGGGGACTGTTGGAACAGGGTCTCCTACAAGCTGCAAAACTGGTCCGATTTTGTATATTTTTTATTATATTTAGACTAGCGCAGGGGTTTTGGGATGGGTCAAAGCCATGAAATGGTTGTAATTGGTCAAAGGGTAGACCTAGAGTTTGCAAACCACTGTTTGCAGACCATAGGAAAGATTAGGCTAGATTATTATAAATACAGGAACATTTTTAATTGTAAGGTAAGAAGATGATGAGCTTTTGATGCGAATTGTGGATTATTAGATCTTTTTGGGTTTTGGGGAGAGGACTCCTACTAGCTATGTGCACGGAGATTGCAAGTCCTGCTATGTGTAGACCCTGCTGCTGTGTGCACAAGTTGGGTTGGGTATTGTAAGAAGGGATTGACGGATTTATGAATAAGAAAGGTTGTTTGGGTAACTAAATATATGTATAATGTTTATGCGAATCTGTGGTAATTACTGATTTATGCATACTCTGTTAAGCTGCAAAAATATTGTGTAAGTGGTTTTACTGCATCTGAATGTGTTCTGTCATGTTTTATGCAATACTGTACTACTGTCTTAGAAGTATATAATTTATTAAGCACTGTAGTATAGTTTACCTTGCACATGTGGATACGAAGGAGACCTATAGATTTGGCTCTGTAATAGGTGAATGGTTCATTGTAAATCCAGACGTAGCTCTGCTGGGCTTACCAACCCTCTCTGAGGGTGCGGAAACCTGGTTCCACCACCCACCCATACTACTTCAGGTGAGACTTTTACCTATGCAAGAAATTCACTACCAAAATGACTAGTAGTATAGGGATTAGTTGGAAAACCTTCACCTCCAAACCCGGGTCAGGACCCCTCGAGCCAACAATTGTTTTACCCCTGTAACCCTAATATTGTTATTATTGTGCTCTTACATTGTTATTGTGAGGTCGGCTAGGATTATATTGTGGGCCCATGGACTCCTATATATAGAAGGAGGTTTTGGTCATTTGTATCATCCAAGAATTGTTCATTTATGTATGTGTTGGAGGTTTCCCCCTCAAAGTGGTTGATTTCTAAGGCATTGATCTCTCTTTTCTTCTAATTTTGGAGTTGGTTTCATAACATGTGCTCAATAGTAAATTGGGTAAAATTTAGAAGTGGAATTATCATAGAAAGAGAAAACCTAAAGTAAATTCGATAAATAATTGACCAAAAACAAAAGTGGAAACAAATAATCAGAGATGAAGATAAAATTTTAAACCAAGAGAAATTCTCATTCGGAGAAGGGAGAATAAAATCAATATTGTAAGAAATTACATATAGGTATAGTTTAGTTGAAATTCTCCATAACTCAATCGTAAATCAAAAATGAAAGTACGGAGAAAAACTCACCACCGTGGCATATATAAAAATGAATTCCTTATCAACGATAATTCAAAACAGTGAGATAAGACTGAACGTTACAAAATAAACACCCTCGGCTATTTTATTTCCATTTTACGGAATAGAATGAGAATACTTAAATTAAGAAATGAATCCATAAATTTGGATAGATTTATTCCAAAAATGATATAGACATAACCTGGTTCAGTGTAAGAACTCACCAGAATAGCGTTGGTAAGTCTATGAACTATATTATTTCACTACTCTCTTGACCATCAAAAATCTTACCTAATTGTTGCAAGAGAAAAGGAACTTAGATGAAAATGAGTTAAATAAAAAAAAACATGGAGAAAGACTCCATTTGATTTCTTTGAGAACCTGCAACCAAAAAAAAAAAATTTAATTCTAGAGAAAAACAAATATATGAATTTCAAAAACAAAGAATGAATTTATCTCTGGTCTCAAACTGAAAAATATTACCTGAGAGAGAGAGGGTCTTGGAATGATAAATCCAAAGTGTCATGGAATAGTTTGAAATTCATTGAAATTGTTTCACCTGTGTAAACATTGAAACAAACATTTCTAAGGCCACGACTGCGTGGAGCAATGAGGGTTTGAAGAGCCAAAGGCTGAGAATTCCCAAATGAAAAATGACAAGTCTTGTGAGGGTTTGGTTGTCGTAAAATCCCACAAGGGATACGACCTGATCCAAGCCATACACGTGGCTTCAATCCCATTCCACAAATGATAACGAGCCATGTGAAGCCATCTAACTCGGAGGTACTGTAATAAGGGTAAATCCTGAAAACTATAAATCAAATAAAAGTTGTGATAGGTACGATCTACGAAGGATACATTCTGAATCACCAAACCTTTATACTATTATACTTACAATTAATAAGTGACAGAGATATTAATCAATCAAGGGATTAATATAATATATATGTCAAGACAAAAATCAAGAATCGTATTCACAACCTATAGTTGAAAACTTATCTATTAACAAAGAAATTTTAAAATGAAATAACGTGGGTTTATATGAATGGTGGATGTATCATGTTGGTAATCGCAAACCTCACCTTCTATCTTCCTACCTATCTGTAATCGAAGTGTTGAATATATTAACATGGTATATCAATCAATATTACAAAGGTGTGACATAACCTTAGTAATATAATGATATATTATATTAAAAAAAGGAACTAAATGCTTGGTAGAGATTCAAAATACTTGTGACCCTAATAAAAGAGTATATAGGTTGTTATGAGAAATGACAATATTATGGGGATATAAAATACCATAGTATATGTAAGTTAGATCTTAGGGTAATACGTTGAGAATACTATTACAAGGTTAAATTAAAATGGAATATATAAAGAGTATAAGTTATACAAAATTTTCTATAATTAGTTTAATTATGGTTGTGATAGAATAAGATAATGACGAAGTATCATCAAGCGGAAATGGCAAGGAAAAATAAATATGAATTAGTAAAGTTAGAAAAGTATAATCAATGGAAGAAATGTTATACTTCGGTTCATGAATTATAAATGAAAAAATATGAATAGAAAGTGTAATGAAAGAATTCGTTGAATAATGACGAATTATGAATGAAGAAATAACAACATAATTTATAAGGACATAATTCGTCTAGTAGGGACGAATTAATAGAAAGTAAGGGGCGACAACTTAAGTAGTTATGCTATAAATAGAAAAAAAAATTATGGTAAGTGGATTTGTTACGGATGGTATCAGAGCCCATGTTGAAACACTAGGCATATATGTGTCCTCACACAAGAAATTAAAATAAAAAATTTCGCTACTGTAAATTTATTTAAATTGTTTTTTTTTGCACTAATCAAATTTCTGTCTACAGTGATTTAGTGAAAAAGGTACATTTTCCATTATGAGTGACCGAGTAGTTATATTAGTAGATATGGGTGGTGAAGGAAATCCATAAGACCAAAATGTTCAGTTGCTATAAATTTTCCAGGAAATGAAACAATAACTGGTTTATCTGAGGACCAGTAATGAATGACTGTTGCATGCCAGTGAAGAACAAGAGAGGTTGATTACGGAATTAACCTCAAGGTGTTGTCACGAAAGTGAAGACCCAGGAATAAAGATAAAAGAATTTGAAAACCACTCAGAAGGGTCTGAGGATGGTGACGCAGCTGGAAAGTAGTATAGAAAGGAAATGAATTGCAAGAATAATTTCGAAAAGTTAAACCCCCCTGCCCCCCCCCCCCCCCGGCCCCCTTATGATGGTGGAAAGGTGGAAGATGTTGAAGCTTGGCTTCTAAATATCGTAATATACTTTCAATTCTATGAATATGGAAGTAACGTGAAAGCCATATTGGCTATTTACCAACTACAAGGTAAGGCTACCTTGTGGTGGGAAGAAACTAGATTTGTGCATGTATTAGATGAGAAAACGGTGACTTGGGAATACTTTCAAACTAAATTTAAATATATATATATATGAATGAAAGATACTATGATGACAAATCTGAAGAGTTTCATGAGTTGAGATTTGGGCAACTCACAATAGATGAGTTTGATACCAAATTCACTAACCTTATTCGCTATGTACCTTATATTAGAGAAGAGAAGGCCAAGGTAGAACGATTTTTAAATTTCCTACCTACTATCTACAAGGAGAGAATAGAATTGGACAATCCCAAGACAATGGATGAAGCGGTGCACAAAGCAAGATTGCATTATCAGCAATTCAAAGGCAGAAATGATCAACTAAAAAATTGGAAAAACAGAGAAAAAGGGAAAGGTGACTCTAGTGGGAAAAGATTAAAACCAACATACTTGAAACATTTTGGGAAAAATCATCAAAGGGAGAAGTTTAGCGAAACTAGAGAAAATCAACTAGCGAAATCGCAAACTAGATGTATACAAATGGATATAAATGGCAAGAAATAGGAACTTTAAAAATGAAGGAACCATTAAAGTGTGGGGGTTTTGGAGAACCTCATCTGTTACGTGAATGTACTCATGGAATATTTCAAAATATTCAAGCATTGAGAGAAGCAACTAATGTAAATGATGTTGCTAGAAAATTTCCAAGAAATAGTGCTGCACTAGAGGATCTCCAAGCTGAACACCAATCAACCATGATCGAAATTGAAGGTATGATTTATGCACATCCTGTTTCTATTTTTATAGATCCAGGAGCAAATTTAAGCTATATAATTCCACAAATGGTGGAAAAGTGAAAATTAGAATCAGAAAAACTTCAGCAAGCATGGTTAGTTCCACTAGCCATTGCAACAGAAAGAAAAGTGACCCATAAATTACAAAAGGTTTTTGTAAATTTAAATGGGTATGAAACAGAACTGAATTTAGATATTTTACCTCTAGGTTCATATGATGTGTTAGTGGGATTGGACTAGTTAGAAAAACATAAAGAAATAGTTGATTTCATAGATAAAACATTTCACTATGTAGATGGTGAGGGAATAACAGTGACAGTAAATGGAAAACCCATACTAATATCAATAAGATAGATTTCAACTCTACAACTAAAAATAACAGCAAGGAAAGGTTGTCAAGTGTATGTTGTGCAAGTGGAGTTAGGAAAAAAAACTCAAAAAGAACATGTAGTAAATTTACCAATCATCATAGAATTCAAAGATGTGTTTGCAGAGGAAATTCCTCATTTACCCCCTAAAAGAGAAATTGTTTTTTCAATTGAATTTGTACCCAGAGCTACACCTATCTCTAGAGAACCCTACAGAATGAGTACTCTTGAGGTTTTAGAATTAAAACTACAACTTCAAGAGTTGTTGGAACGAGGTTATATCCAGACAAGTGTGTCTCTATGGGGAGCACCTTTACTGTTTGTTAAAAATAAAGATGGCACATTCAGAATGTGTATAGACTACAAACAACTGAATAAATTGACTATAAAGAATAGGCATCCTCTACCCATAATATATGACTTAATTGATAAAGTGACAGGAGCTACTATCTATTCAAATATTTATTTAAGAACAGGTTATCATCAACTGAGAATTAAGGATGAAGACATAAACAAGACTGCATTCAGAACTAGATACATGCACTATGAGTTTTAGTTCTACCTTTTGGGTTGACTAATGCACCTGCTACATTCATGTGTCTAATGAAGAGTGTGTTACATAAATATCTAGACAAATTTATTTTGGTGTTTATTGATGACATTCTGTTATATTCCAAGAATGAAGCAGAACATAAAGAACATCTCAGAATTGTCTTACAAACACTTAGAGAACATAAGTTATATGCCAAACTTAGAAAATATGAATTGTTCAAGGATAAAATTCAGTATTTGGGGCATGTAATTTCGAAAGAAGGATTTAAAGTAGACCGAGAGAAGATACAAGCTATCATGGAGTGGCATGTGCCTACTGATGTTCTAGCCATAAGATCATTCAAGGGAATAGCAGGATACTACAGGAGATTTATAGAGGGATTTTCAGCCTTAGATTATCCTATTACACATCAACAAAAGAAATGTCAACATAGTTTTGAACAGTTAAAACATAAAGTAACAACTGCTCCTATTTTGAAGATTTATGATCAAAGCAAAGAATTTGTAGTGTGTATAGATGCTTTTGCAGAAGGATTGGGGGGGTATTATTACAAGAAAAATCATTAATAGCCTATGAGTCAAGAAAACTAAAGAAACATGAATAGAAATACATTGTATATGACTTAGAGTTAGCTGTTTTAGATAATATCTGTTAGGAAAGAAGTTTGTATTGATGACAAATCACATAAGCTTGAAATAATTTTTCACACAACCAAATTTAAATGCTAAACAAGCTAGATGTTTATCTTTCCTTAGTGATTTTCACATAGAAATCAAACATATTAAAGGAAAGGAAAATAAGATTACAGATGATTTGAGTAGGAATTCTCATAAAATATATGATAGCGTTGGAGGTAGTGGGAATTTTGTCATTGAAGGACTAATACAAGATGTAGTGTGTCAAGATTCAAGCTATAAAAAATTCAAGAAAAATTGCAGAATACTCAGATATTAGGATGTATTCAAAACTAGAAAGGGTCGATTTACTATAAAAAAAGATTGTACATTCCAAATGTGAGCTCATTGAAACATGAAATTTTAGATTAGTATGATAAACGACCCTATGGAGGACACCCTGGTTATCAAAAATTTATTTCATCACTGAGAAATAATATGTTTTGGCCAGGTATGAAGAAAGATGTGGCTGATTATTTAGCTAGGTGTTTGGAATGTCAACAAGTAAAAGTAGAACATCAAAATCCTGCAAGACTGTTGAATCCTTTACCTATTCCATAATGGAAGTGGGAAATAGTTTCCATATATTTTATAGCTAGTTTGCCTAGGAATAAATATCAACATGATTCGATAATGGTGGTCATAGACACATTGACTAAAGTTGCACACTTTTTACTAGAACAATCTACTTTTGGTACAACTCAAGTAGCTCATGTATTTATGAAATAGATTGTAGAGTTACAGGGTATTCCTAAAATGATTATATCATAAGAGATGCAAATTTTACTTCAGCTTTTTGGAAGATTCTGTTTGCAGGAATGGGTACCAAATTGAAATTTAGTACCGCCTACCATCCCCAAATAGATGGACAAACTGAAAGAACAAACCATATTTTAGAATACATGTTACGAATGTATGTTATGGAAAAACCTACAAGATGGAAAGATTTTATGCATCTGGAAGAATTTTCATATAATAATAGTTACCAAGCCTAAATAAAGATGAGTCCTTTTGAAGCATTGTATGGAAGAAAGTGCCACACACTGCTTAGTTGGAGTCAATGAGAGGATGAGTTAATTCTTGAACTGGATGCATTGCAAGGGATGGAAATAACTGTGAAGAAAATTCATCAAAACATTAAGATAACTCACAACAGACAAATGAGCTATGAAGAAAAAAAGAGAATTCATAGATAATTCAAAGTGGGAAACCATATTATTTGAGGATTAAGACCAAAAAGAGTACTTTATATACAGATAGTTGTGTTAAATTAGCACCACACTACTGTGGACCATTTGAAGTTCTAGAAAGAGTGGGGCCAATAGCTTATAATTTGGCTATACCTAGTCACTTTAAGGTTCAAAATGTTTTTCATGTTTCCTTATTAAAAAAGTATATGCATGATCCTACTCATGTAACTGATTAGAATGTGATACAGGTGGAACCAGAAGGGGAATTTATTCTAGAGCTACTTCATCTCTTGGGACAGGAATAAATCGAGGTCTGGAATAGGATAGTACCTAGGGTGAAAGTGCAGTGGAAGCACTTTTCACCTGAAGAAGCTACATGGGAGCGAGAAGAAGATATGAATGAAAAATATCCATCACTTTTTCCAAAGTAAAGTAAAATTTTGCAACACTGAGGATGGTGTTTTGTTTTAGAGGGGGAACATGTGATATCACTATTTTTATTGCTTTTATTAGAAAATTGAACAATCCTGAAGGTTAAGTGGACCTAAAGGAAAATAATTATTGTGGACATATTTTAGTCTTTTAAATTTAATAAATGTCGAATTTGAATTGTTGCGTAAAGACTAGAGTATAAATGGAGACTAGGATTTCAAGTCCATGAGGATGGATAAGATTCCAAATACTTTCCTAGATTCTCAAAAAATCCTTGGAAAAAGGTAAATTAAAATTGATTATGATATTGGAGATAAAAATCTAAAAATATACCTCACTAAAGTGGAAAGTTACTGAGAAGAGGTGAAATAAAACTAGAAAGAGGAAAAAGTGAGTTTTAAAGTACTTTTGTGGAAAAAATAAAAGGAAATCCTAGGAAAAAAGGAAAACAACATCCTGATTAACTGGATGCAGTTATGGAAACATGCTGAAGGGAAATAAAGGTTAAATAAGCTATTCTTGGGTAGACGAGAGGTTGTCTACACCTTGGAGGAATTGGTCTCTGCTCGGGGGGAGATGTGGAGAGAAAGCGCAATATTGCGTGAAAAATAATCTTACCAAAAGTGGTTTGCTCAAAGAAATTCAATTCTATGTTATGAAATTTATTATGAAAAAATGTGTGAGATTATCTATTTGCATTGAATTATGGTTTAATTCGGTTCAATGGAAGTGTGTAAGAAAAGTTAAGTTTATACATGATTAAATACTATATAAATTGGTGAATTTATGTATAAAATTTAGTTATATTGTCTGATCTATTTAACATACAACAACTATAGAAATAGTACTTGATATGTATGGTTACAAAGATAGGTAGAATTATACACCAACTCTCAAAATGTCTAAACCCCGTTAATAGGTTTGAATCTAAGGTTAAGTGGTAACTAATATTACTGTACAAACATAAACTATAGATCAATACATTAAAGAGAAGTAAATTTAGTGTATTTATCTCTAATGTAATATTGACATGACTAGGTAAATTCCAAATAATATCTGTTATCATAAAAAATTTTGGATACAAATACAAATTATTGCATTTTCTTAGAGATGCCATAAAAGACTAAACTAAAAAAAACAAATACATGAAAGTAAAAATCAGTTAAATTATGAGAATTAGTACACATTTACTACTGCAATAATGTAAGTTATGATAGTGTAGTTTACACATATTACAATTTAATTCTGTTATAAATTATAGACAGAACTCATAGTCCCAATTAAATAGTACAATAGGATTATGAAATTATATGCAGTTCAAAATTATATAGCCTGAATACTTCAAAGTGATATAGAAAAACCTTTATAGAAGAAACGATAATCTACGGTCAATGAATGAGTTACTGAAGTACTCATGAAATTACAGAGGATGAATTAAATGGTATCCATGTACATGGAATCAGAGGGAGTACCTATACATACCAAATTATAAGTCACTTAAAATGAATACAAATTGTCTTTAAAAATTACCTTACTATTCTTAATTAGAGAGTGGTATTAAATCTACAAATAAAAATGTGGAAAACCATTAGTGAAGAGATTTGAAGAAAACATAAGAGGAATAGTAAAGTAAACTAACAAAATAGAAGGAGGTATACCTTTTTTCTTGTGGCCAGAGTATAATTGAGAACCTCTAAGAAGCTGGGAATAAATGAAATTATTTCTACATAAAAGAGAATTTTATTAATTGAGGGAATTAATAAAATTCTAAAAAGATTAAATCCATATTATTTTAACCTAATATATGGGTATAAAATGTGAATTTAATGTAGAAAGGGAATTTCTTAATTAAGAATACTGAATACATTAACCAAAAGAATAAATTCCTGAACAGTGATGTGGTAGGAATATTATTAAAGACACAATAATTTCATGTGTGAAGAAGGGTTCTGTTGATAGGAAAAATTGTACCGCTGACAACAAGGGGGTCTGCCCGGTGAAAGGTCCCAATTAGACCTTACACCATTTGGGATAGGAGCTCGATTCGGTATGTGGTCCTCGATGCCGCCTTAAGTGTTTCCACTGTTGGTCATTGGATGGGAAGATGATGAAGCAGAGGCAAGGGTTAAATGACCAATTAGTGAAGAAAAATCAGCCCAATATTGATGAACCACAAACAAAGATATAAGCAAGTCTAAGTAGAAAATAAAAGGGGGCATGCCATGAGTGGGATCGGTGAGCCAAAACCTAGTCAGACGTACATGAAAGAAAACATGCCAGAAGTTAACTGCAAATAATTTCACAATAGATCACTAACATGGAAAGAAATAATTAAACACTAATTCGAAAGCAAACACACATGCAACGACTATGAATCAATCCATAACCAATTGCATGTATGAAAGTACACGTACAAACATAGTGAGATATTAGACATCTAGTACTATCACCACAAGCAAGCATGTGAATCAGTGCCATAAATAGAGAATATATATTAATGTTGTTGTAACTTCAAATACATATTTTACAACTCATCAAAACCCAATAGTGGAACATGGGCTATTCATCTCAATGGATGATACCAAAGCCCTAGCCTCACTACAACTCCCTCCACTTGATACCAAGAGCTCAGTGCCTTTATCTCTCAAGCATGAATCTGCTATCTTGTCCTAGCTTCAACTCAAGTGCTAAAATTCCTTTTTGCTAATTTCTCAAAGCTGCACATATAGGTTGAAGTGAATGTTGAGTTGCCCTTGATTCTTGACGTCGTCGAATATTGGGTTGGCTTGCGACTTGGGTCATTTGCAACCTGTGTCCTAGGGTAATCTACAACCTACGATCTCTGGTCATCTGTGACTTGCAACCTGGGCTAATCTGTGACCTGCGACCTAGGGTCATCTACGACTTGACGTTAGTCGCGACCTAGGAGGTTGTGACCTAGGGCTATTCCTTCTATCCTTCTCTTTTGGAGAGCTCAGACCTTGAAGAACATGATGTCATTCCCTAGTACTAGTCTTGCGTCAATGGACTAGTGAGAGATGTTCCATTGAGCCTATAGTGAGGTTCTTGGAGTTTTTTAAGGATCCACCTTCCTTTCCGAAGAAAACCCCAGCTTTCGCCATGCAAGTAATTGGCTTCTACCTATAAAAAAATAACATGGGTCACATCTATTTATAATAAAATTGATGTTGGAAACACATTTAATTAGCTAAAAAAGTGGTTTTAACAAATAATAAATTTAGACCCGTGTGTGGTCATTGGTTGTGCCACTATGTTGTTGGCGAGAATGGATTGTGAATGGTCTTCTAACGATTCTTCGGTCACTGTGTTCTCTCTGGTATTGCAATGGATGGAGTGTCAAATGTAGATGTGTAGTCTAATTTGTCTTGGGAACTACCTCCGAGCATGCTTTCCACCTCCTGTATAATGGCATTGCTGAAGCGTGCAAACGTTGTGGAAAATCTCCAAGTTTACCTGATATGGTTATCATCTATGGCCCTCTTGTTTGAAGCCAACTCCATTGGCTTGAAAGAGGGAATAATGACCACACTCTTCTTCGTATCCCTTCCTTGATTGCATGGATAGGTTTCTCAATTATGTATAACCTATAGGCCCATTTCTATATAACCATCTTTCCTGGAAACCTTAAGAGCCATTTATTCCCATGTCCATCATTAATCTCGTTAATGACCTGCAAGCCTTGAGAACATTCCATAGCTTCCAATTTTTTATGTATTCGTGTGCAACACTCGTCATACGCATCATCTTGGATGCCAATCCTCCTAGACCTCTTTCAATGGCCGAAACTAGTTTTCCATTCCATGGATTTAATGTAGGTATGATAATGTTACCACAAAATGTTGGTCAAGATCTCCGAAGGTGAATAGGTCAGGTAGTCACATTACATTGGAGGTATCTTACTCTTCATACTTTTCTTGAGTGCGATTATGTGACTCAGCAACTTAAGAAGAAATGCGACCTCCTAGAGGTAGCACAGTTGCAATTCCATGCAAGTCGCATTTCTCAATTTTTCCACAAGCTCTGAGACCTAGCGACTGGCCGTGCTTTCCATAGATCACATCATACACATCTAAAGTTGATTTGCAACTCAACGACCAGTCACAGTAAGACAGAGGTCACACGCCGTATGATTTTCTCCAGTGGACACATCCCTCATGCTTTTCGTGCATTCTGCACAAATAGAGAAGGCATAGGGCTGCGTGAATGATGAGTCTCATTGGCCCTTGCCATAAGAGTTGAGGTCAAGCGATTATTTGTGTTTTTGAGCTGTCATTCACATCTAATATTATGAGTCTATTTCTTTTTTCCATTTGGAAGAACATGGCTTTGAGAGAAAAAAAATTGCGGACATTTTGAACGGAACCGACAAGAGAAGAGATGGATCTTGGCTGTGGTGCAATACATAGGACGTAGTGTATGATGTTTTGGATTTTATGCCTTAGATCCACGAAGGAGCCGTGTTGGTCATAAAGCCAATAGAGAGGACATATTATTTCCTCCCATATGCCTCATTGCTCAATTAAATGAATAAGTGTATCGAATGCCACGATGACCAGAATTTTATCAGCTTCCTTGTTCTATGGCATGATTATGGATTTTAAGAGGTTTGACTTGTAGCCTCAATAAGTGAAAGGCTAGAGCTCGCATAAAATATGTGAGAAGTCTGCACCCCATGCCATTGTTTAAGCCATTTTGTGTCAAATTACACTGATCCTTAAGAAACTTAAGCCTTGAATTCAAAACATTTCTCCACCAAATTCATCCTGGCAGCACTCACACAGTGTTAAGCATGGAAAAAAAAACTAACCAAGTGCCTTTGACATTGTACAACATGCTCATTAAGGCTCGCCAAACAAAATCAACATTACACCCAATACAACTCGAACATAGTTCTCTTGTTCACGAATAATCCATCTCTAAAGTATGCCAATGATGAAATATTCGGAAATGGCAGAAGTGAATTCATGTGAGTGTCCAACTTCTATTCTGAACCTACTATGGTCGCTAATACTCTTCATGCTCTGGCCATGCGGTTGAGGAAGAGTGAGGAGTGGGACTGGTTTCTCATGACTTCGCCGCATAATCCAAGACAAATCACATGAATGTAGTCTCCAACAACGCGACTCAAAGAGGTCACTAAGTTGCAACCATCCACAAGTCACACTCATGGTCACTCCTTCAGCGTATGTGACTTGGCAACTAGCAGATCCAATCACATTCCTCGTCTTGGGAATGCTGCAAATGACCCTCATCAGGAAGCGTGTTTTCGCCTTTGCGTGGCCCAGAGTCAAAATACACTTAGAATGTCACGGATGTTTCAAGTGTGAACTTCTAAGAATATACGTCGTGAAATGGTCTCCAAGACCTCAACAATACGACTCTTTGGGCACTCCATAAGGCTTGCATTTTATGGGGTTGGATTTATGCCCATGTTGGATCATGGCTCTTAAAACGTATTAAAAATCCCTCCTTATACCTTTAAATAAGGCTTTTGTACCCATGCAGAATGATATCACCCCTTTAGTTTGAGGTATGATTCAACATCAAAAAAGTAATTTCATGTCAAATTACTCTTGCCCTTGTCATCTGCCTTGATAAGGTCTTGGATGTAGCCTTTGTTCTCATGCCCACTTGGAAAGGAGATGAATGTGTCATGTTCCGCAACTGTGCCCTTGTAATTTTAGTTTCAATTTATTTCCTTCAATGTGGCGGTGATATTATTGGGTCTGTCATCCATGGAATCAACCTGCATGAAATATTACAATATCAATTACTCCTCGGTTGCTTTTAGAGAATGATGTACCCTAATTTGAAAACAATTTACATGGGACCATGAGCTTGGTGGAGTACCCAAATAGAACACCTAATTGATCAATGGTGAAAGTGCTTCTAATGGAGATATGTTATGGATTTAATCCCCAAACAAACTTCCACTCAAGTACATACATGATCTCGGTCATTCCACAAGATACCTCCTCACATGACATGATTGTAGCAAAAGTACATTTTCATAATGTTGAGAAGGTTTGTGAGGGGTTGGAAATAGATCAAGCATGTCTGAAGCTGCTACCCTTGCAATCTAGGGGAAGCCTACCTTTGAATCCATGGAGGGACTTTCAATGCTCTTTGAAGTAGTAGACCCCCAAGCCCTAGTGTATTGATGAGACATCAAGGCAAGTGGGCGTGATGATAGGCTTTGGAAAGATTAGGTCATAGGGGTGTCACTATATAAAGGCTGGGTCAAAACCCTAATGGCTGAGTGAGTAGAGGGGGACCCAAAATTTTGAATATACCAAAAATTTTGGGTGGTGTTGTAGCATCAAAAACAATTGGCGAACCACTGGTAGAATCCAACATCTTTGTCAATGTCCCCACAATAATATGAGTCTGGATAGTGATGGAAGGGAATATTGAATAGGTACTATGGCTAACTCTTGTATTACTTTGACCTTTACAGATATTCCCAATCATCGTGCCTCAGCTAGGTCTTGTTAATCGAAAAATTCCCAAGCAGACGTTCACACATGCGAGTAGTTTGATGATGATACAGAGAGCAAGGCAACAAGATTATTATATTAAAAATTTTAAAATAATTATCTGGTGTTCCTGCACTACCAGCAGGCCTAGATATTACCCCGACAGAGTCACCTTAATAAATCACAAACATTGCTCCATTGCGAGCGAGCCTGGTCAGTACTGCGGAAGAGTTGTTGCGTTACTTCTCTGCGTAGGAATACTTTCTCAATCCTTTACCCTTATTTGTTTCATGTGCTTATAGAAATTATTGGTATGTGCTTGTGGCACTTATTTTTCATGCATGGATGAGGGATCCCGACTTATTTTACGGGCAAGAGAGGTTGTTTCTTGTTTGACAGAAACTGAAAGATATTCTGATTTGGGTTTTCATCCATGCAAAAACCTCAATCCAATCTACAACCCATAGGTGAAACATGATGTTGTGAAACCAGCTCCAAAAATAGAAGAAAAGAGATATCAATGCCTTAGAAATAAGCCACTTCTAGGGGGAAACCTCCAATACATTACATGAATGAACAATTCTTAGATGATACAAATGAAAAAACCTCCTTTATATATATAGGAGTCCATGGGGCCACAGTGTAATCCTAGTTGACCTAACAATAACAATGTAATGGCACAATAATAACAATATTGGGGTTACAGGGATACAATAATAACAATAAAGGGGCTACACTAATAACAATAAGGGGCTAAACTAGTAATATCGGGACCTAACATGCCCCGCTCCTTCAAAAAAGTGTTTTCCTCAACGCCTGAGTAGCTTTGGGTGTTTCTTTATAAAATTCTCATCCTCCCATGTAGACTCTTCAATGGGTAAGTTATTCCACTTGATGAGATACTCTAAAATGATCGATTTCGTAGCTGTGGAGTTCTTATTTCTGTGACCGCTTCAGGTTCCAATATGATTTTTCCTTCCTCATCAAGTTCTACCAATATTGTTTGAAATGGAAGATTTTGACCTATAACCTTCTTTAAGCATGAAACATGGAAAATTGGATGCACTCGCGAAGAAGCAGGAAGCTCCAATTTCTATGCCATAGTACCAATATTTTGCAACACCTTGTAAGGACTATAGTACTTTCGCGATAATTTATTATCCTTCTTAGCTTGCTTGAGGGACATTTGTTTGTATGGTTGTAGCCATAAAAATACCCAGTCTCCTACATCAAAAATTCTCTCGCTACGATGTTGATCTGCCTGTTGTTTCATTCAATTTTGTGTCATATTTAGGTTATCCTTTATGAGTTGGAGAACTTCTTGTTGATGCTCGATGTGGTCTTCCACTGCTTGAACCTTAGAATTTTCTCCTAAAGATGATGTGATGGACAGTGGATGATATCCATAAAGTGCCATAAATGGGGTCATTTTTGCTGCAGTATGGAAGGAAGTATTACACCACCATTCAGTGAGAGGTATCCGCTTTACCCATTGTGTTTGTTTATCAGATACAAAACAACGAAGATATCCTTCCAATAATTTATTCACTATCTTAGTTTGACCATTGAATTGAGGATGATAAGATGAGGTATGAGCTAATTGAGGACCCAAACGAGAAAATAACTCCGTCCAAAAATTTCCAGTAAAAATGGGATCTCTGTCTCTCACAATAACCTTTGGGTTTCCATGTAGCTTTAGAATTGTTTCCATAAATGTAGTAGCAATTGTAATTACTTTAAATGGATGAGATAATGCACAAAAGTGTGAATACTTGGTAAGTCTATCAACTACCACCATGATGACACTCTCTCCTTCGGACTTGGGTAAACCTGTGATAAAATCGATTGAAATATCCTCCCAACTTTGAATTCGAATGGATAAAGGTTGTAGAAGACCCGAGGCCTTAATTGTCTCAAATTTATTTTCCTGGCAAACCAAAAATTTTGACACAAACTTTTGAATATTAGATTTAAGGCCATCCCAAAAAATTATTTCTTCACCGTGTGGTAAGTTTTTAAAAATCCTGAGTGTCCTCCTAAAGGAGAAGTGTGCAATTCCAAACGAATCTTTTGTTTTAGTTGGGATTTCTTACAAAGATATAAGCGATATTTGTACCAGAAGGAATCATTTTTCCAAATAAATGTACAGATGTACTAGGATCTTGTTGCAATTTTTGAATGAGTGTCCACACTTCTTCGTCCCTCTTCCATTCATCCCTTGCTTCGGTTATCCAATCTGGTTGGATAAGAGAAATGGCACAAAGCAATGCTTCCACCTCTTCATTTTTTCTTGAGAGTGCATCTGCAACAACATTTAGCTTCCCCTTTTTGTAGATTATTTCAAAGTCATAACCCTACATCTTTGTTAACAATTTTTGTTGCTCGTTTGAATATAGTCTTTGTTCCAAAAAGTGTTTAAGACTATCATGATCAATTTTTACCTTGAAATGTCTTCCCCTTAGGTAAGGTCACCATTTCTTTAGTGCATGTAGTATTGCTAACATTTCCTTCTCATAAATATCTTTTTGTAAATAATTTCCTTTGATTGGATGACTTTCAACAGAAATGGGTCTTCCTTCTTAAATAAAAACAACACCAATTCCATTTCCTGAGGCATCACATTCCACAATAAAGGTTTTGGTGAAGTCTGGCGTAGCTAAGACTGGTGCTAGGAACATTGCCTCTTTAATATGTTCAAAAGCCTTAGTTGCTTCAGGAGTCCATGAAAATGCATCTTTCTTCAATAATTTTGTTAGAGGTGCTGGTATTCTCGCATAATTATTAACAAAATTATGATAATACCCATCTAAACCAAGAAATCCTCGCAATTTCTTTATAGTTCTGGGGAATTTCCATTCCTTAATGGATTTAATTTTGTTAGGGTCTACCTTAACACCCTCGTGAGATACAATATGACCCAGATATTTGACCTCTTGTACTCCAAAGAAAAATTGGATGATTTTGCATATAATTGTTTGTCCTACAATATTTTGAGCACCCTGTCAACATGTTGAACATGATCCTTCCAAGGCCTACTGTAGATTAGTATATCATCAAAAAATACTAGCACAAATTTTCTAAGGAAGGGTTTGAAAATGGAATTCATCAATCCTTGAAATGTAGAAAGTGCATTGGTAAGGCCAAAAGGCATGACCAAAAATTCATAATGACCCTCATGATTTCGAAACGTTGTTTTTGGAATATCTTCAGTCTTCATTCTAATTTGATGATATCCTGAATGAAGATCCAACTTGGTAAAACAAATTGCTCCATGTAATTCATCCAATAATTCATCAATCACAGGAATGGGAATTTTATCTTTAATGGTGAGCTTATTAAGCTCCCTATAATTCGAACACATGCTCCATGATCTATCCTTCTTGTGCACCAATACTACTGGAGCAGAGAAAGAACTTTGACTAGTTTGAATTATACCGGCCTCTAACATTTCTGCAATCATATGTTCAATTTCACACTTTTGGACATAAGGCCTTATGTTTGGAGGAACGCTTCCTGGAATCAAATGAATAGTATGATCATGATCACGAATAGGTGGGAGTCCTTTGGGAGTTTCAAACACCTTGGAATGATTGTCATGGAAATTTTGGAGATATGCAGAAATAGATGATTTTGTTGTTGGAACTTCTAGTGAGCATAATTGTGCAATTACGCCTCATTGTTCTTTATTTAGAAGCTTTTTCATGAAAATAGAGCTTATTATCTTTCCCTGCTTCCCTGCGATACCCCATAATTCAAATTCATTTCCTTATGAAAAAAATTTCAAGAAAGTTTCTTGAAACCATTGTACTCCTAGTACAACATTAGCACCTCCCATTGAAATGGAAAGCATTGGAATATTCAATAAATATTCCCCAAAAATATCTTGATATTATGGCATTTTCCAGAGAAATCTATATTTCCTTCATATGAAACCATCACTTGAAATTTTGGTGCTGGGTATAGGAAATAATTCAATTCCTTGGCTACCTTACAATGAATAAAATTACGGGTACCACCCGAATCAATCAACACTATTACCTTTTTTCTTCTTGATATGTCCTTCTATATTGAGAGTTTGAGGAGTGGTAATTCATGCCAATGCATTACACGATATGGTTGTACTCATCTCTTCCTCTTCTAGAGTTGGTTCCTAGTGTATATCCTCTTCTTTTGAAGATTCTTGTTCATTTTCTTCTTCCTCTTCACAATCTATGTAAAATAATTTCTTCTCAGAACACTTATGGCCTTCAGTGTATTTTATATCACAACTGTAGCAAAGCCCCTTTTCTCTTTTTTATTCCAATTTTTGTGGTTTCAACCTTGTAGGCTGTGGAAGTCTAGGAGTAGCAACACTTACAACTTTATATGTGTGAGTAGTAGGCTTCCTTGTTGCCATAATTTTACATTCAATTTTTCTTACCAACCTGAATGCCTTTTCCAATGAATTAGGTTCCCAAATGCGAAATTCATGTTGGATGTTATCCTTTAAAGTCCCTATGATGACATCAATCCTGTGTTCCTCTGGAATATCAGTTACCCTTATATTCAATTTTTGGAAGTCATCAATGCGCTCCACCACTAAACCCTTTTGTTTCAGATTTATCAATTGGCTAAAGAAGGTGTTGCTTTTTGTATCTTCATAATGTGCTATCATCTTGTTGTGTAACCAGCTCCAAAAATAGAAGAAAAGAGATATCAACGCCTTAGAAATGAGCCACTTCGAGGGGGAAACCTCCAATACATTACATAACAGAACAATTCTTGGATGATACAAATGAAAAAAACCTCCTTCTATATATAGGAGTCCATGGGGCCACAATATAATCCTAGTGGGGCCACAATGTAATCCTAGCCAACCTAACAATAATAATGTAAGGGCACAATAATAAAAATATGGGGGTTGTTGGTGGGTACAATAATAACAATAAGGGGGGCTACACTAACATAATAAGGGGCTACACTATTAATATAGGGACCTAACATGCCCCTCTCCTTCAAACAAGTGTTGTCCTCAACGCTTGATTATTTCTTGATGCTTCTGTATAAAATTCTCATCCTCCCATGTGAAATATTCTACACGAAAGTTCTTCCACTTGTCAAGATACTCTAAAATTGATCATACTTGTCGAGTTCTTGTTTCTATGACTGCTTCATAACTTCTTTTGATGTCATGTTGATCTTCCTGTTGTTTCATTAGATTCTGCACCAAAGTTGGGTTATCCTTTGAGAGTTGGAGAACCTGTTGTTGGTGCTCGATGTGATCTTCCACTAATTTATCATTCATATTTGCTATTATTTGATCCTTCAAACCATCCAACTTAGCCCCCATTTCTGCTTTTAAACCATCTATTTCATCTTCAATTGCTCTTCGTAAGATCGAAACTTGTTGCACTTAGTACCGTAATTTTGATATCTCATACTGCAACTCTTCCTCTTCATGCGTCATAGTATAGCTTTTTGAGGGATTAATGGGTATGGAAATATTTTTTGGAGGCATTATAGAACCCAATACTGATAAAAGTTCTAAAATATGCACTTGGAATCACTTCAATTTCTTTTTCAAACAAACGTTATGCAATTTTAAAAACCAGATACACACCTTTCTCTTTCTTTTGAGGAGTTAGATATTGAAATTAAATTATATCTATAATTGAAAATCATAAATATCTGAAATTCAGCCTTGTAGTAGTCCTCTGAAGCTTCTTTCAAATTCCACAGGTATGATTTGATTTGGATTCTCCAAGACAAAGTTGTGTCCAATCTCTCACAATGACCTAATTATGGACTGGTTCAGTACAACGAACTTGTATGACTTTCCACATGTCACTGTTTCATCCTTCAGCTCTGAAATTGATATCCAAGAAATTAAAGTCCATGTACTATCAACCAATTTTTACGACACTCCAATCCGGTGCTCAAAGAAAGAGTTATGAAGATTTTACCATGCTCACCTCTTTGAGATGAAATTCAGGAGCTTGAAAAAGCACTACCTTCCATAGATCATATATCCAAAAATATTGCGAACCAAGATCTGAAATTTTTTGAAGATGTTCCTTAGGATTTCAGCTTCGCACCCTATGAATTTCAGCTTCTGAGACTTCGTAGAAAAACATTTATAGCGCAAATTCCACGATGACCTGTTTAGGAGCCTAAAAAAAGACCTAACTTCCACAGATCATATTTCTGAAAATATTGCGAACCAAGCTCTGAAATTCTTAGAAGATCTTCCTCAGGATTTCTACTTCGCACCCTAAAAATTTCAGCTTCTGGAACTTCATAGAAAAAACGTTATAGCGAACATTCCACGATGACCTGTTTGGAGCAGTGAAACCTTAGAATCCAAAGCTCTGATACCAAATTTTGTGTAACCAGCTCCAAAAATAGAAGAAAAGGGATATCAATGCCTTAGAAATGAGCCACTTCGAGGGGGAAACCTCCAATACATTACATAAATGAACAATTCTTGGATGATACAAGTGAACAAAACATCCTTCTATATATAGGAGTCCATGGGGCCACAATGTAATCCTAGCCAACCTAACAATAATAATGTAAGGGCAAAATAATAACAATATGGGGGTTATAGGGGTACAATAATAACAATCAGGGGGGCTACACTAACATAATAAGGGGCTACACTATTAATATAGGGACTTAACACATCTTCTCCGTAAAAATTGACCAAGTGACAATTTTTTTACAAGAGCAAAGCCATCGATACCATATAAATGTATTTTGTTATAAATGTAAAGTTGCAATGTGTACCTTTTATGTGTTTTGCACATTATTGAGATCAAAATATTGCTCCATTTGTAGTATCCATGTTACGGGATCCTTGCCATCAAACTTCCTCATATCCATCATTGGAATATGGTCATTCTTCTGTCCAACATTATATTTTATGAAATCATGATTAACATTTATTTTTTTCTCATCATGAGTTTCCTCTACTATCTTTTCGCCATTAGAAAACATTTATTGTATCAAATTTTCCAAACCTTCGATGTCTACTTTTATATCATTCTTCATGTTTTCCATTTTTTCATCGATCTTAGCTTCCATGCCCACTTCCATGCCTTCCATCTAGGCTTTGAAACCATTCATCTTAGCTTCCATGCCTTTCTTCAAACCATCCATCTTAGTTTCCAAGCCTTTCTTCAAAACTTCCATTTCATTTTTTGTTGCTCTTTGTGATAGGGAAATTTATTGCACTTGCTCTTGTAACTTTGATATCTCATGTTGTGTTTCTTCGCGTTCATGAGTCATAGTAGAGCCTTTTGAAGGCTTAATGGGTGTTGAATTATTTTCAGGGGCCATTTTAGAACCCAATACTGATATCTATTCTTCAATATTCCCTTGGAATAAATTCAAACTATTTTTTTTTCAAACGAGACTTTTGTAATTCAGAAAAATACACACATTTTTCTTCCTTTTAAGGAGCACGATATTGAAACTTAATTATCTATGTGATTTCAGATCTTTAATATCTAAAATTTGGCACTGAGGTAGCCCTCTGAATCCTATTTCGAATGCCACAGGTCTGACCTGATTTGGATACTTGAAGACAAAGTTGTGCCTAAACTCCTACAATGACCTAATTATGGACTGGTTCGGGAGAGCGAACTTGTACGAATTGCTACTTGTCACTTCTTCTTCCTTCAGCTTTGAAATTGATAAAAAAGAAACTACATTCCATTTTCTTATGTCCACATTTTACAAAATTCCAATCCGATGCTCAGAGAGAGAGTTATGAAGATTTTCCCACGATCATCTCTTTGAGATGAAATTCGAGAGCCTGAAAAATTCTTAATGTCCACAGACCATATCTCTGAAAATATTGTGAACCAAGATCTGAAATTTTGTGATTCTGTTCCTTAGGATTGCAGCACCGTGCTCGAAAATTTTTAGATTCTTAACCTTCATAGAAAAAACGTTATAGTGAAAATTCCACAATGTCCTATTTAGGTTAAATTGAGGAGCCTGCAAAAATCCCTAACTTCCACAAATCATATCTCCGAAAATATTGTGAACCAACCTCTGAAAGTTTTCGACAATGTTCCTCAGGATTTCACCTTCGCACTCTAAAAATTTCTGCTTCAGAACCTTCGTAGAAAAAACGCTAAAGCGAAAATTCCACGATGACCTGTTTGGAGTAGGAAAACCCTAGAATCCAAAGTTCTGATACCAAATGTTGTGAAACCAGCTCCAAAAATAGAAGAAAAGAGATATCAATGCCTTATAAATAAGCTGCTTCGAGGGAGAAACCTCCAATACATTACATGAACGAACAATTCTTAGATGATACAAATGACAAAACCTCCTTTCTATATATAGGATTCCATGGGGCCACAATGTAATCCTAGTGGGCCACAATGTAATCCTAGCTGACCTAACAATAAAAATGTAAGGGAATGATAATAACAATATTGGGGTTAAAGGGATACAATAATAACAATAAGGGGCCTACACTAATAACAATAAGGGGATAAACTAGTAATATAGGGACCTAACACATGCAACACAGAGCATTAAGATATTCAATACTATGATGGGAACAAGGTTTAGGTTGCAGATAAAGGACATTCAAACTCATTAGGGTTCCCCACAAGAAACTTGCTTGTATCTCCTCGAATAATGAATTAGAATCGTAGGAATAATGACGAGAATCTGACTCTGATGACATGTTCCGAGAGAAGCTGCCTCTTGGCGCAACCACCCCAACCTCACCTAAAAAATAGGGTTAGGGTTTCAGTAATTATGACAAGGAAATTAAGAAAGATCATTAAGGTTTCGATGCGTGTAGAGAGGTGAAAGAAATCCATCCGGCTTCAAACATGTGCAAGGAGGAGAAAGAAGGCTAGTTGGGGAACCGAGGGTTTTAAGGCTCCAGGTTCAATGAGAGCTTATACAGTGGTACGCAATCTATAGAAACTTTTAAAGCTAGGTCAAAAACCAATGCATATGATGCGAGGAGGCAAGTGTACAATGTGATGCAATAGACAAGGCTTATGATGCAATGTAATTCCATGTGCGAGAAAGATGGACTAGTTGCAGGTAAAAGAAAACAAAGCAAAGCACATGTAGTGATTATATGAAAAGGATGTAGCAATGAGAAAAATTAAAGAGCATGAGTGCAAACTAATGGAGAACTAGAATGCATACAGCTACTGACCGTAAGAAAAGACAAAAAACATAATTTTAAACCATAAAGAAAACCCTAGCAAGTAAACCCTATTTAACAACTTGAACCTGCAAAATTTTGTTAATAGAACCTAGCTAGCTTAAACCTACAACCCTAATTTAATTGGAGAGGCAGTTGGGTTATGTGATATCATATTTCCAATGTAACCATCAAGTTAAATCCCAACCTGCAAGAACAAAAATGTTTCCAATCATAACTAGCATACAAAATTGTGCACCGACAAAAAGACTTACGTTAAAAGAACATGAACCAACAAGAAGGACATGGTTACTTACCAGAGAACGTGCCAGAATGGATTGTTCAAGATGAATTTCAATTTCTTCCTGATACACAGGAAGATTTACTTGAAACCTAAAATCATCTATAAATGACACATATCCATGCATGAAAAACCCTAAATCCGACGGAAGTGAGGTAAAGCATTGCCTACTTTTCAATATATTCATCGAATAGGATCCATCAAGCCAGTTGGGAATCCAACCATGACATTGAGGATGATCAACCTAGTGGAATGGGAAAAATAAGCATTCACCAAGCGAAGTTGAGGTGCTCGTGCATCCAAGTGTAGAAACCCTAATTTTAGAAACCCTAGTTTGAAGTTGTCCCTCGATTTTTTTGGGGACGTGAGGATCTAATGTAACCATCATAGGGGGTTGAAGTGCCTCACCATCATAAAAAAACTCTGGGCCTTTTAACAGGGGGTATTCAAACTTCAATGGTTTCATGAGATCAACTGGTGAATGAATGTGATGATTATTAGTGGTGACTAGACAACTGTCAGTGAGCATATTATTAATTCGGTCAAATATTTGTGAACTGACAGATTGACAGTCCAACATATCATATTATTTATATTTCTCAGGATCAAATGAATTAACCAGAAGATTTTCAGGCAATAGAGAGGCTTGTAAAACATCACATGCTTGTACATGACTACAACCGGTACTAGCTGGGAAACAACTAAAAATATTAGAGACAATGGCCGGTGTTTTCCTTCTAGTGATAAATTACGCAATAGAATTGTTGCATATCAGCTACCAGGAGACAAAAATACTTTCTTAGAGAAACATCACTGGAATCGAAGCATTGCCCAGATGAGCAGACATCCAGCATGGTTATGCTAAGAGGAGTGTGGTGTGCGGGAACCATAATTTCAGAAACCCTAATTCAAGAGACCCTAGTTTGACATACTTCAAGGGTCTCATCAGGATCGTGAGAACCTAAGATAACTATCATCGGAAGCTGAATTGTCTCGACTTCCCGATGGGTCCTTGAATCATAAAAAAGAGAATCATTAAATTTAGGTGGCTTCATAGTGTCAACAAACGGATATGAATGACAATCATCAGAGGTGTGACTGAACACATTTTCAGATAAATAAAAATCATTAGAACGACCAATTTAATCAGGTTGGGAATATAATATATTAGGCTCCTCTAGGGCTAAAAATGGGGATGAATCAGTAAGAGAAACATCTCAAGGTTTTCGAGACATTCTATCGCTCTCTTGGTTGTTTAAAGATTGTGGATGACAAAGATCAGAAATAACAGATTCATCAATTTTGTGATGGGATTGTGAAACACCACCCACATGTTCATAATTATCTTCAATGCTAGTACAAGACAACTCTGAATGATTTTAAGAAGTTACCAGCATGGTATACTTAAGGAATTAATCAGGGAATAGTGGATAAAATGATTTGGATATGGGGGTATCAATCTTGCAAGGAATTTCATCTCACACATTAGTGTCATCCAGAGAGGTCGATGGACCTATGTGCCTATAATGGTATAAGGATTTTGCAGGGAAATAAACCTAATCCGAGACAAGGCCCAATTTATTTTCAGTAGGTGAATGATATTTAGAACTGGATCCGGGCACATTTTCACTGGGCTTGAGATTGGGTTCATCAGTAGGGAGATATATTGAGTCAATTGGTTTTCACGTGTTCATTTGATAGGGTGTATGAAATATTTAGAGGTGATAGAACATATTTCATTTTCTTGTAAGCATATACCTTTACTTGCACGATTTGTGACTAAAATTCCATTACATGGAAATTTAGGAGGACGAAAAGGAATTTCCCAAATATAAATTTTCTTCTTGGAGGCCTGGATGTGTTCCGGACTTGGAGAGACGGACAAGGAGATATTAGGGATAACATCTGAATGACTAGTAACTTGAAGATTTTCATAACATATATTGGGATCAAGAATTTTTTTAGATGGAAGGTGTTGCAGGGAAATGAAAACCATGTGTCGAAATTGTTCAATTAAATATGCCCAATCGGCATCTCTTTCAAGGAAATCAAAACAAGGATGAAGAAATCTAATAGAAAAATCCTCTAGGGGTTTTGGAGGTGTCATCCTGATGTCACTTATCCGTTTTAATACATTTTGAAAATCGTTCCAATGAAAATCTTGTTGAAATGCATTGGAAATTTGCACAAACGAATGGATGGAAGCTCCCGGTAACGTGCAACACCATTCCTTAACGTGACCTTTGAGAGTGAAGTAGAAGAGCACACAAGCTAGCTATTCATCGTCAATTTTGTAATACTCACAAAACTCAAGGAAATTAGAAAGGTGTTCAGTTATGGAGATTCCATTCTCACCATCGAAATTTTGTTGAGACAAGTGATATAGAGGTTCATCAAGGCTTAAGCATTGAGAGACAAAAAATTCTAGTAAACATCTCAGGAGAATTATTTGGGGATGAGCCATTTATAGATATGAGACTTACTGTAGGCTCAAAGGGCTCAGCTTTTCATCAAGTCCTCCTTCTAGCGCAAAAATATTGACAGGAAAAATTGTACCACTGAAAACAAGGGGGTCTCCCCGGTGAAAGGTCCCAAATAGACCTCACATCGTTTGGGATAGGAGCCCCATCCGTTATATGGGCACGACTGATGCCATAAGTTTTTCCACTCTTGGTTTTCAGATGATAAGATGATGAAGCAGAGGTAGGGGTGAAATGACCAGTCAGTGAAGAAAAATCAGCCAAAGATTGGTGAACCACAAACAAATCTATAATCAAGTCTAATTAGAAAATAAAAGAGGGGATGCCATTAGCGGAATCGGTGAGCCAAAACCCAGTCACACGTACATGAAAGAAAACATGCTAGAAGTTAACTGCAAAGTAGTCCACAATAGATCACTGATATGGCAAGAAACAAGTAAACACTTATTCGAAAGCAAACACACATGCAACAAATATGAATCAGTCCATAACCAATTGTGTGTATGAAAGCACACGCACAAACATAGCGAAATATTAGATAACTAGTACTATGACCACAAGTAAGCATGTGAATCAATTCTAAAAAAAAAGAGAATATATATTAATCCTACTACAAATTCAAATACATATTTTAAAACTCATCAAAAACCAATAGTGGAACATGGGCTATTCACCTCAATGCATGATACCAAAAACCTAGCTTCACTAAAACTCCATCAACTTGATACCAGGAATTGAGTGCCTTTAGCTCTCAAGTATGAATCTTCTATCTTGTCCTAGCTTCAACTCAAGTGCTAAAAGCCCCTTTTGTTGATTTCTCGAAGCCGTACATATAGGCTGAAGTGACTCTTGAGTTTCCTTTGACTCTTAACCTCCCTGACTGTTGGGTTGGCTTAAGACTTGCGCCATTTGTGACCTGCAACCTGGGGTCATCGGTGACCTGTGACCTAGGGTCATTTGTGACTTGCGACCTGGGGTCATCTATGACCTGCGACCTAGGGTAATCTACGAGCTGAGGTTAGTTGCGACCTGGGAGGTTGCGAACTAGAGATATTCTTTCTATCCTTCTATTTTGTAGAGATCAGACCTTACAGAGCATGATGTCTTTCCCTCGTACTAGTCTTGCATGAATGGACTCAAGAGAGATGTGTCATTAAGCCTGTAGTGAGGTTCTTCGAGTTTTGTAAGGATCCACCTTCCTTGACGAAGAAAACCCCAGCTTTCGCCATGCAAGTCACCAGATTCTACCTATAAAAAAATAACATGGGTCACATGTATTTATAATAATATTGATGTTGGAAACACATTTAATTAGCTAAAAAAGTGGTTTTAATAAATAATATATTTATACCCCTCTGTTGTCACTGGTTGTGCCACTATGTTGTCAGAGAAAATGGCTTGTGTCGGGTCTCCCAACACTTATTTGGTCACCGTGTTGTCTTTGGTATTGATATGGATGGAGTGTCAAATGCAGATGTGTAGTATAACCTGTCTTGGGAACTACCTCCGAGCATACATTCCACATCTTGTATAATGGTGTTCTTGAAGCATGCAACCTTTGTGGTAGATCACCAAGTTTTCCTGACATGGTTATCACCTTTGGCCCTCTTGTTTGAAGGCGGCTCCACTAGCTTGAAAGTCAGATATAGTGACCACACTCTTCCTCATATCCCTTCCTTGATTGCGTGGTTGCGTTTCCCTGATGTCTTACCTATAGGCCCATTACTGTATAACCATCTTTCCGGGCAGCCTTAAGAAGCACGTATGCCCACGTCCATCATTAATCTCGTGAATGACTTGCAAGCCTTGAGCACATTCCATAGCTTCCATTTTTTTGATGTATTCAGGTGCAACTCTCGTCAAACACATCAGCTTGGATGCTAATCATTCTGGACCTCTTTCAATAGTCAAAGTTGGTTTTCCATTCCACGGCTCTAATGTAGATATGATGATATTACCACATAATGTTCGTCAATAGCTCTGAAGGTGAATAGGTCGGAAATTCATGTTACCGTGGAGGTCTCTTACTCTTGCTACTTTTTGTGAGTGGGATTATGTGATTTAGTGAGTTAAGAAATGCGATCTCCCAGAGTTTGCACAGTCGCAATTCCACAGAAGTCACATTGCTTGATTGTTCCATATGCTCTGTGATCTAGCGACTGGTCGTGCTTTCCATAGGTCACATCGGGCACATATACAATTGTTATGCAACTTAGTGACTGGTCAGAACAACCTAGAGGTCGCACTCCCTTGGATTTTGTCCAGTTGAGACTTCGCACATGGTTTTTTTAAATTCTTCCCAAACAGAGAAGGTGTAGTGCCACGTGAATGCTGAGTCTCACTGGCCCTTGGCATAAAAGTCGAGGTCGAGCAACTGTTTGCATTGTTGAACTATCTTTCAGATCAAATATTATGAGTCTATTTCTTCTGTCCGTTTGGAAGAACATGGCTTTGAGAGAAAAAAAATTGCAGACATTTCGAACAGAACCAGCAAGAGCGTAGATGGATCTTGGGTGTGGTGCAATACAGAGGACGGAGTGTATGAAGCCGTGGAGTTTATGCCTCAGATCCACGAAGGAGAACATTTGGTCATAAAGCCAACAAAGAGAAAATATTATTGCCTCCCATCTGCCTCATCACTCAGCTAAATGAGAAGCGTATCGAATGTCATGGTGAACAACATTTTATCAGCTTCCCCATTCTGTGACATGATTATGGATTTTAAGAGGTTTAAATTGCATCCTTCATAAATTAAATGCTAGAGCTCGCACAAGAGATTTGAGAAGTTTGCATCCAATGCCACAGTTTATGCCATTCTATGTTAAATTACACTGATCCTTAAGAAAATTAAGCCTTGACTTCAAAACATTTATCCACCAAATTCATCCAGGAAGCACTGCCATAGTGGTAAGCATGGAAAAAAAAATTTCCTGAGCTCCTTTGACCTTCTACAAGACGCTTGTTAAGGCTCACCAAACAAAATCAACGTTACACCCAATACGATTCGAACACAATTCTCTTGTTCATGGATAAAATTCATCTCTGACATATTCCAACGATGAAATGTCCAAAAATGGAAGAAGTGATTTTGTGTGAGTGTCCAACCTCTTTTCCAAACCTTCTATGGTTGCTAATACTCTTCATGCTACGACCATTCGGTTGAGGAAGAGTCATGAGTGGGATTAGTTTCTCATGACTTGGCCTCACAATTGAAGACACATCCCATGAAAGTAGTACCGAGCAACGCGACTCAATGAATTCTCCGAGTTGCAACCATCCACAAGTCACACTCTCAGCCACTGCTTCAGCGTATGCGACTTGGCAACTAGCATATCTAGTCACATTCCTCGTCTTGGTCCAGCCACAAAAGGCCCTCATCGGGAAGTGCGTTTTCTCCTTTACATGGCCCAGAGTCATAATACATTTATAATGTCATGGATGTCTCAAGTGTGAACTTCTAAGAATCTTTGTCATGCAACGGTATTGAAGACCTCAATAATATGACTCTTTGGGCACTCCCTAAGGAGCGCATTTTATGGGGATGGCTTTATGCCCATGTTGGCTCATGGCTTTTAAAACATATTAAAAATCCCTCCTTTTCCCTTTAAATATGGCTTTTGTATGCATGCAGAATGAGATCACCCCTTTGGTTTGATATATGATTCAACATCGAATAAGTAATTTCAGCTCGAATTACTCTTACCCTTGTCATCTGCCTTGACAAGGTCTTGGATGTAGCCTTTTTTCTCATCCCCACGTGGAAAGGAGATGACAATGTGTCATGTTCCACAACTGCGCCCTTGTAATTTTAGTTTCGATTTATTTCCTTCAATGTGGTGGTGATATTGCTGGGTATATCTTCCATGGAATCAACCTGCATGAAATATTACAATATCAATTACTTGATTACTTTTAGAGAATGATGTACCCTAATTTGAAAATAATTTACATGGGACCATGAGCTTGGTGGAGTAGCCAAATAGAATGCCTAAATGATCCATGGTGAAGGTGCTTCTAATGGAGATATGTGATGCATTTAACGCGCAAACAAACTTCCACTCAAGTACATGCATGATCTCAGTCGTTGCATAAGGTACCTCCTCACATGACATGATTGCAAAACATGTACCTTGTCATGATGGTGAGAGGGTTTGCGAGGGTTGGAAATAGATCAAGCATATCTTAGGTTGCTACCATGAAAATCTAGGGGAAACCCACCTTTGAATCCATGGAGGGACTTTCAATGCTCTTTGAAGCAGTAGACCCCCAAGCCTAGTCTATTAATGAGACATCAAGGCAAGTGAGTGCACTAACAGGGTTTGGCAGGAATAGGTCACGGGGGCGTCACTAACTAAATGCCGGGTCGAAACCCTAATGGCTACGCGGGCAGAGGGGGACTTGAAATTTTTAATAAACCCAAAATTTTGAGGGGTGTTGTAGTAGCTACAACAAGTTCTAAAGTAAATTCAAAGTTGAATTTATAAGATAAGAAACATATAACCATTTAATTATATCATGGTTTAATAGAAACAATGGTTATTTTATGAACAAATATTCATAAAATTAAAATAATTTTAAAATTGAAATCATTAGAAGAAACTTATAGAATATATAATGAAACATTCTAAATTATGTTACTAAAATATTAACACAGTAAAATTTAAAAGTATTCTCGGAAAGGAAATACTTTAAAACAATGTGAATTATTACAAACGCCTAACTATATAATTGAATTCAAATTGAATTTGAAGAAAGGGATTCCTAGAAATACCATGAATCCATAAGAAATTTGAATTGTGCTCAACGTTGTGGTCAATAGTGAATTGGGGAAATTTTACAAGTGGAATTCTCATAGAAAGAGAAAACCTAAAGCAAATTCAACAAATATTTGACCAAAAAAAATTGTAGAAATGAATAATCAGACATGAGGATAAAATTTCAAACCTAGAAAAATTAGCATTCGGAGAAAGGAGAATAAAATCAATATTGTAAGAGATAAAGAGAGGTATAGTTTAGTAGAAATTCTCTATAATTGAATCATAAATAAAAAATGAAAGTATGGAGAAAGTCTCAGCACCGTGGCATATATATAAATGAATTCCTTATCAACGATAATTCAAAACTGTTAGATAAGATTGAAAGTTGAAACACCCTCGACTATTTGATTTCCAGTTTGTGGAATATAATGGGAATACTTAAATTAAGAATGAATTCATAAATTTGTATAGATTTATTCCAAAAACGATATGGATGTAACCTGGTCCAGTGAAATAACTCACCAGAATAGCATTGGTAAGTCTGTGAACTATATTATTTCACTACTCTCATGACCATCAAAAATCTGACCTCATTGTTGCAGGAGAAAAGGACCTTATATGAAAACGAGTTAAATCAAACAAAAACATGGAGAAATACTACATTTGATTTCACTGAGAACCTGCAACCGAAAATGAAAATATTAATTGCAAAGGAAAAACAAATATATGAATTTCGAAAACAAAGAACAAATTTATCTCTAGTCTAAAACTGAAAAATCCTACCTAAGAGAGAGGGTCTTTGAATGTTAATTCCAATGTGTCATGGAAGAGTTTGAAATTCATTTAAATTGTTTCACCTACATAAACATTAAAACAATGATGCTAAATTACCCAAAAAAAATCCACCATGCGCATCCGCTAGGTTTCCTGAGGCCTCTAGACACTATATCTCCCTTCTTTTCTACCAGTTAGGATATGAGAATGATAAATATGTTGATGAACTCATTCTTTGTTTTTTTTCCATTTTCAACAATGAACAACCACTAGCATTTATGGATAATTTCAACCTATTTTTGGCATAAAGTATACATGAACAATTTATGAATTTTACTACACATGGTGTATTTAAATACTGTAATGTCATCATTCACTTGTTTCTTTTCCAGCAAGGATATCAATTGCCTATTTAGCTCATCAAGGAGGATTATCAAGGAGTGAATCAATCAGTGATTCATTGGACAAAAATTATGATAGTTACATCAAAAAAGCCATCATTTATAGATTTTGTAGATTCTTTCACACATCCAATAAAGAAGATCCTAAGTAGTAAAACACAACCAAGGATTGGAGAGGAAATTAAAAGAGTTTTACACCTAAGTGAACAAACCAAAATAGGAGATTGGTATTTGTATAAAACTTATACTAAGATCAGGGTGTATGGATGTAAGATTGCACCATATAAGCTACCTAAATAAGTTTCTATGATAATATTTTCTTTGGAATATATTAGGAAAATTATAAACATGGATGACCTACACTGTGTTTTAGGTAAAATAAAATCGTAGTTTAAGATGAATGCAAGCATTGTATCATTTATCTGCAATACCATATCAGCTGGTTCATAAGTAGTTGCATTATTAAAGAAGATGAATTTCCAGTGTAGCTTCACATGGTCCTATGACCCATATGGTATAATCTCTTATCTCAGATTTGAATTAAAAACAACTCCCTATAATCATACCCCAAGGCCAAATATTGAAAAGTTTATGAATCAAGAATAATGGTCTGAAGGGACATTACATGAAGAAGATGAACAAGTTCTTTCAACTTGAAATGTGCAAACTCCAATTGCTCAGAGTAAGAAGCTTAAAAAGGCAAGAGAATAAACTCCATCTTCTATGCAATTTATGCAATAATCCATTCTCTAAAAGAAGAAATAAAAATTTGGTTCGACATCATTAACATAGGGAGGACCATCAATGATAAATGACCTTAAAGAGGTTGAATTTTAAACATCGAAAACTACATCAGCAAGAACTAGTGTTCCAAATACACCTCCTTCTTTTTCTCCTTACAGGGAACCTATGGAACTAATCCAAACTGCAACAAACACTTCTACAGATGACCAGAACATATTTTCAATGTTCCTGGAGATAAAATAGAAGAATGAAACTCTTAAAGCTAATGTTTACAACCAGTTTTGGAAGCAAAAATCAACCTCCCAACATAGACTACTTTCATCCTTTGACAATGAAAAAGGAAGAATGCAAATGGATTTCTTACAAGATTCAGTTCCATTTAAAAAGTATCGTGCTGACTACAAGAAGATCATTTTCTCATTTGACACCAGTCAAATATATCCTATTTGATGAAATGGAAATGCACAGGAAATCTGGTAAATTGTTTTTTTCTACAATGACCACCACAGAGATGTCCCTCTCCAAGCCTAGAACAACACTTTAAAATGTTCAATCTCAACTCAAGATTGAAAAACTGTGATCATTGTCAAAAGATACAAAGATGAAGATTTTATAAGGCTTGATAGTAAATATTGGATATGATCCAAAGTACTGCAATGTAATTGAAGAAATTCTCAAGAAAAAGAATGCAGACATTGCAGCCTTGAGAAATCAGTTGAAACTTCCTTCTACTAAAGATCCAATGACTAAATAATTTTCAGAGAATGAACATAATAGGGATGAGATTCTCAAACTCATCGTTGAGACAAACATACAAATTTAAAAAATGGAAGAACAAATAGAAGGACTTCTTAAGGAAAAGGAATGAGCACATGTAGCTTTAGTTCCAGTCAAAACCATTCCTATATCAGCTGCAGGCATAGAGACATATGCATCCTCAACAATAGCACCATAATCATCAACAATGGATGATTTAGCCAAATTTACAGAAGAATTGGATTTAAAAAAAAAAACAAAATGAAAATATGTTAGAGAAATTTCAGAATCTACAGTTGCAGAAAGTAAAAAATGACACCTTGTATGTAGCAGAAATGCAGAAGACACATGCACTAGAACTAAAAATTGCAGAGATAGAAAATGAATCATTAATGGTTGACACCTTGGCCCAAGACAAGGAAATCATCTGGAAACATATTAGTCAAGCTATAATAGAAGTATGGCCATCCATACAAATTATCGTTCAGCAATAGGATCTTATAACAAGATGCAGAACAGATATTGAAGTACAGAAAAAAGCCTTGAATACTAAGCCATCAAAAGCTACAGACATGATCAAGGTATTAAATTCAAAGAAAAAATAATAACTTGAATAAATTAATATTTTGATAGAGAAACCACAATTTTGGAAACCAAGAAGGTATTACAATTTACGAAAGAAGAATTTGATCAATCAGTTGGAGACCAAATGTCAAACTCTGGACACTGTTTTCCAAAGGTTTCATACCAAGTTCAATGTCTTAAATAAAAAAGGGTTATAGGATTGGTAGCTATGGATGACAAGTTGATCAAACTTGAAGATTTTTGTAAGAAATTATACACCATTGCAACCAACAAGACAAACTTTCCAGGGATCAAGGGACACATTGCATGCAAGAATTTCCTAGAAGCCCTAGAGTTTGATTTGAACATCAAACATGAGATCAAACATATTTTCCTGAGCAAGCCCACTTTTGAAAGATACACAAAAGTGGATGAGGTATTGAGGAAAATGGTAAATTTACAAAGCCCAAGCGACAAAACATGGGATAAACTATGTGATACCATTGAGTAAATTGTAAATTCCAACAACACAATAGCATAGAAAAATTTCTAGGTCTAGTCATGAGAACAACAACAATTTTTTCCCAAGTCATCAACATTATCCTTCAAAACAGGGACACATATTTTGTTAGTCCTAGAACTAGTATAAATAACTCTCATTCTCAAGTTATTAAGGGTTTCACCCTTGGATGAGAATTTTTGTAAGCAAGAGTGTACAAGATTTTGATCATTAATAATAAGGATTATGGATTTTTTTCATACAGCTATGTCCCCTTGTGGGTTCTTCCTATTATTTATTTCATATTGTTTCCACATGTATTTAATAGTTATGAACATAACTATCTAAGAATAATTGAATCTCATTTGTCTTGAATTCCTCCATAAGTTATCATCTTTATGAGAGAATGATTTATTGAGATATTTGTTTATGTAAGTCCCTCTCATCAATAAATGATCAACATATTCATAATTTTAAATATGTTTTGTTAAAATTTTAGATATTGTTTAAAATTTTTAACACTTACAATCATTTTAGATATTCTCTTTGAATAATTAAATAATCATACATTCTTACATATTCTTCTTAATCACCTGCAAAATATAAATTACTATGTGGAATAAAACAACATTCCTTTGTCCTATTAATTAATACTATTTAAAATTTAAAACAGAGTTGCTGCAAATTTTTTTATGCATTGGTGATCCAAAAAAATCCAAACTTAAAACAAAACAAAACATTATAGATGCTTTGGCATAATTATTGACCCTTATTATCTCAAAGGAAAACATCAGACTGGCGCCATTGTCGGGGAATAGAATTTTATTTTTTTTCTCTGGGACAATGATAAGCCATATTCCTTTAAAGGTGATTAAAGGTATAATTAGGCCAAAAATTTTCACTTGCAGACTTCACTGAACCCAAGCTCGCTCCTTCAAATCATACCAGGTCCCAGTCTGACTCGTAAATTGTCTTACCTTTATCAAATCCAGAGAGACTAGTAAGACATGTTTCTTCCAGAAGAATACATCAAACCCTTTCTTTTGTTCCTCAAGAGTAGACCACAAAAGTTGTTGATCCTTTCAGATCTGGACCTATTCCCCTAGAATCATAAGATATACCTCTTAGAGTACAAGAATTAGTATCCAAAGGAGAGGATTTTCAACCCACTTTTTTAGTTCATTCTTTAGAGTCCTATAAATTACCTTAGGCACCTTCTAAATATCCTATATCAGAACAAGATTTAGATCTAAATTTACATGGACTCAAACCTACTAATTTCATATCCCCTATTATATACTTAACTTCGTCTACTTCTGCATAACCAAAAGATCTGTTCTCTCTTTATTCTAATCCTTTATTTGAACATAAAGAAGGAGAAGAAGAGGTTCAAAATTTGGTCATTCGAACACCCTTAATATCCCTAATAAGATATTTGATTCCATTTCATTCTCCACCTCCTTCTTCACCTCCTTCCCCATCTTCATTTTCTACTTCTACTTCTTCTCCTACAACCACCACTACTGAATCTTCTACATCTACATCTTCAACTATGTTTGGTTTTAGATATATTGTAAGAGCAAGATATGCTTCCCTATTAGTCCCACACCAACGCAATTATATTCCTGCTGTGTATATGAAGCATCTCCCCAGATTTTATGGAAAAACTCATTTGTTAGTTGAATATCATCTAGCAGCATTTCTAGATTTTGATGATAACATGAACATAGAACATGAAAATGTCTATATGATATTTTTTGTGCAATATTTAGAAGGAAATGTTAGGATTTGGTTTAGACAACTACCAGCTCAATCTATGAGATATTGGGAGGAATTGACCACTATCTTTAAAAATCAATGGGGTGTGAAAAAGGATATTGTTTATTTCTTAACAGAATTTGAATAGCTTAAAATAAACTATGGTGAACGAGTAGCTGATTTCATCAAAATATTTAATAAAATTTATTACAATATGCCCCCTAATTGTAAACCACATGTAGCTACAGCAAAGATTAGATTTTCCAAATCCTTAGAGGATGATTTTTTTTTCATGTTAAGAGAGAGAAAAACTCATACCTTATAATGCGTGCAAAAAAATGCTATAAAGGTTTAAGAAAATAGGTCTGCCTCAGCTAAGCTAAAGGATAAAGCTAAAAAATCCCAAAGAAAGTTAAAATCAAATCAGGAACCTTCTTCTTCTTCTAAATCTAAAAGTGAAGGCTCAAAAATAGATGAAATCACATGAATTCTTAGAAAACTTTCAAATAGGATTTATAAGATTGAAAAAAAAAACCTAGAAAATTCCAACTAATTGTTCCTAGACCATAAACATAGACTCAATGTTAGTTCAGAAAGGCCCCTCAATTGCAAATTCTTCAGAGACCAAACAATGATCAACAAGTACCTACACCGTTGTTGATTGATGATCAAAAAACTGATGATAATACTTTGTCAATCACTGAAGGTATTAATATCATAGACAACACATCTATTCAGACTGCCACTGTCCTTGTCCCTCAACGTCAAATCTCTCAAGAATATCAAGGGAGTTCTCAAGTCTCTAAATATCAAGCCCTTTTAGAGTTTTTAATTGCAGAAACTAAGAGAAGGTATGATTCAATACCTAGAGAACGTATTATTTAAAACTTATAGTAAGAGATTTTAGGAAAAATTTTCAAACAAAGCATCCTAGGCTCATGTCTTACAGAAATTAAGTTTTGGATACAATTGAAAAATCCTTTAATGCTTTTAATATAAATTTTATTCCTAGAAATGAAAACATGCATGCAGTCTTGTTAGCTATTTCTACCAGTTATTTCAATATACCAAACCAAATCCAGATACAATACCAAGTCCAAGTCAAATATAGGACATTCATTCCAGATAATCTAAAGTATTGGAAAATATTTGAGGATGATGAACAACTAGAATCCTTTCTTCAAGTTATTGATGAATTTTATGTCTTACAAATCAAATAAGATAAATCAGATATCAATCAAGTTGTTAAAGAAAAAAAATTAGATCTAAATACAAGAGTAGTTGATCATGACATTATACAACTATGAAACAATTTTATTCCTAGAATCCTTATTCCTTTAGAAAAGTTGTTTGATCAAAATGATTTTCCTAGAAATCCACTCTCTGCTTCTCTAGAAGATGATATTGAAGAAACTAATATTGGAACTAATGAAGAGATTAAAAACATTATAATTTGTGCATCTCTAACTCCTGAAGTTAAAATTGAATATATTAAGCTTCTCAATAATTAAAAATGTGTGTTTTCTTGGTCTTATGATGATCGGAAAACTTATGACACTGTTTCGGGGAATTATCACCCTAGAGGTTCGTTGGGTTACAACCTCCACAGAGCAGGGGCATGCTACTTAACAGAGACTCACACAATCATGCACGTTCAGAAAAACTAAATAGAGTAGAATGAGAAAGTTACCCGTAGGTCCTACGGTTGAAGAAGATCCCGCAGGGTTCAAACCCCCAGCAACCGTCCTTCCTTCTTAACCTGAAAGACAAGAAGAAACAAGCACAAAGTACTGGTTGTACAGCATATATCTACTCTAAATGTTAGTGAGATTCATATAAAACATTAAATAAATCATAATGAATGCTTGTATAACAAATATTCTCATACATATAAGCATACACTAACACGTTTATTTCGAGAACAACATGGTACTTCTGTATTATAAATAGCATGTACAAAAGTAACAAGTGGAGAGATCACCTGATCCTTCCAAGGCCTTCGCAGACCGTCGTCCGGATCCGTCCAGCCCTTGCCTCGCTAAGACTCCTTCCAAACTGGTGCATACGAGATAACATATAAAGGGATGTGTATCTCAAGGAAACAAGGGTTTCCTATAATGAATTGGGAAAGTGCAGGAGGCACGGGGAATCAGACTTGGATAGGGAATACCAACAGAGTATAATATCAATAATTCTCTCTCTCCCTTAGGCCATACACATGAGGGGTTTTTATACTCCCTCCAAGTAGTTTCAACAGTTGGAAACAGTTGGCCACGTGCTGGGGTGGTTGAACTACCTGAGTAACCATCAACCTAGCCCGAAAATAGGGAATAATTATATATTTTTTAATCATTTTAATGGCATACGCGGAAAAGTCTAGCTGGACTCGCGTATACACGCGGAAAATCACGGGTATAGTCGCGTATGGGGATTTTTACACTGTTTTTAAGTGAATTTGTCCAAGTCTGTAGGAATGGGTGCCCAAAACCATCAAAGCAATCATGAATCATGTCAAGGTGAGAAATGATGCTATAACAAATGCCCCCTAATATATGAGGTCAGAAGGGGTACATGATGGCCAAAATGTATTATGCACATAGAAAGAACTCCGCAAGGACAAGAGAGGACTTCACCAGATTTCAGCCTGCCAAAAACCAATGAAAGAAACCAGAGAGTCAACTCATGCTGAGGCGGGCATACCCATGCTCAGTCAAAAATACATCATATAGAAAGTAGTGAATAGATTCAACATGTATACAAGTATAACTGAACTGGAATTACACAATGAATCATCTGAGCATGGCCCGGAAATACAAGTCTGAATCAATGTCCAAGTATCACATACAAAAAGCTGATCAAGGATGGTGCAACTGGATGTATGATCAAATAAGTAACTGAATCTCCAAGTACCGGATCATAAGAGGTGGATCAAACGGTACAATCACGCAATTCGGGAGCCAACATATAAGATGTTGTTGTGCTGAACTGCAACATATAAGGGTGGACGGCATCACTGGCAGATACTGAAAGGACTGTCAAAAGTGAACCGAAACATGCTGATGCAACCCGAGGTCTTCACCGATCACTATGGCACAATTCTACACAATGGGAATAAATGAGTTGAAGTCGACCATGTGAGAAATCATTGGATTACCGGGCAATGATGTATCCCGTTAACCAACGCGAGACAACCCACCGATAATGATAATGAGTGTCAAGGTGCCCCAGTACAATCTGACAAGTGCGAATGAATGAGTTGAAGTCGAACACTTGAAAGAATCTACCAATCAGGAGGCAATGATAAATCCCCACTGTCGATAGCGAAGAGTCTGCCACTGATGACTGCAAACCCTAAGGTACTGACAAAAAGACTCTAGACCTTATTCCCAGAGCAATGAGTCGGATTTGATGGGAAAAAATCTGCTGGAAGGAAGGCATTAAGGCATCCCACATCAGTCCAGCGCGAGTGTAACCCGCAGGCCAAGATTTGGAAGGAATCGGACGAAGTAGAGTGATGGGACCAAAATTGAAGTACGTTTCCGACATGCACAAGATGAAGCTAGCGCACAGAAGAAACCCTCTAAACCAACCAATAATGAAAGCTGACACAGAGGCGAGAAATCCACCGATAGGGTCAAATGGAAATCCAAGTACTGCACGAATCCCAAGTGTGATAATGTGTGCTGACGTCGAACACAGGGGAAACCACTCAGTCAAAGACCCATGATGATGATCAAATGCCGAGCACGAGGTCACCTATCAATGATGGAAATAGGCCCAAGGTGCGGCTCTAGGTTTGCTCTCAGAGCAATGTGTCGTAGTCGATAAGAGACAAACCCGCCGGCAAGAAGTCAATGGGGACCTTCTCAAACCAACACGAGCAGAAGACCAAAACATCTGATGTGATAGAACATGATACTGACAAGACCGGGAAGGCCGACTGAATAATGAGTCAAGAGACACCGCAGAATGGCCGACTCAGGTTAGACTTCCCTTGAACAAAAGCACGACTCGTGATGACCATGGCAATAAAAAGTGACACTGTATAAGTCTATTATGCAGGAGGCAGAACAAACTCTCCATATGATTGGAAGAGATAACCAACCGGGGGAGAACTGACAAGTGAAACATGGTAAAGGCTGAACCTAGGTCAAAACTAAAACCATCCAAAATGAAGGAAATATATATAAGTATATGTGCTTTGTTCAAGGGCGACAAACTGACTCTGTACTGCCATCAAAACAACGAAGATACATCCCGTTCCCACTCTTTTTGTTATATTTGATTTTTTTGTCTTTTTCATATAATAAGCCTGAAAAAGAATAAAAGAATGCTATGGTACAATGGATAGAACAAGTATCAAGAAAGCAGATGCACTAGTTCCTGGGATTGGAACAATCCTATGCTCAATGCAAGGTGGCGAAAATTGGTCAGTGATACTCAGAGGAACGTTCCATCCATGGGTACAAAGGTGTCAAGTCATGATAGCTAAGTGCATGCAATGGTTAACTTGTACAGAAAGTCAAGGTCAAAATTTGGCTTAAACATCGAGTCCAAATGAAGCTGGCTAAAGGCCAGGATAAACAAGTAGCCAATATGCAATGCAGTAATACAACTTAACGACACCAGGGAGCCTCTAGGGTAAAAGCCAGAAAAAATGATAAGTGATGAAGAAGAAGAATGAAGCTTCAGCACAGAAGACATGGCGGGACTAAAGAGGAATCCCGAGCCTACATAAAAAGCAGCATGGGCAACAAGTGATAGCGAGGAACTAACTAGGAAGCCCATGTAAAGGAAGGCTCTACCATCAAGTCATGATTAAATAATCGACGAGTGAAATGGGTGCAATACTCATGACCTGATGGGATCGACCCTAAGGCAAGTGATCAGTATGGAGGCTAGAATGCAAGATGCCACAGAAAGTGATTTCCCTAACCTATATGCCAGTGAAGATCATATACCTGCCGTGAAGAGTCGGAAATCATGGATAAAAAACCGGGAAAAATCTCAAAATCGTCAAAATGTACCTGAAAACATACCAAAATAGGCACTTCCAAGCAATCGAGTTATGCAACTTAAGATAGATTGAAAAAATAGGCATAAGGAAATTTTGCGAAAATTTTCAATTTTTTAGCCATAAATAGACAAATTACCTCTCATTTGGTTCATTATTGCATAGCTGATTTGGAAAAAGAGCTCTGGAGCAAAAAACTTCTTTCATCAAATCAGGAACAACCGACCGTCGGAATTCAGCGAAACTTCAGATAGGCTCCTTAATCATCCTGTTTATTCATTTTGTCCGTTTGGAAATTAAAATTAAGTGATTTTTTGCTTTAAAACCCTTGCTAAAAAATGTGTATCTGCGCATACGCGGGTTTAATGAAGGCAAGTCGCGTATACACGCGACTGTGCACAGGAAAAGTCGCGTATGCGCAGGTCCGAATGCAAAAAAGCGTGGCTAATGCAAAATTTGATGAAATTTCTTAGGATGACCATCTCATGGAGGGAACGTGAGCATAGCGCAATAGACCAAGAGGTCATGCAGGATCGCGCAGCGCAAAATATCCTCTGGAATTGCGGATTGTTGAAATTATTTAAAATGCCCAATATGAAAAGTAATGTGCGGTTGCTTGAAATGCTCGTAAATTACTGGGAACCAGATCAGGATTGCTTCATAATTGATCAGATGCCACTACGCATTGAAGTGGAGGATATATATTTCATCACTAGACTCTCCAGGAGGGGAGAACCAGTAGACCTGCACGGAAAACCCCCGGGAGGGTTAACCGTGGAAGATTATGTCCACGTATATTGCGTAGATAATTCCAAAAAGGTTGGAACGCAGATTGCAATTAGAGATATCAGGGATTTTCACATGAAGATCCTCCTTTTCACCATCAGCAGAGTGGCAGGATCTGCCTCACTACATCAGGCGTCCAGGACGCAAATGAGTATAGCTGTAGAGTGTTTGACTCATGTTTACGATTGGTGCACAGCCCTGCTACTGAACATGAAACAACAGCTGACATCTATTCGCCAAGTAAAGACCAAACACTTTGGCTATGGTACCATTTTGACAACATTCTTCTTTGAGAGGATTCCAGCTTTGAGACCCAGAGTCATCTCTACTATCAGTAGCCCGCGGGACCCAAGAATTGCTCGTTGGGCAGACATGATGAAGAGACTGGGGGGTAGTGAGGTACCCCGGACCACCTGGGACGATGAGTTCTTCCTGTGGTGGGGAGAATAGATCATCGCAGTGGATGACTATCCCTATGCTGGGATGGATTTCCGTGGAGATCCAGATCTAGTTCTTCCACCTGGCACAGCATGGGGAGCAGTCGGTAAGTTTTGCAAAAATTTTAACTTATATGATTTTTTTGGATTTTTTCAAATATGTATGAAAAAATGAAAAACAAACATGTTTTTGATTGGATTCATAATGACTGACAATTTAAAATGATCATGTTTCAGATGTTGGACCAGTTCGTCCTGAGGGCCTACCGTGCCATAAGCGTCGCAGGGATGAGGCAGAGACAGTGGATTCCGACAGGACTCTCCAGGCCATGCAGAGAAACTTGGAGGGATTAACCCGCCAAATCCCTATGGCTGCTGTGGAGGACTTGCCGGAAGCCATCCCGAGACGGGTGGTAGGAGTACCACGAGACTGGGTTAGATTACTCTGTCGTGTGGCCACTGCAGTTATGTTCTATAGGAACACAACTTCTGGGCAGGGTCCTTAGGAGTAGATAGATTTTATATATTAGATGACTGTATATTCTTTTTTTTGAGACTGAACATGATGGGGCATAAGCCCAAGTTTTTTACGAGATTATGGATCCAAATTTTGTAAAGTTTTTTGACACTACGATGATATATATACAGCGATATTTGATGTGATGTGATAAATGTATCAAATGTATGATGTTTTTGATGATTAAAATTTATTGTATTGAATGATTAATATGCCAATCTAAAGCTTGATTAGCTAATGAGTCAGCAAACAAATTGTCAGCTCGAGGAATATGAATGAATGTTAAAAATTGAAATGACCTTTGTAACAAACGTACCCTCAAGAACAATCGTAATAAAAATGGATCTCGTACCCGATAAGTGTTGTTCAACTGTGACACCATCAGCTGGGAGTCCAAGAAAACTACCAATGAATCAAAACCCAAAGATATTGCCTCCAAGAGTAGATGAATGACTGCAGTGTATTCTGCTACATTATTGGAAGCAGGACCAATGCAGACCCCTCTTGATACCAACAGCTGACCGGAAGGATAATGAAGCACCCAAGCCATGGAAGCTAAGTTCCGGGTGTGTCTACTAGCACCATCGGCGAAACCAAAATGACTCATGACATCCAACACAACCTGCCAAAGAAGATCAAAGAACATCACCACCTTATCAAAAATCGAAAAATCAATTAGATATGTACAAAGCAAAAACTACTATATACAAAAGCAAGATGCCAGGCCAAAGCCTAGGCATAATACTTCTTCAAATAGAGCCCATTTCGGGGCTCCGACAACTTGTTCCCTTCGAAGTCAACCAAGGTATACGCTCCTTTCTTAAGGACTTTTTTAACGATATAGGGGCCATACCACATCGATTTAAACTTTCTTGCCCCCAAGACATCCTTTTCTTGGGCATAGACCAAAACAAGGTCGCCTTCCGAAAAGACGCTAGGCTTGACCTCCTTATCGTACTGAACCTTTACTCGGTTTTTATGCACTTCATTCATCGTGGCGGCATCTCGACGCTGCTCATCGAGATGTTCCAGATGAAGAAGCCATTCTGCCAGACTAGAAGTGTCAGGAAGAAGTTCAACAGCTAATTTAAGAGAAGGAATCTCGCATTCAATAGGAAATACGAATTCCACCCCGTGGACTAACTGAAACGGAGTAAAGCCAGTTGCAGTTTTCACTGACGTCCTGTATGCCCAAAGTGCAGGATATAGCATAATATGCCAGTTGGATCTATGTTTATCAATTGTCCTTTGAAGAATTGTCTTCAAGGATTTATTCACGGCTTCCACTTGCCCGTTGGCCTGAGGATAATATGGAGATGAATGCTCCTGTCGGAAACCCAATTTGAGAGCTAACTCAGCCATCATACTATTCTGAAAATGACTGCCATGGTCAGTGACAATATCTCTAGGTATACCAAAACAAGCGATAACTTGGTTGAAAAGGAACAAAGCTGCAGTCTCACCATCGTTCCCAAAAGTAGGCATAGCCTCGACCCACTTCGTAAAGTAGTCTACTGCTACGATAATGTACTTGTGACCTTTTGCCGAAGGCGGGTTACAAGTAGTATAATCAATACCCCACTTTATAAAGGGTCCGACAGTAACGACTGGAAAAAGCGGAGCTGGATGAGCGCGCATTTTTCGAGTATAAACCTGACACGGATGACACTTCTTGACCGATTCAATACAATCTTTGAAAATCAAGGGCCAAAAGTATCCAGCACGCAAAATATTTTGGGCTGTAGCAAGCCCAGATAAATGACCCCCACAAGCTCCACTGTGAGAATCATTGAGCACAGCCTCAGCTTCTTCAAAAGTTAAGCAGCGTCTTAGGATTGAATCAACCCCTCGACGGTACAAAGCATCACCAATAATCAGATAATTCTTGGCCAAGTGACGCAGTTTACGACGCTCATCTTTCGAAAAAGTAGAGGGAAACTTCACAGTCTGGAGATACACAATGATATCCCCATACCAAGGATCTTGTGGAGAGATTAGAAACAAGTGTTCGTCCGGAAAGGACTCATCATAGATCATCTTCTCTCCACAAGGCAACTCGGAGATCAATTCCGCAAAGACTAATGACTTCTTGGATTTGGCAGACATGAACTCGAGATCAAATTCCTGTAATATCACGATCCATCTATTATATTTTCCCCCAATCACTTGCCTGCTGAGGACAAACTGAAATGGATTGGCAGCTGCCAAGACATAAGTTTTGCAAAGAATAATGTAATGCCGGAGTCGCTGCACAGCATGAACTGCTGCTAAGGCTAGCTTTTCTATCAGAGTGTATCGCAGTTCAAGTCCTACCAGTCCTTGACTAAGGTAGTAAATAACATGCTCAGCAAGAGCATCATCCTCCTAAACCAGAACCATACCAATGGTATATTCTGATGTAGCCAGATACAAAAGAAAATCTCTGCTATAATCGGGTGGACTCAGTAAAGGAGCAGAGGTCAATGCCTTCTTCAAGGCATCGAATGAGCATTGAGCATAGTCGTCCCAAAGAAAAGGAACTCCTTTCTTCAACAGTCTCATATATCCCTTTGTAATCTCAACATAGTTGATGATAAACCTCCGAAGAAAATTAGACTTCCCTTGGAGACTTTGAAGCTGACGGATTGAAGACGGGGGAGGCAATCGAAGTATTGCCTCAACCTTGAAGGGATCTACCCTTATCCCTTCCCTAGACACGATAAATCCCAACAGTCGATCGGATGTAACCGCGAGAATGCACTTGCTCGGATTCAATCGAATTTTATAAAAACGACATCTTTCAAATATTTGCCGGAGGTGACCAGGATGATCCATCCTCCTTCGAGAATGAGTAGCTAGATCATCTAAGTATGCCTCGATAATCTTCTTGATGTCGTGGAAGGTGTAAGACATGGCCCGCTGAAAGGTAGCTCCAGCATTTTTAAGACCAAAAGGCATTTTCTTGTATGCAAACGTACCCCAGGGACAAATAAATGCAGTCTTATGTTGATCTTCAGGACGGATAGTAATTTGATTATATCCGGAAAAACCGTCCATGAAAGAGAAAATCTCATTACCGGCACACTCGTCGATGATCTGATCGATGAAGGGTGTGGGGTAATTGTCTTTAGGACATGCCTTATTTAGGTCTCTGAAATCGATGCACACTTGAATCGTTCCTTGATTTTTATCTACCGGAACGGGGTTTGAAACCCATTCAGTCAGAGGAACTAGGAAAATGAATCCCGCCTTAAGCAGCTTTTCAACTTCAGCTTTGATAGCTGCTGCCTTCCTAGGATTGACCGGAAAAAGATTTTTCCTGGCCGGCTTAGCATTTTCATACGTCTTGATCTCATGCTGGACGATAGATGGGTCTATGCCAGGCATTTCCTCATAAGACCAAGCAAATACATCCCTATACTCTTTGAAGAGCTCGGTATAGATTTGAATCTCTTCACGGGAACATTCAGCTCCAATGAAGACATTCTCGACAATATTGGGATCCCTGGAAATGTTCACCGGGATAGTAGGAGAAATCACAGCCATGTTCCCTTCAGCATATACCTGTGTTGGTGCCAAAGGGTTCAAGACTGGGTGAACAGGACCAGGAGACTGAGGACTTGGAAAACTAGTTTCAACTTCGTTCAAGTCAGGTAGGAAGTAAGACCGATGATGCAAGTCATCCCACAGTCTATCTATACCAGTCATGGCTTCCAGGATTGCCTCTTCAGATGGAAGAGTGGTATCAAGGCAATCCTGGGCCGAAGCAGAACTAATCGTCCAAGCCGGAGCCACATCACCATCCAACTCTTCCGGTGAAAGAGGAGCTGGAACGGATTATGCAGTGTCAACAATAGACTGATATGCAATCTCAGCTGCAGAAATTGGAAATTCCATTCCGCCCACTTGACCTTCTGCTAATGTGGCAGTAGGGGAAGGTAAGGTCCAAGGGTCTGAAAAATAATGAGTTCGAAAGAACTCTCTTTGAAGGGAAGCCTTGGAGGATGAAATAGCATTAATATGCACCGTAGGAGGAGGAAGATCGAAAGAACCCATCAGGGAAGAATACATCCCAACTCCTAGATTCTCAACAGGCGCCTTAGTATTGTCCAACTTAGGAACAGATGAGTCAGAAGGCGCATTCAGGTCTACTTGAGGACAATCCAGTTGATCCACTGTAACGATCCTCCCTTCGTGGGGAAAACATACAATTCGAAATAATGAGGATGCAATGGCATCCATCTCATATATCCAGTTCCTCCCCAACAGAAGGTTGTAGTCCAAGGTTGCATCCACTACCTCAACCTCTATGTTGACAGTTTTTCCCCCAACACAGATGGGCAAAGCTGGGACAATACCATGGGGTCTGTGAGAATGGCCATCGAACGCAGTAAGAACAGTGCTAGATGGAACAGTTTTGGGAGATCCAAGTGTCTTCCAGCATGCGAGAGACATGACGCATGTAGAAGCACCCTCATCAACAACCGTTCGAAAGATATTTCACTTCCGATACGATGATTTAATATGAAACGCCATGTGATGAGGAAGTCTCTTCTTAAAATTATTCATATCAAAAGTAATCAGAAGAGAATTTTTTGGATCAATAGCCCCAATGGCAGTGAGCAAAGCACTGCGCTGAGCCGGACAAGAATGGAGTACCTCTAAAGCTGACATAGCACAAGGACTTTGTGCCAGATCTTCTACAATCGAGTAGTTCTGGGCAGCCCTCGTGTTCGGATTAATCGTTGACCGCTTAGAAGATGCTTTGGGCATCCGAGGCATAGACTCAACAGTTGGCTTCGTAATGTGAAGCGGCTCAGTAGCATCAGGGACTTCCCTGGCTTTCGAAGATTCCTCTCCGCCATAATCACAGGATCTCGTAGCGACATCCACGTGAGCACTCATCATAAAGATGTTCGATGGAATTTCCCCTTCCTGGGTACCTCCAGAGGAAGCCCCAGGATTTTGGTTCGCGCCAACAATTAATTGCTGCCCTTGGGGAAAAGGGTTTGTTAGCACAGCCTGGGAACTAGAAGAACCCTGCTGAGATAACAGGCGCTGAGCATCCTGAATTTTCGGGCAAAGGTGTGTGAGATGGTCTCCAGCACAAAGCTTGCATGGAAACTTCACTTTCTTTTTCTCCTTTTTCCCTTCACCAACACGCTCGTTGGTTTTATTTGCATTGCCCTTCCCATTCTTGCCCTTCTTCTTGTTATTACGTCCCTTCTTCTTCCCATCGGACTGTTGATTTCCTTTGGGTTCAGAAGATTGGACAGCATTAATGGACAAAGACTGGGAAGGTGATGAATCAACAGGCACAGCCTGACCAGAAGGAGCAGATTGTAAAGACAACTGCTGCAATTGAGAAAGCAGGCTGGCTGCACTACTATTGACCGATCCGACAAGCCCGTCACCATGCGGACCAGGTTTGGGTTTCGATAAATCCAATTTGGAGCGAGGAGCATTGGGCAAATACTTATAAAGCATCCCAGACTGAGAATAGATCAGTTCTAACTGCTGGGCCCTAAAGATGGCCTGCTCCTTAGAAAATACCCCAGATAGGGATACATCTTTTGAAATATCTGACTGCAGAGATTTCAAAAACTACTCGAGAAGGAATTCACCTGGAATATGGGCTTTGATAAGCCTCTTCCTTCTCCTCCATTCCCGAATGTGATTAGAAATGTGAGTTGCCTCATCCTGCTTAAAATTAGCCAGGAGTTCGGTCCCAGCCTCATATCTGACAGGCAACTGAAAATGGTTTAGAAATGTGACAGCCAGTTCTCCAAATGTGGCAAAACTGCCCCCAGTGAGTTCGATATACCATTTGGCAGCATTTCCAGTTAGGGTGCGTTGAAATAATCTCAACCTAATCGAGTCATCGATCAGGGAGTTCGAAGAGCACCATAAGTGGAAAGTGGTGATGTGGTCCGCCGGATCCTCTCCATTCTTACTTTCAAACTTTGGAATGTCTGAAGGAAGTTTGGTCAGGACCGGAGGCCACCGCGGACTATAACGAATCGGGTTATTAGTCAACTTCGACAAATCTGGCAAGTTTAACGTTGCCAGAAAAGGTAAGCGAGGCGGAGCCTGAGGATTCCATCCTTGATGGGATGGATTCCCAACATTCTGAAAAGAATAGCCTGGATTTGATGAGGCACCAGGTTGCCAGAAAGGACTCGTAGAAAACAGAGAAGAACCTCCTCCCCACGCCGAGTTACCAAAGCCCAGACCAGTTCCCCCCGCTGAAGTATTGATTGAAGAGGAAAGCCCCTGATAGGGGTTCCAAGAATTAGACAGAGGAGAAAAGGTCTGATAAGCACTCGATGAAGGGAAATAAGCATTCCCTTGATGACCTGCGTAAAACTGATTCCCTGCCCCCCCGTAGTAAACACAGGATTCCATCCCGTAAAAGTAGTCGAACTTTGCCCCCCAGACCAAGGGTTGAAGCTCTGGGTCTGGGACGTAAATGGAAATGGCCCTAAAGAAGGATTGGAACTAGGAATGTGTCCAGTCCCAAAGGGGAAACCCTAAAACGAAGTTGATCCACTAGCCATGTTAGACATGGGCGTAGATCCAGCTGAAGCAGCGGAAAAGGAAAAAGAGGGATTTCCCTTGTGGACATCTCCAGATCGAGGCCGGGACCGGGAATGAGAAGCAGAGGCTTGGGTGAACCCAGAGCCAAACATAGCGGCACTAGAAGCAATCGAAGATGAAGCAATAGTGCCCCCTGCCTCAGCAGAAGCGGTGCGAATGCCTGCAGCACTCACGGTAGAAGCCGCGTTCCCAGTCATGGCCATCGAAATATAAGAATGATACGGAAGATCCGGCGGTCTCTCCGACTCCGGTCTGATATACTGAACAACAAACGGATAATCAGGAGGAAGAGGAGATGGACCTGTAGCAGGAGGCTCAGGTATGTCCTCAATCTGAAAATCTTCTTCTTGAGGAAAAAGAACTCGCGAGGTGAGCAGAACTCTCCTCTCGGGACCGACACCAGAATCAGCTATGAAACCTTCAGACCTTGGTGGAGGATCTCTCTCCACTGCGTCAGAATCCACAGGGTGGTAACCACCTGCTAAATCGCTCCTACGCCTTCTCGAAGAAGGCTCTGCACTCTCGGGAGATAACCCCCGGATTCTCCTCGAACGTCGAGGTGCTTGATCAGCCACTTTTATAGATTTTATAAATTAGACTCAAAAAAGTGAAAAGCTAGGCAAGCTAGGAGCAAAGAGCACTCACTAAAATACAAATCCTTGAGATACAGTCAAGCAAACAACCTCCAAGTATTTCCGCTCCGAGTGATGAGGACCGGACACCAAAATACAGGAAAGCGAAGTATAGGACCTCCCGAAAGCAGTCTGGGATGATCAGGGCCCAGAACAACTAGCGAAGGTATCAGAAATAGTTACGCCGACCTCCTAACGACAGCCTTTGCCGGCTCAAGAACCCAAGATTCACAAGGGCACCCCCCAGAAGTACTGCTGAAAGTGATGCGATGTCTGCCTCAGGTACCACGGGTATTCCCCCCTGCAGTCACCTGTGTGGAACCTAGGAGTGGCAACTATGGACACCAATCCATATCAGAAGCTGGGTGGAACGGTCTTGAGGTCAGATTCAGCCAATCGGAGAGGGGGTATCCCTCTTCTCAGCCTTCACTTCCCCTCGCGCTTGACTCTCGGATGAGAGCTTTCCCAGTCCACCTCACGGAGTTGGATTTCGCTCAATTAATCAACTTTTATGTTTGTTTGAGCGGCCTTGGAGAGTTAACTCTCCACTCACCTATTCCAAGGCCCTACAACCTAGCTAGTTGGTGATTGACACTTAGAAAAACTAGCTAGTTGATTTTAGATTAAATCGCTTATTTTAAGGGCTGTTATGTTAAGTCACAAGGATATGGAGATGAAACGTATGGTGTTTTTGACGCAAAAGAAATTAATAAAAACTTAACTACATGCAAATGAAGTTCTTTGTCTTTCGATGAAGAGCAATCTCTATACAGGTTCTACGAGACTAAAAATGTATTTTTTCTTTTCAAATAGCAAACTCACACTCACAAAACTAAGAAATTGACTAAATGATTCAATGCACCTAATGCAAATCACTACAAGCATGTAAATCCTAAGATGCAAATCTCTTAAAGCAGAGTGAAATTCCCAAAAAGTCCTTCAGTTTTAACTCATCTTTTGTTGTCCAGAAAGCTAATTCTTGAAATCAAGAACTCCTAAAATAAGGACACCAAAAACACTTAAAAACAAGAAGAAGAAATCAAACGACAACTCCTCCTCACAATCAAGCCAAAAACTAAAGTAAGAAACTTCACAAAAGCTTCAAAAGTTGTAGCAAACGAAAATGAAAATGCAACAACAAAAGCAAATAACAAGTGAAAATGTTTTTTAAGCCTTTGAAATGAAAAAACAAAAAGCAAAGCAAATGTTTTTTTTTTTTTTGAGCTTTTTTGTTTTATAGGGAAAGAGCTCGAAAATACTAAGCACAACTATCAAAATCCACACCAAACGAGACCGAATTTCAAGCACAAACTTCAACAATGCTCCCAAACCTTATAAAGCTAACTCGTAGCAAGATCAATAAGATCAAGAGAAGACCAAAAACTCAGCCAATCAGCCTAGACAAATAGTGCAAACTCGTTGCAAACAAAAACTCTAAAGAAGCAAGAAAAGCTCTTCAAAAATTGCAACAAAACCTAGCCTATGGAACTCGAGAAAACCAGTCAAAAACGAAGCAAAAATCGCAATGCGAAGCACAACACAAAGATAGGAGCGAGTCAGTGAGCAGAAGCTCTCTGTTCTGATAAAGCAGAACAACCAAGAATGCTCAGAAAGCGATCTTGGAACTCAATCCAGAAGTGCCAGCACCAGAAACAACACTTTGCCAAAAAGACTAGTTTTCGATCAAACTAAAGAGAGAACAGACATGAAACTACTTCCTTCACACTTCAGTAAGTACAGAGACTCTGTAGAAACAGGCCTCCACAGCCAGAATGGACCAAAAAGTCAATAAACCCAAAAATTCAAAATCTGCCTAGGTATACGCTACTTTACAGCTATGCAACCAGCGTGCATACGCGTCTGTTCTAAGGGAAACTAGCATATACGCGGGTTCCTTCAGACAAACTCGCGTGTATACGCGACTGTGTGCAGAAAAAAGCGCGTATTTAAAGGTAAATAATGAAAAACAAAAAGAACAAGCCTGGAAAAGACACCAAGACTTCAGACTGACTGCAAGAAAATAAACTGGACTGCAAATGAAAGATAAAACTGTTGGCAACCTACCAAACAGCTGAAACAACCCAACAGGAGAATCACAAGAATGTGATCCCCAGCGGAGTCGCCAGTTCTGTTTTGGGGAATTATCACCCTAGAGGTTCGTTGGGTTACAACCTCCACAGAGTAGGGGCATACTACTTAACAGAGACTCACACAATCATGGACGTTCAGAAAAACCAAATAGAGTAGAATGAGAAAGTTACCCGTTGGTCCTACGGTTGAAGAAGATCCCGCAGGGTTCAAACCCCCAGCAACCGTCCTCCCTTCTTAACCTGAAAAACAAGAAGAAACAAGCACAAAGGACTGGTTGTACAGCATATATCTACTCTAAATGTCAGTGAGATTCATATAAAACATTAAATAAATCATAATGAATGCTTGTATAAAAAATATTCTCATACATATAAGCATACACTAACACGTTTATTTCCGGGGAACAACATGGTACTTCAGTATTATAAAATATCATGTACAAAAGTAACGAGTGGAGAGATCACCTGATCCTTCCACAGCCTTCGCAGACCGTCGTCCGGATCCGTCCAGCCCTTGCCTCGCTAAGACTCCTTCCAAACTGGTGCATACGAGATGTCATATAGGGAGATGAGCATCTCAAGGAAACAAGGGTTTCCTATAATGAACTGGGAAAGTGCAGGAGGCACGGGGAATCAGACTTGGATAGGGAATACCAACAGAGTATAATATCAATAATTCTCTCTCTCCCTTAGGCCATACACATGAGGGCTTTTGGTGCCCACTCCAAGTAGTTTCAGCAGTTGGAAACAGTTGGCCATGTGCTGGGGTGGTTGAACTACCTGAGTAACCATCAACCCAGCCCGAAAATAGGGAATAATTATATATTTTTTAATTATTTTAATGGCATATGCGGAAAAGTCTAGATGGACTCGCGTATACACGCGGAAAATCACGGGCATATTCGCGTATGGGGATTTTTAGACTATTTTTAAGTGAATTTGTCCAAGTCTGTAGGAATGGGTGCCCAAAACCATCAAAGCAATCATGAATCATGTCAAGGTGAGAAATGATGCTATAACAGACACATCTCTCATGGAGCATAAAATCCCATTAAAACCTGAAGAAAAACATTATTAGCAAAAAATGAGAAGAATTAACCCAGTTTTTCTTCCTACCATAGAAACGTAACTTAAGAATATTTTAAATGCCCAAATAATTGTTCCCTTAAGATACTATGATTGGGCTTCTAATTTAGTTTCTGTCAAAAAGAAAAATGGAGAAATTAGACTTTGTGTAGACTTCAGAAACCTTAAAAAATCATCTCTAAAGGATAAATATCCACTACCAAAGATGGATCAACTACTCCAAAAGGTTTATGGTTTTAATAGGACATTAATGATTGATGGATCTTCTGGTTATAACCAGATAATGGTAAATCCATAAGACAAAGAAAAGATTTCCTTTACCACACCCTGGGGTACATTCATGTATGCTAGAATGCATTTTGGGTTATAAAATGTAGGGGAAACATTCGAAAGAGCTATGGATTTAGTGATTGTTAGTAAGGTGAACAAATTTGTTTTTATTTATCCTGATGATTTAACTGTTTTCTCTAATTCATAACAGAAACATAAAAAACACTTAATGAAGGTTTTTGACAGGTGTAGAAATTTTGAAATAACTCTCAACCCTAAGAAGTCTATGTTTTCCATACAAGAAGGAAAATTTTTGGGACACATCATTTCAAAGGAAGGAGTGGTGTTAGATCCTAAAATATTATCTTCTATTCAATCATTAACAATGCCAAGAAATAAGAAAGAAATCCAATTCCTTTTAGGAAAAATTAACTTCTTGACAGGATTCATCCGTAACTATTCTCAAATAGTTAACTACATAACTGGAATTATTAAAAAGGAATCAGGAAGTTAAATGGACTATTACTACTGGATATGCTTTTGATAAAATCAAGAAAGCCATTTCTGAAGCTCCTACCTTGGCCAACCCCAATTATTTCTTACCTTTCAGTTTATTTTCCTTTGCTTCTGAAGCCAATGTTGTTGTTGTCCTTTACTAAAAAATGAGGATTCTGATGATTAGCCCATAGCATTCTTTAGTAAGGTTATGTGGGATGCTGAAATCAACTATGATATGATTGACAAATAGGCCTATGCCCTAGTTCAAGCCTTAAAAAATTTCAAAATGTATATCCTTTACTCATATATTATTGCTTATGTCCCTAACACTACTGTAAAAACTATTCTTACCCAACCAGACACTAATGAAAGAAGAGGAAGGTGGATCACTCAAATCCTTGAGTTTGACCTCACTATTAAAACCACTGAGCTAATGAAGGGACAAGGTTTAGCTAAATTGTTAGCTGAATTCAATTGCAAAGTGTTAATCATAAATTATGTTTTTAAAATCTCTAAGAAGCATACACAAGAACCTTATCCGAATTTAGAAAGGGATAATCCACAAGAAACTTCCTTAAATGAAGAAGGGGAGAATCTACAAGAAACATCCCAATATTCTCAAGGAAATAACCCACAAGAACCTTCTCCTTCAACTCAAAAAATTCCTGTTCACATTGATGAAAAGTTTGCATTGTCAGATTGGTATAGTAATATTGTACATTTTCTGATCAATTTCGAGTGTCCTACTAAATTTTGTAAGAGTTAGTGCAAAACACTCAAGTTGAAATCTATCAAATACTGTATTATCAATTCCAACTTGTATTGGAAAGATCCTCTCAGCATTCTGTTACTTTTTTTGACAAAAAATGAAATAGAAGGAATCATTGAGGAAATTCATGCAGGGATATGTGGAGGAAATTCCGCTTGGAGATCCACAACATACAAGATACTAAGAGTGGGTTTCTGTTAAAATAATTTTTTTTCAAAAGTAGGAGAAAAGGTCAAAAGTTGCATTCCATGTCAGATATTTTCCAATAAGAAAAAACCGACATCTCTTACATTGGTTCTAGTTGTTGTTTTGGCACCATTCCTTTAGTGGGGAATACGTTTTATAAGATAGATTCACCCAACTTCAAGCAATCAACATAGATGGATTTCAACTGCCACGAACTATTTCACCAAGTGGGTGGAGGCCATTCCAGTAAAAAATGCTACAGATACAGTAGTAATCAAAATTATTGAAGAAAACATTCTTTCTAGATTTGGCTGCCCTCAGAAAATAGTGACTGATAATGCCACATCATTCAGTAGTATAAATATGATTTAATTCTTCCAAAAATAAAAGATTTTTATACATCATTCAACCCCTTATTATCCTCAAAGAAATGGTCTTGCACAATCATCCAACAAGAGTCTGGTTAAAGTAATAAAAAGTACTCTTGAAGATCATAAGAAAAATTGGGACAATCATCTTATCTATGTGGTTTGGGAAAATAATATTTCTCCCAAAATATCAATAGGTAAATCTCCATTCCAACTTGTCTATGGTAAAGAGGCCATTCTTCCTACCACTTTGGCTTTTCCTGTTCTTAAATTTTTACAAGAATCTACTAATGAACCTGATGATTTCTCTAGAATGATAAATCAAATTATTGAATTAAATGAAAACAAAGATGAGATTCAATACAAATTGAGAAAGTATCAGAATAAGATGAGGAGTTTTTTTAATAGAAATTCCAGGGAAAGACACTTCAGAGAAGGTGATATAGATTTTATATGGGATGGTAGAAGGGAGTACAGAGATAAACATGGAAAATTTGATAACTTATGGTTTGGACATTTTAAAATTGTTGAAGTTGAACGAAACAATACATTTTTTCTACAAAATTTGGAAGGACAGTTTAATACACTACCTGTCAATGGCGGATTTCTGAAACATTACATATAGTACGGAAGAATATTTTGAATCATCATTGTATATTACCAACTTCTTTTAAAAAATTTCCCAAGTCTGTTTTGTTTTCATAGAAAAGACTCCATAGCCCGAGAAGAAGGCATTTGGATTTGTTTGCTTTCTACATCTCAGAGGGGGAAGCGGCCCCTAGCTACAACTGATGTTGTAACATTATCTAGTTTTGATAAGTTAGCATATATAGTCAAAATAAAAAAAATAAAAAAAATGTTAAGATGGGATATGGATAAAAGAGAAAGAAATTAATAAAATTTTGGTTTATTATGTGTTTTATACATCCATATCAAAATAAAATGTTAGGCTAGATTGCCCTAAAGAAAGGAGGAAAAATTAAAAATAATACGTTAGGTTTCCAAAGAAAAAATGAAGGCTTTAGTTCCAAAAAATAAAAATACACAGTTGCAAGCTAAAATGAGCCTTTTCATAAATTTATATATTAATTATGATTAATTTTTTTAAATGGGATTAATTTTGTATTAATTTATAAACAGTAAAACCTAAAGTTATATGGTTCATGTAATTCATTGTAAGGTAACTAAATGACAAAAGGTGTCTTGTCAAATGTCATATCGCTCGATTACCTTTCAACGATTGAGATCTCCCCTGCCTAGATAAATGACAGACAAAGAGTTCACACCCACCTCGCCCATTTCCCATTAATGCAGGGGGGAGGGGTCCAAAAGTGGTTTTAATGGCTGCCAAAAATCACATATGTGGTTCCCTCTCTCAAGTTTGCAACCCCTCCGCTCAAAACTCGAAACCACTACCCCCCGCCGCTCTGAAATCCATCGTGGTTTCTCTCTTGCCCCGTAAACAATTGTTCATCCCGCTCCTTGACTGTTTTCCCTCCACCACTCTCGTGTCGCCATCGGCCATATATCCATTGACACATCATGTTGACCATTACGACCTTGTAATGTTCATGCCTTCCTATATTCCCACTGAAGCCCTCGCTCCCAAACCATTTGCCCCCATGTCATCTCCTCTAATCTAGATCCCATTTAATCCATTACGGTCACATTAAACCATTAAAAAACAATCATGATCTATAAAAGACTCTTTGCCACACTATTTCTCACTTTTTCTTGACCACTGTACTATTGTAATTGCAGGGAAATTGCGTAGTTGCCTCCATTGACTGATTGAGTTATCACCATGCCTACAATCATCCAATTGAGCTATTTCAATTTTCTTTCTTCTTGAAAACACTATCACCTTTGCTATGTCATTATGTTAAACTTTCGACATGCCCAAAAATCTAAATCCAAGGAACATATTGCAAAAGAAAACCTTGTTCCAACAACACAGGTCAATCATGACCTCATCCCTCTTACAGATGCCCTCTTTAAGGTTATATATTCCTAGTGTGAGATCGATTTCCATGAACTCCACATGTGGCTCAAACAAAAATATCTAGATAAATAATATCATATGATATTTTGGGAGTCACTTCTTCCTTTATTTTCCTTCCCAAAAACCCATGAATTCCATGATTTAATTTCATGGTGTCAAGCCCAATATGACCCTATCAAAAGATTACTGGTGGCCCAAAATGGAAACATTATGTTCACCATCACTACTAAAACCATCAATCAAATGCTTATCATTCCCCAATCGGACCAGATCAGTCATTTCTCAGCAGCCACACTTATGGATGTGTACCATAAGTTGACATTCCCACAAGGAGCTCAGATTTTTGAATTTTTTGTGACCAAGGATGTTGGATTACCCAAAACAAATCCACCATACTCATCCACTATGTTTCCTGAGGCCTCTAGACACTATATATCCCTATTTTGATACCTATTATGATATCAGAATTATGAATCTGTGGATGAAATCATTCTTTAGTTCTTTTCCATTTTCAACAATGAAAAACAACCAATATTCATGTATAATTTCAGCGAAATTTTGGCTGAAAATATACATGAATAGTTTATGAATTTCACTGCACATGGTGTATTTAAATACAATTTCATAATCATTCACTATTTTCTTTTCCAGTAAGGAGATAAATTTCCTACTCATCTCAGCAAGTAGGATGATCAGGGAGTGACTGAATCTGTGATTGATTAGACAGAAGTTGTTAGAGCTACATCAAAAAAGGCATCATTTGCAGATTTAGTAGATTCTTTCATACATCCAGTAAAGTAGCTCCTAAGCAGTCAAAGAGATCCAAGGATTGGAGAGGAAATTAAAAGAGTTTTACATCTAAGTGAACAAACCAAAATAGGATATTGGTATCTATATAAAAATTATACTGAGATCAAGGTGCATGGATGTGATATTTCACCATACAAGCTACCTAAATATGTTCCTATGAGAATATTTTCTCTGGAACATATTAGGCAAATGATAAACATGGTTGACCTGCACTTTGTGTCAGGTAAAATAAAATCACAGTTTAAGATGAAGATATGAATTTGATCATTTATCTACAATACCATATCAATTGGTTCATATGTAGATTCATTATTAAAGAAGGTGAATTTCCATCCCAGCTTCACATGATCCTATGACCCATACGGTATAATCTCTTCTCTCAGATTTGAATTAAAAACAACTCCCTATATTCATACCCCAATTCCATAGATTGAAAATTTTATGAGTCATTAAGAATGGTCTGAAGGGACATTACAGGAAGCATATGAATAGGTTTTGTCAACATCAAATGTGAAAATCTAGTTCCTCGAAGTAAGCAGCTAAAAAGGGAAAGAGAAGAAACTTCATCTTATATTGAAGTTATGCAAGAATTAATTCTCCAACAAAAGAAAGAGAAAATTGGTTCAATATCATTAATAGAGGGAGGACCATCAAATAAAATTGACCTTAAAGAGGTTGAAGTTTGAACATCACAAACTACATCAGTTGGAACCTATTTTCCAATTACTCCTCCTTTTGTTTCTCCTTATAGGGAACCTATGGAACTAAATAAAACTACAGAAAACACTTCTAATGATTACTAGAACATATTTTCAAATTTCTTGGAGATCAAAAAGGAGAATGAAACTCTTAAAGTTAATTTTTAGAGCTAGTTTTGGAAGCAAACATCAACCTCCCAACAAAGACTACTTTCAACCTTTGACAATGAAAAAAGGAAGAATGCATATGGCATTCTTACAATCTTCAATTCCATTTCCAATGTTTTCTCTTGACTACAGGGAGACCATTTTCTCATTTGACACCAGTCAAATACATCCTATTGATTAGATGGACATGCATAGGAAATCTGGTGAAATTTTGTTTTGTACCATGACCACCACAACAATGTCCCTCTCCGAGCACATAACAACACTTTCAAATGTTCAATCTCAGCTCAATATTAAAAAATTGTCATCATTGTCAAAAATATAAAGATGAATACTTTAGAAGACTTGATATTAAATATTGGATATGATCCAAAGGAATGCCATGAAATTAAAGAAATTCTCAAGAAAATGAATGCAGACGTTAAAGCCTTGAGAAAATAGTTCAAAATTCCTTCTACTAAAGATCCAATGACTAAATAAATTGCAAAGAATGAACAGAGCATGGATGGGATGCTCAAAACCATCATTGAGAAAAACATACAATTTAAGAAAATGGAAGAACAGATAGAAGTAATCCTTAAGGAAAAGGAATGAGCACAAGTAGCTTTATTTCCAGTCACAACCATTCCTATATCAGTTGGAGATACAAAAGAATATTCATCGTCAGAAATAACACCATCATCATCAACAATGGTTGATTCAGTCAAATTGACAGAAGGATTGGCTTCACAGAAACAATAAATGAAAATTTGTTAGAGAAATTTCAGAATGTAGAGTTGCCGAAAGTCAAAAAATGAAACCTTCTATGTAGCATAAATGCAGAATATGTATACACTATAACAAAAAAATGCAAAGATAGAAAATGAATCGTTAATGGTTGACACCTTGGCCCAAGCCAAGGAAAGAATATGGATAGAGATCATTAAAGCTATAACAAAAGTATGGCCATCCATACAAATTCTCTTTGAGAAACAAGAACTTATAACCAGATGCATAACATAGATTGAAGTATATAAAATAGTATTGAAGACTATGCCATTAAAAGGTACTTACATGATCAAGGTATTAAACTCAAAGAACAAAGAAGAACTTGGAGGAATTAATATTTCTGACCAAAAAAAGAATTTTGGAAATCAAGAAGGCATTACAGAAGAAGAATTTGATCAAGCAATTGGAGACCAAATGTAAAACTCTCGACTGTGTTCTCCAAAGGTTTCATACGAAGTTCAATGTCTTAAATAAAAAAGGGCTACTAGGATTAGTAGCTATAGATGATAAGTTGATAAAACTTGAATATTAGTGTAAGAAACTGTACACTATTGCAACCACCAAGAGAAAATTTACAGGGATCAAAGGACACAATATAGGAAAGGCTTTCTTAGAAGCCTTAGAGTTTGATTTGAACATCAAACATGAGATCAAGCATATTTTCCTTAGCAGGATCACTTTCTAAAGATACACAAAATTCGATGAGGTATTTAGGAAAATGGTAAATTTACAAATACCAAGCAAGGAAAGATGGGATAAAGTATGTGATACCATTGAGTAAATTGTAAATTCTAGCAAGACAATAGCATAGCAACATTTCTGGGTCTAGTCATCAGCACAACAACAATTTTTGCCCAAGTCATCACCAGTCTCCTTCATAACAAGAACACATCTTTCATCAGTTTCCTCATTTCTATGATATAATACTATTTATGTAATCAACTTAGGATATTTTCTTAATCCATGAACTAGTATGAATAACTCTAATTCTCGAGTTATTAAGAGTTGCACCCTTGGATGAGCATTCTTGTAAGCAACAATGTACAGGCTTTTGAACATTAAGAATAAAAGAAGGATGTTAGATTTTTTTCTTACAACTTTGTCCCCTTGTGAGTTCTTCTTGTTATTTATTTCATATTGGTTCCATATGTATCTAATAGTTATGAAGATAACTATGTAAGGATAACTGAATCTCAGTTGTCTTTAATTCCTCTTGAAGTTATCATCTTTATCAGAGAATGATTTACTGAGCTATTTTTTTATGTCAGTCCCTCTAATAAATAAATTATCAGCATCTTCGTAATGTTAAATATGTTTTGTTAAAATTTTAGACATTGTTTTAAAGTTTTCACACTTATGATCATTTTAAATATTCTCTTTGAGGAATTAAATAATCATATCTTCTTACATTTTCTGCTTAATCGCTTGCAAAATCTAAATTACTATGTGGAATAAATCAACAACCATTTGTCCTATTAATTAATACTACTTAAAAGTTAAAACACAGTTGCTGCAATTTTTTTTTATGCATTATCCATTCAAAAAATTCCAATCTTAAAACAAAACAAAACATTATAGATGCTTTGACATAATTATTGACTCTAATTATCTCAAAGGACAACACAGTCCAGGTCAATTAATACTCCCTCTTTGTGTTATTTAATCCTAGTAAGTTAATAATAGCATTGAACTCGTGGCTCCGTCGAACCTCCATACTGACCCTCGACACTAGGTTAACACCAAGCTTGTGGCTACGTCCACCGGTTGCTCGTGGCTCTGTGGTCTTCCTCCCAGTGGCACAGCCACATTTGGTGTTCCTCCGGTGATGTTAATACATATATTACATAAGAATGCACAGTCAATTACCTCCAAGTAGTGTCACTGCCACCTTAGATCGTACCATGAGCATTGGTCCCTCTGTAACCGTGCGCAGTTTGGGGCATTGAAAGGATACCCAACGAAACAAGCCATAGAAATTCCATTTCCAGAAAAAGCGATAAAAGAAACTGCAACAGAGGTTAAAATTCATAGCTCAAACACAAATATACGAGCTCTGCCTTCATAGAACTAGATCTCGAAGGAAAAAAGTGAATATTTTGGCGGAATATATAATTGTATATATCGTAACTTCTCACCATATGATATGGACCGTGTTTAAAAACACATTATTCTATTTAGTTGGAATCTTAATGCTATTAGTCATTGGTTGCAATTTTCAATAATGAATATAGTCTTTATATTCAAATATGTTCAACAAGGAGGGATTTCATTAATGTGAGGGCTCGATCCAGCTCTTGTAAATGAGATAAGAGAAATTGGCCTCCTCGCACCAAAGAAAGAAAGAAATTCTAGTAAATCAATACATTGAAATAAAACTATTTTCAATTAGAGAGAATAATGGTATTTTATTACACTAAAAGAGAAAATGAGTCCTTCAATAGAATATCAAATGAAAATTTGTTCAGAATTCCTTCAATATCTCTATATGAAAGGCTAGAGTTTGGAAGCCATGTTGAGTTCCTACAGTGGGAATATAAATATTTATGTTTGTGTCAAATTACATTGAATCTTAATGTCTGAATTTTATGAGATATGTGAAAGAAACAAACTTTTGACACCATTTTTCCATATTTCCATTTCCTCCAATTAACTGAAGAAGGGAGAAAGTTGTTATTTGGAAATTATATCAACTACTTGAACTTCAACAACACAATTCAACAAAATTAACTTGTTTTAAAAATGGTTAAAATTGGTAAATTCTTAGAGTTTCTAAATACTTTAATACACTCTACTATTCATGATACAATCGAATTTTGAAAGGGAACTCACTTCGACATTCAAACGTGTTTACAAAATGCACATGGCGAGATTGATTTTTTGCAACTAGAATCTCAGCTTTAGTGAGAAAATTTACAAAAGTGGAGTCATCATTATGAATATGCTTTTGCTCATAACATTGATATGTAATCCCATGAACAAAAAATCAATAATTTTGATCTAGTATCAAATGAAGGAGCATATTTGTTGAAAGAAGAAGAAGTTCAGGATGCACTTTCCAAACCAATTATCAGACCTTTTGAAGAGATTTTCAATTACATAAACATAACTATTCTAGGATATGGCAAGGATATTTGCTTTCATATTCCATATTACTCAAAGTCCATCTAGTTATAGAGTGTTGGATTTGTTCATGACAATCCACCTTCAGATGTTGATAATGTTGCTCCTCTTCCACATCAACAAAAAAAAATTCTTAAATTGCAACATTGTGAATGAGTTGGCCATATGAAAAATCATAGTTTTGATACTCATACGTGTGAGCATTGTCGTAAAATCCCATATTATTCAAACATATGATTAAAAAACAAGCCTCCTACAAGAAAACATATTCACCTTGGATGGATCGCTTCTTGGAAATGGGCTTCCACAGCCAACAAGATATTTTATTCATATGTCGGAATTTCTGCTAGATTATTGAACAATTTTGCAGTGAAATTTTCTCCATATTCTCACCTTGTATATGATGGGGGGGAAATGATGGTAACATACAAGTTTCAAATCCATATCAAGCGAGCCTGGGTCACAACCAGAACCTATTTCTAAATTAGAGTTGTAGACAAAGACAAAGATTCCCTTGAGCACTCTTTTGGTTGATGGTTAGCCTTAAACCATATATGAGGGGTTGATACCTCCCTTTTAGGTTGAGCTTCTCCCTCTTCAAAGAATTGGGGACACTCCTCTATCAAAACATTTCATCTTATTTAGAGTTTTGGAAGAGTTCGAGGAATTGCTTTAAGTATTGTAGAGTTGGTGGTAATGCTTAAGCCACCGCAGGTTGAGACCTCCCTTTTTCAGGTTATTTCTCCCATGTTCATGCAGGTTGCAGACACCCCTTTCTAAAGTTGAATATCTCCCTCTTTAAAGAATTAGGAGCACATTCTCTAGCAGAATACTCAGCTTCATGCAATATTTTCAAGAGTTTCAGGAATTGCATTAGCATTCCACTATTGGTGGTCTTCCTTAAACCAACTCCTTATGCCAACATTTCAAAGAGAACATTCAACCTTGCGATGCCATGCATTTTTTCACATTTTGTATGATAGCTCTCTTCTTCGACTAATAAATACCCCTTTGAAATAACGAGGGAGATGTTGGACACCTAATCCCTTAAGTGTTGGTGTGGAAGTTGAATAGTCAAAGGAAATCAAATAGACCACTTGGAATATGAAACCAAGGGTCACAAGACTTGTATAAATGTGTATCATTATCAATAGTACTGTATTCAATGCTTATTGTTCATGTATTTTTTCTTTGACACGGTTGTCTCACATAGGGTAAGAATTTACCATTACTGACACTATTCGAAAAAGAAACACAGTCCTTGTTTCTTTGAAATATATGTTATGAGAATAAAACTAATCTATAATGTGAAAATTATCGTTTAGCTTATATGGTATGTGATCTCTTTGCATGGATGTTGTGGCAGAGAGGGTTTTATCTCTAGACAACTTATCTAGCTTGGTGTGTGAGTAAGGAGATAACATAATGAAAATTGCATGATTCTAGATTTAAATAAAACTAAGATAATATAAAATTTAAGTATCATAATACGATCTATTGTTCATAGCGTGACATGAACATATGAGTACAAGATATAAGAAAGTATTAGTATTATATTCCAATAAAAGGAGTGAACAATAAATTAATTTGGTATCGTAGGAGGTTCTCTTATTGAGTATTTTTGGTACATATAGTTATTAGGATATGTTCAACATGGTATATTAACTTTGGAGGTATTAGGTGAAAGAAGAAGGATCAAGTACTGCACTGACCATAGAAAAATTAGTAAAATACTAACGCAAAATAGTTACAGATTCAAGAATTAAGAAGACCATGCTATTTAAAGATATACATGAATAAATTTCAGTAATGGGAAACAATTTATTGCTAATATCCGTAGTCGTGATAGATATCAGTTCTCAAATGATATAGATAAATTACTTGATAGGGATAATCCTATAACGAACACTGAGGAGTCTCTCCACTTTCAACCTGGAGGATTTAGATGAAGGACCAAATGAGCTTATTAGGTAAGAGTTATTTATCTTCTATATATATATATATATATAACCAAATTTATACATTCAAAAGACCAATGGACTTATATAAGAATGGAATTGGCATGGGAGTGTAAAGGAGGTCATGTCCTTTTCGATTATCTATTACACGCCCTCTAACTCTTCGTATATTGGGTGAAAATGATTTTTTAAGATGAGAAAAATATAATCCTAGCCGACCTAAGTGGACATGTGTAGGCTCCCTCCATCTCTAATCGTCGTGTCCTCATTCATGGTAAAAAACATGTATAAATACGACGTTTAAACTTCATTCTTGGCATCAATTTTTAGTGGAAATATAGAGAACAAGAGGAGGACAAGGAGATAAACAAAATATCATAATTACAACATTTGGGAAATTATTTAAAGAAGGACTAGGAAGAAAAATTCAAAGATATACTTCTTTTTTGGGAAATGTGTGATAAGCTCGAAATTTGTGATTACAGGGATGTACCTAGGCTCATATATGTGGAGAAAAACTAGCACAATACTCTCCAATAGAAATTGGACCTGTAGTTCTTTTAGACATTTGATTGGGATCACCTGGAACAGAACCAAACCACAGAAAAGTGAAAAAGGAGGCTCAGACCTACCTGTGATTGCATACTCCTAGAGCAAGTAGTTTGGACCTATGGTAGCTACAGGATTTTAGAATCTATTTTCATAGTACAATATCATATCGAGAACAATATTTCATTAGGACCTCACCCTATGCGTTGACTAGTGGTAAAAGGTGTGGTTTGTGGAGGACTGAGATACATCAATTCAGATTAATCTAAACATCTCATACATTGGAGTTAAGGCTACAAGAATTCAAACTTTTATCTATTTAAGCCTTGAACTGTGGTATATTCCCTCCTACCTATGCAGGACTTTAGGGTTGACAACTTGGAGACTCGGATCTGAGGTGGGTTTCGTACTCAAACTTGTAATTTACATAGTAAGAAACATATTGTACTTGAGATCAAATTCGTAAGAATTTTTTTGCCTGATTCTTAACTTACTGTTGGGGACATTGTTAGAGACCCCTTGAAGTAGTGTATGCAATGGTTTTGAGGAAAACATTTGGAATAGAATTCAGAACCTTTGGAGCCATCTTGAAGGATTAGAGGACCATATTTAAATAATTCTAGTAGGTTACTTGAGGACCTTATTGACATTAGCTTGGTGAGATAGACTTGGAAACCCTTTTAGCATATCTAGTAGAAGCATTGTTGTAGATTGGAACAATTTTTTGGACAAGTGAAGACATTGGAGAATGTTTTTGGCATCATTTTTGTAGCTGGGATTGTTTGAAGGCTTTTGGAGACAATCTCAAGAAAATAGAAGGATTTTTGACATTTAGTATGCACAATTTGTGAAGACTTTCTAGCTTGTGAAAGCTTCTGAAGACTTGTTGACTAGTGAATACTAGTAAAGGCTTGTTGACTTGTGAAATATTCTTGGAAAATCCTTAATTGTCTTGAAGTCATTCTTGAGACTTATTGAAGCCCTCATGGAGTGACCTTGAAGAAGGTTTCGGGTGAAGATTGAAGATATCATGTTAAGAAGACTTATTGAATACCATGATGCCTTGTTGATATCATCATGAGGTGACCTTGGAGAAAGTGTTTAGGTACGATGAAGAGTTGTGGATACACCTTCATGTGTAGAAAAAGTTGTCATTGATGGAGTAAATTTAATATCATTTGATGGTAGTGTTGATGAGTATTTTTTCAGGTCTTGTTGAAGAATATATTGGGAATCTTGAAGAAACATAAACTTATATTGAAAAATTTAAGATGAGGGTTGGAGCCCTAGAGGTTGGAGCTTCATAGAGACAATGTTGGTGCCTTGGAAGATAAAATTGGAGCCCTAAAGGACATGAGTCCTCATGAAGACCAGGTTGGAGCCTATACTAGAGATAGGTTTGGAGCCCTAGTGGTTGGTGGCTCAAAGTGACAAGGTTCGAGCCTTGGGAAGTCTAAGTCGGTGCTTGGAAAAATACAGGTTGGAGCCTGGGAAATTGAATATTGGTGTCTTCATATAGGGTTGGAGCCCTACATGTAATTGTATTAAATTTATTGTAAAGAATATATTAATAAAATTATTTATTATTATTATTAATTTTTTGTTCTAATATAAGTGATCTAATTGGTAAAAATAACAATTGAATAGAAATATTGATTCAGCCCCCTCTCAGTATTTCCAACAATTGGAACCTGAGCTAGTACCTTCATTCATAAGACTAAAAAATTGAATGTTTATTCTTAGAGCAGAAATGAAAAATAAAAGGAAGAAATCCTCCAATCCTTCTAAAGATGTCTCTTCCTTAGCCATGAAATCCGAGGACAATGAATTTGGGAAAATTCCATTCTTCAATGGAAACATTGATATATGGAAGATGAGAATGAGGAATTTATTAATGGCTCAAGGTGTCGAAGTATGGGAATCAGTGATTAGTGAAAACTCGATGGAAGAAGAATAAAAGGAATATACTTCAAGAGAAATGAAATAAATATTGAGTGGTTTACCAGATCCTATAAATTCCAAAGTGGAGAAATACTCATTAGAAAAAGGTATATGGGACAAACTTCAATATCTTCACTCAAGAGGAGCATTGACCATGACTGATAGTCAAGAAGATGGTGGAAAGAAAGAAGTAAATCTATAATCCATTAACGAAGTTCAAAATAAGAGGGAAGACATCAAGGCTAAGGAAGACATGGAAGATGAAGAAAATAAAGATGACTTCGAAGAAGATCTCATGGAAAATCTTGTAGTTTCCCTCTAAGAGATAAGTAGTTTGAAAAATAAAAATGAGGAGGTCAAGAAGCAATCACAAGATGGTGAACATGATCTTGACAAGGTAAGAAAATATGTTAACCTATACAATCTTCAAGTTCAAGAAAGAGATGAAAATCTCGGCAAGACATAAGGCTTCCAAGACATAATAACATTCGAATTCCATCAAGACAAACTTGGAAGACAATGTCAAGGATGAACAAGGAAATGGATATCATCGAAGAATATCTAGGAAGATTAATGGAAATCACCATTTCTCATGTACCAAAATTTATTTCATGGTTATTGTTATTCTTGCTAAAATTTTGGACACATGGCTAGCATTGTAGAGAATATGGAAATCCCTATCCGTTCTCTAGGACAAAATTTACAAAATGAAATGATCCTCTCTCTTTCATGCTTAAGACTAAGTGCTTCAATTTCATAACACGAGACATATGGCTCGTGATTGTAACTTCACTTGGGTTCCTAAAAAACCTTGAAGCATGTCTACCAAACCATAAATAAAGTTGCTTAAGTATGGAGAAGGAATCAAATTGAATCAGAAAATCTCTCGAGTCAAACCAACAAAAAAACATGTTGTTGACCCAATATTTGACAAGTTTTGATGATGAGAACTCTGCCAAAAAAAATTCCTAGCATGATTTTAGATGGTGCTTATAATTATGGTTTATTCTATTTCCTAAATATAGAAAAGAAATTGGTTTGATAGATTTGTGACCTGTTCATGTGGAATCAAGATCATGGACCAGTGGACTAAATCTCTGAAGAAACAGGTTGTGGGAAAATTATTTTGAAAACTATTTTGAGGTAGCTCTTTGGGTATTACTAAGGGAGACTATCAAGATACCATGTATCATTGTTGGAGCAAAAATATTGGAGTGGGCTTACCAAAGGATAAGTATTGGTGTTATTTTTTAATAAACCTCCTCTGTAGCAGTAATCCAATGATGAACGTGACTTTCAATTGATCACAAGGAAAGAAATATTTTTTGAGCTATAGGACTTTATGTGGGAAGGGGGAGTTGGTTCATCAAATGTAGTAATGAAAACACATATTTCAAGGACCACATTGCCAGAAGGAAGAGAACCATGACAAGGGGAGAAAATATCTATCTTGAAGAACTATCGTTGTTGAATAAAATAACATGGGATAAGCATATCAAGAAGCAACCTGATAGGGGAAGTTCTTGGGCATCCTATTTGTCATTGATGTCAAAGGGGAAAAAATTGTTTGAAAGGCAAGAATATTACCATCAATGAAAAAGAAGGAGATTGTTCATCAAGGTTTTCATTGATGTCAATATGGCATTATTTGTGATGGAAAATATTCTTGTCATACATGTCCTAAAGATGTTTCCCTAACCCTAGCATGGAGATGATGCATGATATAATAATGAACATTGAAGCCCTAGAAACCGTCCTATGCACATGCATGCATAATAATTAAAATATGGTGTTCTAACCTTTTTGAATATGCTTATGATACAGTTAATATACTTGAATAGAACCCCAATCCTTAATGGAGCCCTAATTATTTCCCTAATAAAAAACATGCTATATGACACCCTTGTTCTTGATGAAGAAGCCCCAAATCCTAAATCTCTTAACTCGTGACAATTATGATTGTTGAAAGTCATAAAGAATCCCTAATACTAATAAAATTAATGGTGTAATTCTATGATGAAGGATGTCTAAAAATTGAATTACTAAATCCTAAGGATAAAATACCAAAGGTTTCCTTAAATAAAACAATAATGGAAGTTTCACAAATATTATTTTATAGATGACCATATGACATTATCTAAGCATGGAATTGGCATAGGAGTGTAGAGTACGTCAATCATTTTCCAATGAGATGTTATATGCCCTCTAACTCTTCGTATATTGGGAGAAATGATTTTTTAAGATGAGAAAAATATAAGCCTAGCGGACCTAAGCTCACCTATGTAGGCTCCGTCCATGGCCAATAGTTGGCTATAATGCCCCACTTGATCCCATAAGGAAAATTTTGATTAGCTTTTAATTAATCTGTAAATAATGACTTATAATTTTTGAGTAATATCTACACTTGTGAAATTGTAATTTTATTTTATTTTTACTAGTATGACCTTTATTATTTATTACAATTCTAATATGTCTTCTCAAATCAAATATTAGATGAGGTATGGTATTTCCTCATTTAATTCTAAAATCAAATATCTAGAATTTGTACATCCAATATCTCATCTCAGTTTAACTTGTAGATAAGGTATGGACTTCCCTCATTTAATTCTAAAATCAAGAATCTAGATTTTGTACAACCAATATGTCATCTCAATTTAACTTGTAGATAAGGTATGACCTTTCCTCATTTAATTCTAAAATAAAATATCTATATTTTTTACATACAATATGTCATCTAAATTTACATTTTGGTCTTCATCCATTTATTTTTGAATAAAATATCTATATATGGTAGGAAAGTCAATGTTAATAAATGAGAAGGATGGGGGGGTAGTCATGAAATTAATGGCTAGCAGTAGAAGTGGATGAGAGGAAAAGATATAAAAGGGAAGGAGTTTGTGATGAAAGGGTGGATTTTGGTCTTGTTGTGGCATTGAGGGGGATTTTGTTCTTGTTTTGGCATTAAGGGTGATTTTGTTCTTGTTGTGGAATTAAGGAGGATTTTGGTCTTGTTTGGAATTGTGGATGATTTTGGTATTATTTGGCATTGTGGAGGATCCTTGGTCATGTTTCGGCATTGAGGACAGATTCTTGGCCTTGTTTAGAGTTGGAGGGTGTTGATTCTCTCTTGGACACACTACAGTTGGTTGGACATGGGCTCAGAGCGCTAGGGAGCGTGTGGAGGTTTCCTGGGCTAGGAAATCAATCCTAGTTGGCTAGGACGTAAATCTAGTGGAGTAGCCCAGCAGGAGCAACTCATCAAAATCAGGAGCATCTCAACAAAGTTAGTGATACAGGTATTCTTTGATTTCTAATTAGTTATATAAATTGCTGAAATAAAAATGGAATTAATTTGTTTAATATGTTGTAAATAAATTTTACTTGTATATTATCATCAAATACATGTTGAGATAGAAATATGTTATTCTCCTTCATTATGTGTTTAATTTCAATAATATATTGGTTTGGTTAGAAGTCCCAGCTTAGGTCTTCACATATGGTATTAGAGCCCAGATTCAAAATCTGAGGCTTAAAACCCATCAACCGTTGCGAAATTATATATATTATTAAAAAAATAAAAAAACAAACAAACAAACAACCAAACTTATAAAAACAATGCAAATAATATATATATATATATATTTATAAAAATAAAATGTTAATGTGAATTTCTTTCCTTTTAAAGAAATGGAATAATCTTTATCATTGCCCTCAGATAGCCTTAATCTTAGCTTCTGAATATGGTTCTACCCTAGACATGTCAAGGCCTAGTGCTTCATAGTGATGTGCTAATGCATAGCTTTCATAAGTTCGCATTCTTACTTCCGTTCATTTACAGTTTTATCCTTGTAAGATTTATCTGTCTTCCAATACTAGTCTTCCTGTTGGAAATTCTGTTGTTGGTATGCATCAGAGTCATTTTCATACCACTTTTCATACCTCCTCTTCTACTTGCTTCTCTCTCTATTGAAAACACTTTACATTTGCTTGATGCGCTCCACCCTCTCCATTTCTTCATCAAACTCTTCATGCATTCATTGATTGTATCTATACCAAGAATCTTCCCTCATTTGGTTGTTCTGTTGAGCCACACTAGCTCCACCTTGTTTCTGTGAATATCTTGGTTGCCTTCCCCTGTTCACCTGAGAATGGAGCCACTCTAGAGTACTGTGTGCCTTCCCCACCTGTTCAGTGCCACCTTGCTCATAAGATTTACACTTCCTACAAAATTCACTATGATTTTTGTTGCTAAAATGATAATTTCACGTGCACTCCCATTACCTTTGGCAGTCAATTTCAAATCCATATGAAAAATGTGATGACATGTTGCACGTAAGAAATTTAGACAAAATTGCTTTAACACCTTCCTTCGCAATCTACTCTTCCCTTTTCTTTGACCTTTGAAATTCTTTTGCAAGTGGCCCTACCATAGATATGAATGGTACTTCGTCTCCAAATCTTGAACCCAACCGATCAACGAATTTGGGTTCAACTCCCCTCAAACATTTGAGACCTCAAACGAGTTCCTTACTTTGATACAGAGTCAATGAGCCTTTCCATTGGGGTTTAGTATTCCATTTGGAGTGGTGGTAAAACACAGTTCATCGTTAGAATCATAATCCTCAATCTTCTCTCTATGTCATCTAATATTGTACCAAAATCTTCATCCACATATCTTTTAGCTTCCCCATTAGACTTCCCTCATTTCCCCTAACTAATAGTGATTCCTCTATGAGAACCTATTTAGCAATATAACAGAAAAGGGACAATCCTGTCCTTCTAGAAATAATCATACAATCAGACAGATTGAGTCGTATGCAAGAGTACATCCCTTGTTTCCCGCATTATGCCTTCATTGCTTGATATTCCCATAGTAGACAAAAAATTGTCCTTCTCTTTGAAGCAGTCAAGAAAAAGCGAATCACAAGGGCAGAGAAAACCGCAAAGTTACAGAGATTTAAAATTAATTTCCACATTGTGGGGAGGAAGTGTTTCAATGGCATTCACAAACACACCTAGTGTTTTTAGCTATGTTGTCACATCACTTTAACTGACTCGCCATGAGACCAAGGCTGCATGTACCATCTCCATTTCCGCCCTCCCTTGCTATTTTGTCCTATCAATAATGGTGTCTAGTTCCAATGCAATTGTATTAGAACCTTCAATCCATGTTGCTACAAATCATTACATAGATTCGGCTTTCCTAGAACCCTTTTGTCTTAGTACTCTTCTAGATTTCCATCCTCAACTGCGTACAAAAAATCTCCTTAAGAACCCTAAAAATGTAGCAACAGGAGCCTCTGGATGCCCCGAAGAAAATACAAACGCTAATCCCCTATGTAATCAATTTTATCCATACAATGGAAATTATGCATTTTATCTATAATAGAAGGAAATTGTTAATATAACCTTTACTACACTTGTTCATGGGAATGGAAATCCCTTGAATGAATGCCCTTAAAGCTATACCCCCGCCCCTCCCCCATCATAAACCACCATCATTTCATTCCTTGTGATCAGCTTAGGCTTCCTGAATTCCATTTACATTTTGTGGAAAATTCTAAGTCCCTCGTCAAAAATTTCCATTATGGGCATAGCTTGCAATGAGTGTATTCCACCAAACTAGATTTATTTGAGACATTTTGTCAAACTCATTGTGTGTAAAAACCATAATCGCGCAGTTTACATACAACACTGCACACAAAAATATTTTACTCGAACCCACTCATGATTATGTAATTATGAACCTCCTTGCCCCGTTTAAGGGATATTAGAAGGGCCCATGCATTGAGAATAAAGGAAATGGTGAAATTGTTCAGTTGTATATATTTCCTTCGAATGTGAGAGAAAATCGCAAGGGTTCTCACAGTGCCCATTCTTGGCATGTCCTCAGATCATCCAATTCCAGAAGAATACATCTTCTTCCATCAATATAGCGAAAACCAAACGTGCATCCAAAACTCATTTACTTCCCATGAATGCATGCTACTGAACACCATTTTGATAATGTGAGCATGGAATCCTCATTGGCACACGCTTGCAATAGAAATTTTGTTGATTCGTAACATATATAAAGTTATTTGTGATGATAAGTGAAAGAGAAAATAACGAATGGAAAAGAACTATATCAAACTTTATAATGTTATACCTGTCATAAGCCAATTAATAATTAAATTTATTAATTAAGAATTTGGAATTATTAAATGTTATAATAAATAAAGTAGAGCATCATGTTATGTAATGGATAATATAATTAAAGTTATATACAAATATATATATTTAGTAAAGGAATATATTTATTTTATTTTCACCTTAAACATTTTAGGTATGGTTTCAAAATTTTTAATCATGGTACTAATATATGTTCACATTTAAAATTTTTGATAAATGACCAGTAAACTAGATTATATATATATATATATATATATATATATATATATATATATATATATATATAGTCATAATATAACTGGAGTTTTAAATTATTTTCTTTTCCATTATATTTCATACCTCATCCTCAAAGGAAATTTTGAGTGGAGAGTATGCTCAAAGAGCCAAAGAACTATAGTCAAAGGATTGTCCTAGTAAAAGCTTAACAACCATTGGAGTTGGTTTCTCATTTTACTTCCCAAGGTAAATATTGTGTTGATTGTGCCTTGAATGGTTTTGATATTTCTATGTCTAAGAAAGAAATATGTGTATCATAGTTAGTTAAAAAAAAACATAATCATAATAATAATTTAAGATCTCTTCTTTATATTTAAAACTACTTGAAATAGGATTAATGGTTTATTAGTGATTACACAAGAAGGGTTCCAAATTTCATTCTAGATGAGCATTTTAAAAACAAATTAGAGCGAACTAATGCTTCAGTATACTAAGCCAATTCATTAATTATGGTAATTAAAGAAAGTAATTTGGTGTTAATAAAGCATTAGAGCATGACTAACATGGGAATTGCACCAGTAACCTAACTAGTACTAAGAGAAAATTTGTAGGAGCTCACACATGAGAGGACATCCTTTGGGATCTGATCAATATTAGTAGGGATTATTATTATTTTTTTCTAAGTAATTATAACTTCTATTTATAAAACATATAGTACATGGATTTTCTGGCCTCTGGAATTGTTGGACTAGCCAATTCCAGAGGCATTGTTCATCAAAGGATCAAAATTGTGACTGTCCCAGAAGGGGAAACTAGGCAAACCAATTTTACTGCAACTGCCCACCACGGGGAAACCAACTTCATACAAAAAGTAGTGGTGAATGACGAAAAAAACTAGGAGCAACATAGTAGACGAGAAAAAGAGACTTGAACTAAAAAGAAACTTGTAGAATCTAGGTGTCATTTCGTGGGGGAGGTGGCTCCTCCACAATTAGGCACCTTTACTCTCCAGTGTCATCTGAAATATTATCCCAAGGCACAACATGGTCAGGAGTGATGGCGGTGCGTGCACTTCCTTTGCCTTTATCATCACTAGAACAGTCCTTCCTACTGCTGTCGCTGCCACTGTTGCCACTGATGGTGTTGCCCTTGATTTTACTGCTGTAGGAGGGAGCGCCATGGACGACGGGGAGAGCTTCATATTTTCTCGAGGGCGGCTGAGGCATCAAGTCTATAGTGGAATTTATGAACATTTTCCTGGGGCGAAGGCTTTCAGCATTGAAGGCTTCCTCCTTGAAGCTTATAGAGACAGTGGCAATGATGTGAGGACAGTCCATGGTGTAATTGAAATTGAATTGGTCAGATTCTACATTCGACAGAGAAGGCAACATCTCTAGATTTGGCAGTGGTGGGGAGGAATGACTGGTGGGGTGGCACACAAGAGTTAAATACTGTGACCTCCTCGAAGCTAGGTCTTCGCCTCTACCACTGTGGGTTGCAGGATATCGACCAATTGAGTCCTCGAGGGAAGGATATGAAGGGTCTGAGTGGTTTGAAAGTGGAGGGATAAAAGCCCTTCTACGCCCACTGCCATGGTGGCAACGCATACAGTGGCACCTAGGCATATTGGTGCTCATGGAGGCGTAGTTGATGGGCTGGGAAAGCAGGGCCGAATGAATAGAGTTCTGTGGAGACGAATGAGCAGAGGACGGAGGAGCCGAATGAGCAGAGAACGGAGGAGCCTAAGGCTCAGTGTCAAAGTTAAGGATGCAATGGAGGCTATGGGAGATGTGGTGGCTGGGAGAAAGGAAAATACAGCAATCAAGGCTGCATCACCTCCCTATGGGCATTTGAGAGCTCGGTTCTGAGACCACAGAGGGACATATGCAACTCAAGGGAAATAGAGGAAAGTTGTTGTTCGGAGTCATTTTGAAAGATGGGTGAGTGCATCGGCAGGTGAGTGTATTAATGGAGCGATGGTAGGTGTAGTTGGCATATATTAATTCTCGTGGCTTAAGCCCATGCGTGACCATGTGGCTGAGCCATGTGTCACACCATGGGCTCATTGTATGCCCTCCTTCACTGCTCACCCGCATCCAGGATTGTAGATTCCATGTGCACCAGCTTAGTGCATTCCTGTATGAGAGAGGTATCATGGAGATTGTTGAGGGGCCAGAGTAGAGGGCATGTATACAGTTCACTCCCTTATTTGCTAGCAGATCCACTATTTTATTACCTGATCATTTGACATGCTTGAAGGAGATCGCTTGATTCTGCTTTAGCCACTATTCTGTGAGCTCAAATCTAGGAGCAAGACACCAACTCTTAGCAACCTTTGAGGCCGAAGCACCCATGAGAAGATGAGTCGCTTCATTAATGACGATTTGAGAGTCTCCTTCAATTTCAATGGGGAAGTAATTGTGCCTTTGAGCAAGAAAGAGACCCTGCCATAATCCTTCTAGTTTAGCTGGATTGTTGGAATCCCATAGTATGGATCCAAAGAAGATCAAAAGGGAGTTTCCAACATAATCTCAAAGGATGCCCCCAAATCCTGCAACTCCTGGATTTCCTTTGGGGGCTCCATCGAAATTCATCTTAATCAACCCTGCTGGAGGAGGAATCCAAGTGATGGGTGAATCTTGTTGGTTGGGAGGAGTGCTAGAGTTGGAGGGGAAGAATGGTATCGAGAGATGGAAATTTTCTCGAATGAGTTTCTCCTGATCTTGAGTTGGAATATCAAAGTCCTGCCAATGGTGAAGATCCAGAGTTTCTTAGAGGTTGATGCAGAGGTTGTTCCAGATGGTATCCAGGGGGGTGATCTGATTCTTAAATATCCTTTTGTTCCTTTCTTTCCAGAATGTCCATAGGAGAAGGCCTAGTAGAAGATTCCATAGTGTGTTTAATAACTTGTTGTTGTAAGGTGCCAAGGGCCAATTACGAATGGTACTGACAGCATGACCTTGTATGAGATTTGATCTTATGCATTTAAAGATACTTTTTTCCCACATTTTTTTGGCTAAGGTGCAAGTGTCCATAAGGTCCTGGATTGTTTCGATTTGCATTGAACAATTAGGTCACCTGGAAGGTCCTATAAATCATTTTTTTAGAATATTATCCCAGGTGAGGATGCGTTTGTTTCATAGGAGCTAGAGGAAGGTAGAGACCTTGGACCAGATGTTAGGTTACAAAATTTGGAACCAAAGTTGATATTTTAGTTCTTGGGTGGGATACATCAAGGTGTATGCTTCCTTGGTTGTGAATGTGCCTTGAGGAGATTGTTATTCTATGAATATCTAATTCTTATGTTGTTGAGCTCTGTATCAATTTCCATATTTATTTCCCCCTACCAATTCTTGCAGATCTGAGTTGCTGGTATCCATTGACGGTATCCCTGTACTATGGAGGGTGCCCAGAAATGTTTGATTTTTTTATCCAGTTGGTTAAGGTGATCCATGTGTTGCTGAGGCCGTATAATATTTACTAATTTGGTCCTTTGTTGCCAAGAATCTGACCAAAAAATGGTTGTACCTCCATCTCTAACTTCCCAGAAACTGTGCTCTTGAATGAGGGCTCTATGCTGTTTGGTGGAATTCCATATAAGTGAGCCCGTATCATCCATTGTCAACCTGATAAGATCTTTTGGGTGTCTATTGTTGGCATATTTGACATTCCATAGATGTGCCCATGGTGTGTTTGGTGCAGATAACCATTTCCACTAGATACGTGTGCCGATGACTGCGTTGCTGTGATTCAGATCTCTTAGGCCTAGACCACCATACTTTTTTTACATGCATACTATTGACCATTTTACCAGAGCCTATTTGCGGTTTTTATCAGAGGAGCCCCAAAGGAAATTACGTTGTAGATTTTTGATCTTTTTGAGAACCGATTTTGGTCCCGCAAGAACTGAGAAGAGATAGAGGGACATAGACTGTAAGACTACTTTGATTAGGATAAGTCGGCTAGCAATATTAAGGGATCTATAGGTCCAAGAGGAGAGGCATGCTTCAGGTTTCTCTAAGAGCTCTTGCCACGATGAAATTCTAACCATGGACTCAATTAAGGGCACTCCAAGTTATTTTGCAGGTAGAGAAGATATGGAAAAGCCAAGAATCCTAGCAATGTTGGCTTGGGTAATGGTTGGGGTATTGAAAAAAAAGATCTGAGATTTTCCAGCATTGATAGAGGTACGTGAGGCATCCGATAAAGTGTCAAGAAAATATTTTAAAGTGAGAGATTCTTGAACCGATGAATGATCAAAATGCATATTTTCATCAACAAACTGTTGGTGGGTGGTTGGTTGGGAGCCTTGAATGGAGATTTCACGCAGGTTTTGAGAGTGGATGGAATTTTCAATAAGATGACCTAGCCCTTCTGCCATGAGGACAAAAAGGGAGGGGGAGAGAGGATCCCCTTGGAAAATGCCTCTGGAGGGAGAAAAATGGTGAGAAGGGATACCATTGATGAGGATAGAGTACAAATGGGAAGAAATGAGATTCATAACCCATCTAGTCCAAGAGGGGTTGAAGCCAAAAGCAGTGAGCTTCTTCTTGATATAGTCCCAACTTGATTTGTCAAAATCTCTGGAGAGATCAATTTTTAAGAGCATACCTACCTTCTTGGTGTGTTTCGGGGAGTGAATGACTTCATGAGTGAGAATGATCCCATCTAGAATCTCTCTTCCTTCAGCATATCCTGTTTGTTCCAGCGAGATGAGCAGTGGAAGCGTGGTCTTGAGCCTGTTAGAAATAACCTTCGAAATCACTTTGTAGCTAACATTGCATAATGAAATGGGTCTATATTTATCAGGGGTGCTAGAATGTTCCTCTTTTGGAATAGGAGCTAGAAATGTAGCATGGAGAGAGGGGAAAATCCAATGCAGTTCTCTATATTCCTCAACTAGATTCCAAACTTCCAATTTAATGAGGTCCCAGAAGCGATGAAAGAAATTGGAGGTGAATCCATATGGACCTGGGGCTTTTCCATCTTCGAATTGAGTCATTTCTTGTTCAACCTCCTGAAGGGTGACTGGGTGGAGGAGCATACTATTATGATCTTTTGTGATAATCTTATGTTGGATGACCTTGCTGATTTCATGTTGTCTGCTTCCTCGGGGTTCTTGTAGCACAAACTTGAAGTGATTGAGGATTTATTTCTCAATATACTCATGTTCCTTGAGCCTTTCTCCTTACTGATTATGTAGTTGTGCAATCCGATTGTGCATTCATATTTGGATGGTTGAGCAATGAAATAATTTCGTGTTTTTTCCCCTTCCTTTAGCAATCTTGTTCAGGATTTCTACTTCTAGAGGATTTCCACTTGCTTTATTTTTTCTTCTAGTTTGGAGAGAATACTATGTTCCTAAGTAGATAGAGACTTTGTTCTTCCTTCAATGATTATGCACCACTGAAGTTAATTCATGGTTTTTTCTAGAACCTTCTATTGTTGAAAGATATTACCAAAGGTGGAGTGGTTCCATTGCTTGATCTGTGTCTTGAGATGTTTGAGATTTTTTTGGAACTGATACATTTTTGATCCTGTCAGAGGTATGAAGCTGCTCCATATATTTGTGACCATGCTTTTTAATTCAGGACGAGTAAGCCAAAAAGCTTCAAATCTGAAGGGACACTTAGTGGTGGCTCTGGGACGCAGCCATTGCAGAAGAATGGGCTAGTGGTCAGAGCTAGAAAGAGGTAAAATGGAAAACTAAATGTCTCCCCCTAGGTGGATAGAATTATCCGAGATTAGGAGGCGATCAAGCTTGGAGGCTATTTACTGAGAGCCTGTGTGCTTATCGTTCCAAGTATGCATGCCATTATAAAAGGGAAAATTAATTAACCAGTTTCTTTGGATACATTCCTTGAAGTGGTTTCTCTCTATATCTATTTTAGCCCTTCCTCCATTCTTTTCTTCTAGCTTGGTGATGTTGGGTAACCAGCTCCAAAAATATAAGAAAAGAGATATGAACGCCTTAGAAATAAGCCACTTCGAGGGGGCAACCCCCAATACATTACATAAATGAAAAATTCTTGGATGATACAATTTACAAAACCTCCTTTCTATATATAGGAGTCCATGGGGCCATAATGTAATCCTAGTGGGCCACAATGTAATCCTAGCCGACCTAACAATAATAATTTAAGGGCACAATAATAACAAAATGGGGGTTACAAGGGTACAATAATAACAACAAGGGGGTTACACTAACAACAATAAGGGACTATACTAGTAATATAGGGACCTAACATGCCCCTCTCCTTCAAAAAAAGTGTTGTCCTCAACGCTTGAGTAGCTCTGTGTGCTTTTGTATAAAATTCTCATCCTCCCATGTAGAATCTTCAGTGGGTAAGTTCTTCCACTTGATGAGATACTCTGAAATTGATCGATTCCGTAGTTGTCGAGTTCTTGTTTCCATGACCACTTCAGGTTCCAATATGATTTTTCCTTCCTCATCAAGTTCTGAAAATATTGTTTGAACTGGAAGATTTTCACCTATAACCTTCTTTAAGCATGAAACATGGAAAACTGGATGTACTCGCGAAGAAGCAGGAAGCTCCAATTTGTATGCCATAGTACCAATCTTTTGCAACACCTTGTAAGGACCATAGTAGTTTGGCGATAATTTATTATCCTTCTTAGCTTGCTTGAGGGAAATTTGTTTATATGGTTGTAGCCGTAAAAATACCCAATCTCCTACATCAAAACTTCTCTCGCTGCGATGTTGATCTGCCTGTTGTTTCATTCGATTTTGTGCCAAATTCAGGTTATCCTTTAAGAGTTGGAGAACTTCTTGTTGATGCTCGATGTGATCTTCGACTACTTGAACCTTCGAATTTTCCCTTAAAGATGATGTAATCGATGGTGGATGATATCCATAAAGTGCCATAAATGGGGTCATTTTTGCTGCAGTATGGAAGGAAGTGTTATACCACCATTCAGCGAGAGGTAACCACTTGACCCATTGTGTTTGTTTATCATATACAAAACAACGAAGACATCCTTCCAAACATTTATTTACTATCTCTATTTGACCATCAGATTGAGGATGATAAGATGAGCTATGAGCTAATTGAGTACCCAAACAAGAAAATAACTCCGTCCAAAAATTTCCCGTAAAAATCGGATCTCTGTCGCTCACAATAACCCTTGGGCTTCCATGTAGCTTTTGAATTTTGTCCACAAATGTAGTAGCAACTGTACTTGCTTTAAATGGATGAGATAATTCACAAAAGTGTGCATACTTGGTAAGTCTATCAACTACCACCATGATGACATTCTTTCCTTCAGACTTAGGTAAACCTGTGATAAAATCCATTGAAATCTCCTCCCAACGTTGACTTGGAATGGATAAAGGTTGTAGAAGTCCCGGTGTCTTAATTGTCTCAACTTTATTCCGCTGGCAAACCAAACATTCCGCCACAAACTTTTGAATATCAGATTTAAGGCCATCCCAAAAAAATTCTTTCTTCACCCTGTGGTAAGTTTTTAAAAATCCCGAGTGTCCTCCTAAAGGAGAAGTGTGCAATTCCAGAAGAATCTCTTGTTTTAGTTGGGAATTCTTACAAAGATATAAGCGATCTTTGTACCATAAGGAATCATTTTTCCAACTAAATGTATCAGATGTACTAGGATCTTGCTGCAACTTTTGAATGAGTGTCCAGACATCTTTGTCCTTCTTCCATTCATCTCTTGCTTCGGTTATCCAATCTGGTTGGATAATAGAAATGGCACAAAGCAATGCTTCCACCTCCTCATTCTTTCTTGAGAGTGCATCTGCAACAACATTAAGCTTTCCTTTTTTGTAGATTATTTCAAAGTCATAACCCAACATCTTTGTGACCCATTTTTGCTGCTCTTCTGAAGATAGTCTTTGTTCCAAAAGTGTTTAAGACTATCATGATCAGTTTTTACCTTGAAGTGTCTTCCCATTAGGTAAGTTCGCCATTTCTTTAGTGCATGCAGTATTGCTAACATTTCCTTCTCATAAATAGGTTTTTGTAAATACTTTCATTTGATTGGACGACTTTCAAAAGCAATGGGTCTTCCTTCCTGCATTAAAACTGCACCAATTCCATTTCCTGAGGCATCACATTCCACAATAAAGGTTTTTGTGAAGTCTGGCGTAGCTAAGACCGGTGCTAGGTACATTGCCTCTTTAAGATGTTCAAAGGCCTTAGTTGCTTCAGGAGTCCATGAAAATGCATCTTTCTTCAATAATGTTGTTAGAGGTGCTGCTATTCTCGCATAATTCTTAACAAACTTGCGATAATACCCTGTTAACCCGAGAAATCCTCGCAACTTCTTTATGGTTGTGGGGACTTTCCATTCCTTAATGGCTTTAATTTTGTTAGGGTCTACTTTAACACCCTCGTGAGATACAATATGACCCAGATATTCCACCTCTAGTACTCCAAAGAAACATTTGGATGTTTTTGCATATAATTGTTTCTCCTGCAATAGTTTGAGCACCCTGTCAACATGTTCAACATGATCCTTCCAAGACCTGCTGTAGATTAGTATATCATCAAAAAATACTAGCACAAATTTTCTAAGGAAGGGTTTGAAAATGAATTCATCAACCCTTGAAATGTAGAAGGTGCATTGGTAAGGCCAAAAGGCATGACCAAAAATTCATAATGACCCTCATGAGTTCGAAATGCTATTTTTGGAATATCTTCAGTCTTCATTCTAATTTGATGATATCCCGAACGAAGATCCAACTTGGTAAAATAAATTGCTCCATGTAATTCATCCAATAATTCATCAATCACAGGAATGGGAAATTTATCTTTAATGGTGAGCTTATTGAGCTCCCTATAATCCGTACACATTCGCCATGATCCATCCTTCTTGTGTACCAAGACTACAGGAGCAGAGAAATAACTTTGACTAGGTTGAATTATACCCGCCTCTAACGTTTCTGCAATCATACGTTCAATTTCTCTCTTTTGGAAGTAAGGATATCTATAAGGCCTGATGTTTGGAGGAACACTTCCTGGAATCAAATGAATAGCATGATCATGATCACGAATAGGTGGGAGTCCTTTGGGAGTTTCAAACACCTTGGAATGATTGTCCAAGACTTGTTGGAGATCTGCAGAAACAGATGATTTTGATGTCGGAACTTCTAGTGAGCATAATTGTGCAATTACGCCTCGTTGTTCTTTATTTAGAAGCTTTGTCATGACATTAGAGCTTATTATCCTTCTTGGCTTCCCTTCAATACCCCGTAATTCGACTTCCTTTCCTTCTGAAAAAAATTTCAAGAAAAGTTCTTGAAAATTAAAAGCTACCGTCCCCAATGATTGTAACCATTGTACTCCTAGTACAACATCAGCACCTCCCATAGGAATGGAAAGCATTGGACTAGTCAATACATATTCCCCCATGGTTAGCTTGTTATTATGGCATTTTCCAGAGCAATTTATAGTTCCTCCATTTGCAACCATCACTTGACATTCTGGTGCTGGGTATAGGAAACAATTTAATTCCTTGGCTACCTTACAATGAATAGAATTATGGGTGCTACCTGAATCAATCAACACTATTACCCTTTTCTTCTTGATCTGTCCTACTATCTTGAGAGTTTGAGGAGTGGTAATTCCGGCCAGTGCATTACATGATATGGTCGGATTCATTTCTTCCTCTTCTATGGCCGGTTCCTGGTGTATATCCTCTTCTTTTTCATTTTCTTCTTCTTCTTCACAATCTATGTAAAATAATTTCTTTTCAGCACACTTATGACCTTTAGTGTATTTGCTATCACAACTGTAGCAAAGCCCTTTTTCTCTTTTTTCTTCCATTTTTTGTGGTGTCAACCTTGTAGGTTGTGGAAATCTAGGCGTAGCAACACTTCCTTCTTTATAGAATTGAGTGGTAGGCTTCCTTGTCGCCATAATTTTACATTCAACTTTTCTTGCCAACCCGAATGCCTTCTCCAATGAATCAGGTTCCAAAACGCGAACTTCATGTTGGATGTTATCCTTTAAAGTGCCTATGAAGAGATCAATCATGTGTTCCTCTGGAATATCAGTTACCCTTATATTCAATTTTTGGAAGTCCTCAATGTGCTGCCCCACTAAACCCTTTTGTTTGAGATTTAACAATTGGCTAAAGAAGGTGTTGCTCTTTGTATCCTCATAATGTGCTATCATTTCCTCCATAAAAATTGACCAAGTGACAATTTTTTTACGGGAGCAAAGCCATCGATACCATACAAATGTATTTTGTTCTAAATGTAAAGTTGCAATGCGTACCTTTTGTGTGTTTTGCACGTTATGGAGATCAAAATATTGCTCCATCTGTAGTATCCATGTTACAGGATCCTTTCCATCAAACTTCCTCATATCCATCTTTGGAATATGGTGGTTCTTCCCACGAACATTAGAGTTTATGAAATCAAAATTAACATTTATTTTGTTCTCATCATGAGGTTCTTCTACTATCTTTTCACCATTAGGAAACCTTTCTTGTATAAACTTTTTCAAACCTTCCATGTCTGCTTTTAGAAAATTCTTCATGTTTTCCATTTTCTCATTGATCTTAGCTTCCATGTCATCAATCTTAGCTTCCATGCCCACTTCCATGCCATCCATCTTAGCTTCCAAACCAACCATCTTAGCTTCCACGCCTTTCTTCAAACCATCCATCTTAGTTTCCATGCCTTTCTTCAAAACTTCCATTTCATTTTTTGTTGTTCTTTGCGAGAGCGAAATTTGTTGTTGCACTTGCTCTTGTAATTTTGATAGATCATGTTTCAATTCTTCATCTTCATGAGTCATGGTAGAGCCTTCTGAAGGCTTAATGGGTGTTGAATTCTTTTTAGGCGCCATTTTAGAATCCAATATTGATACCTTTTACTTGCTTTGAGGAGCTCGATATTGAAATTGAATTATATCTGTAATTGAAAATCTTAAATATCTAAAATTCAGCTCTGTAGTAACCCTCTGAAGCTTCTTTCAAATGCCATAGGTATGATCTAATTTGGATTCCCCAAGACAAATTTGTGTCCAATCTCCCACAATGACCTAATTCTGGATTGGTTTAGTAGAGCACACTTGTAGGACTTGCCACGTGTCATTGTTTCGTCCTTTGTCTCTGAAATTGATAGCCAAGAAAATACAGTCTGTGTACTTGTGACCAATTTTTACAGCACTCAAATCCACTGCCCAGAGAGAGAGTTATTGAACTTTTCCCACGATCACCTCTTTGAGATGCAATTCAGGAGCCTGAAAAAGAACTACCTTCCAGAGATCATATCTCCAAAAATATTGTGAACCAAGCTTTGAACTTTTTTGACGAATTTCCCCAGGATTTCAGCTTCGCACCATACGAATTTCAGATTTTGAACCTTCGTAGAAAACAATTTATAGCGAACATTCCACGATGACCTATTTAGGAGCTTGAAAAAAGACCTAACTTCCACAGATGATATCTCCAAAAATATTGGGAACTAAGCTCTGAAATTTTTAGAAAATCTTCCTCAGGATTTCAGCTTCGCACCCTAAAAATTTCAACTTCTGAAACTTTGTAAAAAAAATTTATAGCGAAAATTCCACGATGACCTGTTTGGAGCAGCGAAACCCTAGAATCCCAAGCTCTGATACCAAATGTTGGGTAACCAGCTCCAAAAATAGAAGAAAAGAGATATGAATGCCTTAGAAATAAGCCACTTCAAGGGGGAAACCTCCAATACATTACATAAATGAACAATTCTTGGATGATACAATTTACAAAACCTCCTTTCTATATATAGGAGTCCATGGGGCCATAATGTAATCCTAGTGGGCCACAATGTAATCATAGCCGACCTAACAATAATAATTTAAGGGCACAATAATAACAAAATGGGGGTTACAAGGGTACAATAATAACAATAAGGGGTTACACTAACAACAATAAGGGACTATACTAGTAATATAGGGACCTAACATGTGATCATATTGAAGTCTCCCCGAATAATCCAGAGTGGATGACATCAGGTACCATTGAGGACTTCCATGGTATTTAGAAGAGAAATTTTGTGCATTGGATCTTGAGGGAAATAGACATTAGAAAGGTGTCCATGAATGTTGGAGCCAATAAGATGGAAAGAGGCTTGTATGAGATTCTGTGAGGCATGAAAGTCGGAGAGGGAAATGATCTATCGATCTAAAGCAATTTCTATTCCTCTGGAGGCATCTACTGCTACTGTGTGGCATCCACACAAAACTTTGGAGATTATGGAGCTGAGGGTGTGGTTATTTCACTTGGTTTCTTGAATGAAAAAGACAGTAGGTCTTTCCTGATGTATCATATTTTTTATCATCCAGCATTTCGTGGGGCTCTTGAGCCCTCGAATATTCCATGTTGTAAGTTTCATTGGGAACTATTTGAGATCGGCTGGTAAAACTTGGTCAACTTGGGATATCTTCCAGATTCCACCAGCATTTCCCTACAATGATCGTCCTCTGTAGATCTGTTCTTCTCCCTTGTTTATTTTTTTTCTTTGAATAGTTTTTTTCCATCCTAATGACTACCTGGTTGTATGCCTAATGATATTTTTTGATGCGCATGAAATAGAATCACCTTTAGGTTATCTATCTGTCTGTCAGGAATTTTATCATATTGTTTTTGTTTACAAGCCTACTCCAATCATAGAATGTCCAGATATCCTAGGTCAATGCTCTTAGGTTCCTCTTCCATATGATTGGGGTGGCTTCATTCTGGTGTAGATCCATCTTTGAGGGAGGTCACTTGAGAAAGGCCATCTATATCCATATGATTTGGCTGCCAGATTATCAGATCTGAGTCCTTACTGAGATTGGGAGTGAAGCTTTGGGAACCTTGAGGATCTTTGGATGAATTCTGGGGGATTAAGGGTGCAACAAAGGGTTCAAAGGTTACGGGTTTGGTAGCTTCAGCAGTTTGTCATGAAGATTCTCCATCTGGCATAGGTTGTTCAGCTAGGATATCAAAGCTATTTCTAGTAGAAGGAGAAGTAGAAGCGTGAGGTGGAACTTTGGGGGCGGAAGTAGTTTTCTTATGGTGCTTTTTACAGCTGGGGATTTTGGTGAACGCCTCTGTATCAGTGTTTTCAGTCGTAGCAGTGGTTTTGGAAGGCTAGTTAAGTGAACAATCGCAGAAGAGATGACCATTTTCATGACATTTTCTACATCGAAAGGGGACATGATCATAATCTATGGTTTGTATCCATTCAGTATGATCATGATAGAGACTTACTGAGTCCGTGAGAGCCTTTTCTAGATGCATGTATACACATATTCTTGCGTATGAAGTATATCTCCTGAGCTTTGTTTCCTCGACGACCTTGATGAACTCTCCTAAGCCATTTCCTATGTCCTTTAGGGATTCCTCATCCCAATATTCCAGAGATAGAGAGTATATTCTGATCCAAACATGGACCCAGTTGAAATCTTCTTTGTCCAGGTTGAATCTTTCTACCGAGTCCCTGAGATATAGATCCACTAAGTTGAAAAAATAGGGGCCTCTATCTAAGATGCGGTTTCTGTCCTCAATAGAGTGGAAGATGGCATTGAAGAATCCTTTTGGCCCTAATTGGAGAGTAACATGTCCTTTTGGCTTCCATTTGGAGGCAATCCAGCCATAGAGTGCCCTCTCAGTAGGCCAAAAACTGACAAATTTTCCTATAAGTTCATAATCTTTCATGTACTATATTTGTGCATTGATACGATGGCTTGGAAGGTCAATATTTGGTCGTTCTATAGAAATAGGAAGACAATTCACTAAATTTTCCTTTATCTACTCTGTATTTCCTGAAGGCTCCTTAGGCTTGTAGCTTTGCACTACGGTGGTTTCAGTTTGCATCCCTGCAGAGTTAGAGGGCGGAATCTGGGCCTAAGGTCAGGATTGAAAACGTCGTTGTTGCTGGAGGGGGGAGGGGTGCTATCCACTCCCATTGGGGTTTTCATTTAATGTGATCAAAGACCAAGAGGTGTTCTTCACCGCCAGAGAATTGTGAAGCCATTGGTGTGGCAGGGCGTGCCCAATATAGTGTCATTGCAGGGTTTTTCCTAGAACCCTAGGTTTCCATTGGGGAAGCTTCCATTCTCTCCAAACTCTCACGGGATGTATATATATGTTATTATGGATTATTACAAGCATAGAAAAAAAAAATTATACATATCATTTATATACATGTGTAAGTCGACTAGGGATGGACAAATCCTATGTTGCATTAATAATTCTCGTATGATACAGATAATTGAACATTTCAAAATGGTGAAGATGTGAGAAAGTCAAGGTCGAGGAGGATCATCAAAAGGACCTCCTAAAAATAACCTATTTCCATGGCTAGAGTTGGCTCTTATCTTACGCTCCCTAGAAGCAATTAATGAGACCATAAGAGGGTGCCAAACAACTAAGGTGGAAGTGGAGCACCCTCCATCAGAGTTAGGAAATATCGAGGGGTAAACAGACTCTGATAGAGGAACTCAAATCGAGGACATTACGAGAGAGATCCAAAATATTGAGCTCCCAAAGTTCGTTGGAGGTCGTGCTAGTGAATGAGCAGAAGTCTGGTTAGAGTGAGTGAGAAGGTCCTTCGCACTAACAGATTATAATTCCAATTCAAAAGCTAAAATATCAATATTCCAACTCATAAATAGTGCCCTGAACTAGTGGGGTAAATTAGAGTGTCAACTACACCTCACTCCTGACACAATTTCCTAGGAACTATTTGAGGAGAGATTCAATAAGAAGTACCTACCAAAACTTTATGAAGAACAACAAGTAGGAGCCTTCCATGCTTTGGTACAAGGAAACCACACAGTAGAGGAATATGAGTTTAGATTCATGGAATTGGTTAAGTATGTCTCCTACATGGACACTGATAAGTGCCAAGCAGAATGTTTCATTTATGGATTGAACCATAAGATTAGGGAAATGGTACCGATGTGGAAACCATCCTCAGTTACAGAAGTTGTCGAACATGCTTGTTATGTTGAAGAGCACCTAGACTTAAAAGGTGGAAACAAAACCACTTTTCCACACCAACCAAGGTTTATGGGGAAGGCCCCTCATACCTTTTCCAGGGGAGGGAATCTCAGACCCCCGCCATATGGAAATAGGGTTGTGTCCACAATTCCGAAAATGGGGATTTCAATGGTTTCCTATACAACTTCACCGAGAGCTTCAAGGGCTCATGCAAATCACAATCAGACATGAGGAGCCATGAGCATGGGTAGGGGTCTCAAGGGAAAGAGCTCTTTCCAAACAACTCCATAACATTCTGTTCGGAGTCAACCTCACATCACTTGTTGGGTATGTGGGGGACCTCATTACCAAAGTGATTGCCCTGAGTTAGAAATAGGTAAAAACCATAGAGAAGGAAAAGAACCAACAAGGGAAGCAAGAAACCACCATCGAATCTATGCAGCAGTTGATAATCACCAAGTTTAACATCAGTCTGCTGTGGTAGAAACTGTGGGTATGATAAACAATGTAAAAGTTAAAATTTGGTTTGATTCTTGTGCTACAGATAGATTTATCACTTTTTGCATTAGAAAAATGTAGGTTGGAAACCTATGAGCACAGTCACTTTAAACAAGTCAAAATGGCTTCTGGGATAAAACAAGTAGTAGGACCTAGTGTTAACCAATGTCAAGTGAACCTCGAGGTGTGTATAGCTATGTTGAAGGTGTACACCACAAAGTTGGGGACGTATGGTGTAATCATTGAAATTGACTAGCTAGAAGCTCATCGAGCTTTGCTAGACCGTTTCAAAAAGAATTTGATTTGTTTAGATGATGAAGTTAGGACAATTGAGATTCATGGTATCAAGAGAGGATTATCCCTACGATTCATCTTCACAATGAAGGTAAAATGTTGTCTCCGACAAGGTTGTAAACTATATCTGGTTGAGGTTGTAAGTGACCAGAATAGACCCTCCCTAGGTCAGTACCCAGTTTTATTAGAATTCAAGTATGTTTTCCCTAAGGAATTTCCTGGATTACCACTTGTGAGGGAGATCAATTTCACAATCGACTTGAAATATGGTGCAGAACCAATCTCAAAGATGCCCTACAGGATGACAACCCTAGAACTTTGTGAGTTGCAGATGCAGTTAAAAGAATTTTTACACTTGGGATTTATTAGACCCAACATTTCACTTTGGGGTGCACCAGTAATTTTTGTCAAGAAGAAGGATGGGTCCATAAGGCTATGCATAGATTATAGGGACTTGAATCGAGCCACAATAAAGAATAGGTACCCGATACCTAGAATATATGACCTATTTGACAAAATTAAGGGAGAAACAGTTTTCTCAAAGATCGATCTATGATCTAGATACCACCAATTGAGGATCAAGGAAGGTGACATCCAAAAAACTGCATTTCGGACTCGGTTTGAGCACTACGATTTTGTAGTTGAACCATTTTGTTTGACCAGTGCACCAAAAATATTCATGAGTCTCATGAATGGTGTGTTCAGGAAATATTTTGACCAATTTGTGCTATTATTTCTAGACGATATCCTGGTCTGTTCCAAGAATGAAAAGGAGCATGAAGAGCACCTAAGGGTTGTGCGAACCTGCTTAAGGGAAAATCAATTATATGGGAAATTGTCAAAATTTTCCTTCTTTCAAAAGAAAATTCATTATCTTAGACACATCATTTCAGGAGAAGGGATTTGAGTTGACCAAGCAAAAGTAACGACCATTATGGATTGGCTAGTCCCGAAAAATTCTCATTAGGTGTGTAGCTTCATGGGGCTAGCAGGTTATTACTGTAGATTTGTGGAAGGGTTTTCAAAGATTGAAAAACTCATCATCACATTACAACTAAAAGGGGTTAGGTATGAATGGAGAGATGAATGTGACATTCCATTCACCGAACTAAAGAGGTTACCAAAAAGTGCACCAATACTTTGAGTGCCTGACATGGAAAAGGTCTTCATTATCTGCACAGATGCTTCAAAGCAAGGATTGGAAGCAATGTTGATGAAAGAAGGAGGATTAATAGCTTACGCATCCAAAAATTTGAAGAAACATGAAGAATTGTATGCTACCCATGATTCAGAATTAGCAGCGGTGATGCTAGGTTCAAAACTCTGGAGACACTACCTCATTGGGAGAAGCTTTGAGTTAAGAACTAATCATCAAAGCTTGAAGTACCTCTTCACTCAGAGAGATTTGAACGCTAGACAAAGGCGATGGAGTGAATTCATCAGTGAGTATGATTTTGGGATCTCATATATTAAGGGCAAGGAGAATGTGGTTGGAGATGCACTAAGTAGGAGGCCACAAACCTTCTCTTTAGTACCCTTGAGCATTAATTTAAGGCAACATGTATTGGAAAAACTCTATGACGATAGTTGGTATCTGAAATTTATATCAACACTCCAGAGTGGGAAGAATATAGAACCAAATTTTAAGGGTTATGTCCTTGAACCGGATGGACTATTGAGATTTCAAGGAAGAATGTACATCCCTAAGGAAGGGAGTATAAGAAGAACCATCCTTGAAGAGTCACATAGAGAACTCTATTGTTCACATCTTGGAGTGAAGAAGATGTATTATGACATGAAGAAACTCTTCTTTTGGGTAGGCATGAAGCATGACATAGTCCAGTTTGTTGCGAAATGTCTTGAATGTCAACGAGTGAACGCTGATCATCGTCATCCAGCAGGACTCCTACAACCGCATGACATCTCTATGTCTAAATGGGAGGTCATTTCTATGGATTTCATTGTAGTTTTTCCACTTGCTTCACAGAGGCACAATGCTATATTGGTTGTAGTTGATAAATTAACCAAAAGTGCCCATTTCATCCAAGTGAGAGATACTTATGATGTTAGTGATGTGGCATGTTTTTTTATAGCTGAAGCTATTTGACTACATGGTATACCCAAAAATATCATTTCTGATAGAGACTTTTTCTTTCCATATAGGTTTTGGACAAGTTTGCAGTCAGCATTGGGGACTCAGTTGAACCTGAGCATTGCATATCATCGCGAAACAAACGAACATACTGAAAGAGTAAATTAGGTAATGGAAGACATGCTCAGAATGTATGTCATGGATAATCAGAATCAGTGGGAAAGGTACTTAGCATTGGTAGATTTTTCCTATAATAATAGTTACCATAGTTCCATTGGGATGCCTCCTCATCAAGCTCTATATGGGAGGCCACACAGGATGCAATTGAGTTGGGAAAAGTTATAGAACCGAATAATAGTTGGGTCGGAGTTGGTAGAACAAAGGAAGGAAGAGGTAAGAAAGATTCGAGAAAGGTTAAAGGAATCACAAGATAGACAGAAGAGTTATCCTGATGCACATAGGACTAATCGTAGTTATGAGGTAGGGGACCAAGTTTTTGTTCATATTCAACCCAATAAAAGCACCATACGGTTTGGGAAAGGGAAATTTTTTTTTAGCTCGGTTTATAGGACCTTTCAGAATCAAGGAGAAGATTGGACCAGTTGCCTATCGTCTTGTAATACAACCCCATTTGCATAAAACTCATGATTCTTTTCATGTATCTATTTTAGGACATTATGTTTCTGATGAATATCACAAACTAGATTCGAGGGAATTGCAGGTCTCGGATGTTGGAACCGTAATGGTTGAAGTAATACACATATTGGACCATAGAGTTCAACATCTCAGGTGTCGCATGGTGGACTAGGTTAAGCCTTAAGGTCCAGTGCGACAAGAATAGCCTAGGATCTGCTACCTTGGAGGATGCATAGACTATATGCCATGACTACCCCTCACTTTTCGAGCATCTTTGATTCCCATTTTGACTTAGATAGCTACCTATCGTAATACTCTATTTGTAGTTCCATGTTATTTTATGAAAACTATGTAATGTTGTTGCATTTTACTTGGACAGATGAAACTACTTATATAAATCATTAAATATATTAGGTATTGTGGATTAAAATATTTTATGTATGAATTAATTGATGTATGATTTACCTAATATACGACTTGCTTGGTTATGATTTATCTAGTGTATAACTTCTTAGAGTCATTATTGTTTGATGTATAAATTAAGGGATATGATTTATTTAATTAATTGCTTGTCAAAATTATGATTTATCTAAAGATTTACTCCAGTATGTTTTTATGGGTGAAAAATTGAGACATGGATGTTGGACATAATAAAATGAGGATTAAGATCACTTATCTATATATGTGTTGTTGTTATGCATGAATGAGAACTAACCTCCAGATTGGAAAGAACTATATGGTAACCAAGATCTACACTTCTTATAGGAAATGTTGACATATCCGACGAGGAATGGTATGATGTACATTATTCTATTACATTTTGTATCTACTTGACGTTCACTATTATGACATTGGTAAAGTTTAAATGATACATTTGACAAGGCTACCTGACTGGACTATTCAATGAAAAATATCCAACTGGAATTGTAGTGTGGTCCATATTAGCGTGTTCAGCCTAGTTTTGAGGAGTGGTGGAGGAATTTCTCACCGTGTAAGCTCCAAAGCTGGAATCATGGGAGGAAAGTTATGGACACGCTCCCCTAGACGTGTGATGACGATTTCCAGTTTCCTACTGGGAAAGTTAGGTCGATATAGTCGGCGGTTCCACCATATTGGTTTTATCAGTAGTTAGATCAGTATGGCCGATGCCATAGTATATTGCAACAGAGGACAGATAGGGTGGGAGTGCAAGTAGGTTAGGAAGAATAGGCGGTTATAAGTTATATTGGGGACTCTTGATGGGAGGCGGTATCATTGCTTCACTTAATTTTACTAATATATCTATCTCTATTTTTTTATGCCTTATTTTCAAAATCATTCTGTCATTTTCACTCTAACTTTGGGATGAATTTTTCTGAAGGAGGGGTGTATGTAGTGCCCCACTTTATCCCATAAGGAAAATTTTGATTAGATTTTAATTAATCAGTAAATAATGACTTATAATTTTTGAGTAATATCTACACTTGTGAAATTGTAATTTTATTTTATTTTTACTGGTATGACCTTTATTATTTATTTTCTTTCTAATATGTCTTCCCAAATCAAATCTTAAATGAGGTATGGTCTTTATTCATTTAATTATAAAATAAAATATCTAGATTTTGTACATCCAATATGTCATCTCAATTTAACTTGTAGATAAGGTATGGCCTTCCCTCATTTAATTCTAAAATCAAATATCTATATTTTTTACAACCAATATGTCATCTCAATTTAACTCATACATAAGGTATGGCCTTCCCTCATTTAATTCTAAAATCAAATATCTAGATTTTGTACATCCAATATGTCATCTCAATTTACATTTTGGTCTTCTCCCATTTGTTTTTGAATAAAATATCTATATACGGTAGGAAAGTCAATGTTAATAAATGAGAAGGATGAGGGGTAGTCATGAAATTAATGGCAATTAGTTGAAGTGGATGAGAGGAAAAGGTATAAAAGGGAAGGAGGATGAGAGGAAACGGGGGATTTTGTTCTTTTTTTGTGTTGGAGGGTGTTGATTCCCACATGGACACACTACAGCTAGTTGGACCTGGGCTTAGAGGGCTAGGGAGCCTGTGGAGGTTCTTTGGGCTATGAAATCAATCCTAGTTGGTTGGGAGGTAAATCTAGTTGGGTAGACGAGCAGGAGCGTCTCAAAAAAATCAGGAGCATCTCGACCAAGTTAGTGATATAGGTATTCTTCGATTGATAATTACTTATATAAATTGCTGAAATTAAAAGGAAATGAATTTGCTTAATATGTTGTAAATAATTTTTACTTGTATATTATCATCAAATACATTTTGACATAGAAATATGTTATTCTCCTTCATGTTGTGTTTAATTTCAATAATATATTGGTTTATTTAGAATTCCTAGCTTAGGTCTTCACATTGGGTCTCTTCATTCATTCTCAAAAACCTATATAAATACAACATTAACAGTTCATTCCTCGCATCAATGTTCGGTGGATATAGAGAGAAAAAGAGGAGCTTAAGGAGATAAACAAAATATCATAATTATAGCATTTTGGAAATTATTTAAAGAATTCTAAGGAAGAAAAAATAAATGATATACTTGTTTTTTGGGAAACTTGTGATAGGCTCTTAAATTTTTATTATCGGGTTCTACCTAGGCTCAGATTCGTGTTGAAAAAATAATCCAATACTCTCCAACATAGCTCGAACTTGTAGTTGTCTCAGAAATCGGGCTCAGATCACTTGGAATAGAACTGAACCACAGAAAAGTGAAGATGAATGGTCGAACCTACCTGTGATAGCAGACTCTTATAGCAAGAAGTTTGAACCTGTGATAAATATATTATTTTGGAATATCTTTTCATAGTACATTCTCGGATCAACAATAATATTATAGACTTAGGACCTCACCCTATGCCTTGACTAGTGACAAAATGTGTGGTTTGTGGACGACTGAGATACATAAATTCAAACTAATCTAAAAATCTCAAACACTGCAGTTAAGTCTATAGGAATTCAAACATGTATATATTGCGGCCTTGATCTTTGCTATATTGCTTGATACCTATCGATGATTTTAGGGTTGGCACCTTGGAGGCTCGTATCTAAGGAGGATTTCATACTTGAACATGTAACTTGTGCATTAAGAAAGACATTGGAATTTATATCAAATTCATAATCATATTTGTGGAAAATTATTAACTTACGATTGAGGACATTGTGAGATACCCCTTGAAGCAGCATATGAAAAATTTTTGAGGCAATTTTTTTGAATAACATTTAGAACCTTTAGAGCCATCTTGAAGGATTAGAGGAAAATATTTATATAAGGATAATAGCTTACTTAAGAACCTTATTGATAGTATCTTGGTGAGACACAATTGGACACCCTTTTAGTAGATCTATTAGAAGAATTGTTGTAGCTTGGAACATTATTTTGGAGAAGTGAAGATGTTGGGCAGTGGTTTGGGAATCATATTTGGAGTTGGGATTGTTTGAAGGCTTTTGGAGGAAATCTTAAGAAACTAACAAAATTGTTGAAGTTTACTATCCAGAATTTGTGAGACTTGCTAGATTGTGAAAACTTGTGAAAACTTGTTGACTAGTGAAGACTATTAAAGGCTTCTTAACTTGTGAAATATTCTTGGAAAATCCTTCATTTTCTTGAATATATTTGTCACACCTTCATTGAAGCCCTCATGGAGTGACATTGAAGAAGTCTCAATGTGTATATTGAAGTCATCATGTTAAGAAGCCTTATTGAAGACCATGATGCATTGTTGATATCATCATGAGGTGACCTTGGAGAAAGTGTTTTGGTATGATGAAGTGTTGTAGAGACACCTTCAAGTGAAGAAAAATTTGTCACTGATGGGATAAATTTAACATCAATTGAGGGAAGCGTTTATGAATATCTTGTCAGGGCTCATTGAAGAAGATATTGGGAGTCGTGAATAAACATAAACTTATCGTGACGGATTGCAACTGAGGGTTGGAGCCCTAGAATTTGGAGCCTCATAGAGACAACGTTGGTGCCTTGGATGATAGGGTTAGAGTCGTAGAGGATAGGAGTCTTCAAGAATACTAGGTTTGAGTCTATACCAGAGATAGATTTTGAGCCCTAAAGGTTGGTGCCTCAAAGTGACAAGTTAGAGCCTTAGGAAGTCTAAGTCAGTGTTTGGAAACCTACAAGTTGGATCTTGGGAAATTTAAGATTGGTGCCTTCATATAAGGTTGGATCCATAAAAATTATTGTATTGAAATTATTGTAAATAAGAGATTACTTATTATTCTTTTTGTGTTTTTATATAAGAGATCTAACTAGTAAAAAAAAAAAATTTAAAATAACTACCGATTCAAGCCCCTCTTAGTATTTCCAACAACAAGCTTAGGGTAAGAATTGACCCTCACTAACATTATTCAAAAAAGACACTTAGTTCTTATTTCTTTGAAATCGAAGTTACGAGAATAAAAATAATCTATACTGTGAACGTTAAATTTTTTTTCTTTTATATCACTCTTTCTTTTTGTAGTTATTCTTAATTACCAATTGTACTAGGCCTTATTTGGTACTACCTTGAAGGTGGAAGATACCATTTAATTTTATTTGATCTGCTTATACCTGGAAATATATATGATACTTGTTGAGTAATACCTCTTTAGCGATTGCCTTATATGAAGATCTCTCACCTTGTATTTGAGATCATTACTCTAAATGAATGGAGTGATAAAGGTCCTTTGTTTTCTTTCCTTCATCATAGACATAGACATCATAACTTTATAGTTTCACCTTCATTAAATTTATTCTTTAAATGGTTATCCATGTTATCCTATGCTCATTACTTAAATGATTCAGGTTCCTTTACTAATAACACTCTTATTATCTATATATCATATATATTTTAGCATGGATACATGACTAAGGCAACTACCTTAGCCATTCCATGTTATTTGGTGATGAATATATGTCAACCATGGCATATTAACATTATTGCAATACAATTGATTTAATGGGAACAACTGCTTATGCTTTCAGAATCTCAAGGAATATGTTTAATGGGCATTACATTCACTTGAGGTATGTGAAACCATACTATTTGGCCACATTGACTAAGCCATGTGACCTTCACATGGGCTTGTCATCCCCCAAAAACGAACAACGCTGATCTACGTCCTAGATCGAATGACCCCTAAAGGTTTGTCAAAACCTATCACCACAATTTCACATGCTAAGTTTCCAAGTTAAGTTATTATTTATGGTTTCGCCATAGATGTTTTTTTATTTCAACTGGTGTTGAGTGCAGCTAGGTTCCCATTTACTCGAAATCCTTGACTGTCAGGGTGTCATTCAGTGTGTATCCTTGAGGTAATTTTCACTTGGAATGGTTATTTACACCTCCATTCCAATTTATCAATTCATTTTAATCATTTTTTTTTCAGGCTAGGCCATCAAGGTCATAGAATTTAGATTCCCCTCCCATTGGTATGAGTTTTCCTTGTGTCTTGATTCCTGTTGCTGAAAACACACAAACTATACCAATTTTGGAGTTCCTGTGGCATATTGATATTTTTTAAGGTTTTTGTTTTTATCCTGCTAAAGAAAAATAGAATCCCTAGTGACCCACCATGTCTGAAGTTGAAGGACATGTTGAGGTAAGTATTTGGGGCTATATCCTTCACATCTAATAGAATTTTGAGTGTTAGTCTCATTTCATAGTTTGCTTCCAAATTTACTAGGGTCAGATTTATATAGTTGCCTTCGTTTTCATTGAAATACGACTGTTTCACTTATTATTTCCTTATTTTGTGTCAATGGTTGTGGTTGGAGGTGCATATAGTGATATTTTTCTCCAGCTGCATTTTCCCACCAGTATCGATTTCCTCCTCCACTGATCTTCTCCTTTTTTGCAACAAGTCGGTTCATGTCGTGTTCACATCTTCTGCTACTCCTTTTCTTATTCTGGGCACAATATATATATATATATATATATATATATATATATATATATATATATATATATATATATAGGCATCTCTTCTTTCTGCAAGAGCATGATTAAAATTTGTAGTGATGGCTCCCCGACACTTGGGGTGCAATTTATTGTTATTCGTTTGGGGCTTGATAAAACATGAGAAAATTGATATTTTATGCACTTGGAAGGTGGGTATTCAATGTTCAAATGCCATTCTTAAGGACTTTATCATCGTGATCTTCATATGGTAGTTTGAAAAGTGTAGTTTTAGTTATATGTATCTCTTGTACTCTTATATCCATATTGGAAATGAATTGGATTAGCTTTGTGAATTTTTATCTTTAAGATTTACGCATTCAATTTTTAGGGCTCCTTCATCATAGACTTAGGAAATTAAGTGTATTAGGATTATGGATTCTTCATGAACTTCAACAATCATCATTATCATGAGTCAAAGAATTTAGGTTTTGGGGTTTATTCATCAAGAACAAGGATGTCATATAGTTGTGGTTTTTTTAGGCCGACGATTAGGGCTCTATTCATGCATCTTAAGGGTATCATTAGCACATTAAACAAGTATGGAATATCATATTATAATTATTATACATGTATGTTCCTAGGACAGTCTCTACGGATTCAATGTTCATTATTAGATCATGCATCATGTTCATACTAAGGTTAGGGAAACATATTTAGGGCATGGATGACAGTAATATTTTCCATCACAAACAATGTCATATTGACATCAATGACAACCTTGACCAACACCTATGACACTAAATCTTACCAAAAATATAGACAACCAAATAATTTTTTATATCATGGAAATGCCGGCTGAATTGGGTTGTCTTCTGATTTCAATCGGTTACTCAGTGGAATATTCCAAAAATCAGCAGAACTTTCCAGGACTAACATTGACACTCAAGCCTTCCCATAACATGAACATTATGCAAACCCTCTCGTATCAATTTATTACCAAACACATCAGTAAAATAATCTGAAGAACATTGATCAAATTACATAAAATAATTTGAAGAACATTGATCAGATTACATAGGTGTTCTAAAGCAATAAAAAATATTCTGGAATTGGGTAAAAACAAATATATTTTCAAAAAGATAACAGCCCTCGAACGATCACCTATAACAACTTAAAAAATCTACCTATCCCGATTTTTTTTCCATTGCAACGTCAAATTCACACGAAGAATAAAATCTTTTAAACATATCTTTATAGATTTATTTCAATATGTTATCGATATGCATCATATGAAAAAAATTTGATTGGACTATACATATACTCTTTCTAGATCTATTCCCTTTAGGCATCTATTACTTTTCATATAATCCCTATTACAATAAACATGCTTTTTTTTCTTTAAGATATAATTTCCTTATGACCTTGACTAACTACACTTTAATTGCAACCAGATATTCAACAATGATAAATTAATTAAAGTAATAACGAGTCATGATTGTAATGTACCCAATATAAGCTTTAACGAAATGACCTACCTAACAAAGTTATTGCTGAAAATGTACTTGAGATGAAACATTATCCCCCCGACCATGAACTGATCTACCAATTACCGAGCTGTGATCACTTGCCAAGGAATCAACAACTCCTTCGATCCCTTCAATAGGTATTTATACCATTTCTTCCACGATCAATTTTTTTCCTTCGTCCTTCTTTTGTGGTTTTCAACACCACTCCCACGTAACCTCTTCCACTTTAACCCAAACGATTGTTCGATTCCGGAGCCAGTTCTCTTTTCAATCCAGAGATATTTTGTCAGAAAGTCTCCTTCGGATTCCACCTGTATAATTTTCCAATCAACTATATTAAGATCTACCATGTAGATATTTCTTAAATAATGATACATACAAAACATCCAATCAACTATATTAAGATCTATCATGTACATATTAAGATCTATCAGGTACATATTTCTTAAATAATGATACATAGAAAACATTATAGAATTTTAATGCTAATTAATAAGCTATAGGAAACGTTCCCGTCCTTAAGTTACTTTTTCTTCGTTTTAGCCTCAAATAAACATGAACCCCAAATTTTAATTTTCCTCGATGTTCTCTTTTTGTCCCTATAGCTTTTATGCTAGTGTTTGCTTTTAATATTGGGTTGAATCCTTAGTACTATCAGAAAAATTCCATCTTTTGTAAAGACATATGGAGAATGCCTCTTGTATTTCATTCCTACAACTGTCACTTCAGTATCGATTGTTTCCACTTTACATCATTTTTTGCGTTGGCTCAACTCTGAAGCATACATATTCTATCATTTATTTCATGCACCTTTTCTAGCAAGTTTTCCTACGTGGTAATCATGTGCATCATGCATTTCACCTGCACCCAATAAGCTATCAACATGCATCAAAACAAGGTGAGTAAATGCGATATCAAATCATAACAATTCCATATATCCTTTTTGTAAACCTAATCAAAGTTATCCCAATTGATGTGGTCGTTATTGCATGGAACATTCAAAATATGGAATTGCCATTTTTTCTTTCATATTTATTTCCAACGAGAAATAATAAGTAATGGACTACTCGCATCATTTCATCTTATGTTGTTATTTTGATACTATTGCATAAAATATGAATCCGTAAGGCATACTTAAGTGTAAGACAACTTACTATTTCAACCACTTCCACAGGAATATTTTTTTCCTGTTTCGTTTTAAGATGGACCTAGTTAAACCCATTCTTATGGTTCTGCCACATGTGTCCACACCCTTCCATAAACTAATTAAGTATGAGGATATGAAGGAGGAATTAACAACACCAACATATATAATTAAAAACTATTTTGATACACTTCAGTTTCATGGTTTAAATGGTAAGTAAAATTTCCCAACTCAATAACTCAACCCTCAGTTATGTAGTTCAACCTGCATCATTTAGCAATTTTCGTTTTAGGGTCTATTAGGTTGCGTCAATAATTCTTGAGGATTCCTAATTTTCTTGATGATATCACTACAATCCACCAATTTATAGTTAATTTTAGTTCAATCGATACCTCATTTATGAAGTTTATGTTGAAGCACAATATTGATCTCTAATCCTAAGATTAATGCCGAACAAGGTATTTATTTACCCTTTCAATGCTCTATTCAATTTCTTCTGAAAAAAATCATGGTTTTAGTCCTGATCCCAGCTTTGGTCCATTTTACTAACTCATTCCTATGTACCACCGATGGCTTATTCATCCTTTCGGAAATCTCTTTCAATTCCCTAGTGTTTTTTCCTAGTTTCTTGAGCTCTTAAGAAACTCATATTGCAACTATTCTCAACTTGATAGTCTGTAACTGGTCTATATACTTTCTTACTTTGGTGATTACTTTATACATTAACCCCAAATTTCAGTCATGCTCTATTTTGTGCCACATATATACAGCTTACTAAGGAGATACTTATGCACATGTGTCTACTCACATTGAATCCTTCCCCCACCTCGTTCAGAGTGCTCCTTTGATACCAACTTTCCCTTTTTCCTTGGGTCCACTAACCCATCTCACCAGGGGCTCTTTTTGGAAGCAGATTCTCTTCGTTCTAAAATATTTACATAATATTCCATGTATATATTTTGTAGACAAACTCACAATAATTCTTTATCGGGCATATTTGAATCCCATACTTGTACATGAGTTTTCTTTTCATTACAATATCATGAACTTATTCCGTCTGGTAGTGGTTCTTGTGCTTCTGTCTTTTTTATCAGCAAGAATAATATAACAAGGATTTTCCTATTTGATCACTCATATTTGTTTGTTTTTTGTTTTTTTTGTTATTGGTTGCATGAGCGTAAATATTGGCCAGTAGTCTTCAAAATATGTTGGTGCACTCGGTCTGGAGGAAATCCATACATATGTTTCTTTTCGTTCTCTATTTAATTCTTCTTCTCTTTAATGTATTTCGGTAAGATCATCGCTATATCTTCTATAGAGTTGTTCATAAGGACTTTTTTTTATTACTTTTACGGTATTACGGTCCATGTGGCTATTAATATCATTATGGCTACTCCGTTACGGGCATGTTAAGGTGCATAAATTTCTCGGTAACCAACCTATTTTGGTTTTCCATGTGGAAATGAGTATCCTTGCTTTTCAAAACATTGTTTTAAATATTTTTAAGGAAATATGGCATTGCTTATATGCTACATGCACTTCCTCATGTGTGTGTATTTGCTACTAATTTAAGGAGCTGAGTTGGTTGCTACTTTCAGCAATCACCAATGAAAAACGGTATAGGAAGCCTTTAACTTAATCAATTACGATTACTTATATTACATTCTCTACTATTTCTATGTTTCAACTTTGTTGTAAGAAAATTTTCATAGAATAAATTTAAACCTTGATTAAATATATTTAAAACAGAAGAAGATATTTAATTTTCTATCAATCCATATTCTGGTCTTCTTACAAGTATGTGTGTACTCTATCCTATCAGATTTAATTTGCAACTCACTATGTTATTTAGAATAACAGGTCATTATGATAGTTTCATCTTCATTGTTTTTTTTTATTGGTAAGATTAGAGTACTTTATCACATAGGTAGCGAGTAGCATTTGAGTCGCATCTATGATGGGAAATTTTGTTGATTGTCAATATTATTTTCTCATCTACTATTCCCACACAAATCAAGTAGTATGTTTATGTAGCTAATAATTCCACAGTTATAACAATCGACTAATACTAATTAAATATGTTTAGTAAAATTGTTGTGATATAACTTACTCCAAAGTGGAAATAAGGGACGATTCTCGGAGACAACATTTCATTACCATAGATTAGTAGGCTTATAATAAATCACGGTCAACCTGAATTTTCTGCATATACAATAGCGGCAATTTTTCTTCCGGTTAAATTTATAGACTACTAAGTGTCTCATTCCGCAAGAAGTAAGGATCACGTTGTGAACAATTCAATTTAATGATAAGTGTGGGTGCCTTTGTAGTTTTTGCCTTAAAAAATCAGTTTAATGATAAGTGTAGGTGTCTTGGTAGTTTTTACCCAAAAAAAGTTGTTTTAGGAAATTCTGAAACCGTAGCAAAATATAACTTTGACCCTTTCCCAAAAGTAGTTAATGTGAGGTCAACTTTCATAAGATATTTGATATTCTAAAGCTCAGTTGGCCAATAGAAACTTATAACCTAATGTACTGATATAGTGGGTAAATATCCCGAATCTCCACCCAAGTACAACCATATTAAGGTCTATGAAAAACGGTACTTGGGAATCCAGAATTTGCTACAGAATTGCATCATAAACTTCAGAGGAATGGAATAGAACCTTTCATGCATGTTGCGGATCAAATGAAGACAAAATACAATGTTTACTTGTTCATGTATATCTCCCCCCACACAATATTCTATCAAACAGATGGATGATGAGTCGGTCATAACAGATTGAGATCACCTAGACTAACTTAAACCCATAGAATCATGGATTATTGAATAGTAACTATGGGTCGTACCTCTGCTCTTTCTTGTACCTTTTCCAGCCCAGAGGAGATTTTCCGTGGCATCTGTATATGGGTAAAAAAGAAATAAAATAAAAATTCATTCCTTAGCTTCAAAGGAATGACGTAATACATGAAACAACTGAGAAACTTATTCCTCAACAAGGGATAACATTTCAAAGCCTAACAACTTTTAACAACATCTATATCTCTTCGGCTACGGCTATAATATACACATATTCAAAAATATATTCACCTTTTTATGCACTATGATGTTCTCATACAATACCCCTGTAGATGAGGCTATGTTAAGATTGATAAAGAATCACATTCAGTTTTACAATAGTGCTCATTAGGTCCGAGAGTTGAACCTAGAGGCTATAATAGCATCTCTCACATGTCTCTTTAGCACACATTTTTTTTCTTTTCTATCACTCTTGATTTCTATAGTTGTTCTTGGTTATCAATTGCAATAGGCCTTATTGGTTACTGCCTTGAAGGTGTAAAATCCTATTTATTTGTGTTTGTTTGCGATAGACCTTATTCACTACTGCCTTGAAGGCGTATGATACCATTTATTTCTGTTTGCTTTCACTTTTACGCAAGAATTTTGTACTTAAGTGTTTCATAAGTACTTTTAGCTCATTTATTTATTTATTAATAAAATTATTTATTTATATAAAATTGTCAATGTATGTTATTTTTTCAACATAACTTAGTTTAACAAAGAAAATAAATATATGGAGATTAGATCCCTACTATAAACTTAATAAGTTTTGGTATTGGCCCAATATATTCTAACAAAACTTATTTAACAGCTAAGTGTCTACATAGTAAAGTAAAGATAAATTTAGATAGTTTAAAATGTTGTTACATCTTCTTATTCTTCTTTTTCTACTTATATATGTTTAATATTTTATATAATTATTAATAATATTAATAATTTAAAATAAAATTATAATTTAATTAATTTTTACAATTTTTTATTCTTGACAATATAAGATATATCATGAAATGTTTTTATATATTAACCAAACTATTTAATTTATATAACTGCAATCTCATAAAGCCAAACTCTAATATATAAAATTCATGCAACCTTCAAACTATTTCTCTTTTAATCCATTGACATTGCAACAATACTTTTATAAAGAATGCATTCCCATACCTTTTTTTTTGTTTTCATTTATTCCAATCAAAACTATTCTCTTTTAATCCATTGACATTGCAAAAATACTTTAATATCCAATACATTCACATAGCATTCTTTTTTTCATATATTCCAATCAATATAGTTAATTTTGAAAAATAAAAAATTGGTGATGTTGACTCTATACAAAGCACTATTAATTGTATATTTTCCATTAAAATTTATAAATTACGAAGGATAAAAAAACACAAATTAATATACGTAGAACGAAATGTAAAATAACATTTACATGAAGATTTGCACTGTCAGAGTCATAGTAAACACCATTCGAAACGAAATGTAGAGCAGTATCTGGATACGACACTTGAGTAAACTCATTAGATAAATACATAAAGCAGGGGAAGGGGGCTACCGGGCACCAGAATAGAAATTCCTAACAATGAAATGTGAAACAACAATTGAAGGGGAGTTTTACAAAACCGACATCAACAGAAATTTGTTGAATGGAAACGACTAGCAACAGAATGCAAAGCAATATCTTGACGGCGCAACAGAATAAAGTTATTTGCAGCGAAATTTGCAGATCCTAAGGTGGGAAAGGGCACCAAAGGAGAAATACCCAACAATGAAACGCACAACATTATTTATAGGCATGGTTTGCAGAGACAACGCCAGAGTAAACAAACTAAAGGAAGACCGTTGGAAACAACAGGCAAAGGAGTGTCTAAATGGAGCACAATATCCAGAATTAGCAATTTTGATTGACCCACAAAATATAAGTGAATCGAGTTAACTGTAATTCTTTCGCGCTTAAGCCTGTAGCATTGTCATTGGATGCTACCTCAATTTCCTGTAGCATTGTCATTGGATGCTACCTCAATTTGGCAGGGTACAACGACACAGTGATTGCAGGCCATCACCGAGAGGGAGCTATCGGAATGTAGCATCACATGAGTTTCACCGCCTATAGAAAAAAAGGAAGGCCTCGGATAAGTGCGGTCTACCACCAGGGCAACGGACGCCCACCCTGCATCCGTGGTGTCATTAGGAACGTTTTTAGTCTAGTTTCTGCATATTTTGGATCGCTTATGTTTAAAATTTCAGAAGAATTATTGATATTACATATTTAAAATATGTTTGAAGCTGGATGACGAGAATATTTTAAATAATTTTAAATCAATTAAATAATGTAAAATTATATTTTGATTATATATTTAAATTATTTTAATAACTAAAAAAATATAACAACATTTAATAATATAATTCTCATACGTGATAAATATAATTCTCATCTATTTTATATCATGATGTTATAAAAACAATATTATCCTGATATTATATTATCATCCGTCATTATTTACCATATGGAAATATAATTAAAAACATATTATTATGATATAATAAAATTTTGTCAGAGTAATAGTTAAGGCCATTATATAATTGGAATGGTTAGTAATGGTTCATAAGTTAAAAGTATAAAAATATCAAAAAATTTACTCTATTTCACATTATTAAAATTAAAAAATATATAAAAATTAACTAAATTATAGTTTTGTTTTAATTTATTATTAGCCATAAAAATAAATAAAGAGTTAAGTAGGTTTCTGGTTCAAATCACATGTGTTAACAAAAAAAATTAAGATGATTCTTTAATTGTAAGTAGATTTTCTTACAATATAATGCTCCCAATACCATGGTTTATCAATACTACATGCCCAAAACACTATAGTTCATTTCATATAATACTTATTCATATGACATTTTTATTCATTAATCAATTTCAAGAGCAAACAAATAATTACTTATTACATAAATCTTATTTGGTGTGATTGTGACTATTACCCCAAAATCATAATGCCACCTAAGTATTTTTACAAAGATTATTAACTTTATATGTATATTCGATTAAATAATAATAATAATTTAGTTTTTGGGATAAACTATATAGAACTACGGTAAAATAAAATTTCAAAAAACTATCTCTAAATAACTATTTTACTAGCTCAACTATATGCTTTATGATATCTTTCATGTTACTAAAGTATCAAATAACACAAAGAAACCAAATTTAAATCTTTTTTTAATTATAAAAATACTATTTATTAATTATAAAAAGATTTAATATATGTTGAGGAAATCCAATTGGTTGATTCAAAGTTTGTAAAATTGTCAAAACAAGGCAACTCAAATTCTTTGTCACACACACACATATATATATCTGTGTGTACACACACTTAAACAACTTTTGATTTGTGAATATTAATATGAATATTGTAAAAATTTTTGTAAAAGTCAAATCCCTACCATCCACATCATTTCTATTAATAAATAAATTACAATTCTCAAAACTCTATTCTAAAATAAACATTCCATTTTACATAAATATTCAAATTTATCAACATTGTCTTTACTCCTTTAATTTTTATAACAATCATATTTATTACATATGTTTTTTCATATCAATGAATTTCAAAACAAAAACAATAAAGATATTTAACTTTTAAAATATTGTATTTTATTTTTAGAAAAAAGTGAAACAAAAAGGTAAATTATATTTTTTTTTGTTAGAACTTATATGTTTTCTCGTTATAGATTATAAATCTGAGAAACACAAAGTATTTAAATCAAATTATATTTCTATGCATATGCATACATTTTTTTTTACAATGGTGAATCAATAATTCTTTAGACTAATCTAAGGAAGGTCCTAAGATCAATTCTCGTGGATGTGTTATAACACCAATAGCATATTCAGCAACGTGCAAGCTACATACATTGAATCTTATGATACACGTGCAAGCCAAATAAACCAAATCTTATCATACACCTGCAAGTGAAATCATATGCATACACATTATTACTATAGGTGAATAGAAAAAGGCAAAGGCAGGTGGTGAAATCATATGCATACACATTATTACTATAGGTGAATAGAAAATGGCAAAGGCAGGTGGAGAGAAACATGACCCCGATACTTAAAAAAATATAGTTATTCTATATTTTAAAGCAACAATTAACTTAAAAAATAAACCACATTCTTAATTTATATATAATATAAATTAAAGAATATAAGGTAAAAAATAACATTATTTCAACATTATTAATTGAATAAATATTTATAATTTAATATTATTTATTTATTTATATTTCTATTAAAAAAATAAAGGATAAAAAATAAAATAAAAATATTAAGAAAACCATATCCAGATTTATTTAATTAATACATCAAAATATATACATTAACTCATTTCTCATTTGTATATGACCAAAATGATATTCATAGTCTATAAATTGACTTCCTTACAATATTATAAGCTAATATTATGACCAAATGATATTCATAGCCTATAAATTGACTTCCTTACAATATTATAACTTAATATTATGAATTATCAATACCATGTATCCATGATATTCATAAATTTTTCAAGTGCTTTTGTAATATTTTAGAAACATGAAAAAGTCAAATATTATATATTCTAGTTTCATTTCATTTTGTTTCACATCTAATAGTCTCCCACTTCACATGAAATAAAAGCTTGATGGAATATTTTTTCTTTTGTAGCAATGCTATTGGAATATCTTTATTGTGTATGTGGATTAAGGATAGTTTCCAATGTTGTAAATAAACATTCCACCCATCCTTCCACCAAATGAAGTAGAATGATTAGAAAATATTGTAAATATGATTATAAAAGTGTGAGAAAATTGAGAAATGTCATTAAACCAATATAATGAAAAATATTTTTGAAAATATAAAATATGGAAGAGTGCATAGTTACACAGTTATAGTCTTGAGAGATTTATTTCTTGAATAAAAAAGTGTGGAGGATGTTTAATATTGTCTAAAATTTCGAGTAGACACCGCCCATTTTGAGGAACTTCTGGAATAGAATGATTAAAAACTAGAGTTGTGAATATTTTAATAGAAAGAGGTATGGAGAATATTGAAAATATTGTTAAAGTAATGAAAGTAGTTATTAAATTAATTCATAGATGAAGAAAATGAGCTCCAAGAACCGTTGAGTGGGGAAACTAGGGTTTGAAGAATTGCAGTTTTGCAGCACTTCTGATCTACGAGGTTGATCTCGCTCATGGTGGCCGCTTCAAGAGGGGGAGGAGCAGCCACCTCCTACCGCAATATTATCAATGGAGAACACTCTTTCACACAGTAGCAGCAGAGGGGTGGAACTCATAAAACAATGCCAGTCTTTGGAGCGGAATGAAAAGACAAGTCCAAAGGGCAATGCTTGCCGAGAGCAGTAAAGAAGCCATGATTCACCATACCAACAACAACATTGACTAAGTATAAAGGATATATGAAAGATCATGCATTAATCTATAATTTCATCGATATTTGGCCCACAGAAAAAGATTTATTGAAATGGATTCAAATAAAATGGTAACCCAAAGCTCATATTGACCTCAAATTTGGGGCCAAAAGTTTTTTTACAGTCATTTTCACTAATTTTTTAGATAAAGAATGCATTTTTGAAGGCGGTCCCTATTTCTATAGCAATGCAGGACTTTTTCTTAGGCAATGGGAAGAATGCTATAACCCTCATCAAGAGCAATTTCTTGCCACACCTGTATGGGTTGGTTTGTTTGGTCTTTCAATAGATTTTTGGGCTCTGGCCATTCTGGAAGGTATAGTAAACTCTTTAGGAAATTTTTTTAAAATAGCAAATACAACTCGACGTGGCTGGTATACTTCTTTTGCTCGAATATGTGTATGCATGAATATATCAGAGCCACTGCCAGAAACGATAGAGTTGGAATATGAGGGTAAAATTTGGAATGAACTGCTGGACTATGAGCATATCCCGTTTCATTGTAGGCACTACCATGAATATGGTCAACTATATAAATCCTGTCCACTGAATATTCTTGAGGAAAAATCCACTCCTCCCCCTCAAAATTCTGATCAATCACGCTCTGAAGAGGATGTATTTACACCTGTACCGGTAAAAAAAAAGAAATAATCACTCTTCATGTATGTAGCAAAACAATACTTCACATAAGAAGTCGAATAATCAAGCAGCGAATCGATATGAGGTCCAACAGGAAGAAGGAGAACCACCAAATTCTGATCCACCAATTATATAACTAGAAGGGGGAAGCTCTGTTGAGGAACCATTCAATCCAAAAACTCAATCTAAGAAATGGAAAGCAATAGAGGAAAATGTAGATACAGAGCTGGTCATGATAATAGATCACCATACAGATCAGATACCAATGGAGGTTGAACAAAAGAGGAACCTAGTGCAAAAGAAATGGTTTTAAAATGTTTATTGAACGACTGGAGGAATGTAGATGCCATATTCTTACCTATAGAGGAGAAACAATTATATAAAGATACCTTTGAATGGTATCTGACAGTGCAAGCACACAAGGAAGTTAAAGCTATTGAGCATGCAACTAAAACCCCTACTCCTCAAAAAACTCCTAAGAAAAGATGAAGAAGGACCTTGCAAGAATCTATACAATTAGTGGGGGAATGTTGATAAATACAGGTAAGATAGTACCATTAACAATGGTATTCCAACAAACTCCTAAATTTTCTCAATGAAAGTAATCTCATGGAATATTCGAGGCCTTAATAGTAAAGGCAAGCAATGATATTTAAAACAGAAATTAAGATCTACAAAACCTCAAGTTATGTTAATTCAAGAAACTAAAATAACAGGATTCAAACTCAACAATATCCTTCAAAATTTTAGCCCTCACTATGAGGCAATGGCAATTGATTCTCGAGGAACAACAGGTGGAATAGAAATTCTTTGGAACATAGCTGAAATTAAAGTGGATGGCTGGTTTTCTTTCCCTGGAATTTTATCAGGATATTTTAGACAAATAGGATCTCGAGAAAAGATTCTTATATCAACGGTGTAGGGCCCTCTGATTCCTGGAGAGCGAGAAAGTTTTCTTAATGAAATAAGAAAACTTCGTCAAATGTATCAAGAAAAGTATTAGTTTTTGGGAGGGGACTTTAATATGATTCTAAACTTAGATGAAAAAAAGGAAGGGTTGAGAAGAGAAGATCCAGAGATGGTGTTGTTCATAGACCTTCTCACTGATCTACATCTGGTGGATATTTCGACTATTAATGGAAAATTAACTTGGAATAATAGACGTGGTGAAATATTTCAAATAGCCTCTATATTGGACCGGTTCCTAGCTTCAAAGGATCTAGTCAGCCTAGATGTTTATTATGAGGCAAAAATTCTACCATCTTTGGGATTTGACCATTGGTTTATTGGCATTGACATTGATGTAAAAGATGGACCCAAGAATAGACCTTTTAAATTTTAACTTTTTTGGCTTCGAGGTTCTCAGTTTTTAGAAAAATCCAAACAATGGTGGGAGGCAAATTTAATTCCTGGGAGAAATAAGATGCACTCTTTTCAGTGTCGACTCAAGCAATTGAAGACAGAGATCAAACGGTGGAATAAAGAACATTTTAGCAATATCCATCAGGATGAGATTCGCCTAAAAGAGAAAATGAAATATATTCAGCAACAAATGATATTGAATGGCAGAACATCAGCTTTAATTATAGAGGAAGGTAATACTCTCAGTAGCCTTGAAGAACACAGAAAACAGGAAGAGATTTTGTGGAAGAAAAAATCTAGAATTCAATGGCTGCAGGAAGGTGAGCGAAATACAAGTTTTTTTCACAAAACCATGATTCAACGAAGGCTACATAATAGAATATTTTCTCTGAAAGATCAGATGGGGAGTTGTGTGTTTCAACATGAGGAAATGGAACAAGAATTGAGAGATCATTTCCAAAATTTATTAACAGAACCCACTTCGAATAGAGATGAAGCCATTGCCAAAATCACAAGGCATATACCCTTCATCATTACCCAGGAGAAGAACTTAGCCTTGCTACGTGAAGTTAGTTTGGAGGAAGTGGAAGCAGTTGTTATGCATATGCCAAGGAATAAAACTCCGGGACCAGATGGTTTCACTGCTGATTTTTTCAAGGCGGACTGGAAGTTTATGGGCCACGATTTCAAGGAAGTGGTAGAGGAATCCAGGAGACATCGTAAGGTATATCCATCCCTTAATGCAACCTCTATTACTCTCATTCCTAAACAGGTGCATGCAGATACATCAGTAGGATTTCGTCCTATTCCACTCTGTAATGTGATCTATAAAATTATGTCAACTATTATGGTAAATAGACTCAACCACTTCTCCCTATGCCCATTTATCTGGAGCAAATAGGTTTTGTAACAGGTAGAAAAATTCTCAATGGAATACTCACTACACAAGAAGAAATTCATTCGCTACAGTCGAAGAAAGTGAAAGGAATGATGATAAAACTAGATTTAGCTAAAGCCTGTGATAGAATCAATTGGTCTTATCTATTGGCAGTGCTAAAGGATTTTGGTTTTGATCAGGGATGGGTGCAATGGCTTCATTCTTTCATTTCCACTCCCAATTTCTTTATTCTACTTAATGGAATTCCATCTCAGCCATTTAATATATTGCGAGGCCTTAGGCAGGGATACCCCCTGTCGCCTTTTTTGTTTATCTTGGCAACATAAGGTTTAGGTCGTCTAATCAAAGCCCACTTATCAGAAGGAAAGGTCAAGGGATTAAAATTATGGGGACTGAATATTGCATTGACTCATCAACAATTTGTTGATGATATATTTCTTCTTTGTCAAGATTCTGTCAGAGAGATCAGAACCATTCTTCATATCCTCAAAATTTTTATGGATGCATCAAGTACTGTTATTAACAATGAAAAATCAAATGTTTATTTTTTAATGTTATCAACGATTCTTAGGTTTTCCTGGCAAGAATTTTGGGCTTTCGTATTGGATATTTTCCCATGAAGTATTTGGGAGTCCCTTTATGTAAAAATCAGTTAAGAATTGCAGATTGGCGAGACCTTACTACAAAATTGGAAGAAAAACTCCAAAATTGGGCGTTTCGAATATTGAATGCTCCTGGTAGATTCATTTTATTAAAATCAGTTCTACAATCTATTCCAATCTATCAACTTTCAGGTAGAGCTGCCCCGAATAGTATATGCAATCAACTGGTAAATATTTTTTAAAAATTCTTATGGAAAGGTTCTCAGAATAGCAAAAAGTGGGATCTTATGTCGTGGGAGATGTTAATAAAATCTAAATGATTAGGGGGCCTTGGTCTCCATGATCCTTTTATGCTCAACCAAGTAATGGGTGCAAAAATTTGGTGGAGATGGATTCAGGGAGGTCAAGATTTATGGAAGAAAATTTGGGAAAGCAAGTATGAGATGCCACGGTCAGTTTCAGGAAAATTAAAAATTGACTTAGTACCAAAAGGATTTGAAATTTGGAATCTTGCAGCAGTTAACATATTTCTTATTAGACATCATAGTTTTTTGGAAATAAGGGAAGGCAAGACTGCACTCTTTTGGGAGGATTCGTGGCAACAAAGAGAGAAATTATTTACGAGACTTGACCTCGGTGAACTTTTCTTATTTACCAATACCCAAAACAACATATTAATTTGTAATTACTGGACTCAGCGTCAGAAGAATCAATGGAGGAAATGGAAAGAGAAAGAAGCATAGCCTAATGCACCATACACATTGCAATGGAATAATTCTGACAGAGAGCTAAAAACTAGGAAAATCATAGTTAAAACAGGTAACAATATTTTCCGATGGGGCTACCAAACTAATGGAATGTTCACTATCAATGAGGCTTAGAAGATTCAAGCTTGCACTCATAATTATCATGGCTCCATCCTTTGGAATAAAATCTGGTCAATGAATCATTGGCCTAAAGTTGAATACTTCCTATGGATTCTCAGTCATAAGAAAATTTTAACCTCAGATAACTTGTAGAAGAGAGGTATGTATGGACCATCGATATGTATCTTGTGCGAACAATCTAATGAAACAGTCGAACATATTTTTAACAGTTGTGCCTTTGTTGAACCCCTATGGAGAATATTAGAAATTACATTCAAACAATCAGATCATGATCCTTTAAGTATAAACTCCACAATATTGTATTGACGAAAAGGAGGATATAAATGTGGAGTTATAAACTGAGCTTGGAAGCTAGCACTGGGTTTCTTAATTTGGGAAATTTGGAAAGAACGCAACTAGTGAATTTTCAGAGGCGAAGAAAAGCCAAATAGCAATACATGGGAGAAGTTTTTTTTTTTTTTCTTGTTCAGACTAATCCTAATTTTTTCCACTTTTTCTCCTCCCATGCCACCCACGGGTTTCGAACCGGTGACCTTACAGAACGGAGTGCCTTAACAGTGCACCCCATCACCAACTGTTCTACACCACGTGGGCAATACATGGGAGAAGTTAATTGACAATATAAGAGAAAAAATCCTTGTAGAAAAATGGACAGATGAAGATTGGCAGGTAGCTGGGATTGAAGCTCAAATATTGAATAGTCTAAATCTCAAATCTCAAATGCTTGCACCTCATCTATGGAAATTTAGAGTCCCTAGATAAAATTTACATCAGTGTTGGCAGCCTCCACAAATGGGCGTCATCAAGCTAAATTTTGATGGTGCCTCTAAAGGTAATCCAGGTCAAGCAGGCATAGGCGGTGTTTTCAAAAAATCCCAAGGTGCCGTCTAGAGAGTGTATGCTATGGATTTATGCTATGCAACAAACAATGTGGCTGAACTTACCGCTCTTCAACAGGGGCTAATCATAGCGAAAAGAGAAAATTTCAAATTTTTACTCATAGAGGGAGACTCAGCTATGGTTATAGGAGCCCTGATTAAACTTCAGCAAGGCACAAAGTGGGAGAAAATTAGTAAAAGTTGTCGCACAACATCCTTAATCCAAGAAATAGGTTCCCTAGTAAATCAAATTGACTATCTTATTCCTTCTCACATATGGAGAGCATGTAATGAAGCTGCTGACTATCTAGCAAATTAGGGATGTCAAAATATTGACAGACATCTTGATATAACTCCAACAGCTAGGACTTGGAATATTGAAATTCATTCTCTGCAACTCATTTTAGACAGAGATCGTAGATAGGACCCTCAATCAGGGTGCCACCTAGAAATGTGGTCGGATGATCGTCTAGATGTCAGAACTTATTAATCCTAAATATGGTTGTCAGCATAACTGGAAAGAGCCTCGTCCTTTGCATGCACACACAATGTAAGGTAATATTGATGCAAGCTTGTGACATGACTTATCTTAATTGCATGCGGACATTCACAACCATTATCTTCGCTATATTGCAAGACTTCCCTCCTATTGTTCAAGTCCGCTATTGCAGAGCTCTGTTTGCAGATACGTCAAGGATGCAGGGGAAGCTAATGCCATCTCAGACTAGGTGGAGCAGAAATTGGTGGTATGTTATGAATTTCTACCTTCTTCTACAAACAGGTTTACTTTCGATGTCAGAGGAATCGCATGGATTGCAGCTATCATCATTTCTGGTTTCAATATTGCTATTGTTTGTTCCAATTTTGAACTTGCATCATGATTTGGAAATTGACCCTTGTTTTAGAAGCCTGGACCTCAACTATCAGAATATTCATTTCCTTTTTAATCGGGTTTTCAATGTTTTAATTCCTTGTCATGTTCTAGATGAAAGGGTAAAACTCTGTTTCGTAGGAAAGTTTGCTTTAATTTCCAATTTCCTACTCTCCATTCTCGGTATATCTCTGTCTATGTCTCATGGATCTCTGGTAGTTTTCATATACTTAAGCATTATGTCTTCCAGTCATCTCACCGGGTGCACTGGGGTTCATATCATGTATGGTATTTGGAGAATATGCTTTTACATCCTGAATGAAATGGGATACCTTTGTATTATTACCCTGTCTCTTTATCTCCACCCTAGTCAAAGTTCTTTGGTTATAGATGGTCAATTCGGGATATTTCTAATTTCTTCTGTGATATATTATGGACAATGCCGCATCTTACATAACATGTTACATGTTATCTCTGCTATCCGGAAATTGCTGACTGTGGTGATTATTATCTTCAATTTAGTACCTAAGCAAGCTCTGTTTTTTCATTGCCATCAAACAAGAGTCTCAAGTTTAAAAATTACAAGGTCCCGGGCATCAATCCGGAAACAGGTAGCTAGGGATGTCAAAATTGAGGCTAATTCAGGACCTTCTAAAAGAGGTCGGAAATCTAATCAACAGGTTCTCGAAAATTTAGTAAAAATTTATATAGCAAATACCCCTGATCATATCCGCCAGACCATTCATGGCTGGGAAAAATAGAGTACCGATGAAGAGGTGGATATCTAGGAATAGCAAGCAAACATTGACTTCATCACAGATGCTGGGAGCACTAGGGGAAGGATCTCCTTATTTTAGCAAACCATCAAAACCTATTGGAATTTTAATTGTTTATTGGAAAAAGCTCTGATCAGCATGTAACAATAGGAAGCTCAGACATCCATTCTATTTGAGTTGACTCAAATTAAACAGGACTTGAGGGAAATGACAAAGACTCAAATGCAGCAGACTGCACGCATAGGGAAAACTGAGAAACAGTTGCTATCACTGCAACAAGTGAAGACTCCAGGGTCTAAAGCTAAGGACCTAGCACCATTTTACTCTTTACATGGATAATATTCCTTACTTTTTAGTATTTTTGTATGAATTTGTTCAATAGCACTTATAGATGCTGCTTTATTTGCAAATATTATGGACATAGTAGAGTAGTACTAGCCACTACAGATAGAGTGAAACAATACCAATTTCGGTTGGCTTTCAACTCTTTAAGGTGGCCAACAGACCTGGTTTCCTTTGGGCAGGTTGAGGCACCAATGTAATGATGTATTTATTTAGCAGCTTTCCCTAAATAATAGAAAATAGCAAGTCCTACGGAATTTACAAAAAAAAATGAAAGTAGTTATTAAAGAATAATATATAACTAGTTGCTAAGAGAAATGGTGAAGTGACCAAGAGTAAATAATATTAATATTTTAATATTAAACTATATAGTTAGTTGTTAGGAAAAAATGTTCAGTCAATCAATTGAATAAATAATTGTTAAAAGTCAACGAATTTAAATAAATAAAGACTAATTAAATTAAATGAAAAGCTAAATAAAATAGATAAAAGATAAATAAAATAAATGGGGTAGGGATTTAAGAATTAAGGAGGATGGAGGTACATTATTAATCAATAGAGAAAATATTGATAAAATTGAAAGGATAAAAAATGAAAAATACAATCGAAATGATAAAAATTTGTAAAATACAAGGATTAGAAAATAAGATGATTTTTTTATTAAAATAAATTATTGTAACAAAGGATAAAATTATTTCTAATGAACAAGATGGAGGTATCCAACTCTTGAGAATGGTTTAAATTATGATTCTTAAACTGTAAAAAGAACAAAGGCTAGGATTTTGGCTTGATAAAATGTTTTGGCTTAGATTATGATTCTGAAATTGTAAAAAGGAACAGAGGTACAGATTTTGGTTTGATCAAATGTTTTTAGTTAAAATAGAGATAAAATATAGATGAATTTGATAGCCTAAAATGATTGGTATCAAAAATATGCTCTTTCATGTGACCTTTCAAGGGACGTCCATTTTTAGAAGTCCTTAATATTATTTCTAAACATTTTTATTATCAAACTCTTTGTAAATTACATCATAGTAACCAAAAAAAAAAAAAAATTAACCTTACTATACTACACTAACCATACCACTTGTACCATAGTATTATCGAAATATCATAAGGGGAAATAGAATTTCGATCATATGAATTTTAAAACTATACATCTATTATGTCGATTGCCTAAATCTCTATAATCTAAGTTGGACGTTATGTCTCTATCTATGTGGCACTTGTGAGCCTATTCGGGTTAGTTATGTATCATTAATACTCATAATTTATATGATTAATTGTTGGGAGGAATACATGATAATGTAAAATATTTTGAACTATTCGTTTTTTTTTAAACCATAGTGTGTTAAATCCCATCGAAGTTTTATGTCATAAATTGGAAATACGACGTTGTAAATGTACCTTGGTCTTTATGCCATGTGAGGACATCTATTCATTTATTTGTCGTTTGATCTGAGGTCTGAGGATCAATGGTCGAGGATAATGCAGTACATGCTTAGGGTATCGACCCTGCAAACACTAACCACTTTTTTTCATTTTCAGATTGAGAACTCATCGGCGTAGCTCCTATGCAACTCTCGCCACAGCAAGGACGTTATCAGCCGGTAAGGACCATTGCTCCAGATTTAATTTTACTTTCCATGGAGCATCTCAGCTAGGTAAATTGTTTCATTTACAATTTGTGGCTTAGCTATTACAGCATCGTTGAGTTCTCCATTATGTTGCATTTCCTCTCTGGTCTTATTCTTCACCGAGTGCTAGCCTTAGCTTTATGCCACAACTATGTTAGGTTAGCAAAAATTTATGGATTTAAAATGTGCTCTTCAGAATTTTCTCCAGGGTTTGGAAACCCACTCCATTACCAAGCATGCTCCAGCTTCTCCTGCAGAGTTCTTTCCACTATGGCAAGTAAACCGAGTTTATCTATTTATTTTTTGATAAGGTACTGGTCGATTTTCATATACCCTCTATGGGTTGCCGCAAGATTATTTCTTTAATTGTTTGTCATTCTGTTTCCCTCAAGCATGTGGAAGATGTTTGCACAGGTATTGCATGCTTAATCTATCTTCCTTATTGTTTTCATAGCTCCGAAAGCTTAGATGAGTCGCTAGCTAATTATTTCTTGTTTTGTTTTCGAACAGGTAACCAGTTAGCTCGACAGCGAAGGGTTTCACCCAACATGATTTCCACGTCTAGAGGTGTTTCAATTTTCACAAGTTCTGACTTTATCATTTCCCAACAGGTACCATTACTCTGTTTAAAACTTGTGTTGAAGAGGAAGCTGGTCCTAGCTTCGAGGTTATATGGCATTGTGAACTCCAGAGCTTAGTTTTGTGATATGGCCATCGTGTCGTCTGTGTCATTTCTTGTTAATTTTGAGGCTCTCCCTATTCGGAATTATTGCATGCATTTCTAAGTTATTGTAGTAAAATTTTTTTTCCCTAACTCATACTTAAGAGAGGTATTTTTTGCTACGCACTGCGGTATACATTGTATATAAATATTTTGTCGAAAAGGGTTATTTTCCTTCTACTCTGTTTGTTTTAATTGGAAATCTTCTGCATGTTTTCAAGTAATATCTCCCCCAGTCTCTTGTGTTTAGTTTTGAATTTACCCCTTTTGGGTTATTAGTAATGGAAATTATCGTTCTCTCTCAAATGTAGATAAATGTGGTTTTTCTTTCCTTCACTCATGTCTTCATATCTTTTCAAATAGACTCATGACCTTTCTAGCCGAACAGTATTTTTATTTTCCCTTTATACATTAATTTTGACTGTGAGCTACTTTTGATATAAATTATATTATAGTGGCAATGTATTTTCTAGGTCTTAGTTGCGCATGTTGTGTCAAAATTTTCTATACTTGTTTATATCTATATTACGTTCCAAACAGATGTTTTCTTTCTTATTTTAGGCACAGTAATCTACATAATTTCTTCCAGTTAATGAACATGTCCGTACCATTTAGATTTATGTCTATGTATATAATAGGTTGAGAGAGAATGACCAATTCGAGGTTTGGAGTTTCGACTCTGAACCTTCAATTAATGGTTTTTCTGATTTTTCAACTATAGTAAAGGGTATTATAATTAATTTTTATTTTTTATTGTCAACCCTATTCTTTTCTTGTTTACAATCCCATAATTTGTAGGAATATAGTTTCTCACACAGTCTAAATAATTAAGGGTACTTCTATGACTTCTGATTTCTCAACAAAACTCTTGATAAATAAAAAATCCAAAACTTTCACTGTGTACATATTTTCATTTTATAACTCAAGAAAACACCTTCTGTATAACAAGTATTATATCTAAAACCACAGTACCAGTTCTTAATATTTTCCACAGTCTATTACTTATCTCATTTCCAGACTTTCTGATGATGTCCTTCCCACCATGAGAGAAGCAATTACGTCCTCACTCCCCCCGTGCTCTAGACCTGAGTTGAGTAGGTTGATAGATATTTCCTGAAGAGACCTCAAGACCCCTAGTCCAGTACTCTTCTTTCTAGGATTCTAGAATGTTGACTATTTCCACTGGTCACTACCAACTCAGAAATTTTCAATCTCTTCCTATCATGCCTTAGTCAGAGAACATAACCCATTTTCCTCACTAGGATGTACTTTTATCCCCAAAGGAAAGGTAATTGTCTTTAACTATTTTCTGTTCAACCACTTATCAGTTATTGGAATACTTTTATCATCAGTATTTTAACTTTGTATGGAACCATTATTCCATAGTTAAATTTTATTTCAACAAAACATAATTAATTTATGTTCATCATGTAATCCTTTTCTCAAAAGAATAAATGTTTTAGTCTCTTAAAAATAGATAACATAACAACCAGTTAGCATTTAAGCCAACTGTCATACTTTTAACCTGAGTAAACTCTTCCTTTCATCAACCTTCTCTTCTTACAAAGGAATAATTTACAAGAAATATTAAGGTACAACCATGGGCTCACCTCTTTCTCATGTTATGGCTAACATCTTCATGGAAAAGCTAAATTTCGGTCCAGTTTTGTCGATGATATATATTTTCATTTAAAAACATGGTAGACTTGGACTTAATGGATTTATCTCCCATATTAATAACATTTTCCCTCATATCCAATTAACCGTAGAAATTGAATCTAATAAGTCTCTTCTTCCATTATTAGATGTCCTTGTCACTCTCCTTCTTCATGGCTCCCTAACTTATCTGTTTATAGAGAAAAGAACCCTCATATCCAATTAACCATGGAAATTGAATCTAATAACTCTCTTCCATTATTAGATGTCATTTTCACTCTTATTCTTCATGGCTCTCTAACCCATCACGTTTACAAAAAAAGACAAAAAATGGTCATTATCTTCAGGCCCGTTTTCAATACCACCCTTCCCAAAATTTTAGCATTCTAAAAACCCTCATCTCCCAGGCCCTTAAAATTTTCACTCCAGAATTTATTTCCTATAAAAACACCCACCTATTCAAATATTTCCAAGCCAATGGTTATTCCACTTCTAACATAATTAAAGTTTTCAAGAGAATCTCTAATCCCAAATCCATTAACCCTCCTTCCACTCCTCTTGAAGGTAATTTTTCTCTTCCTTACATAAAAGGGAGCCCTAACCTCATAGAAAAACTGTTTTTTGAAAAAGAACATTAAAACTCTTTTTAAACCCCACAAAACTTTGAACTAGATGTTCTACTTAGCCTAAGACAAGTTTGACCCCATGCTGAATTTAGGGGTTTACTAAATCCCTTGTTCATATGCAAAATTTTGGACAAACTATATGCCCCTTCAAAGCTAACATTAAAGATAATATTGTTGATACCAATCATATCAAGTTATTAAATTTATCCATAGTTTAGCACTCTTATAATTCAAATTATCTAATCTACTTTGATAAAACAAGAATCCTCACCTATGTTCCTTTTCGAAATTCTAGAATCATAAGAGAAACCATTGAAATAGAGAAACACCTAAATAACTCCAATCAATAGGATGGCTATAATTTAGCCAATTCTTTTCAACTAGTTATCCACCATCTGACTTGTTAGTGCCTAAATCTACCTCACGCTGAGAAAGGCTGAATCTAGGGTAACATCAAACCACGCTTAACCTGGTAGCTAGCCCTACCAGGTCGAGAGAGGGCTCTCTCCTTGTCAATCTCAACAAAAAATAATCAATGAGGCTTGAGATGACTTGATGTAAATACTGATTTTAGGCCAGATATGTGTGCAAAAGAGTTTGGTTTATTTCAAGGGTGTTTTTTTGGCTCGAATGGAAAAGCAGATTTTGGGTCTGGGGAATGAGGCTCAATTTTGCAGAGACCTCAATGGGGCAAGGTAGGAAATTGATTTGACACTTCCAATTGAAATAATTGGAGAGATTTAGACAGGTGAGGATTTGAAGAGGGAAAGAAACCTTCAGGGATCCTCTTCAAGTAGCTGAAAACATAAATAACTAAAAAAACCCTAGGCAGAGCACTGCAATTTCAATGGATTCTACCTTTATCATTGTTTGTTTTAGTTAAGAAGAAATAAGAGAGAAAATGGCATACATAAAGCACTAATAAACTTAAATTTACAGAGAGAAACACACTATCAAAGAAAAATGCCACATGAATCCCATATAGTGCTGCAAACCCTAGTCTATTCCTTTGCCAAAATGCAGAGATGAATGTACAATGATGCTCAAAGCATTCCCAAAAGTCCAACCATGCTAATGACTGAAAAATCGCAAGATATAGACAAACAATAAATCATCCCAGCCTTTAGGGGTCGATCTCATAAGTTTAGGAGATGTTCCAACAAAATCTAAACTGAGAACTAGAAAGTAGGTAGTGGAATAGCTTGCCTCTAAAAACTAGGAAACTGATTCATTCAGTTGCAAATTACCCTTGGATGGATGAATCTACCTCTATGAGTGAAAATTTAGAAAAATTACATAAAAATCCATCATGTTACATTTAATTACATCATGAGTTTGATAACTAGAAGGAAAAAAGTCAAACTGTGAAAAAACTAGGCGAAAAAGAGAGTTTTTGACCAAAAATGAGCAAAATTCCTCTAATGCGCCGCGCCTAATTTCCCTATGCGTAGTGCCTTTTTGTAGCTCATTTTGGAGGCTTTCCTGGTGTCCAAATTTTCTCCATGTGGGTTTTATGGAAAGGTCCACCTGTTTACTTTCCAGAACAAGTGGAATTTTTGAATTTGGACTCCATTTTCCCCTCCAAAATGGAGTTCTCCCAACACTACTTCCTGTGTGTCAAAAAAGGGGCAAAAATGTCATTTTTTAGGTATTTTTGACCTTTTTGATAGCCCAAAACCTGTCAAAATTTCTTGGCCATTGGTAGGCATGTATATTTTTCCATGAAAAATCCAAAAATTCTGAGTTTTTTTCAAAAGGATGCCTCCATCAAAAGCGAGCGCCAGGTGGCGCGGTGCATTGGTCAGAAAACTCTATTTTTTAAGGAAAAATCCATCTCAATGCATAGCACCTTTTTGCAGGAGAATTTTGGAGGCCTTCCTAGTGTCCAAATTGGGTTTAGGATAGCTCGTTGGAAATATTATTGAGTCCAATTTCAAACACAACTTAAATTTTTCAATTTGGAGTTCATTTTCCCTATCAAAAATCAAATCTCCTAAGACTGGTCAAAATGTGAAAAATGAGGCTGCCTCAAAGCAGAGTGTTGTTGCAGTCAACTTGTGAAGGTCTTCCTCAACTCAAAATTGAGCTCATGATAGCTCATTGGAAATCTCTTTGTGTCTAGTTATCATTTGACTTATCAAGAAAGTCATTAGGCCAACCAATCTGGGAGAAATCTTGATTTTCCCAAGGTCACTTCAGAGGTGCATCAATTCTCCTGAGGAAACTATATTTTTGAAATTTCTATAAAACCATGACACCTGGGTAAAATGTGAAGGGGGGTTTTCTTTCTTGGCCTATTGTGAACAAAAAAATCTCTCATATTTCCCAAATTCATCCTTTATTACTCAGGAACATCATTGGAGTAAAACCTATCTCGATGTGTGGAACAAGGGATTTGTCAAAATGAAGTGAAATGAAGGGCATAACGGGATTCTAAATTCTTGAGAAAATTTTTGGAAGTAGGGAGTGATGTTAGGAAGTATGGGAAAGTGTAATTTCAAAGATTGAGTGAGGGGAAGGGGTCCAAAAGGGAAAAACACAGACCTAGCCTAGAAAATTGCCAAGTTGTAGCAAGAAACTAGGGTTTGTGCGAAAATGAGGAATTCGAGGGATCTCAGTGATGGGAAATGTTTAATAAGGTACATTAAGGATAGGGGACGGTGTATGAACATCAGGATACAATATTTGCTGATGATTTTACCATCCAAGAGAAATTACCTCCAAAACACTAGGAGAGGGAAATGAACCTTACCTAGGCACAACGGAAGAATGAAAAAGGTGTAGAATGACCCCTTGGAACTTGAAATGATGATGAAAACCTCTGAATGAGGTACACTCATCTGCATGGTGACAAGCACCCAAATTTGGACAAATTTAAAAAGAGTGAAAACAAACCCTAGACCTAATACCTAGTGACCAAATTTTACTTGAAGACTCACTGAAATGACAACATTTGACCTTGACACCTTAAAATCACTTTGTAAGAGCATGTTTTAGCACTGGAGGAAGGCTGCAAATACTGACACTAACATTGGCTCCAATGGGGATGGTAGCTCCTTGGAGGTGGTAAGAAGGGCAGATTTTTGGAAAAGCAGACAAGTGCCTTCATCCATTGGGCAATGGAATCAAAAAATGAAGCTGAAATGTATGACTTAAAACTGATGACTTGACGACACAAATTGACTCTCACTCAACTAAAAACTGACTCGACACTTAAGCACAACCGACAAACTGGAAAATATGCTCAATATGAAGCTTATTCAATACAACCTACTCTAGTTGTTCCATTCATCACCTAATCAAGTGAAATGAAACAACCAATGCAACCATGTAAGTATTCCGGCTGCTGTTTGAAATATTCGCAAGTGCTCGCTTATGAACAAAAAGAGAGAACTACTGAAAGGCAGCTCCCACGAAAGCTTGGAAAAATATCCATTGAATGATATGGATTCTCTATCATCCTCCAAAAACACTGCATAAGGATCTTGAATTTCATGCAAACTGGGACTTAGCTCATCAAATGGATTACTTCTCTTCTCCTCATACCATGAATGCAAACTTTGTTTTGAGCTTTTTGATGAGACTCCGGCTAAAAATGACAAAGAAACGAGCTGTCGGATCAAGTTTATATCAGCGCACATTTCAAGCTCACATGTAGTCAATGGAAAAAGACTTTGACTGCAGACATCATCCAACACATTAGCTATTGGATCCTGAAAAAATTGAAAAGACTACTGCAACCCATTTTCTATTGGTTATGATGAGATTACATGATTTCCTACAGGCTGCTCATTTGAAGATATACTATGCAATTTACACTTCAAAAATTGAAATGATTCAAAACAAAATGGTATGGAATCATCTTGTATCATTTGATCATATGTGCCAGCTTCCATGTCTTCATCTACAACTTGACAATCAATGGCATTCGGGGGCTGCAAATCTGAATATGAGAAGTCTTGAGCAAGGTTTTTATTGCCCTCAAGATGGTCCAAATCAAGACTTGTTGACAGTTGATTTCGGATTGCATGAATGTTGTCTCTAATGAACTGAAACGAGGCAAAAAAAAAGGCAAAGATCCTTCACTTACTTCAAAATTTGCTACACTTTCCTCCTCACTTCCATTTTTGATATGCAACAGCTGATCACTATACTCGAACTGTTGAAAGTGAACTTCTTCCTCCCACAAACTAGCTTCTGATTTGTCTGCAAGATTAGCTTTTGTTTGAAGAACATAATCATCATCATAGTGATCAAACTGAGGCAAATCATCAGTATAAAAAACATCATCAAGCATACATGACATATCAACAACTCTCTCTTCTCCAAGATGATCTATAAAACAATTATTATAACATCTATGACAATTGGGATAAGAAACAAAATGTTTTGGATCAACAACTTGTTCTTCTTCAATCAGAGAACCATGGGCTTGAACATTATACTTATTCCTTGTGGTGATATTTTGCATCATCCCTTCCACTGCACTTACCAAAATGTCAATCTTTACCTCTAGAGATGTCGATTCCTCTGGATCTATGTTTTTCATCTCTTCTTCCTTCAACATTTCCCTTCGGATAGGCAAATGAGCCTCTACATCTACTACACTATTCTGCATCTCTTCAGCTATTGCAAGATTCCTTTCTCTCAGCTGAAACTCCATATCCAGAATAAAGCCACCCGAGAAGTGCAAGAGAGCGGATCCAAGAGGAGGTCTTATATTAACTGGCATCGAATAATAAACTTGGTTAAATCTGGAAGAAAAATATTGTATTGTTTCCCCTGGCAGTCTTTTCAGCTAGTTATACTCTTCTATAATCAATAAAGGGTTCTGTCTGATCACCCACCTGTCGAGGAAAACTTCGACAAACTGCTGAAAATCTGAGATGCTCGCATCAGGCAGGGTTTTGAACCAACTCTTGACTTTGCCTTGCAAAGAAAGAGCAAAAAGCCTAATACTAACATCCTCTTCATCAACTTCAAAAAGGTCAAGAAAAGACTCAAAATTTGGAACATGTCTCTCAATTGTGATGTTTTCGTGTTCACCATCAAATCTTGGTAGATATAGGTCATGATTTTTAGGGAAAGCATGGGATATAGGAGGTAAAATCAGAGGCTTGTATTGATATGGAATTTTACAAGGTATAGGGGTATGTACAAAAGGTATAGAATCATTCTTGGTCTCTTGAGGTTCATCATTTTGAAGACTTTCATCACAAGATTTAGAAAAAGGGTCTTGATCAAGCTCAAAGGCATGAAAATATTTGTTATTTACAATCTTCAAAGGGAATGAATCAAATGTAGGCCGAGGATCTTTTCTCAAATACAATATACTTTGCAAAGCCTTCTTGACATTCTCGGGAAAAGAGAAGAAATAATTTATGACAAAGAACAAAATGTCTTGGATGAAATTCAAACTTGAATACCTGATCTTTCCATATTGTCCTTTTATGTCTCTGCTGGTCAAGTTCATCCTCCAGTGGAGTCGTTGGATCTGATCTCGAAACTGATTTAGATTCACCAGGTGAATGATTTTGGCCTTGCGGTGTCTGATCGTTATCCACCATCAACAATCAGATCTGAACTTGATTACATTTTACTGAGGAAACCAGATGTTAAATTCATAAACTAAACTGGAGATTGACTGAAGCAACGTTCATCTACTATGCATTTGCAGAGCAAGAGCAGTTCGAAGGCTACCTAGCTAACTTCAGGCCCTGTCTGTAGTTTATAAAGCAAACAACAAAATTTTCATCTTCCCCAGTATGGTCTCCACTGTTAGTGCCTAAATCTACCACAGGCTAAGAAAGGCAGAATCCAGGGTAACATCAAACCACGCTTAACCTGGTAGCTAGCCCTACCAGGCGGGAGAGGGCTCTTTCCTTATCAATCTCAGCAAAAAATAATCAATGAGGCTTGAGATGACTTGATGTAAATACTAATTTTAGGCTATGTATGTGTGCAAAATATTTTGGTTGATTTTAAGGGTGTTTTGTTGGCTCGAATGGAAAAGTAGATTTTGGGTCTGGGGAATGAGGCTTAGTTTTGAAGAGATCTCAATGGGGCAAGTTAGGCAATTGATTTGACACTTCCAATTGAAATAAATGAAGAGCTTTAGATAGGTGAGGAGTTGAATAGGGCAAGAAACCTTCAGGGATCCTATTCAAACAACTGAAAACATAAATAACTAAACAAACCCTAGGCAGAGCACTGCAATTTCAATGGATTCTACCTTTATCCTTGTTTGTTTTAGTTAAGAAGAAATAAGAGAGAAAATGGCATACATAAAGCACTAGTAAAATTACATTTACAGAGAGAAACACACTATCAAAGCAAAATGCCACATGAATCCCATATATTGTTGCAAACCCTGGTCTATTCCTTTGCCAAAATGCAGAGATGAATGTACAATGATGCTCAAAGCATTCCCAAAAGTCCAACCATGCTAATGACTGAAAAATCAAAATATATAGAAAAAAATAACTCATCCTAGCCTCTATGGGTCAAGCTCATAATTTTAATAGTTTTTCCAAAAAAATCTAAACTGAGAACTAGAAAGTAGGCAGTGGAACAGCTTGCCTCTAAAAACTAGGAAATTGATTCATTCAATTGCAAATTACCCTTTGATGGATGAATTTACCTGTATGAGAAAAATCCATCTCAATGCATAGCACCTTTTTGCAGAAGACTCTTGGAGGCCTTCTAGATGTCCAAATTGGGTGTGGGATAGCTTTTTGGAATTATTATTGATTCTACTTTCCAACCCAACTTGAATTTTTCAATTTGGAGTTTATTTGCCTTGTCAAAAATCAAATCTCCCAAGACTGGTCAAAATGTGAAAAATGAGGCTGCCTGAAGGTAGAGTGCAGTTGCAGTAAACGTTTGAAGGTCTTCCTCAACTCCAAATTGAGCTCATTATAGCTCATTGGAAATCTCTTTCTGTCTAGTTATCAGTTGACTTATCAAGCAAGTCATTAAGCCAACCAATCTAAGAGAAATCTTGATTTTCCCAAGGTCACTTCAGAGGTGCATCAATTCTCCTCAGGCAACTGTATTTTTGCCATTTCTCTAAAACCATGACACCTTTGTAAAATGTGAAGGAAGGTTTTCTTCCTTGTCCTATTTGGGACAAAAACCTTTCTCATGTTTCCCACATTCATCTTTTATTTCTCAGGAACATCATTGGAGTAAAACCTATCTCGATGTGTGGAACGAGGGATTTGTCGAAATGAGGTGAAATGAATTGGATAAGGGGTTTATAAATTCTTGAGAAAATTTTGAGAAGTACGGAGGGATGTTAGGAAGTAGGGGAAAGTGGAATTTCAAATATTGAGTGACGAGAAGGGGTCCAAGAAGGAAAAACACAGACCTAGCCTAGAAAATTGCCAAGTTGTAGCAAGAAACTAGGGTTTGTGCGAAAATGAGGAATTTGGGGGATCTCAGTGATGGGAAGTGTTTAATAAGGTAAATTAAGGATATGGAAAGGTGTATGAACATCGAGATACAAATTTTACTGATGATTTTACCATCCAAGAGAAATTACCTCCAAAACCCTAAGAGAGGGAAATGAACCTTACCTAGGCACAACTGAAGCATGAAGAAGGTGTAAAATGACCCATTGGAACTTCACATGATGATGAAAAACTCTGAATGAGGTACACTCATCTGAATGGTGACAAGGACCGATGTTTGGACAATTTTGAAAAGAGTGAAAACAAACCCTAGACCTCATACCTAGTGACCAAATTTTACTTGAAGACTCACTGAAATGAAAAAAATTGACCTTGACACCTTAAAATCATTTTGTAAGAGCATGTTTGATCATTGGAGGAAGGCTGCAAAGACTGGCACTAACATGACTCATTTATAATTCTTTTATCTTGTCCTATAATAATTCCTTAAAATTAAAAAAAAAAAAAATCATCTTGTTTTCTAGTCCTTGTATTTCCCATATTTTTATCCTTTCAAGTTAATCAATATTTTCAAAAAAATATTACTTACCCTATTTTTAATAAATTGATTAATCATATACCTCTATCCTCCTAAATTTTTGAATTCTCTCATCCCATTTATATATTTTAATTCTCTTTTAATTTAATTTACTTAATATTTATTTATTTAAATGATTTGACATGACCCTTAATATTAATAATTATTTATTAAATTTTTTGACTTGACCCTTTCTCTTAACAACTCATTATATAATTTAATATTATAATATTAATAGAATTTACTTTCATTTTCCTTCTTTTTTTTATAACTTAATTAATATCGTTCTTCAAACCCCACATTTCATTTGTCTATTTTATTTTATTTTAATCTAATTTAATTAATTTTTATTTATTTAAGCCATTGTTCTTAAGCCGTTTTCTTAACTATTAATTATATAATCTATTAACTTGAACATTTATCATAACAACTAATTATATGCTATTCTTTAGGGGCTACTTTTTTTTTTATGCCATAAGGCGTCACTATTTGAAAACAACTTTCCTGTGTGCATCATGTCATAATCTGAAACCGTTAGATTATGTGTTAGACGATTAAAACATATTCATTTGTTGGATGAAAAAGCAATGTTAATTGAAAATATTTATTTTAAAAATAAGTTAGGATAGCTCATTAGTTACTGGAAGGTTTCTAGGGCTTCTTTTTATCAGAGTCACTAGGCCATTCAGGAATTCCCTGCGCTTGCAGAGCTACGTCCACCTCCAAAGGATCAAATCCACTTCCATGGTCTAATTTATTTCACTATAGCACATCATGCAGAGATTGAAAATGGCATTAAAAATGGAAATTACTCGTAACGCTCACCTCACCATCAAGAAATAAAAGTACAGACACGAAGGATTTTCAACAACTAATTTGTTTTCCATCACACAACATTCAACTTTGGGCTAAATAAACCCAAATTTGAGTAACATATCTTTGTATGCGGTTTGACGGTAACAAGATTCAATATGAGCATGGCACTCTCGAGCGACTGAAATTTATGACCAAACCTTTAAATCGACGCAAGTGAAAGGGGTGTGAGAAGAAATTGTATTTGATGGATTTTTATCAAAATTTCATTTCATCCTCTATACTTCCAGACTGGATTATGGAATATTTTTCCCGTTTCTTTCCTGCCATGTACTTCAAGACTGGATTATGGGATTTCAATGGTGTAATTGGGTGGGTTTCTCACCATTTGCATGCTGAGTCATAGTTAAATCCTTGGAAACATTTATTGAATGGTTGCTTAGGAATTAGTTTTTTCTCTTTATTTGCAGGTCCATAGCAATTTCACATTCTCTTCCCCTGTCTGTTTTCTTCAAAATGACATATGAGTTAAGCAATATATTGATGCACTGGGAGCATTGGGCGATGTATGATGGTATTGCATTAGGGAAATCCTGTGGGCTAATGACTACCAAACTCTGAAGACTGTAACTGCACTCCATGGATGTGTTGTGAATGATGCATGAGTCATTATAGCTTGTGGGGATAATTTTCTATGGCAAGATGGGAGAGTTGCAACTTTTAGTTGTTCTCAAGAAACGTTGCTTTGTTTTTATCAAAATTTCATTTCATACTTTGTACTTCCACATTAGATTTTGGCATTGTTTCCCCTTTACTTTCAGGCCATGTACTTCAAGACTAGATTATGGGATTTCAATGGTGGTATTGGGCAGGTTTCTCGCCATATACATGTTGAATCATAGCTAAATTCTTGGTATAATTTATGGAATGATTGCTTAGGAATTAGTTTTTGCTATGTCTATTTGCAGGTCCACAGCAATTTCACTTTCTCCACCCCTACTGATTTTCTTCAAAATGACATACAAGTTAAGCTGGATATGGATGCACTGGGAGCATTGGGTGATGCAGGATAGTATTGCATTATGGCATTCTTCTAAGCTAATGGCTACCAAATGCCCCAAACTATAACTAGACTCCCTGGATGTGTTGTGAATGATGCAGGAGCCATTCTGGCTTGTGGGGCTACATTTCTATGGAAATATCGGAGAGTTACAACTTTTAGTTGTTCTTAAGTAACCTTTCTCTGTTGAGTTTTGTTTTATTATATATTCAAAATAGTTTAGCATTTGGGTTCCTCAAAGGCTCAAATTTTAACCATTATGTAACTTTGTGTAGAGATTCTTGAGAATTTTATTGTGGGTTTTTGGATATGGATCCATAAGGCTCAAATTTTAACCATTATGTAACTTTGTGTAGAGATTCTTGAGAATGGTGCTATCGGTTCTTGGCTATAGGTCCATACTTTCTAATCCAGGCTTTGAAGAGGAAGAAAAATATCTTCGATATATCAAGGGCTACTGAAGAGATTTAAATTTAGGTTCAAATTTATTCGTTGAAATTCATTTAATCATATCATTAAATATGTAAAATTTGGGTACTCCTGCAATGGTTTTTTAATGGAATTTTCCCCTTGTGGTTCTTACAACTTGTACTAAACACCATGGGACTCCACAGTTTCCAACTCGGACCTGCACATTAGAAGCACAGGAGGGAGCAGTTTGTGTAAGAACATAGAATATTTTAAGACTAACAAATATCTTATGAGTATATACCCTCTTTAAATTATAGAGAATAATATATAATCCAAGATATTATCCTTAGGTAGATGGCCAGGAAGTGCCATACGATAGCCAATGTTCCAAAGGCGTTTTCTCTCAAGAGATGGCACTATTTAAGGCCTGATTGTGGGCTTGCATAGTTAGAGAAGGGGGATATTATTCCAAAGGGTCATATTCCTATCTATGTGACCTGCTGAAACATATGGTACATACAACCTTTTTCTTTTTAAAAATGGATTTATATTGTGACTATCATAACAATATAGTTTTTTAGGGTGGCACTTTTAAAAATATATCCCCTATATCGACTCAATATTTGTCATTCAGATAGATAGTCTATGCAATTTAACTCTGGGAAGAATTCCTCCGGCCACCTATGGTCTAGTCACCATGCATAATTTTGTTTGGCACCTTAACCCAGCAGCTCATAGGTGGTGTTTATCCTCTCAATAATATGATTTTGTTGCACTCCCTATGATGCAATGCATAAGTCAGTTTTCAGGGAAATCTATTAGTCTCTTGGATCCAAAGCCTTGAGAAGCACCATAAAATTGGGTTTTCTCTAGGAACTCAATATGGATGAAATGTACTCCAGAGTTTTATTTAATGTTTCCATGGTGCTATGGTTAGTTTGTTTCTTGTTATCCTCTCTGAGAAGGGCACAATATTTTGAGATACTTAATATTCTTATTGAAATATTTATTTAAAAATTTACAAGGGATAGTTTTTGCAAATGATCATTACATTGTATGTCTACTAGATTCAGTTGGATGATGGTTGGGTGAAGTTTCATAGGCGGTTACTATATTTTTTTTCGGTTTGTTGGTTTTAACACGTACAAGAAGAGAAGTTTTCAAAGCTATGCAAAGAAAGGTTTCTTTCAGCTTTGAAATGGTCTTAGGATTGTAGATGTGTTTGCTTTGTTAGTTCTTTGGAATACACGGGTTAAAGATAAAAATAAATTATGAAATTAATGTCTTGACTCTTGCTTGAGACTCTTATGTCTATCAATTTCCTCTTTCAGTTCAAAGAATTGCAAGAGGTTTATTTTCTCTAGCAGTTGAATTCCATTTCAAACATGGATTACTACTCTGTTTTATTCCATTATGAAATAATTTCTAGTTGAGTCTTTCCTGCTATTTGTTTGCAGGGGATCGGTGTTATGAACACGGATAGGTTACTATTTTTATCTTGGAAATGGAAGGTGATTGTAGGAAAATAAATTTATCATTGAGGAGAAAGTTCAAAAAAAATTCACAGCCCAGAAGGTGGTCTCATCCGACTTCTAGACTTTCATGTGGATCCAGAGTTCTGGAATCTGGACTGAGAGGCAAGGTTAGAAAACAGACTCTAGTAATCAGTCTCATATTATTATAGTTCACTTTTCAATCTACCTTGCTTTATGCAATACACACATATACATGTGAGTTATTTTTTTTACTGTAACTTATTCTAAGCTAAGTAACATGACACATACAACCCCATCCCCTCCTCCCCATGTCAGGAATCCTTTATGTTGGACACGACACCTTAGTGACATGTGCCAAACAAACTCATGCCCTGGACACAATTTACGAGTCAAACTCATGCTGGGCACATACTAATTTCATGTGCTGATTTTCTTACACATGTCCCCCAAAAAATTCCCGCATGTGGTTTATAATTAATTTTTGGGCTGATTTTGCACTCATTCATTTTTTTTTTTTTGGAGCTGTGGGAGCATTTGGTTTGCAAGCAAGGGAGAGAGACGAGTTTTTAGAGGAGATTCAAAGTGTAGGTAAGTGGATTTGTTTTTAAATTTTTTTAATTTTTTCTACATTAGTCTATTTTTCTTCATTTCAAAATAATCATGGCTCAATCAAGGGTAGTTGAGAAAGGGAGAAAGAAGGGGAAGGGGAGGAATAACCCATTGATAATTTACCCCCTCCAATTTCATTAGGGTCTGCAACTATTCCATCTGTGAAGTAGAGCTACAACAACAACTTCGAATGTTGAGAGAAAATCATCTCTTGGAAGTGGAGCTACAACAAATTCAAATGCTGAGAGAAAAACATATATTTCGCGCAACTTCAAATGTCGAGAGAAAAATATATATTTAGCAAGACAGTAGGCTCAAGACCAGAAAGTAGAAGCATGTTACAAGAAATAAAGTGCCAAGGAGCAAGTTAATTTTTTGTCAAATACTCATATTTTCATGTCCTTTGTGTCCCATGTCATGTGACTTAGCTCCTAAGTAGTTTGTCTACTAGCTTATTGTAAATTTGTTTTTCTGTTAATAAAATTCTATCTTCCAAGGAGTTTTCACAGCCCAAAAGTTGCTATAAAATTAATGGTGTTTGAACACTTTAAATTATTTTTCACTTAAACGGAAGAGTTTAAATTATTTTTCACTTAATAGGAAGAGTTCTACATTTCCATTGTTTTTTTCTGCATGTACATACACTGGTTTTTTGTCGATATTCTTAGTGGGGTAGAGTCTACTATGTAAGAGGATGACCAGAGAAGGAAAAACTGGCTATGGAGGTGAGGTAGCCGAGGCTTTCAACTTTGGGCTAAATAAACCCAAATCCAAGTAACATTTCTTTGTATGTGGTTTTATGGTAACATGATTCGATATCGGCATGACACTCTACAGCGACCGAATTTTATGACCAAATCAATAAATGGACGCAAGTGAAAGGGGAGTGAGAATAATTTGATAATCAATGGCTATTGGATAATTATTAGTGTGGATAGAAATGTGTTGATATTTGAATGAGGTATATTTAAAATCCCTATTGAGATGGAAGCATAATCCTTATACAGAGGCATCGAATAGGAAGAGAACCTTATGTGCCTTCCAAGCAACAAGGGTTCATTTCATCCTCTTTTTAAGATTGTTATTTGAGAAATACAAGTGTGTTCATCCCTTAAAAAACATGTTAAATACATCCATTTTACTGTTCTTATACCTTGGATCCATATAGAACAACGTACTATAATGCTAGATTTCCTTCCAAACTATACTCTTGATTTTGGATTTAGTGTCACTTTTCTGTTCCCTATGGTTGTTTAATGAATCATCATATCACTCCCTACTTGTAGAGAATATAGTAATATACTTGAAGTGAGTAATTTGGTTATGTACATGGTATTCACCACTTCAATGCAACTGCTTCCCTGTCCCCGACAAATTTTTTTGATTTGTTAAACTTGTGAACAAATCAAGAGATTCATTTCACATTTACGATTTTGGATAGGCAATGAGAGGAACGAACTCTAAATATTAACTGTGATGCTTCCTTTGTGGTCATAATTTCCAATTATCAACAAATTTCCAACCATCTTTTGTCATTCGCTTTCTTTCAACTTGAGAGGAATTAGATATTCTATTTTGTTAAACATGAATGTTTGGCTATGATAATCATATTTCGTTCCAGCATACCATTGACACTTTTCATTTGTAGTTGGAGAACAAATTGCTTGATGTTGTTTTTTTCTACCAAAATTGAGAGTTTATTGGTAAGGAATGGAGAAAAAATTTATAATAGGGAATGTGAGGGTAACATGGTTGGGGTCAAAGAGAAAATTGTTGCCAAACTTTTAAATGGAAAATGGCTGTAAAAAACCATTTCTTGAAAGTTGTAAAAAAATGTGCATTTAAATTCCTTTGGGAGGGGAGATTCTAAAACATGAAACTCATGTTCTTCTATTGAATGTCTTTCATATTGAATTCTAGAGGGTTGGAAGATGAAACTCGTATAGATGGATTAATTCCTTTTTATCAAATATTCATTTCATACTTTGTACTTCTGGACTGGATTATGGTATTTTTTCCCCTGTACTTTCTTTCCTTGTAGTTCAAGATTGGATTATGGGATTTAAATGGTGGTATTGGGTGGGTTTCTTGCCATCTGCATGCTCACTCATGATTAAAATATTGGCATAATTTATTGAATGGTTGCTTAGGAATTAGCTTTTACTATGTTTACTTGTAGGTCCACAACAATTTCATATTCTCTACCCCTGCTGATTTTCTTCCAAATCACATACGAGTTAAGCTAGATATGGATGCACTGGGAGCATTGGGTGATCTCTTTAAGAATCTTACGACATTTCCTTTGCAACATCTGGTGATGGTGCAATTTCTAGTTAATATTATTTTCAATGCCTAATTCTAGATGAATCCTTGTATCAAAGGATTCAAAGCTCTAACTTCTAATCGTTAAATTATCAAAGTCTATGATGATGAGTGGAATGTCCATTCGTAACATTGGAAAAGATTAAACATCCTGAACATAGTTTCATCAAGATTAAATATTTCAATAATGTATTTCAAATTAACAATTGGAAATTTAAATATTTTAAAATTCTATATAAATTGAAAATTGTAATATAATTTTTTACAATTTAAATTGTAAATGATTCATTACTTAATATTTTTCAAAAATTTAAATTATAATTTTAAATTTATGTGGAATTTAAAAATATTTAATTTCTCAAATTTTCGAGTCCAAATACATTATTGAAGTTTTTAATCTATTAAAAAATTAATGTTATTAGAAATATATTCTATCTCCTCATTTTGATGGACGGGTTTAACAATTCTCAATTGATTTACAATGTTCCTTTTGACTCAAAGTTCCTCTCTTTTCTTGCATCTTTATAATCCTCTTTCACATCTTGTTTAAGCATCTTAGTTTTTTCGGTCCCTAAGGATAGGTGTAGTGCCCACCTGAAACATTGAAAACAATCCACATACACATGAAAGATATCTGGAAATGTCATTACTACAATTATGGACTGTAGAAGCATACATTTTATGAGCTCCATAATTAGGTATAATTGGAGGGGGTAATTGTCAACTTTTTAGCCTTATTAAGTCTCTTTTTCTCACATTTAATTATATTATGATATTATGTTGCTAGTGTAGATGGTGATTAGGGCTTCTCATACTTCAAATGCCTAACATGAGTTAAATGCAGCATATTCACGAAGATATTGGAATTTTGATGAAGATTTTTTATTTAAAGCTCGAAGTAAATAGAAAGGATAGATTTTAGGGGGGATTGTCCACCTCCTTAACTCCCAAATTCAGCCAAGGGATCCTCGAGATTCCCTCCAACAACTCGAAATAAAAAGAAGCCAAGAAAGTGGGAAATCAAGTGCACCAAAGATCCATTTCTATTGCACTCAAAGTGGACACGTCACCTAATTTTTAGGGAGTTGGTGGTGTTGAAGCCTTGAAAATCTCTGCTTCAAACATTGGGGAAAACCACCCGGTCGGGACCTTAGGATAGCTCCTTTTCCATTTGGTATGGTGGCTCCGACTGGATTTAAAGGACCAGTTTCCTTATAACTAAATGGGTTTGTGATGGGTTGATTTGGATGGGTGAAAATTGGACTAAATTGACTGAAATAAAACTATCTAATTTAAACTAAAAACTGATAAAGAAATTCTAACACTAAATCTGTAATTAGGTGAATATAATCAAGACTGTATTCAATTAATAACAATCATGAATACAAGGAAGAGCCAGAATTTGAAAACTATGTATAAATATATATAACTGTTTAAATAGTTCATACTTTTGGCCAGCATGCTGTATCACTGTCAAATAATTATATAATTTTATGAAAGATAATGCTTCAATTATTTGGGAAGATAGAAAAGAAAATGTGAAAACCAAGTGATATACAGGAAGGATACAGTAAATTAAAGTTTGGAGCATATCATAAGACAAAAGAAATCAACAGTGAATAGATAGAAATACCTTATTCATCTTGAAGACTTTCAAATGAAATCTGATACTCTAATCCAGTAATTCTGATGCAAAATCAAATTCCAAGGTACAGAAATGCAACACTTCAAAGATAATTCCGCATAAAAATCACGAGATGTGATCCTTTTAAAAATATATAAGACAGTGGAGTACAGAAATGTAATCTCCAAGTAAAAACATATTAAGATCCAGGACCCTTCTCTAAATGCATGAGAAGGGTTTAAATACTACTTAGCTAAATCTAAAAATAGTCTATTACAAAAATTAAGGATTCGGTTCAATGACTGTCCTTTTCCTAGGCTAAAATACAGTAAAATTAAAACTAAATCTAACTATATATGAACTTGATCTTTAAACTTGTAGGCATCTAGCATAGTTTTTAGAAGATGTGGTTGATCGACTTCAGAATTCAACTGTCCTAAAAAGACAGAGTCGGCAAGTGTAGGTGCAATCTTCTCTGTAGAATTGATGATACAATTAAGCGCACTGTGCTGATTGTGTGGCTTCACCAAGTACATCCAGTATGAGTCCTAATTTAATCTTGTCAGCCCTTGGATTGATTTTGCTCTTTCTTCTGCCTTTTTCCTCCATTCTGTTTGTAGTTGATGTGCCTGTGGGATATATCCCGGAACAGTTTCTGAAATCAAATTAGCTTTGTGTAAATTATCATTTACACAATCTGTAAGAGTGTTTGCCGATGTAGCCGCCTCTGCTGCTGCCTTCTGATTTGTGCATCCCTTTTACTGGAGATTTTTGTTCTGCCATTAATTTTTCAATTTCATCTCAATTTTTCTTTGCCATTTTCTCCTTTTACTTCTTTTTAATATCATATTTCAGCTAAGGTAGTTTCTTCTTTATAGATTCGATCTTTCGTAGTAATTTTTCTCTTTGCCGAACACGCTCCACATCTTATTCTTCCTCAGCATTAAGTGCCTTGAATTTGGTAAATGTTTCTTCATTTTTCTTTATAGTTATTTCAAGTCTCTTCAACTCCCGACTTTTCTCAATAAGAGCTTTATGTTTCCCTGAGAGCTCCTGATCTCCAACAGCTTTTTCAGTTACTCCTAAAAGCTCTATAGGGGATAATTTGGCAAACTCACATACCCTATCTTGTGGTAGAAACTGTGTCAAATTGCGCACTTGGATATTGAACTTGTGAACAGCGTCTGAAACATCCTTTTTGGTACTGTCCACCCGTGTTTGTTTTTATTCAATGGTTCATCTCTTTTGGTCCACTCCTGTGTGCATTCTGACAAATTCACAAGTTCCCTGGCAGAATTTTGCATGAATTGCTTATTATAAGTCGCCTGAGACTCCGGCAACGTATATATCAGTCTCACATCTTCTGTGGTGAACGACCCAATTAGCTCTTGAGATGGAGTTCTAAATTGTCTGTTTGAAATATCGGTGTTGTCCAGCACCCATTTCACCATGTCCGTATACGGAAGAATCGTTGGCCTTGCCGCTATTCTATGCAGAAATGAACAAGCCCGTTCTCTAAGGGTTGCCTGAGACGTATTACTGGAACCTGCTGTAGCCGCAACTTTTATCACCACAGGATTTTCTTCTTCTAGCAAATTATACATTCCTTCCCATGTGGTTATACCAGCATCCTTATTGCAAGCAGTGTCTGCATACAGTGAAGCCATTTCTCTGTTTTCAGAATTTGAGCTCTTCTCCTTCTTACCCATAGTGTTCTGTGAAGGCTTTGTATAGACGTTTGCTCCTTCGTGCCTGCGTTTTACGAGTTAAGTGAGAGTAATGTCATGAGAAAGGTGATGAGACTGTTTTAAATGCAAAGGCGGATTAAATATATTATTTTAACTTGAAATGACTTTCAATCAAAACAAAATCTCATTTACCATTAATTGTCAATCCAATAATTTAATCCAATCATTAAAGCGCATAACAGATATTGATATATGGGAAGATTGTCTTTGAACAACGCGACTTTATGAATCTGCGACATTGCGATCTGCGATTTGTTGCGCAATATCGCAATATCACAAAATGAAACCATCGCAATTTTATAAATAGTGCAAAAGCGCAAATTGTGAAATAGCGCAAAAGCACACATCGCAAATCTCGCAAAAGCGCAAAATTGTAAATAGCGCAAAAGGTATTCGTTTAACATTTCTGTTTTCTACGCTATGCGATCTGCAACCAATTGTATAGGATTTTTGGGATCGCATTATCGCAAAAGCGCAAAATCGTATTTTCAGTTTTATAAAAGATATATACCATTTTGCGATGGATGCACTATTTTGTTTAAAGAACAATTTTATTGTAATCTATCATAAAATTAAGTGTTTCTTTAATGTTCTTTCTAAGGGATTTCTCTAAGTTTATGATAGAAAGTTTTATTTGAAAAGGAAAACAAATCCTAATTGATTTTTTGGATTTTTTAACTAAGGGTCCCCATTTATTTAGTATTATTACTAATATTAAATAAAAGGGGGGTTGTTGCTGGTCACAACAATTAGCGATTCACTGAAAGAAACAGTTATCTCTGAAAAAATAAAATGAACACTATATCTTTAGTAAGTAAAGATTTTTAAAGATAATGAAAACTATCTTAGGATAATTCAAATAAAATGTAACTATGAAAAAGAAATAAAAATCATTCACAATTTCTTTCTAATTCCTTAAGAACAAAATCATTTTTGGGTTATCTCAAGCTTTGATTGGTGTTAATAATGAAGTAAGTGGATTTCTCCAAGTTTTTGTTTTATAATATACTCTATTGTCATAGGTATTGCCTCTGCTGCCAACAAAAATTCATAGTCTCGACAGGGTTACCTTTAAAACATTAACTATTCATTGTCCCATCCAACTAAAATTATGACTTTTTAAAAGATAAATTCATAAGATCTATTATCTCATGTTTTTGTCTTTTACTTATTTTATTTTTTAAGAGCCATTGTTCTGGTTTGATAGCCAGTTAATAACAATGCCATTCACTAGTTATAATTAAACTGAACAAGCTGGCTCGTGATGAGACCCCTTGTCTTATGTTTATAAGCCATTACCCTGTTTTGGTATGCAGTATTGGTAATGTCAGTTTTATTACTCTTTATGAACATGGTAATTCGGCTCATAATGAGACCTCTTATCTCTTAAATTTTCATATAATTTCTTATAATTACATTCTAAAAAATCACAACTTAAATGGATGGGGTGAAATAGTTTAATCCTTAAGAATCAATGGATGACAATTTTCAGAGTTTTTTGAGTTCCAAAATTTTGAAAAAATCTTTACTTTTATAGATAACCTTTCTCTACTCAATAAACTTATAATGATTTACATTCTCTTCAAATTTTCAAAAGGTCATGCAAATGATTGAAATAATCTTTCAAAGTTTAACATCTTATTTTAAACTATCCAAAAACTGTGATCATTCCTTTAAAAATTCTTATTTACAGAAAATAAATATTTATAATATTTTTCCTAAGAAATTTTCCTAAATAGTAAACAGTCAATTATAGACCTATTAACAACTTTTATTTGCAAAAAAAATCAAAAACTTTGCAGAAAGGAATATGTACAGTTTAAGAAGGGGTTACCTCCTTATGCAAAGAATTTCTTCAAGATAAGCCCATTTACAGGAAGAGATTCTCTCTTACCTGTTAGATCTTGGAGTATGAATGTATTTGAGCCTATCTTTTCAACGATATGAAATGGTCGAAGCCACATTTTCTAAAACTTGGAATGTTTACCTTTTTCTTCATGTGCTTTATCCCATTTCAGAACAAGATCACCAATTGACAAAATTTTTGAGCCGGTAGAACTTGCATCAAAAGAAGATTTTACAAGATGTTGATGTTTTTCATGAATAATTTTTGCTTTATCTCTATCTTCTTCTAGTTTAAGGATTTGATCGTATCTCAATTGAATGGATGAAGAAGGATTTTCTTCAATAAATTGCACTAGGGCTAATGATGGAAGAGTTGAATTTGATGGTATCACAACGTCTTTTTCATAAACTAAATTAAAAGGTGAAGTCCCTATTGAAGCTTTTTCAGTGATACGATCAGCCCATAATGCAAAGATTAAAGACTTGTGCCAATTCTTTTGATTTTGATCAATGGTCCTTTTAATGATTTTGATAAGGTTTTTGTTAGTGGATTCAGCCAAACCATTACCTTGTGGATAATACTTTGCTGAATATTTTAATTTAAAACCTCTTTTGACTGCAAATTCTATTAAACTATTTCTAGAGAAGTAAGATGCATTATCAAATACTAGAGCGTTAGGTACACCAAACCTGGTTATGATGAATTGATCTATGAAATAAATAATTGCATCAGAATTGGCTACCTTCAACGGGATTGCCTCTACCCATTTTGTAAAGTAATCAGTTGTAGTAAGGATGTACTTGTGCTGTTTGGAAGAATGAGGTACTATCTCACCAATAATGTCAAGCCCCCATTGTTCGAATGGTTGCTCAATAGTCACTGGTTGCAAAGGAAAAGCTAGTTTCCTTTGTCTTCCACTTGCAGTTTGACAAATTTTGCACTTCCTTATGTAATCATGCGTATCTTTAAAAAGGGTAGGCCAGTAATAACCAGCATGAATTATTTTTTGAGTTGTGGTATCACCTCCAAAATGACCTCCTACTGGTCCATCATGCAACTCCTGCAAAACCTTTTCAGCTTCAGTCTTTTCAAGACATCTTAATAAGATTGAATCATAATTTTTCCTGAATAACACATTATCAATGATCTCATATTTAATAGCCTTTAACCTTAAAGCGCATTTACTCTTATAACTGAGATTAGAAGGAGCATAACCATTTTTCAAGTAATAGATAAGATCAGCATACTGAGATTCAGAATCTGTAACACTTATCTGACTTACTTGAATATCTTGATTTGAATCTTGATTTTTTGGTATGTTATGAGCTCCTGCCAATAATCTGCAGAAACCTTGTCCTCTAACAATCTTAGGTGGTTTAATATAAATATCATATTCTTGCAAGGTTGTTACCCAATTAGCTCTCTTTTCTCCTACTTCTTTTTGAATTAATAATTGCCTTACTGCAGAGAATGGGGCAATGATTTTTGTATGTGTTTTCAAGAGAAAAGGTCTGAAATGTTTGATTGATTTAAACACAGAAAAGGCTTGTTTTTCAACATCGGAATAATTAAGCTCAGCTCCTTGCATATTTGAGCTAAAGAAAGAAATCAGTGCCTCGATTTTCTAATCATTGAGTTGTGTTAAAACAGCTGCATAGGATGTCTCGGTGGCCAAAGTATACAAAGTAAAATCTTTAGAAAAATCTGGGGTATTCAATGCTGGTGCATTAATGATCGCTTGTTTGATTGCCTCAAAGACTTCTTTCTCTTTATGCCCCCATTTGAATACTGAATTCTTCTTGATCATATTTTGCATAGGTAAAACAATTAAAGAAAAATCAGGAATGTATCTTTTAACAAAATTGATTTGTCCAAGAAATGATTGCATGGATTTTTTTTTATGAGGTAAAGAAATATCAGAAATTTTTTTCACTCTATCTGGATCAATATATATACCATCTTTTGACACAAAAAATCCTAAGAGTTTTCCTTCATCCAAAGCAAAGAAAGATTTCTTTGGATTTAAGGAAATACCAAACTTTCTACATCTTTCAAATATTTGTTTTAAATCATGTAGATGATTGGCTCTTTTTTTTTTAAATACTGTTATGTCATCAAGATAAAAAACAACTGATTTATTGATCAAACCTTTAAATGTTATGTCCATGGCTCTTTGAAAAGTTTCTCCTGCATTTATAAGACCAAAAGGCATTTTCTGATAAGCATAAGTTCCCCATTTTTTTCTAAAATTTGTTTTCAATCTGTCATCTGGATGAACTAAAACTTGATTATAGCCCGAAAATCCATCGAGAAAGGACATAAGTTCAAAACCAGCTACCTTTTGAAGTATTTGTTCCATGGTTGGCAATGGAAAATTGTCTTTTAAACATGCCTTGTTTAAATTTATGAAATCAATACAGATTCTTATATCACCATTCTTCTTCCTGACAGGTACCATATTGGAAACCCAATTGGAGTGCCTGACTGGAAAAATGATTTTGTCTTTTAAATGTTTATTAAGTTCTGATTTGATTTGACTTTCGAGATTTGGATGAATCTTTCTCAACTTCTGTTGAACAGGTTTAATATCAGGAAGCATTGGAATTGTGTGTTGAATAACCGAAGTATCATACGTTTTTAAATCATCATAATTCCAAGCAAAAAAAAAATTATACTTGTTCAGAAGTTTAATGAATGCATTCCTTTCCTCTGGTGTTAAATTGAGTCCTAAGTTAATGTTTTGAGGTTTAGAATCAGAACCAAGATTTACTAATTCAAACTTCAAAGTGGAACTTTGAAGGTTAGCATTACTGACTTTCTTGAATCTGTCTTTAATGTCATATAAATCCTCTAATTTAACAACAGATTTCGGAATGGGATTTTCATTACCTTTTGAAGAAAGTTGTAAATCATGATCGTTCTCATCAATAATTTTCTCATCATATGATTTCTCTGAAGTCATGAAATTTAAAATATCTTGATCATGATAGAATACTCTCCAGTTTGTAACATTGTCTGGGACAGATGGACGAAAAATTAATTCTACAGAAAATCTATCAGGACTGTAGTCTTCAGCAGGTAGGAGTTTAGATGCAACATTAGCTAACAAGTCAGCTGATGTATTCTGATTCCTAGGAATAGGAGAAATATTGAATGCTTAAAAATGAGTGGTGAGATCTTGTACTAGGGTTTGATAGTGTTTAAGATGTCCTGAAAGGAAATGAATAGTATTCCTAACTTGTTTTATGACAATTTCGGAATCACCAAAGACTCTCAAGTATTTAACATCTAACCCTATAGCTTTATAAAGTCCTTGAACCAAGGCTTCATATTCTGCGGTATTGTTAGTACACTCAAATTCTAACCTACATGATAGCATCGTTTTCTCTCCATATGGATCAATTAAGATGCATCCTACTCCAGCTCCATCGCTAGACTTTGATCCAACAAAATATAACGACCAAAATAAAGACTTATATAATGACTTATCTAAAATTACATCAAAAATATTTACAATTCTGGAAGAATCAGATTGTGAAAAATTTTCTATTTTAGAAACAAAAGTATTTACAGAAAAAGGTGATTGAGGTGCTTCGAAGTTTCCAAGAAATGATTCAGCAGAATAACCTCCAAGAATATTGTTGTTGAATGCCACAGGCTCATTAGGTTGTTCGAATTCAGTGACAGTGTGCGTCATATGTTTTTCTCATTCAATCTTGATTTGATTTGGTTTCCCTTTGTAGGGAAGCCACATATGTGAATAATCAGTTGAGATATAACCATTAAGTTTCGTAGACCAATCCCTGCTTAAGATTAATCCATAGAATTCAGGAATATCAGTAATAAAAATATCAATTCTTTAGACAATCCTAGGATTAGAAGCTAATCTGATAGTAACTGAATTGATTTCTCCTACAACTTGAACTTTAGAGCGATCCAATTGAATGATATGAACTGCTGATTTCTGTGGTTCGATATTCAATTTGGCACAGACAGAAGTAGGCATTATATTAGAGGAGGCTCCAGAATCAATCAAACAATTGTGTAGATTTTTATTGTACATCTCATAAGTCAAAAGAAACGGAGGAGTTTGAGAATTTGACTTTTCTCCAATGAGCACAGTATCAGTAGCATCTACCTTATCTGGTGGCTTACCAGCTCCCCTATCTACTTTTGCAACTACACCACTTGGTAAAGGAGCAATTGGTGTAGCGTTTAATTCTTTCAATAGCAACTTTTGCTGGTGTTTTAGTTTCTTGAGTTCATGTAAGGAAATGTTGGCTTTGATCTTTTTCATGTCTTCGACAATGTTGTATTCCATAGGATCTGACACCACTAAAGTCTTTGTTTTTGATGTAGGAGGATTAGAAGAGGATGGCTGATTTTGAGTAGGTAATGGAGAAGTTTTCTTTACAGGGGATTTGTCTTTGGTACTTGGAGTTGTAATTTCTTTTTAGGAACTGTTTGCACTGGTTCCAATATAGATTTACTCCTAGTACTTACAGGCATAGCTTCTTCATTATCAGAATTAGGGAGAATAAAATCCCACATTCCATGCAATTCAGCTATTTCTTCATTCTCATCTTCCTCATCTGATACTAAAGATGTATCTTCTTCCTCTTCCTCTTCTTCTGATTCTGCATTAGAGATTACATTAGGAGGTTTAGATTCAACTTGGTTTCTTCTGAAATTTCGGAATGGTTTCTTGGTAGAAGTTTCAGCTACTTGTTTTTTAATTTCAACCATTTCATTTGACATGGTTTTAAGTACTTTCTATAAACCTTCCATGTCATATGGGTCTTTAGCCTTTTTCTTTGAATCATCTTTGAAGCTGAATTTCTTTGATTTCCTTTCCTCAATAGAATTTTTCTTTTCTAGAGAAATAATTCGTTTTTCTATTGTAATAGCCTCTTTCATATTCTCGGCTAATGTAGGTTTTGCAGCTCTATCTACAAAAATTGCTATGTTTGAGGGTAAGGCAGTTATGTACCATTCACTTCTGACTTGTTCACTAGGCCTTGAATCTGTGTGAATTTTGTTCAAAAGTTTGTTGAATCTAGCGTTGAATTCTTTAACGGGTTCCTTGGGTTCTACTTTCAAATTTGAGAGATCGTTGATTAAAGTAGCTATTGATCTGTCATCTCCAAATTTGGTTAAAAAATGATCTGCAAAAATGGCCCAACTTGTTATGGATCCCGAAGGTAATGAAAAGTACCATGATCCTGCTGCTCCTTGAAGAGTACAAGGGAATAGTCTAACTACAACATCTTCATGTGTGACTCCATTCAAATTTATAGCCAGCATAAAGTTATTCATATGTTCTTCAGCTTGAATGTTAAGATCTGGACTAAATTTTGGAAGCCATTTTCTAGGATTGTCTGGTAAATCATGTAAAGGTGCAGCCATGTTGACTGCCCCTGGAGTAGCCCATGGTCTAGCCATTATTGGGACAACTATTGGAGGATTAGTAGAAACTGGTGGTGTTTGAATAGAAGTTGTTGGAATAGATGATGTTGAGATTGATGATGATTGAGCAAATGATGATTGAGGAGATGATGATTGAGGAGATGATGTGGAAACAACTGTACTTTGTTGAGTTGGGATTTCGGAAACAGGTATTTGAATATTGTATGTTGAACTTATATCACTTACTGATTCTGATTGAGTTTTTCTTGTCTTTACTCTACTAGGTAAAGGGAATTCTTTCGGAGAAATACCAAGTTTTTCACTTTGAAGCCTAGTGAGAGGCTTCGAAGAGACAAATTTTGAGGTTACACTACCTTCAGATATTTCAGACTCTTCTAGAGATAATGATAATCCTTTCAATTTATGAATTAAATCTTGAACTTCAGGAGACTCAAGATTTTGATTGTCTGAATGTTTTGAGATTTTGGTAGTGAGTGTATGAATATTCTTCGCAATTTCTTCTATAGGATTTTGTATTTCAGAAGAAATTGAAGAAGTTGATGAGGCGTTTTGCTCTCAGAATGGCTTGTGGATAAAGATTTACTTTCCATTCATAGCTCAAGCCATCCTTCTAGCGCCAAAAATGTTGAAGCCTTGAAAATCGCTGCTTCAAATATTGGGGAAAACCACCCGGTCTGGACCTTAGGACAGCTCCTTTTCCGTTTGGTATGGTGGCTCCAACTGGATTTAAAGGACCAGTTTCCTTATAACTAAATGGGTTGGTGATGGGTTGATTTGGATGGGTGAAAATGGGAGTAAATTGACTGAAATAGAACTATCTAATTTAAACTAAAAACTGATAAAGACATTCTAACACTAACCCGGGTAATTATATGTGAATACAACTTAAGATTGTTCCAATTTAACAATAACCATAAAAATGTATTATTATTTAAATTGAAATGTGCAGAAGCAAATAAAGATAACTCTGTTTAAGAAATTAAACAGAGTTGTATTAGCATATTGCATTCATCATTGTATACCATCTATATATACTTATGAAAGATAACGTTTCAATTATACTCAGAAATGATATATAAAAAGAAACGTTGTGAAAACCAAATATATATATAAATGATAGCAAATTTTAAAGCGAATATCATAAGACAAAAGAAATCAACAGTGAATAGATAGAAATACCTTATTCATCTTGAAGACTTTCAAATGAAATTTGATACTCTAATCCAGTAACTCTGATGAAAAATCAAATTCCAAGGTACAGAAATGCAACACTTCAAAGATAATTCCGCATAAAAATCACCAGATGTGATCCTTTTAAAAATATATAAGACAGTGGAGTACAGAAATGTAATCTCCAAGTCAAAAAATATTAAGATCCAGGACCCCTCTCTAAATGAATGAAAAGGGTTTAAATACTACTTAGCTAAATCTAAAAATAGTCTATTACAAAAATTAAGGATTCGGTTCAATGACCGTCCTTTTCCTAGGCTAAAATACAGTAAAATTAAAACTAAATCTAACTATCTATGAACTTGATCTTTAAACTTGCAGGCATCTAGCATAGTTTTGAGAAGATGTGGCTGACCGACTTCATAATTCAACTATTCTGAAAAGGCAGAGTCGGGAAGTGTAGGTGCAATCTTCTCTGTAGAATTGATGATACAATTAAGCACACTGTGATGACTGTGTGGCTTCACCAAGTACATCTAGTATGAGTCCCAATTTAATCTTGTCAGCCCTTGGATTGATTTTGCTCTTTTTTCTGCCTTTTGCCTCCATTCTGTTTGCAGTTGATGTGTCTGTGGGAGATATCCTAGAACAATTTCTGAAATCAAATTAGCTTTGTGTAAATTATCATTTACACAATCAGTAAGAGTGTTTGCCACTGTAGCCGCCTCTGCTGTTGCCTTCTGATTTGTGCATCCCTTTTACTGGAGCTTTTTGTTCTGCCATTAATTTTGCAATTTCATCTCAACTTTGCTTTGCCATTTTCTCCTTTTACTTCTTTTTAATATCATATTTCAGCTAAAGTAGTTTCTTCTTTATAGATTCGATCTTTCGCAGTAATTTTTCTCTTTGCCGAACACGCTCCACATCTTATTCTTGCTCAGCATTAAGTGCCTTGAATTTGGTCAATGTTTCTTCCTTTTTCTTTACAGTTATTTCAAGTCTCTTCAACTCCTGACTTTTCTCAATAAGAGATTTATGTTTCCCTGAGAGCTCCTTATCTCCAATAGTTTTGTCAGTTACTCCTAAAAGCTCTATAGGGGATAATTTGGAAAACTCACGTACCCTATCTTGTGGTAGAAATTGTGTCAAATTACGCACTTGGATATTGAACTTGTGAACAGCATCTGAAACATCCTTTTTGGTATTGTCCACCCGTGTTTGTTTTTCTTCAATGGTTCATCTCGTTTGGTCCACTCCTGTGTGCATTCTGACAAATTCGCAAGTTCTCTGGTAGAATTTTCCATGAATCGCTTATTATAAGTCACCTGAGGCTCCGGAAACTTATATATCAGCCTCACATCTTCCGTGGTGAACGACCCAATTATCTCTTGAGATGGAGTTCTAAATTGTCTGTCTGAAATATCGGTGCTGTCCAGCACCCATTTCACCATGTCCGTATACGGAAGAATACTTGGCCTTGCCGCTATTCTATGCAGAAATGAACAAGCCAGTTCTCTAAGGGTTGCCTCAGACATATTACTGGAACCTGCTGTAGCCGCAACTTTTATCACCACAGGATTTTCTTCTTCTAGCAAATTATACATTCCTTCCCATGTGGTTATACCGGCATCCTTATTGCAAGCAGTGTCTGCATACAGTGAAGCCATTTCTCTATTTTCAGAATTCAAGCTCTTCTCCTTCTTAACCATAGTGTTCTGTGAAGGCTTTTTATAGACGTTTGCTCCTTCGTGCCTGCATTTTACGAGTTAAATGAGAGTAATGGCATGAGAAAGGTGATGAGACTGTTTTAAATGCAAAGGCGGATGAAATATATTATTTTAACGTGAAATGAATTTCAATCAAAACAAAATCTCATTTACCATTAATTGTCAATCCAATCATTTAATCCAATCATTAAAGCGCATAACAGATATTGATATATGGGAAGATTGTCTTTGAACAACGTGCCTTTATGAATCTGCGACATTGCGATCTGCGATTTGCTGCGCAATATCGCAATATCGCAATGTCGCAATATCACAATATCGCAAAATGAAACCATCACAATTTTACAAATAGCGCAAAAGCACAAATTGTGAAATAGCGCAAAAGCGCACATCGCAAATCTCGCAAAAGCGAAAAATTGTAAATAGCGCAAAAGGTATTCGTTTAACATTCTGTTTTCTGCGCTATGCGATCTGTGACCAATTGTATAGGATTTTTGGGATCACATTATCGCAAAAGCGCAAAATCATATTTTCAGTTTTATAAAAGATATATACCATTTTGCGATGGATGCGCTATTTTGTTTAAAGAACAATTTTATTGTAATCTATCATAAACTTAATTGTTTCTTTAATGTTCTTTCTAAGGGATTTCTCTAAGTTTATGATAGAAAGTTTTATTTGAAAAGGAAAACAAATCCTAATTGATTTTTTGGATTTTTTAACTAAGGGTCCCCATTTATTTAGTATTATTACTAATATTAAATAAAAAGGGGGGTTGTTGCTAGTCACAACATGTGGTAGCTACCCTCTAGGTTAAATAGGGCTGAGCAAGAGCTGATTAGGATTCAAAATTTGAAGGAAGCTAATATAATCTTAGCTCTTGTAATAGGTTTCCGAGACTTTTATGATTATGTAATGAGACTATTTTTTGCCAGAAGACGAGCATTCAAATTTTCCTTCAATGATTTAGTTTCAGAGTCCTAGGCTTCTAGGTTAGGGCCCAATCCACTGGCCTTGGTCTCTCTTGTGTATTCATGCTTATTTCTATGTCATTGTAGTTAGTTTTCGTTATGATTTTTTATCTTCTTTGTTTACATTTCAATTCACTCTTTTTAGTTTGATTCTATTTGTATTTTGATGTATTTAATATTGAATAGATGTTGGTATAATAACTGATAAACTCTGAAAGTTTTGTGACAAGCTCCCCTCTCTCATCTCTTTCATTAGAGCTTGAAAAGGGCATACCTTACCCACAAGCCAAATTTTCTCTTTACTTTATGATTTCTTGGAAATAATAGTTAGGTTGATCTAGTGTCATGAACATGTCTAGAATACTGATTTAGATTTATGTTTAAAAGCTAAAGTAGGTTTTCTTTCCAAATTAAACTCATCTTTTCCTTTTCCTTCGTCATGAACCTGTCAATGTTTCTTGCATGAATATGTAGTTTTCTTGCAGGTTCAAGTAGCACAACAAAGGAGGACTTCACCAAAACCCTTAGCTTCATTTGTCATGCATCATTAGTCTTCTTTCCATCAAATCTCCATCAGCCGTATTTTTAGATTTTTCACATTCACACAGCAAGCAACTCTATAAGTACAATACGAGCTTCTCAAGAGGTTTTAATCTTGGAAAAGAGGTTGGATACCCTTCATTCATCCAAACACACCTTTATTCCACCTCCCCTATGCTTTTCTCCACCATTTTTAGCCTCAGATTCCCCTCAGACTATTGCTTGTAGTAATTTGGGACTTGTGTGTACCACTATAGGAAACCTGTAGCAATACCTTTAACAACACTAGTTTCCATATCCTTAAGTTTATAAACCATAATCCACCTCATCCAGGCGTACCAAAACCACCCAGACACCTTCAGCCTAACACCCATGAGTTCAAGCCATTCCTAAACCACCTTAGCACTTTCTACTCCTTACTGCAAAAGAGTGCATTTACAAGCATAATTAGATCATGATTATATGCATGAGTAATAGAATGATGGTTATAACATGAAGCAGATAAAAAAAAATTATCCATTTGGCCCACCAATTGGTGATTAGGTTAGTCTATTTTATGTAATCTCAATTCAACCATTTACTTCATGAAAGATGCTTGGCTTGCTTCCATTTCTTTCCATAGCTTAATTTGTAGATTTATTCCATTACAGAGTAGATAGATGTACTTTCCCACTGTGAAATAGTTCTTTGATTTCTAATATAGTAATGGTTTTGAATCACTTGTAGCCTTAGGTATTGTTGTGAAACCAACTCCAAAAATAGAAGAAAAGATATATCAACGCCTTAAAAATAAGCCACTTTGAGGGGGCAACCTCCAATACATTACATGAATGAACAATTCTTGGATGATACAAATGAAAAAAAACTCCTTCTATATATAGGATTCCATGGGGCCACAATATAATCCTAGTGGGGCCACAATGTAATCCTAGCCGACCTAACAATAATAATGTAAGGGCACAATAATAACAATATGGGGGTTACAGGGGTACATCAATAACAATAAGTGGGGCTACACTAACATAATAAGGGACTACACTATTAATATAGGGACTTAACATGCCCCTCTCTTTCAAACAAGTGTTGTCCTCAACGCTTGATTATTTCTTGATGCTTCTGTATAAAATTCTCATCCTCCCATTTGGAATCTTCTACAGGAAAGTTCTTCCACTTGCTGAGATACTCTAAAATTGATCGTACTTGTCGAGTTCTTGTTTTTGTGACATCTTCAGAACTTCTTTCGATGTGATGTTGATATTCCTGTTGTTTCATTAGATTCTGCACCAAAGTTAGGTTATCCGTTGAGAGTTGGAGAACTTGTTGTTGATGCTCAATGTCATCTTCCACTAGTTTATCATCCATATTAGCTATTATTTTATCCTTCAAAAAATCCAACTTAGCCTCCATTTCTTCTTTTAAACCATCTATGTCAGCTTCGGTTGCTCTTCGTAAGATCAAAATTTGTTGCACTTGGTACCGTAATTTTGATATCTCATACTGCAATTATTCCACTTCATGCATCATAGTATAGATTTCTAAGGTATTAATGGGTGTTGAATTCTTTTTAGGAGGCATTTCAGAACGAAATACTGAAATATATGCTCAATAGGCCCTTGGAATCACTTCAAACTGATTTTTCAAACAAGATTTATGAAATTCGGGAAAAACAATACACACCTTTTACTTGCTTTTGAGGAGCTCGATATTGGAATTGGATTATATCTATGATTACAACTCTTAAATATCTGAAATTCAGAAATGAAATATCCCTCTAAATTCTCTTTTGAATGCCACAGGTCTGACCTGATTTGGATTCTCCAAGACAAAGTTGTGTCCAATCTCCCACAATGACCTAATTATCGACTGGTTCAGTAGAGAAAACTTGTACGACTTGCCACGTGTCACTGTTTCATCCTTCGTCTCTGAAATTGATATTCAAGAAACTAAATTTTGTGTACTTGCAACCACTTTTTACGGCACTCCAATCCGATGCCCAGAGAGAGATTTATTGAACTTTTCCCACGATCACCTCTTTGAGATGAAATTCAGGAGCTTGAAAAAGCACTACCTTCCACAGATCATATCTCCAAAAATATTGCGAACCAAGCTCAGAAAATTTCTGAAGAATTTCCTCATTATTTCATCTTCGCCCCATATGAATTTCAGATTCTGAACCTTCGTAGAAAAAAGGCTATAGCAAAAATTCCACGATGACCTGTTTAGGATCTTGAAAAAATACCTAACTTCCATAGATGATATCTCCAAAAATATTGCGAACCAAGCTCTGAAATTTTCAGAAAATATTCCTCAGGATTTCGGCTTCGCACCCTAAAAATTTCAGCTTTTGAAATGTCGTATAAAAAAGGTTATAGCGAAAATGCCACGATGACCTGTTTGGAGCAATGAAACCCTAGAATCCAAACCTCTGATACCAAATGTTGTGAAACCAACTCCAAAAATAGAAGAAAAGAGATATCAACGCCTTACAAATAAGCCACTTCGAGGGGGCAACCTCCAATACATTACATGAATGAAAAATTCTTGGATGATACAAATGAACAAAATCTCCTTCTATATATAGGAGTCCATGGGGCCACAATATAATCCTAGTGGGGCCACAATGTAATCCTAGCCAACCTAACAATAATAATGTAAGGGCACAATAATAAAAATATAGGGGTTACATGGGTACAAAAATAACAATAAGTGGGGCTACACTAACATAATAAGGGACTACACTATTAATATAGGGACTTAACGGGTATAAATTTGGAAGTGTGACAGACTTCATTCAGAAACCCTAGAAATATCACCCTTTCATAGGACACAAAAGAGGATGACATGTGTAGAATTCATCTGCTGCGTATATAGCATTCTCACCTTAAATTAGAGTAGCCTTTGGGAGTTGCAACATCCTTGGTGCTGTTGGGGTTCCCATGTTTTGCCCAGATTGGCAAGACCAAAAGATGAGACAACATCAGAACCACTTTTGGGCCCTAGGATCTAGCCCTCCTGGACCCAGAGAGGGATCTCTCCAAATAGAGCAAAGAATGATGTATATTTGAAGCTCAAAAATAAGATGTTAGGCTAGTTATGAAGCACAAAGGGGTTTTAAATGATTTCGTTGAAGGGTTGCTGGGTTGGTCAGAAGATCATAGACTGGGAAAGTAATGAGAGAAAGGAAACAAAACAGCAGGAGGCTTCAGCAAAGAGGATAGGCCAAGAAAGTGCCATCCATTGGGCTATGGAGTCATGAAAGGAAATTACTTGCATCCACTAGCCAAGGCTTCCAAAGGGCAAGTCATCTAATACTAGAGGATCTTTAGATTAGATGGTGGGGTGGAACATTAAGGGAGAAAAGTGAAAGAAGGAGAACAACCAGATTTCTGTCTATAGATCAAGTCAGAGGTCATTTAACTCCAGACCTGCTTGGACATACTCAAAGGCTGCTCTCAAAGAGACAAAGGGGTAGCTTATAGATCAGACCAGAGGTCATTTAACTCCAGATCTGCTTTAGCAACTCCAAGGGGAAAAACAGAGACAGATTTGACAAAGAAGCATCCAAGTGGCAAACCCCCAAGTTCATACATTAGCCAATAGGCAATAACATCCGCTGCACTGGTTAAACCATGAATTTACTCTTGGATAACACATTTTAGCAGAAAACATTGATGGCAAGGAGAGCAGACATCATAGGGCACTTAACAAGGGTGAATCCTATACCATTATTCTGATGCAAGCCCAGAAGAACATTAAACAATGTGAAAATGTAATAAACAGAGTAAGAAAACATCACCAATAGCAATAGACCAGGATCCTGTGAAATGTGCTTTGATTAATAGATGCAAAACCATTCATGTACAATATGGCTGAATGGCTGTTACAGTCCAGACTTCTCCTCCCAGCCTATTACATACAAACTACTCTGCTATTTCCTCCCACGACTATTCTAACAGTCAAACTGAATCCCTCTAACAGCAGATGCCCAGCAAGGCAACAACAACCCTGCAACCGAAAACAACCTTTACCATTCATTCTCAGGGATTCTTATAGGAGAAAAATGAGAGAGAGAGAACAGCAGGAGTAGATAGAGAATTAATTGATCACATTAAGACAGAATCGGCGGAAGTGTCCACGCCCATGCTGCTTAATGGCTGAATGCAGCGCTGTATGTACTCTGAGACTGGTTTGGAGATCTCTGTCGGGTCGAGATTGACCTCTGATACATTCTTTAAATCCTTACGGAGCCTGGAGCTCTGTGCTGCCATTCTGAAATAAATGACATGGATGGAAGTCCGCGACTTCTCCATACCTCCATTACTGCTGCTCAAACAGTCTTTAATGAAGCTCCTGTCTATGTATTTAATTTCCCTGGGCTCGAGGAGGCATGGAGATCGTTGTAGGAAGGTGTACTTCTGGAGGAAAAGGTCATGCTGTTAGGTGGCGCAGTTATGACCTGTTGGTGCGCTCTTAGTCTTTAAACAATGCCTTAATCCTTTGAATGCAGGATCATAATCATTAATCTTCAGTTTTAGGCTTAAATCCCTTCTAACCCGCCTCTGTTGTCTCGTTTGGCCACTGAATTGGCCTCTCTGTACTATTTTCACAATTTAAAATAAACCTGTTTATAACCCGGGCAGTGGTGGAGAAATACTGTGGAGGCGGAGGAACGCTGGCGGAAGAGTTGGAGAAACGATGGAAAGTGGTGGTGAAACTAAGGAAAACAGTGGAAACAGTGCAGAGTGGCGGAGAAATGATTGCTAGTGTAGATGGTCAAAGGCTTTCACTTGAGCGAATTACAAAGCAAAGGGCGCAAAACAATGGAGCGGAGCATGGATGTGGGACCCGGCAGAGGCGGAGGGTGATTGAATCAACACTGTTAGATCTTAACCCAACGGATGGACAGGATGAACTTGGGCCAATCGCAATCGGAGATCGGAGCGGGGAGCGATCGCAACGCACAACACAAAAGTTCCGATTGCGATTGAGATTGGAGATGCGATTGAGCTAGGACCGTCGATCTGGGGAAGGAATGGATGGCGGAGATGAAATAGGAAGGGTAGAGAGAAAGGAATGCGATTGCGATTGGAGAGGGACTTGCGATTGAGTGCTGACCGTTGATCTTGGGTCCAGATCAACGGCTCACAATCCATCGGAGGGAGAAACAGGAGGTGCGAAGGGAATGAAGCGATTAGCGCTGAGCCATCGATCTGAAGGAGGAACGAACGGCTGGGATTGAATCGATAGACCTCGGGGAAGGCTTGCGATCAGCGATCGGGCGGAGAATGCAATTGAGCGATAACCGTCGATCTCGGGTCCAGATCAACGGCGGAGGTGTAATCGGAGGGGCAGTGCGATCGGGGAATCGGGAGTTGCGATGGCCATCAAATCTGTGGGAGGATGGATGGCTGAGATTTGATCGAGAGATATCAATCGGGGCTACACCACTGGGAGCTGCGATTGCGATCGGAAAAGGGTTGCGATTGAGCGCTGTCCGTTGGATCTTCGATCAGATCAATGGCGCACAATCAATCGGCGGGAAAAAGAGGTGCGATGAACGATGATGCGATTGTGCGATAGCCGTTGGATTGGCGGGACAGATCAATGGTGGAGAAGTGGATCGGCGGACTACAATCGGGGCGGCATTGTTGAGACTTGCGATTGCGATCGGAGAAGGGCTGCGATTAGAGGCCCGCTGTTGGATCTTCAGGGTAGATCAACGGTGTGGAATGCACCGCTGGACTTAACGCTATAAACAAATCGCAGCGGGGCTTTTACGCTGTTTACAAAGGATTTTCACACCCGCCCGGCTCCGATTGCGATAAGCACCGGGGACTTAAGCACTTGGTCCTGGCGTGAGGTCATATGTGGGGAAGTGGTTGAAGGGGCTTGCAGTAAAGGGGCTAAGCCCTATAACATGGTCGGAAAGTGGGTTTTTTAGCCCATTTTAATGTAATTTGAGGGCCGGGGAAGGGTAACGATAGAGGAATAAAGGGGAAAAAGGGAAAACAAAGGTTAGGGGGAGGAATTTAAAGGGGATTTTAAGGGGAAAGGAAGGGTAAGAAGGGAAATAGAAGGCGAAACAAGGGGGGATAAAAAGAGGCTAAATGAGGGGAAATAAGAGGGAAAAGGAAGGCCTTTGGGCATCTCTTCATCAACAGAGAGGCTTTAAAAGGGGAATCAGTAGAGGGAATTCATCAAAGGATAAAAGGCACAAAGAGGCTTCAAGGAGACTGTATTTTCAGAGGAAATGCATTCCTTGAAGGCTCAAAAACAATTTAGTCCCCTATTTGCTTGTAAAAAATTTATAGGGGGGCTAACAGTGGCTCCACATGGGGATGGCTTCTTCTTGAAGGAGCCAAGAAACCAGAAAATGATCTCTTGGTGTAGGCCAGATGCCTGCTGCTTGAACCATCCATTTCTTTCCTTGATCAGCTGCCACAAACTGTGAAGACAACATATCAGCAGTACAATTCTTCCAAACAACTACCTACCCACACTATAGTCCTAACATTTTTTCTTCTGGGTGCATTTGGACTTGCAGACCCTTTACATCATTAATATTTACAAACAGGAAAAAATAAACCTATTCTACTTCTACTCTTATTACTCCATGAGACCAGATTAGACTATTGGTCTCATATGTTTCTCTATCTACCCTACTACCTGCTAGGATTAGACAGTCTAGCAGGTTTCTTCTCTACATTCTAATATAGCAATTTAAACAACTAATCTACTTGCTCATAGACTGAGCTTTATTGAGCTTTCCTATCTACCCTACCCTAACTGAAATATTTACAAGTCTAGCTTACAAACATGGTATTCCAATGTAACCAGTCCTTCAAGTGATCCCATGACTAGTCCTTCTTGCTCAACTCCTTGAGCAGGTTGGATAGGCAGGGCAGCTCCCACTCTTTTTGTTCAACAACAGCAGCCTTGAAAAGTTTTGTTTCTGCTTGCAACATGCTCCTGAGCAAGACCTTTGATCCTTCTTCAAATGTATGCAGGAAATGTGCATAAGGATCATGAAAAGATACCTGGCTATGAATATTTGGCAGGCTGGCTTCGACCAGGATCTTTTCTTCTTCCACCGGATCAAGAATGAGACTCTCTTGGAGTAGTGTCTCCTTCATCTTATGAACTGGAGGACTCATCATATATTGGGGTTGAGTCCTCTCGGAGCTCCGATATGTTGTGCTCTGAGGTGCAGGGCTCCGTGAAAAGATCCATGTGTTCTTGGGCAGGGGCATATTCCTTTGCTTCCTCTTCTTCAAGAGTAAGCTTCTTGCTTTCATCGTGCTCAAGAACCTCTTCTTTTCTTTCCTCCTCATCTTCTGAAAGGAAATACTGCTGCCATCCGATCTCATGACACTCATCACTGATGCTTTCATAACTTTCCCCATCGGTGTCATAGATAGGTGGACTTGACCAAGTCCACCGTTCTGGGTGCACAGCAAATCTTTCTTCATTCTGATCCACAGAGGAGTCCTCTGAATCTGAATCATCAAACTCAAATAATGACTGAGTAGGAGCGTGTGTTCTATAGAATATGTCTGGGGTGGACTGCTGGTTTAATATTCGATCAATCTCTTCTTCTGTCAAAAGAGGGATTTCCCTTTCATCATGGACAGAAGAGCAGCAATCCTCTTCCTCTTGTGTAGGCTGATTTGGGGGCTGGATGTTTCTTTGAGCCTCTTCTTCCACATCAGGCTCTACCTCTTCTATGTAAACTCCTGTTTCCTCAAGGTAGCTTCCCCTATCAGCCTTTGCTAATAGGTCCTGATATTCTTTGGTCAGCGTAACACAAGGCGTAGGTAAGCCATCAGAAAATTCCTGATCACTTTCCTCTTCATCTTCTACAGATTCTTGAGCATCATACAGGTCCTGCTCATCTTCTGAAAGGAAATACTGCTGGCGTCCGATCTCATGACACTCATCACTGATGCTTTCATAACTTTCCCCATCGGTGTCATAGATAGGCGGACTTGACCAAGTCCACCGTTCTGGGCGCACAACAAATCTTTCTTCGTTCTGATCCACAGAGGAGTCCTCTGAATCTGAATCATCAAACTCAAATAATGACTGAGCAAGAGCGTGCATTCTATAGAAGACGTATGGGGTGGACTGCTGGTTTAATATCCGATCAATCTCTTCTTCTGTCAAAAGAGGGATTTCCCTTTCATCATGGACAGAAGAGTAGCAATCCTCTTCCTCTTGTGTAGGCTGATTTGTGGGCTGGATGTTTCTTTGAGCCTCTTCTTCCACATCAGGCTTTGCCTCTTCTATGTAAACTCATGTTTCCTCAAGGCAGCTTCCCCTATCAGCCTTTGCTAATAGGTCCTGATATTCTTTGGTCAGCGTAACACAAGGCGTAGGTAAGCCATCAGGCAATTCCTGATCACTTTCCTCTTCATCTTCTACAGATTCTTGAGCATCATACAGGTCCTGCTCATCTTCTAGATCTTGAGTTTGTTCTTGTTCTGAAGACGACATGGCCTGCTCTAAATAATCATCATCTGTATTCATATTGGCCATGCGCGTCTCCAGCATTTTGACAAACACTTCTATTATTCTGCATGCTTTATTATACAAAGCATTATACTTTGCATCCCTGTCCATGCTTGGATTCACGCTTCTGCAAAGAAGGCTACTGTCTCTTCTCAACCAGTTCAGTGTTCTTCGCCAGTGGAGTCATCACGTCTTTGGATCATAGGGAGTTTGGAGTCGCCAGGTGGATGAATATGACTGTTTGGAGCTGGATGCTGTCCACCATCAGCAATGAAAAGCCAATCTAGAAACAAAGCAGTTCTTCCCCAGCAGAGTCACCATTATGTTGGGGTTCCCATGTTTTGGCCAGATTGGCAAGACCAAAAGATGAGACAACATCAGAACCACTTTGGGGCCCTAGGATCTAGCCCTCCTAGACCCAGAGAGGGATCTCTCCAAATAGAGAAAAGAATGATGTATCTTTGAAGCTCAAAAATAAGATGTTAGGCTAGTTATGAAGCACAAAGGGGTTTTAAATGATTTGGTTGATGGGTTGCTCGGTTGGTCAGAAGATCATAGACTGGGAAAGTAATGAGAGAAAGGAAACAAAACAGTAGGAGGCTTTAGCAAAGACGATAGGCCAAGAAAGTGCCATCCATTGGGCTATGGAGTCATGAAAGGAAATTACTTGCATCCACTAGCCAAGGCTTCCAAAGGGCAAGTCATCGAATACTAGAGGATCTTTAGATTAGATGGTGGGGTGCAACATTAAGGGAGAAAAGTGAAAGAAGGAGAACAACCAGATTTATGTCTATAGATCAGGTCAGAGGTCATTTAACTCCAGACCTGCTTGGACATACTCAAAGGCTGCTCTCAAAGAGACAAAGGGGCAGCTTATAGATCAGACCAGAGGTCATTTAACTCCAGATCTGCTTTAGAAAATCCAAGGGAAAAAACAGAGACAGATTTGACAAAGAAGCATCCAAGTGGCAAACCCCCAAGTTCATACATCAGCCAGCAGGAAATAACATCCACTGCACTGGTTAAACCCATGAATTTACTCTTAGATAACACATTTTAGCAGAAAACATTGATGGCAAGGAGAGCAGATAGCATAGGGCACCTAACAAGGGTGAATCCTATACCATTATTCTGATGCAAGCCCAGAAGAACATGAAACAATGTGAAAATGTAATAAACAGAGTAAGAAAACATCACCAATAGCAATAGACCAGGATCCTGTGAAATTTGCTTTGATTAATAGATGCAAAACAAGTCATGTACAATATGGCTCAATGGTTGTTACAGTCCAAACTTCTCCTCCCAGCCTATTACATACAAACTACTCTGCTATTTCCTCCCACGACTGTTCTAACAGTCAAATTGAATCCCTCTAATAGCAGATGCATAGCAAGGCAACAACAACCCTGCAACCGACAACAACCTTTACCATTCATTCTCAGGGATTCTTATAGGAGAAAAATGAGAGAGAGAGAGAATAGCAGGAGTAGATAGAGAATTAATTGATCACATTAAGACAGAATCGGCGGAAGTGTCCACGCCCATGCTGCTTAATGGATGAATGTAGCGCTGTATGTACTCTGAGACTGGTTTGGAGATCTCTGTCGGGTCGATATTGACCTCTGATACATTCTTTAAATCCTTACGGAGCCTGGAGCTCTGTGTTGCCATTCTGAAATAAATGACATGGATGGAAGTCCCCGACTTCTCCATACCTCCATTACTGCTGCTCAGATAGTCTTTAATGAAGCTCCTGTCTATGTATTTAATTTCCCTGGGCTTGTGGAGGCATGGAGATCGCTGTAGGAAGGTGTACTTCTGGAGGAAAAGGTCATGCTGTTAGGTGGCGTAGTTATGACCTGCTGGTGCGCTCTTAGTCTTCAAACAATGCCTTAATCCTTTGAATGCAGGATCGTAATCATTAATCTTCAGTTTCAGCCTTAAATCCCTTCTAACCCACATCTTTTGTCTCGTTTGGCCACTGAATTTTCCTCTCTATACTATCTGCACAATTTAAAATAAACCTGTTTATAACCCGGGCAGTGGTGGAGAAATACTGTGGAGGCGGAGGAACGCTGGCAGAAGAGTTGGAGAAATGATGGAAGGTGGTGGTGAAACTAAGGAAAACAGTGGAAAAAGTGCAGAGTGGCGGAGAAATGATCACTAGTGTAGATGGCCAAAGGCTTTCACTTGAGCGAATTACAAAGCAAAGGGTGCAAAACAACGGAGCGGAGCATGGATGTGGGACCTGGCAGAGGCGGAGGGCGATTGAATCAACACCGTTAGATATTAACCCAACGGACAGACATGATGAACTTAGGGCAATCGTAGTCAGAGATCGGAGCGCGGAGCGATCGCAACGCACAACACAAAAGTTCCGATTGCGATTGAGATTGGAGATGCAATTGAGATAGGACCGTCGATCTGGGGAAGTAATGGACGGCGGAGATGAAATCGGAAGGGCAGAGAGAAAGGAATTCGATTGCGATTGGAGAGGGACTTGCGATTGAGTGCTGACCGTTGGTCTCGGGTCCAGATCAATGGCTCACAATCCATCGGAGGGAGAAACAGGAGGTGCGAAGGGAATGAAGCGATTAGCACTGAGCCGTCGATCTGGAGGAGGAACGAACGGCTGGGATTGAATCGGCAGACCTCGGGGAAGGCTTGCGATCAGCGATCGGGCGGAGAATGTGATTGAGTAATAACCGTCGATCTCAGGTCCAGATCAACGGCGGAGGTGTAATCGGAGGGGCAGTATGATCGGGGAATCGGGAGTTGCGATGGCCGTCGGATCTGCGGGAGGATGGACGGCTGAGATTTGATCGGGAGATCTCAATCAGGGCTGCACCACTGGGAGCTGCGATTGTGATCGGACAAGGGTTGCGATTGAGCGCTGTCCGTTGGATCTGCGATCACATCAATGGCTCACAATCAATCGGCGAGAAAAAGAGGGGCGCGATGAGCGATGATGCGATTGTGCGATAGCCGTTGGATCGGCGGGATAGATCAATGGTGGAGAAGTGGATCGGAGGACTGCAATCGGGGCGGCATTGTTGATACTTTCGATTGCGATCGGAGAAGGGCTGCGATTAGAGGCTCGCCGTTGGATCTTCAGGGTAGATCAACGGTGCGGAACGCACCACGGGACTTAACACTATAAACAAATCGCAGCGGGGCTTTTACGCTATTTACGAAGGATTTTCGCACCCGCCCGGCTCCGATTGCGATAAGCGCCGGGGACTTAAGCACTTGGTCCTGGCGCGGGGTCATATGTGAGGAAATGGTTGAAGGGGCTTTTGTTAAAGGGGCTAAGCCCTATAACATGGTCGGAAAGTGGGTTTTTTAGCCCATTTTAATGTAATTTGAGGGCCGGGGAAGGGTAACGATAGAGGAATAAAGGGGAAAAAGGGAAAACAAAGGTTAGGGGGAGGAATTTAAAGGGGATTTTAAGGGGAAAAGAAGGGTAAGAAGGGAAATAGAATGGGAAACAAGGGGGGATAAAAAGAGGCTAAATGAGGGGAAATAAGAGGGAAAAGGAAGGCCTTTGGGCATCTCTTCATCAACAGAGAGGCTTTAAAAGGGGAATCAGTAGAGGGAATTCATCAAAGGATAAAAGGCACAAAGAGGCTTCAAGGAGACTATATTTTCAGAGGAAATGCATTCCTTGAAGGCTCAAAAACAATTTAGCCCCCTATTTGCTTGTCAAAAATTTATAGGGGAGCTAACAGGTGTAATACCATCTCTAACCACTTTTTGGCGTCGTTGCCAGGGAGGTGTCTAGTAGATGCTTTGATTTTGTTTTAACTTTATTTTCTGCTTTAATTTTGCATGTTATTTATGGAAAATAAAAAAATAAATAAATTTATGATTTGCATGCCTCTTAGGAGTAGGGATACTCAAGGAATTTTTTTACCTGAAACCCCCACATCACCACATAGTCACCCTTCACTTTTCTTTAGTGACGGTGAGGTTGAGAACACCATAGGTGAGCGTTTCGAAAATTTTGAAGAGCCTATTGTGGTATAAGAATAAATTGTTTCATGAGAGGAACCGACTTCACCTATTCAAGCCATGGTTGAAACTGAAGTGCAGGGAGTCTTTCCCATTAGAGAGGTAGATGGATAAACTAAAATGAAGAACATCAGCCCCTCAAACCTTCCACATTTCCATGGACTTACCTATGATAACCTTGACACATTCATGTTTGAATTTGTTATTGTTTGTAGGACCTATAAATATGCCTCGGATGATCAAAATCTGAAACTATTCCTATCTACCCTTAAGGATGTAGCCTTGCCCAGGTTCCTGGGTCTAACTGGGAACAACATCACTACTTGGGGACAGAAGCAAGAGGCCTTTAAAAAAAGTGCAGGGACTAAGGTCAAAGGAAACTAAAAGGGAGATATTTAAGATGAATCTAGGGCTTGATGAATCCGTAGAGGATTATGAAAAGAGGTTGGAGTTAAACTATAAAATATCCAATTGTAGCCTTCATCTCGGATCACTTAAACAAGTACTTCTCCGAGGGATTAGGGAGGAGGTGATAGAAACCCTTAATATGTTATCAGGAGGAGATATCTACCAGCTGCCTGATGAGACAATCAAAACTCTCTTCAAGAACCATTCTATGGTAGCTAGGAAGAAAGGAAGAGATAGAACGAGTATAATAAATATCCCTTCCTCTTCCACCTCCATCAAGCATGAGATTGGAAATATGTTAGAGGACCTCAAGAGTGAGATGTTGCAAACCTTTGCATTTCAATGGAAACAATGCAGATGAAGAGGAAGCAAGATGAAGCAGAAAGAACCTTGGCTATATTCTACACCAGATGTACTAGAAAACACCCTCGAAATGAATGTTCGTTAAATTTCACAGAGATTTGCTTAGTATGTGTGGAGAATCAATCCACAGACAAGGGTCCCTACTTACCTGCACTCAGAGTTATACATCAAGGTGGGGAAGTCGGACCAAATAAACTATGTTTCATCAACCATAGAAGGCCTTGTTGGGGTCCTGTGATTTGGCAGATTGGAATACCAAATGTCAAGGCAACATCAGAACCACTTTGGAATCCTAGGATCTAGCCCTCCTCGATTCAGAGAGGGATCTCTCTATATGTGTTTTCAAAGGATATATATTTATGGCTTATGATGTGATATTAGGCTAGCTTTGAAGTACAAGGGGTTTGTTTGTTTGTTTGTTTTTGGTTGGGGATCATTAAAAGAGAAGGTCATGTAAAGTGAAGGGGAAAATAAGTGGAAGGATATTTCAACATGGGAAGATAGGTCAAAAAATAGTGCTAAACCATTGGGCTATGGAGTCATAAAAGGGTTTACTTGCACAACAACTATTCAAGGGTTTTCAAAGGGCAAGTCATCTATATTAGAATATCCTTTAATTTGAGTATGTGGTATGAAACATAAAGGAGTAAGGTGAAAGAAGCAACATGTAAGAAAACAAAGGGCAACCTAAGATCAGGTAAGGAATTTTAACCTATCCTTCTATTGACATACTCTTAGGAATAAAAAATTTAAGATAAACATAAAAGGTCACCTAAGATTAGGTAAGGAATTCTAACCTATCCTCCTTTTGGCACACTCTAAAGGTAAATCTTCAAAACAACTATTTAAGACTAAACAAGGGAAAGGGATAACCATAAACTTCCTTGATTAAGGCTCTACTTAGCATGCAGTGAAAATATCATTCAAGAACAACATCTCAAGTTCTACTCAACAAGACATGGGCTCACCAACATTCCTTGACTGGTTATACTCTATTGAAATCATTCCCAAGTACACATTTAGAAGAAAACATAAAGATAAATCTTTAAAAGTGAGAGCTAGGGTACTTTGAAGTAAATCCTACTCTATATTTGATGTTCTTTATCAGAGAATATGAACATAATGGAAACATAAGGAGAATGACAATTACAGTGAGAATAACATCACCAATGATTTAGATCAGGATCCAGTCAATCTGCTTGTCTATTGATGTGAAAAACCAGTCACATACTTTGAGTCCAATAGCTTTTACAGTCCAATTATTTTCTTCCCAGCCTACTATATTACAACTTCTCAACAACTTTTACTGAATAACAATTCAAACTATTAACAATTTCCCAACCTTTTACAATGATTTTCCTGTGGATACATATAGGAAAAAGAGGAAGAGTGTTGCAGGAATGGTAGTAAATATTAATTAAGACAGAGTGGGAGAAGTATTTGAATGCCCACTCTGCTTAATGATCGTTGCATTGATTGATTATACCATTTTGGTAGTTTTTCATGTTTTTATTCATATCTGGTAGGCATGGTAATAACTCCGAAGTGTTTCTTTGAAGATAACTTGGTCTCAAGTACCCTGTTTGACCTCTATGACAAGTAAGCTGTCATTTTTTGGATTTTGTAGCCCCATACCTACTTAATAATTGTTTTAATAAGTATAAAGAGGGTTGGTCAGCAGAATGGTTGTCAATTACTTTCCGAGGCCAAATATCTCTAACTATGCACTTAATATGTGTGCTTTTGAGGCATTTTTAGTCTTCTGAGGGAATAATTGCTCCCTGTTGATGTTTTCAAGGCTATATTTAGGCCTAATTTGTCTTTATTTCATCACTAAACTATATTTAAGGCCTGACTACTTTTAGACTTCATACTCACCATGTTGCATTTTAACACTTCTCAGATTTCCTTTAAACTTCTATTCCTTTATCTTTAACCGTGTTTTGTCTTTAAAACATGATGATTAAGTCCTTGATCTCCTTTAATATTTACTTTTTGTTCACTTCTTTTCATTACTTTCCTTTTGCTGTGGACAGGTATTTTTTGCACGCTGATGGTTTCATTTGTTTTACTAGCTTTAATGGGGCACTAATAAACATATAAAAACCGTGTAAATCCCCTTTTGAACTTTAAACCCCAAGGATCATCATCCTGGGGGGTTTTCGCCATTGGTATGGCTATGGGGTGGCCTTTAACTTTGATAGCCATTTCACCTGCATAAAACAAACAACTGTTATAGAAAACCTGTGAGGGATGGGTAGACTGCTAACAGAGGCTTAAAGGAGGCAGAAGGAGTAGTGAGGTGGAAGGAGAAATGCATGGAGAGAGGCAGAAATATGAAGAAAATAGGTTAAAATTTGTATTTCGGTGCAAAATGAGAAAGGTGGTTTTGCGAAACCAAGAATGGTTTTCGCGCATGAAATGAGTAGTTTGTGGTTTATGCCCAAACGAACGCGATATCATCCGTTAGTGACATACGTCCTCCCAATACCACCGATTTCATGTCCAAGCTGCATGTCGAGGAGATTTTGGTGGTCGGAGTGTGTCATTCGTCCGATCTGCAGGGATGCAGATCGATGGTGGAGAGGGAGCGCGAAGGAGTGAATTTGATCGGTGGATAGAGCGATGGAGGACAGGTGTAGAGTAGCGATTGGGAGATGTTTTTCATATTGGCTTGTAGGCCCAAGCTGATGTAAGTAGTTTTGTTTGGTAGCGGGAGTGTTATGTGCGGGGTCAAAAGGTGAGAGTGAGCGCAAACCGTTGATCTTGGTAGATCAACGGCAGAGATGTATGAGGAGGGAAGGTCGGGAGGTTGGCGGGAGCATGGTGGCTGTTGGATCAATAAGATCAATGGTGGGATTTTCCTAAGGAAACAATGAAGCGAAGTGAAGGGGCAATGAAGCAGAGTGATGATAGCCATTGATTTTGGTAGATCAATGGTGAAAATCCTATTGGGAGTTGATTCATCGGCAGAGGAAAAAATAAATGGAAATGAAAAAAAAATGATTTGTCGATGTCGATGGGGGATTAAAGGTAAGTGTTGGGGCATGGTCCCGGGGAGGAGTAAGGGATCGGGAGCCAAGGAAAAAATGGGCTGGGGATTTAATCCCTCAGGAGATCAGTCCATCGAAAGAAGAAGGTAAGGGGAAAGAGGATTTGCAAATGCCGATGCGCCATGGTGATGGGGGCTAACATCTGGTCGCGGGTGCAGGGTTTAATGGCGAGGAAGGGAAGGGGAGCTTAAGCCAAGGGGGCTTAAAAACTTAATTTTTGTTTATGAGCAGTAAAAACCCTAAATGAGGCTTTTTGGGGGGTTTTCAGTGTTTTGAGATTCCGATAGGAAGAAAAGAGGGTTTTTAATTCAAATAAAAGGGGATTTTATAGGTTTAAAGGATTTTTAGGTGAAATGAGGGGTAAAAATGATTTTTTTCAAAGGGAATGGAGGATAAATGAGAGGAAAGGAGAGATTTTACAGAGGAAAATGAGGGATATGTAAAGGGGGAAAATGAATGATATGGGGGGATTTTGGAGGAAATTATGAAGGTGAAAAGATGGAGAAAATGGTTGAAAACATTCTTCTTTATACAGCAGGGCTTCTTGAGGAACTTTGAAGGAAGATCATCAATGGAATGGATTTCTTGGACAAATGGACACAGTAAGGCATCAAGAAGTCACAGATTTGCTCCAAATTTTTTTCTTGAAGACTAATAGACTTTTTTTAGCCATCATAGTATATGAAAAATTATGGATGGCTAACAGGCCTCAAGGCCATTGGTCATATCAGTAGGGTATGGAAGGTGCACCTTATTCCTACTATCACAACAATCAGAATGCACCTATGTAATCTTGGTAAACCCCGACTCCTCCATCCTCACCTACACCTCCTACTTGGCCTTACAACCTTCCATATCATCCTCAGCATGTGAACCAACCATTTTGATAGTATCTTCCTCAACAACCTCAGTGGAAAAACCCATCCCAAGGGTGGAGGCCTCAACATAATCAACCAAATTCTCTAATGCCTCCACCACAAGCTCAACATCAACTTAATCATGTTTCTCCAACCAAGCTGCCCTATATTCCTGCACAACCCAATGTTAACTTAAACAATAGATAGGAAAAACAAGTTTACGGTGGAGGTACATCATGTCCAACTTATGTTGTTTAGATACAATAGATTTATATCAGGTTGGGAAGAGTACTCACAGAAAACCATCCTCCATATCCACCTATATTGGTTGAGGAGGAAAAGGAAGAAAGTAACACTCATATCCAACAACCTCCTTTTCCCGAGCGCTTGATCCACTCCAGTCATCACACCCTAGAGGAAACCAAAATTCTAGGAGAACTGAAACAATTGTGTGTAAAAATACCCCTTCTGGAGCCCATTAAGTATGTCCCTATTTACAATAGGCTCCTTAAGGAAAATTTCTTCAAGAAATATATGAGAAAGAAGAAAGATACCCTCACCATCAATGTAGTAGGAAAACTGTACGACTTACTATTAGGAAGGGTGATCTTCCGAAAGTACCTGGACCTTGGTAGTGTAGTTGTAGATGTGCACATAGATGGTGTCATAGTCCCTAATAATTTTATTGATCTCGGGGCTTCCATTACTATAATAACCAAGGAATATATTCTTAAACCTAGCCTCCAAGGGAGTTTTAGGAAAACCACAACTTTTCTGCAACTTGCATATCGGTCCATAGTAACTCTTGAAGGAATTGTTGAGGGTGTTATGGCTTCAATTGACTCTTCATTGTATCCTACATATTTACTATTTCTCTAGCAAAAAAAAAGTTTAATTGATATCCTCTCATTTTAGGGAGACCTTGGTTAGCGATTTTCAATGCTTATATTGGTTGTCTAGCCAGAAATATGACTATTAAGGATGGGCCTTTATCTAAACAGCTGGTATTATATCCTCCAACCTAGCCTTCCATTGACCGTGACCTACCTGTATGTTTGGAGGAAGAAGAAGAATATGAAGCATACAACACTACACCCTATGCCATTTGTACCATATATGTTGCTTATATAGGGGGGAAGCTTAATGAAGATAAACTCATCAACCAAGCCATTCAGAACTAGTCCCCCAATGAAAACCCACTTGAAAAACTAGTCAAATAATCTGAAAGCCACCCTTGGATGGAACTGCACTTAGTTGATTCAACCTCTAAAACCACCAAGGCTATGGAATCTGGCCCATCCAAATATTTGAAAATTAAGTCAAACCTCTTAGATAGAGAAGAAGAGTAGCTATGCTAGCACTTGAAAGAAAACCTAGATGCATTTGCTTGGGACTACAAGGAAATGAAAGGGTTGAATGCCTCAGTGTGTAGGCATCATATTTACATTAAGGAAGGATGAAATCTTGTGTACAAACACCAATGTAGGATGAACCAAACTCTAAAGGACATATTCAAGGAAGAAGTGCATAAATTGTTGGATGCAGGTTTCATTTATCCTATATCAGACAGTGAATGGGTATCTCCTCTTGTCATAGTCCTGAAAAAGAATGGAAAATGAAAAATTTGTGTTGATTATCAGGAACTCAACAAAGCCACTAATAAGGACCACTTACCTTTTCTCTTTATAGATCGAGTCCTGGATGGCCTTGCAGTAAATGAGTTCTTTTCTTTCTTAGATGGGTTCACTGGGTATAACCAAATCGAAATTATCCCTGAAGACTAGGACAAGAGTACTATTACATGTCCTTGGGGTACCTTTTCTTACAGATTCCTACCCTTTGGGTTGTGAAATTCCCCAACTAGCTTCCAAAGAATTTTCTTGAGCATTTTCTCTGAGCTGGTCTGTGATTGAGTTGAAATTTACATGGATGATTTCACACCATATGGGGATGAATTCCAGGAATCTCTCTCCATTTTGGGAAAAGTGTTGAGAATATGCAATGAGATGCATCTCCCCCTGAGCCCAGAAAAGTGGGAATCCTTGAAAAGAGCAAGAGTAGTATTGGGACACTCAATCTCCCAAGGAGGAATATAGGTGGACCTGAACAAATTCACCATCATAAAAAGGGTACCTTCTCCTCAAAAGCAGAGATATGTGAGGAGTTTCTTAGGCTAGTTGGCTATTATATAAGGTTTATCAAATATTTCAGCAAGTTGGCTTCGACACTATTTGGATTGTTGGCCAAAGACTCTGAGTTTACTTGGTCTAGCCTCTGTCAAGAATATTTTGATCTCATTAAGGGAAATTTAACGACTGCTCACATTCTCCGAGGTCCAAATTGGACTTTTCCTTTCCAAATCCACACATATGCATCAAACAAAGTTGCGAGGGCATCCTAGGGGAAGTTAGAAGAAAAATTACCTTATGTAATCTATTTCATTAGTAAGAACTTGTCCAAATTTGAACTCAATTTTACTATCACAGAGAAGGAAATGGCAGCCATTTTCCATTTTTTAAACAAATTTAGACATTATATCACCAGTGATTAGATATTTGTACACACTGATCATGCAACCATCAAATATTTAATGAAAAAACATGATGTTAATTCTAGAATATTTATATGGCTATTAATATTACAACAGTTTGACCTAACCATTGTCGCTAAAACTCGAAAGGATAATTTTTTTGCCTATTTTGTTATCCAGGATAGCTCTATCTATAGATGAAGAAGGAATGGTGGATGACTAGCTCCTGGATGAACACCTTATTTCTATATCAACACTCTTTCCATGGTTTTCTAACATAGCTAACTACTTGTTTTCGGAAAATTTCCCTCCTAACCTCTCATCTAAGGAGAAGAGAAATATCATCTAAAAAAGTGCCCCTTTCACATGGATTGGTGGAAATCTCTTCAAGCCACGCCCTGAACAACTTCTCAGAAGATGTGTTAGGGAGTAAGGATTTTTTTACATCTTCTCTACATGTCATGATAACCCTTGTGGATGACACTTTTCTATAAAAGGGATATCCTTCAAAGCTTTGCAGGAAGGTTACTATTAGCGTACCCTTCACCAAGATGCAAAAATATACACTAGCAGGTGTGAACAATTCCAAAGGATGGGGAAACCTACACAAAGGTATAATATTCCTTTGGATCCTCAGGTGGATGACTAGAGCCATTTGAAAAGTGGGGCATGGACTTGATTCGACCCATTAATCCACCATATCACCAGAAAAAGTATATCATAGTCTGCACTAAATACCTAACTAAGTGGGCTGCAAGAAAGGTTGTAAAGGTGGCAACCGAGAAGGTAGTAGAATATCTTAGAGATAATGTGTTCTAAAAATTTGGATACCCCAGAGAGGTAGTCACTGATCATGGGGCACAATTCACATCTCATCACATTGAGAATATTCTGAGGAGGCACAATATAAAGAATTATACTTCCACTACCTACCACCCTCAAGAAAATGGCCAAGTGGAAGGGACCAATAGAGCCTTGGAGAATATCCTCACAAAGGTTGTGAGAAGCAGCAAAAATATTGGACAGACATATTGGTGGAAGCTACTTGGGCCTACAATAATACTTGAAAAAAAACAACAGGGTTCATTCCTCATGACTTTGTCTATGGGAATAAATATCTACTTCCAATTGAATTTGAGTTCAACTCGTTAAGGATGGAAGCTGAGTTAGTCCTGGATATATCAAACGCCCAACAAGAGAGGTTGTTGCAATTAAATGAATTGGATGAGTTCAGGATGCAAGTACTTCTTCACACAGAAGTGATTCAACTGCAAAGGAAGGTTGGGCATGACAAGCACATTAAGGAGAAGAATTTCAAGAAGGAGATTGGGTGCTTTTGTATGACTGAAGGTTCAAGGATTTCAAAGGAAAAGTGATGACAAGATTGTTGGAACACTACAAAGTGGAAAAATGTTATGATAATGGCACAGTGTAGATTAGAAACATATATGAGGAGGGGATTCCCCTACTTGTGAATGGTTACACGTTTAAAGGTTACAAGAACCCTTTTCTAGGGCTGAATTTATAAATTCCACAAATAGGGAGGTGTATGTCATAGGAGACTCCATAGTTTCCAGTGCCTCCCCCTCCTAGAAAAAAGAGAAAAAAGAAAAATAAAGAGCCATGGGTGAAAACCTCTCTGAGGCGCCTAGGGTGAACTGCAGGGTTGAAAACCTCCATGAGGCAATCCCTAAGCAAAAAAAAAAAATGAGAAAAAAAAGAGAAAAAAATAAAATATCCTTGAGTGGAAACCTCCTGGAGGCACCCAAGGTAGGTTTGTGGGTTGAAAAGCTCTCTGGAGGCAACCCGCTTTCCTTTAAAAAAAAAAAAAAAGGAAACAAACAAAAGGAAAAAGAGAAATAAAATAGTTATACACTCAATTTTTTTTATGTTTTTCAGGTTATTGATCAAGGATGGTTTTTTGGATATAGGGGAGAAATATTTCCTCACTCCTACTTACATAGTCCATGAACCACTCCAGCATGCACCCATTCATTCATTTCACCCCTCAAATAGGCAGAAAACTCCAAATATAGGGAAACGATCCCTCTCAAATATTTCTAAACTTCAAGGAGAGCATGATAATTTATCTTTTTCCTATACCCCCCACACCTAACCCCCCATTTCACTCCATGCAAAAGGATTATCTCTCTAAACCTTTTGTTGTGCCATTAGCAACTAGATCATCTGTAACTTGGCATGAGCCCTCTCTCGTTACCTATCCACCACTCCACTCATTACATGAATCCATTTACAACAATAATAAACCATTTCACTTCATTTATAAGAAATTTGAAGCCCCAAAAATTTAAAAAAAAAACACTCCTACAAGAAGTTGGAAATTTTCTTCTAGCAATTTCTATATGGAACCACAAGGAAAAAACCTGAAGATTAGTTAAGGAAGATGACTTCAGAGGAGCACCAACATACTCCAAGAGAGCAAGCACACTAACCAAGGAACTTGAGGACCTCCATGCAGCACCTACAAGAAAAAAATACAAATAAAAGGTTAAGAAACTAACTCAGAAAACAAGAAGATCACTCAGGAAACAAGCTGCTCACTCAGAAAATAAACAAAAATATCAAAAATATCATGAGGAAGGTAATGCCTGCAATAAAAATCTTCAAATCCTTGGATAAGATCATTCTGAAACACACCAACACCAAGGAGGCTCAGGTATGGCCCTTCACCTATCGTTATGTACTTATAATGACCAAAATAGCTTAATGTTGAGGTGTAGAGACTTAAAAGGAAAAAGAAGGTGTCGAGTTAACTTGGCCACCTTTGTAAAGTTAAACTAATAAAAAGTGAAGAGTACATGTGATCCAGATTTATTGACGAACACAACAAAATACACATATAACCATAAATATAAAAATGCAACAGAAATAACACTTCATTTCATAAATATCAAAGGACTAAAATATGTTTACAAACAGAATGGAAATGAACTAGCTAGGGCACTGGTAGCTTATCTCTGAGAAGATATGTGGTGGCTACATGCGTATGAACTGTGTGTTACAATGAGGCTTGAAGGCCTATATATTATTGGGAAACAATGTAAAACCCTAAACGTCCCAAAACCTAACCCTATGAGATGAAACACTAGAATATGGGCCTCGTCGGGGTAAATTGGTACATCAATTTCCCAGGGTCGTAACTTTGGCATACTATCTCCGCTTGATGCATATGATACATCGTTAGAAATATATTTCCAAGGACTGCAACTTTTCACTGCAAATATCAGTTCTAGAATTTAATCATACTTTTTTGAGGAGGGAGGCCAAAAAAACGCCGTTTAGGGCCTCAAAACGGCTCCAGATGTTAAGGACCCGAAAAACTGCTAAAAATAGTAAAATGTGCTATTATTAAGGAAACTGAAAAACTACAAGAAATAATTGTGGGACCCCAAGTGGTATAGGTGGATGACCACGAGTATCCACCTAAATCAACATGCCACCTGGGAAAGTCAAATCAGTTAAGGGGAAGTGAACAAGGATGAGGAGGTGATAAGGAAGCTAGAGTAATCATTAACTGGAGTGGGACCAACAATCTCAAAGAGGAAAACTCGGGCTAAGTATGAGTCAGAACCTCACTCCAAATTTGGTTAAAAATATAATAAAGGTGATTTTTACCTCATTATACCGACTTCATTGAGAATTTCGAGAGAATTGGGAGAAAATGAAGCTAGGGGAGCCATCAGAGAGAGAAACATTGAAGTATGAGCTTGCATGCACCATTGTGCTACAGGAACATTGAATTGCTACATGAAATTACATAGGAATATTAGAAAGGATAAAGAGGGAAAACCAGAGTCATGTTTGGGTGAAATTTCTTTCTCAGGCCACCATATCCCAAGAAAAAATGCTAGAGGACAAAGGTAAGTGGTTTCCACTCTCAAGAATTGAAATTTCTCCATGAAATTTACATAGAGTCAGTTATAATTTGGCAATTAAATGGTAAAAAATTAATTTGTTTGAGACCATAGTCTCCAGAACCTCTTCACATAGCTCTCAAACATCTTACCATCTTCCTATCATAGCAACAAAAATGGGAGGGTGATTTAACAGAAGGGAGACCAATGATATCAAAATAATAAGACATCATCCTCAAGTAATGGAAATTTGCAAAAACCATAAATGGATATATTTCATCAATATTTTAAAGGTTTTTCATGAGGATACATCCTGAGAGTTTCCTATGGCTCTTGAATCACACTCATATGAGAGAGCCACCACTATGATTAGGCACCTAGCCATCATACTTTCACCTAAACTAATCAACAGAGTCACCACTTTCCCCATAGGATTTAAGTGGGTTAAAGAAAGGATGCCAAGAATTACAACTAAGAAAAGCTTATTTCTGTCAAGAGAAGAATACATTGAGGAAAATAATGGATTGAGGGGAGAAAGCCTTCCATACCCCAAGGATGAAGTAGCATTCCATATCATGAAATTCATTTCCTCTGAAGGCATATTTAGTGTAGTCTATGGGTACCATTTTAGGTTTTTCAATGAGCTTAGGTTTCATGGAGAAATCCCTCTAGAAAAAATATTGAGCATCCCTCATTTCCTCTTGAACTCAATAATAGACATGAGAAAAAAGGTAAGGGAAAGGAAATACCAGAATTTGGCTGAGGATGGCCTTATAAAATTGATAGTGAATGATGCTATGAGAATATTAAACCTCCATGTATATTGGTCCTTATTCATAGACATGGATATGGAAGCCTTCATAGCCACCGAAACAGGACAAACATCTGCCTGTAGTCTTAGAGAGAGGGAGGTAGAAGATGAAGAAGAGGAGTTAGAAGAATAATAAGAGGAGGTTGAAGATGGGGAAGAAAAAGAAGAAATGGAGGTTGAAACCGAAAAAACAAAGATATTAGAAACAAAGAAGGAAAAGGATGAGGGGAAGGAAATTTTGGACCCTATGCTAGGCAGTGATACCTCCCTTCAGGACACCAACATGTCACCAAACATAACAAATCATGAATTGGATACTACCCTATCCACTTTGAGCACACCATTGAAAACAAAGAGGAAGAGGAAAACACACATGTATTTCAGGACTAGGAAGAGCCAAAGGGTGGTGCAAGGGAAACCATAGAATCCAACTAAAATCCATACTAACACTGAGAATCAACCACGAAAGATCATGAAATAATGATAGAAGAAGGAAAGGTTCAAGAGGTCTCCTCACCTGTGAGGACCCCTGTGACCTACATAAGAAGACACTCAACAAACTTGGCATTCGATACACATATAACAACCCTTAGAGACCCTAAAGAGACAGAAAAAGGGAAAAACAAGAAAGAGAGGGTCTTCAGCAGGAAAAACAAATTTTACTATAGAAAACTCTATCTTTCCTACAGGAAACTCCAACAGACCTAGAATCTGATAAAAATACCTTGGATGAGGTAGAAAATACAACCATGGATGGGAAGGAGACCCAGGAATTTGAGGAAAAGGAAAAAGATGAAGGGAAAAATAAAAAGTGAGGGGGGGGGGGGGAGAGAAATATGACAAGAAGGGGCCTACCTCACCAAATATATGCCTAAAATATGTATCAGTAGTGTCACACACTAGCCTTCAACCAAATACCAGCTCTTACTTTACATTTATTGAATGCGGTGGATTGGTTCCTAAGAAGTTTACAATATTTCTATTCTATTAGTTGGAAGAGGAGAGGGCACACACTCATCATTGGATGAACATTGCTACAACCAAAGGTGTGCATGAAATAGGGGTCATGGAGGAAGATGTGACTGAGTTGGGAAAAGATTTTTCTGATCCTAGGCTTGAAGAATCCATGTAGAAAGAGCATCTTCAAAAGGCCCAAAAAGAGAATGCAATATTGCAGGAGAAACTTCAGCAAAAAGACAAACAAATGGCCACCATGGCATATTTGTGAATGGATGCCATCCAACATAGATACCCATCATATTGATATGCAGAATACCTCAAATAAAAATGGATCCTATTTCATATTAGAACAATATCCTCTCATGGATCCTTACCCTTTCAGAGCTACAACTAATTCATTGACTTTTGTAACTAGTCACGTAAGGCGTACAAGGAAAAAATGGTAGAATTTTACATGCACAATATTGTGTTGACATAATTGAACATTTGGGACCTATTGGGGCCTTGAAATGGCACTGCCAAAACATGGGGGAAAACAACCCGGTCCAAACGTTAAAGTTGCTCCCCTTTTGTTTGGTGTAGTGGCTCCAACTGGGGATAATGGGACTAGTTTCCCAATAAGGATGAATTTGAGGTTGTTGTGAATATAACATGCAAATGGATAATGATTTTCATATATATATGTTTCTATATAAACTATTTAATCTAATATATACCCGAGGTGTTTTTCCTTTATGCTATCTAAAATCATATCTTTCAACTATCAGTAATATAGATCATTTAACAGCTGAAAAAGATGAAAATTATGTAAAGTGATTCTTCTAACATAGTAGTTTTCATAGAAGAATTGTGAAATAAATATTGCATTTATTAGTGGGATTACATATTCAATAAGAAACCATAGCTAAATATTAGAACAGAAGTGCGTGTAATATTTATATATGATGACATTTCAAATATATAATGCAATAAAAAGGTTATTGTCAATATATGAAGTAAGACTTAATACAAGTGAGTAGAAGTACCATATGTACGAAGTTCTACTCATGTAAACTAACAACAATGAATCTTATCCTTCTCACCTTCAAGAAATTTAAAGAGTACAGTAGTAAAACATCATTTAAACAACTTTAATTATGAAAAGATAACAGATGTGTTCCATTAATTCATCAAAGCACTCACAAACTTACAATAGTGCATTCTTTGCAAATGTTTTTGAAATTTTTTTGGACATTTCTCTAAATTCATGAGAACGGTTTAAATACTAAACTAACTATAAACTTAAATAGATTATTACAAAAATATAGAGGAATTTTCGAACAACCTTCCTCATAAAGCTAACTTAAACTATAATCTAGTAAACTAAACTAATAATTCTTATTTATGAGTCCTGCCCTTCTTTCTGAATGTGGTAACGAAGTTGAAAAATATCTAACATTTCTTTGAGCTGAGCTGGCTGCAATATCCTTGATCGGATATGTCCCTTGAGAATAGCATTTTAGAGTGCTGACTGGGATTTATTTGTTGAATCTGTAAGAGACTGCAGAGTTTGATGTTGATGATCAGGTTTGATCTAAAAATTCCTGTAATTTTCTTGATCAAACTTATTTACCATTTTAATAATTTCTTCCTGTGTATCTACTCTCTGCTTTCACTGTGTTTCCACCTGTCTTGTTTTTGAAAACACATCAGACATGTTTTCCTTGAGAATTTCTTCTCTAAACAGTTGCTCACACGTGGATTCAATAATTTCACTTGATACCTTGGATGTCTTTGCTGCATATTTTTATACCTATTTGATTTGTGCTTCCCATTATCTGAATATAATTTCTTTGTGAAGCTTATCTACTTGAGGTAGATTAGCTTCCTTCCCCGAATATGATACTTGCCATTGAATGTGTTCTTCAATTTTCTTCTCAAGTCTTTTACATTAAAGTTTCTGGATTGCTAACTGTTGGATCATTATTTTATTTGAATCACAATAATAGTCAATTATAGAAGCTTGATGAAAAAACACTTCTTGTTCTTTATTTAACTTAGTGTTTAAATCTAGTGCTTCTCTGATAAATTTCTCTAATTACAGTTGGATTTGTAACTTGGTGATTGCCATTTCTAGCTGTGCCTGTTTTTCATTAATCTCTGACTCATGCTACAATTTAAGGTTTTCAACATCTTTATGAAATTGTGTTGTGATTACTTTCACTTGCTCACTGGAATTAGATTTCTCTTCATTCAAAAACTTCTCTATTTCTTGTACTCTGGCTTCCTTTTGTTTTAGCAACACTCTAACCTCAGTAGCTTTATCAGAAATGGAAGTAGCATATGCCCCTGCATAATTTGATAATTTGGTTAGACATTCAGTAGGATCATCTGAGGAATATTTTTGTAATACATCAACTGATTTGTATATAGGTTTTGAAGTTGTTTCATCAATTCTCATCCTTTTGTTTCTTTTAACTACAACCTTATAACTAGGGCTATAGAAAATATCCAATGAAGGAATATATTCAATTTGTAGAACTATATGATTTGTATGGTAGGCTCCTATGATTTCTTTATCATGCATTGCTAGAACTCATTGTAGTGGATTAACAATTTCCACTATCTTCTAGCGGTGTTCAGGTATCTGGAAACTCGTTTCCTGATTAGTATTGGGATTCTCTTTAGGAGTTTTTATTTCTTCGGAAAACTCATTCCATTCATCTATAATATCTTTTGTTTGTGGTGAACTGAACTGAACTAGCATGTTGTGATTATGCTGAACTGTTTGAGAATCTGATTCTGTTCCATTATTTCTCTTTTCCTCTAGCATCTCTATCTCATTAATTACTTTGTCAATTATCTTTTCTGAGTTTTCCTTTCTAGATTCAGATTCATTTTTGGAGTGATCCTAATTATGATATTACTGTTGTGACTGACCTGATTCATCTTCAGACATGTATTTTAATTCATCATCCCGACTGACACTTGGAGTGTGTTTGTTGTCATCTTCAATAGTTAACAAATTGAGAGGGACTTTCTTTAAAAAATCTATGATATGTGAGTCATTATTGAATACTCTCCAATTAGTGATATTATCAGGAATAGATGGTCTAAAAATAAATTCAATAGAAAATCTATCAAGACTAAATTCTTGGGATGGGATTAATTTATAGGCTACATTAGCGAGTAAATCTGCACTAGCATTCTGTATTATAGGTATAGAATCAATGTTAAAGGCTAAGAAATGAGCAGTTAATCTTGAACTAATGATTGATAATGCTTTAAGTGTCCATAATTACAATGGATATTATATCTCACTTTCCTAACTATGATTTCTGAATCTCCTGAAACCTTCAGGTGTCTAATATTTAGATCAATAGTTTTTAATAAAAATTAAACGAATTCTTCATAGTCAGCTACATTTTTGGTACAATCAAATTCTAATCAGCAAGCTAACATAGTCTTTTTGCCTTCTAGGTTTATTAAAATGCAACCGACACCTACACCATCCTCATATTTAGAACCATCAAAATAAAGGGTCCAAAACAAAGAATTGACTATTTTTCTATCTAAAAAATTAACACATATAGAATTATTTGGCTAAGAAAAATTATCAATCTGAGATACAACCGCGTTATCAAATAAAGGTGATGGTTGAGCATTAAAGTTTCCTAAAATTGACTCCACAAAGTAGTTTCAAATAATGTTATTATTGAAATCTATTGGCTCATTAAGTTCTTCAAGATCAGCCACCGTATGTTTCATAAATGTTTCATGGTCAACTCGAATTTGGTTTGGCTTTCCATTATGTGGTAGCGACATATGTGACCAATATGTTGGAAAATAACCATGAAGTTTCTTGGACCAGTCACGTCTTAAAACTAAACCATTAAATTTAGAAATATTTTCCACCAAAATATCAATTATCTGAACAACTTTGTGATTTGATGACAATCTGATGGAAACATAATTTATTTCTCCTGCCACTTATACTCTAGTTATGTCAATTTGTACTATATGGACTAGATAAATCTAAGGAGTTATGTTCAATTTAGCACAAACTAATTTCTGCATTATATTCGAAGAGGCCCCTGAGTCTAATAAATAGTTATGAACATTTATGTTATAGATCTCATAGGTTAAGAGAAATGGGGGAGTATGAGAGATGGATCAATCACCTATCATAATTAAGTCTAAAGCATCTAATTTCATTGAAGGAGAAGGTGGCTTACCTATTTCATTAGCATCTTGAACTATGACTAGAGCAGGTAAATTTGAAGCGGGAGCAACTTTTAATTCTCTAAGTAAGATTTTTTGTTGTTGCTTAAATTTGGTAAGCTCGTGAATTGAAATATTTTCCAAGTATTCTTCATGTCTTCGACTATATTATACTGAATGGTATCTGAGATAAACATTGTTTTAGATATAGGTGGAGAGTCTGAGGTAATAGGACTTGTTTGTGTAGCCTTTGAATTAGAATTTTTTCTTACTGATTTGTCTTTAGCAGGAGTGGAATTTTTTTACTGTTGACTAGGTTGTGTTGCTTCAGTAATATTTTTGCTACATGTGCTGACAGACAAAGCTTCAATTTGTTATTCATTTGATAGGATGAAATCCCACATTTGATTAAGTTCATCTTCTTCTTCTTCATCATCTTCTTCTTCCTCTATTTTTTCTTCCTCGTCTTCCTGATCTAATTCTGCATTACATATACTATTTGGAGGTTGAGAATTAGAGGATTTCCTTTTCTTAAAATTCCTGAAACTCTTTTTTGAATTTGAATTTTTGGCGACTTGTTTCTTGATGTCTGTTATCTCATTGGTCATGGTTTCCAAGACTTTTTGAAGACCATATACATCAAATGGATATTTTGGCATCTTCTTCTTAGAATCATCTTTGAAATACATCTTTTTTTATTCTTGATCTTCTTGAGAATGTGTTTTCTCAAGATAAATTATGTGTTTCTCTTGAGATAGAGACTTTTTCATATTTTCTGCAACTGTTACTAGCTTTTCTCTATAAAAAAAAATAGCTATATTATATGGAAGGGATGAAATATACCACTCAATTTGAACTCATGTTCCAGGAACTGCTGTAACAATAATTTTATTAAGTAGTTTATTAAATCATGAATCAAAATCTTTTATCTTCTCACCTGGTTTGGCTTTAATATTTGAAATATCATTGATGAGCATAGAGTTAGCTCTGTCATCTCCAAACTTAGCTATAAATTGTTCTTCAAACATATTCCAGTTAGTTATAGAGCGAGCAAGTAATGAAAAATACTAGGATCCTGCAGATTCTTTTAAATTATATGGAAATAATCGTACAATGCAATCCTCTTCAGCTACTGCATTGAGATTGATACCCAACATAAAATTATGAATATGTTCTTCTGCAGGAAGTCCATCATCGGGATTAAATTTGGGTAGCCATATTTCGGGATTTTTAGGCTGAGCATGAAGAGGGGTGGGAATGTTTAGAGCCCCTATATTGCTCCATGGGTTTACAGGGGGTTGACCTACCATTTGATTTTGGATGGGTTGGTTGGGTGGATTTTGAATTGATGATGGGGCAGGTTGAGCACTAGGACTAGTAGTTTGAGTACTAAAACTAGTGAAAGTGATACCGATTGTTGGAATGAAATTTGTGGAAGTGAGCAGAGGTAATGGGGGTGAATGGGATAAGATCTCGCTGGTGATTGAATCTGATTGAGCCCTCTTTCACCTCTTCTGAGTACTACCGATAGGAAATTCAAAAGGGAGAATCCCTGTTTTTTGACTTTTTGATCGGGTTAATATTCTTCAAGGTTGTAAAGAAGATGAAATAGTAAGATCTAATAATTGAAAAGATTCAGGATTTTCAGAAGAAATAGATGTTTTTCTAACTTTTCTATCAAAGACTGAACTTCTAGAGAATCTTGGTGAAGCTCGGGAAATAGTATGGTTTGAGTAACACTAGGAGACTTAGGGGAAAGATGATAAAATTCAAATTTTATAGATGAGGATCTAGATAATTTTCTAGAAGTTGATGGCGATCTAGAGGGAGAGGGACTTTTTTTTTGAAATTTTGATTGATCAGGTCTATGTGCCATTCACTTGGCGCTCCTTGTAGTGCCAATATGTTGCAGCCTCAGAATTCCACTGCCAAAACATGGGGGAAGAGCACCCAGTCCGGACATTAAAGCAACTCCTTTTTCGTTTGTTGTAGTGGCTCCAGCTGGGGATAATGGGACCAGTTTCCCAATAAGGATGATTTTTCGAGTGTTGTGAATATAACATGCAAATGGATAATGATTTTAATATATATGCATCTATCTAAACTACTTAATCTAATATATACCTAGGTGTTTCTCCTTTATGTGATCTAAAATGATAATATTTCAACTATCAGTAATATAGATCATTTAACACCGGAAAGAGATGAAAATTATGTCAAATGATTCTTCTAAAAAATTATTTTGCATAGAATAATTGTGAAAGAAATATCACATTTATCATTGTGATTACATATTCAATAAGAAACCATAGCTATATATTAGAACATAAGTGCATGTAATATTTATATATGATGATGTTTCAAATATATAATATAATAAAAAGATGATTGTCAATCTATGAAGTAAGAATTAGTACAAGTGAGTAGAAGTACCATATGTACAAAGTTCTACTCATGTAAACTAACAACAATGAATCTACTCCTTCTCACCTTCAAGAAATTTAAAAATACAGTAGTGCAACATCAGTTAAACAGCTTTAATTGTCAAAATATAAGAGATGTGTTCCATTAATTCATCAAAGCACTCACAAACTTACAATAGTGCATTCTTTGCAAATGTTTTTGACAAATTTCTTGACCTTTCTCTAAATGCATGAGAAGGGTTTAAATACTAAACTAAATAGAAACTAAAATAGATTATTACAAAAATATAGAGGAGTTCTCAAACAACCTTCCTCATAAATCTAACTTAAACTATAATCTAGGAAACTAAACTAACAATTATGATTTATGAGTCCTGCCCTTCTTTCTTAATGTTGTCACGAAGTTGAAAAATATCTAACATTTCTTTGAGCTGAGTTGGCTTTTATATCCTTGATTATATTTGTCCCTTGAAAATAGCATTTGAGAGTGTTGTCTAGGATCTCTTTGTTGAATCCGTAAGAGACTAGAGAGTTTCATGCAGATGATAAGTTTTGATCAAAAAATTCTTGTAATTTTCTTGATCAAACTTATTTACCTTTTTAATAATTTCCTCCTATGTATATACTCTCTACTTCCACTATGTTTCCACCTGTATTATTTCTGAAAACACATCAGACGTGTTTTCCTTGACGATTTCTGCTCTAGATAGTTACTCACACATGGGTTCAATAATTTCACTTGATATCTTGGATGTCTTTGTTGTCGTTGTTTCTACCTGTTTGATTTCCGCTTCCCATTCTGTGAATATAATTACTTTGTGAAGCTTATCTACTTGAGGTAGATTAGCTTCCTTCCCTGAATCTGATACTTGCCATTGAATGTCTTCTTCAGTTTTCTTCTCAAGTCTTTCACATTCATGTTTCTGGATTGCTATCTGTTGGATCATTATTTTATTTGAATCACAATAAGAGTAAATTATAGAAGCTTGATAACAAAACAATTCTTGTTCTTTCTTTAACTTAGTGTTTAAATCCATTACTTATTTGATAAATTGCTCTAATTGTGGTTGGCTTTGTAACTTCGTCATTACCATTTCCAGTTGTGCTTGTTTTTCATTAATCTCTAGCTCATGTTGAAATTTAAGGTTTTAAACATCTTTATGAAATTGGGTTGTGATTACTTTTACTTTCTCACAAGAATTATGTAATATTCCTAAATTAACATGCAGCTAATTGGAATATTGATTTTTGCTTTTTCCACCTATTAGATGAATAAATGGGGGAGGAGACCCATACTTCACTTAGATCAGCAAAAAAACCCTCTTGATATGAAAGAGGATCATTCTAGTAGCTAGATTTCACACTCTCATGTACGAACATGAAATTTTTCATGTGCACAAAGTTGAGTTTGACCAAGTCAACAACATGCATGAAGAGGAGTGGATCATCAATGTAAATAGCTCAATGTGAACAAGGATAAGCTCAAACAAACATATGAGAGCTGGATTGAATACAGTTGAGTGTGAAAAGGGATGAATTAGGTTTAAGAGGTCAACCTTGACCAAATCAAACAACGTTGTTAAGGGAGAGTGGCCTTAATGGAGATACAACACATTTTTGGAGGGAGATTGATTGTGTGCATGTGGAAACCCTAATGGGTGGGACCCGAGGTGAGGAGGCTCACATAGATTATAAGGAAGAGGAAGGCATACATTTGAGGTTATCTTGATGATTTTTGATTTTGATGGTCTGCATGAATGTTTGGCATTCTCTTGTTGTTTAGCAGAGTTGCAGTGTTGTTTAGCACAAGGCACTCTTGTTTAGGAATTCCTTCTCCTATCTTGAGATCCCTCTTGGAGGAGCATTGTACTTCAGTTTTCCACATTCAGGCTTGAGGTCAAGTATCCTCCTTCAGCCCCAGCGTTATTTCTGCAAAGCATAACGTTGTGTTGTAGGGTGTTGTAGTGGAAGGTCCACAACGCCACTTCTAGTACTTGTTTTTCAGAGGAGGAAGCATTCCTCTCTTTCGGAGATCAGTGAGGGAGTCTTTGAGCTTCATTTCAGATCTTGGCATGTGGCCAATGTACTTTCCATCTCCTACAGTGTAGTTGATTGCAAGAACTATATCATTTCGCTTTGTGTTGCAGTAGCAGGGTCAAGACCCTTGATTTTTAGCTTGTTCCTTGGGGAAAGGGCCAACCCTTCTCCCAGAAGGATTGTATAAAAAATATTCTTCTATTCTTGTATATTTCGGATATATGTATTCATAGCTATTGCGTAACTGTGTTTTCGATGTCTATAATTGTAGATCTACTATTTTTTACTTGTGCTCTCATGAAACCCTTGCCAGGTTATCTCTTTGATGTGTAACAGGAGCTAGATCTCCATTTTTCTCCATGCTTTGATATAATAAACTACAAATATGATTTTTTTACCATATTACATCTGAAACCCTCATAAAATCATGCTTTATATTCTTCAGTAACTTTCTGTTGAGTTAAGTCATGGGGTTTGGGCTTATTTGAGTTGTATTGGCTTGGGAAAAACTGTTTAGCTGGTTTAGAGGGATTTTTTTTTGCTCCAATTTTGGATGTGAGATGTATAATACATATTCTAAGGGATCTAAGTCCCATTTCTTACTGTGATAGCGTAATTTACTAAAGAGAGCCTTTTTATAGCCCTTAATGTTGCATTTCCCCAACTTTTGGGATGATAAAAGGAATATTAAGTTGTTGCTGTAATATGAATTGATGGATATGTTCTTATTAACACACTTTATGATTTTATAGTTTGATTCTATTCCAACACTCTGTTTACATATTGCTTCAGTCCCTTCCTTGGGCATTTTTCAAGCCATACTAGGTGTGGGAGGTCTGTTTACCTCACCTAGTTTGATTTTTTTCTATTATACTCTTGGATTTGGGTCTTAGATGATTATATATAAGGGAACCAAGGGCTGATATTGGTTTTTGTAGTACACATTCCTGGAAAATGCATTTTTTCAGGCATGTCTTGCTAATAGTCCCTATTTGGAGATATTAAAGTGGTGTCAGAGCCGAGTTCTTGAGGTCAAGACTTGAGGAGCATGGTGGGTTGTAATGTCCTATGTTTGGGTAGATCCCATAGCCATGTTTATAGGGTTTGCATAATGAGGGGTACTGCACAAGGTTCCCCGCCCTCAAATGCTCTGGTGGGGTTAGACCCACCCTTAACACCCTGGGATGTCGCCCTCACTTACAGTCCAGGATTTTGGTGTAGTGGTTGGGCCTAAGTGGTATCAGAGCATGATATTTGGCTCAGCCTGTGATTTCTAGCTATCAGAAGGAGCAAGATCAGAATGATGGAGAGGATGAGTTTGGTCTCATCACTTTTTAGATCCTGAAAGAACCTCTCCCAAGAGGTTAAGTAGATGAAGGAGAAGAGATTCCAAGAAAATCCTATAGGGTTTAAAGAAGAGGAAGGACCATGCACTTCCTATTCTCATAAATAAGAAGAAAAGAAGCATGGAGGACACTTGGATCATTAGATTCTAAGTGAATACCTTGTTGAGTTCAAATCTCAACCTAGAGCCTTCAAGGGGACTCTAGCTTTCCCACAGTTCATTCAACTGGAGGAATAAAGGAGACCTTGAAGCATAGGAAGAATGAAGGGCAATAGGTTTCTATTGTCTACTTTTGATGGATCGTCTTCAGCAAGGGATTGGACAAGAATACTTGAAGCATTCTTCCTACTACATCTAGTGATAGATAGAGAAGCAGTAGATATTGCAGCGCTGCACATGAAGGGCAAAGAAAGCACTTGGTTGTTAAACCACATAAGTCATGCAAAAGTATATCATTTTGTGGATTTCACTTAGAGGTTGATTAATATATTTGATGAAGAAAAATCAGAGAGGGAGGAGCCCTCACCACCTCTTGAGGAGACTTGTATCAGTGTTGTCACAACCTTGGAGGAGTAGCCTTTAACATCAGTAGTTGGAGGAGCCAACATAGTAGAATAAGGAACTCTTGCAGCCATACAAGGTTTTCCCAAATCCCAACAAGGTATGATTGAATTTCCACTTTATATTATTGTAGAAAATATTTTAGAGGATTGTGTAAATCTACTATTACATGACCCAGGATCATCACTTACTGCTAATCTAGAGCAGCAAAGTTGCACTGCGTTGTCCAAAAGTAGCAGTGAAGGAAGAAGGACTCATTCCTCATGGGAGCATACAGATATCAGCTTCATTTAGGAATAAATTAAGGAATAAGTAACAAGGAGTAGACATCTTGAGATGAGAAACATGTTCTCCTCCCTAGATGACACTTTCTCAATGAGCATGCCAAAGCTCATAGAGACTTCTAGTTGCAGCAGATCCAAGACCTCATTGGTTTTGGAAGGCCATGCATGAGGAGGAGGTCTCATCAAGAGATACCATTGGACGTGCACTTAAACATTTCATGAAGTGCAAAGTTCTTCAAATATTTGAGGAGGTTGGTGTCCTACCATGGGAGGATACCAAGTATTTGCAGAATGAGAACCATCACCCACATTGGGATGAGTGGATGACAGTATGGAGCAAGAGGATTCCAAACCACTTGCAGATCTATGATACAAGGCAGAAAGAAGCATGGTTGTTTTGGTCGCTTTTGGGTGAGTATGGCTACTACGCAAAGATTCATATTTTCTTATCTCGTGCCTTACGTCTCAATGATAGGATGCATAAGAAGAAGGCATGGTTGTTGTGTCTATTAAGAAGAGAGTTTGGACATCACATGTTAAATCTTATGTCCATGTATTTACCTTTGTTTGAGGTATGTCTCATGTATTCACATGTATTTTTGTTTGAGATGTATCTCATGTATGTACCTTTGTTTGGGAGGAAGGATAACTCCCACATGACGTGGTATAAGGGATCTTGTTTGTACTATGTTGATGAGACATCTCACATGTCCATCATTGTATTATTGCTCCATGATTTGAATTTTGATAATGCAAGAAGGCAGCAAGATTCCTTGTTGCTATGGTTACTATTGGGAGAGTATGGGCTGGAATTTCTCCATACTCATCATGATATTTCCAGAGAGGGGAATGCCACATTCAAAGTGAAAAGAGGCTACCCTTCAACATTGGAGGACAAGGAGAGGCTTCCATATAGGAAGAAGATCTTCTTACATAGCAGCATGTTGGTGGATGGATTTGGCATGTGGAATGTCAAAGAAAGAAGTCATGGAGTGACAAGAGCCTTAACACTAAGGCCAACAACATTGTCACTAGAGAGTATGTTTCTATTGATGAAGTGTTCCAAGGGGAGTATGCATCCTTCCTTTTTTCATATTTTTATGAGGAGATTCTCATGGGAGGACTCATCTATGGACCTCACTTTCAGCTTACTCACTATGCATGGTAAGAAATACATTTATGTACTTATTTATTGTTCCATTGAGTATCTACATCCTCTCACCATCTACGGATAGTGCATTGCTCCACAGGAGAGCAAGATTATTCTTGGGTTTTATGGTCACTTTAGGGCCAATATTTATAATGATGATAGCCCATATATATATAACTTTGGGCAAGTGTATAATTTTTTTGATTGTGCTAGCTGATATATATTTCTGACTACTACCACCTAGTAATTGAGAAAACATGTACAACTAGTAATCATTGGGAAATAACTTGCCACATGATGCTCTCAATCAGCAGTTGGGAAGAATAAGCTGTATCCACTTGATAAACCATTGGTATCATCCAAACTTACATATAACCTTCAGCATTTTTCTGATTTGGATGCCAAATGGTGACGATGTGCCATTCATTTTGAATGGGATGATTTGGGCCAGCATGATTCATGACATGGGAGAAAGGACCTTTGGAGATCTAATATTCTTCTTGCCACTTGACGGAAATCTTATTGCAGCCCAAAATCAGCATATCCTCTACACTTATCATAAGTGGAGAGTAGGATAGAGTGGGGTAGGCCATTTTGTCTACCATGTTCAGCTATTCAGCCCACCTACATTGTAGGAGCCAATGGTGAAGGAGAACTTTCATGAGTTGCCATGTTGGAGGGTGACTCATCTTGTATGGATGATATCTTGGGGGCAGAGTTTTTACATGGGAATGATAGTTACCAACACATTTGAGACTCCATGCCTTGAGAGTACCTCTAGAAAACACATGTTTTCCTCCTTGAGCATTTCACATTTTCATGATGATGGCTATTTGGGATGTTCACCAAATACTAACTTACATGTTTGGGAGGGGCACTATGGATTTTCATTGATGAGACATCATAATATCCTTTGGAGGAGTTCATCATATGAGGATGCTACAGGAGGAATGAAGGAGAATTTCCAGTTATATCCTTGTCGTTTCTTGAGGACAAGCAACATTTGGGAGGGAAGGACTCTAATATTCCTAAATTAGCTTGCAGCTAATTGGGATATTGATTTTTGTTTTTTCCACCTAGTAGATGAATAAATGGGGGAGGATACCCATAATTAACTTAGATTAGCATAAAAACTCTTTCTGTATGAAAGGGGATCATTCTAGTAGCTGGATTTCACACTCTCATGTGTGAAAAGGAACTTTTGCATGTGGACATAGTTAACTTTGACCAAGTCCACAGAATGCATGAAGAGGAGTGGATCATCAATGTAAATAGATCAATGTGAACAAGGATTACCTTAAACAAACATATGAGAGATGGATTGAAGACACTTGAGTGTGAAAAGGGATGAAGCAAGTTGAATAGGTCAACCTTGACCAAATAAAACAACGTTGTTAAGGGAGAGTGGGCTTAATGGAGATACAACGCAGTTTTGGAGGGAGATTGATCATGTGGATGTGGAAACCCTAATGGGTGCGACCCAAGGTGAGGAGGCTCACATAGCTTATAAGGAAGAGGAAGGCAGTCATTTGAGGTTAGCTTGATGATTATTGATTTTGATGGTTTGCATGATTGTTTGGCATTCTCTTGTTGTTTAGCAGAGTTGCAGTGTTGTTTAGCACAAGGCATTCTTGTTCAGGAATTCCTTATCCTACCTTGAGAGGCCTCTTGGAGGAGCATTGTACTTCATTTTTCCACATTCAAGCTTGAGGCCAAGCATTGTGTTCCTAGGGACATCCTTGAGTTGTGAAATACCAGTGCCTAGGACATCTTATATTAGCAAGGAGCATATGGTATAACATAGGAAGTTATCAATAAAAAGCTCTCACGCTATTTCCTGAAAAACAAGGAATATTAATCTGAATGGGACCAAGACCTTCAGAAACTAACACAGAGAAAGGAATACTGCAGAGGCAACATGAAAAAATCCAATATAAAAGCAACAGACAATTCAGAGACAACTTACTGTAAAGAGGGCCAATTCAGAAATACCTCACAGAAATAAATTATCAGAAGGTGTATGTAGTGAATGAAATATTGAGAGAATATTAGTTGTCATTGAGCTGATATCCAGATACACAATATCACCATGTAATGGGCTTACCAATTTAAGAATCCATTCATGACAATAGTGTTTTAAAAACACCCTCCCAAAAAAACTAATATAGCAGAAGTATGGTTTAGATGAACATTGGAACAAAATATCATGCCTAAGAGATATTTAAAGCACTTGAATAATCCGAGCATGGGTATCAACTAGGATAAATCCATACCAAAAATCAGTGAGCCACTCACATTCTAGAAACATGATACAAGAAAGATGGATGAAATGAAATGATCTATTAAAATAACACAAATAAGAGAAAGTTATAAACTGTGAAATACCAAAGACCAGAATCCTCTTAACAGATGGAACTCCTCCTCACTAAGACCCTACAGGCTCTGAGGCTTCATACAAGAGTTCAACAAAATGTATACAAATAATCCTTTCAATGCATAATTTTCTGATAAAATATGGAACCCTAAATTATCTGTTCTTCGGGAGCTTTATAGGATAAAAAGAAAGCTCAAAAAGGGAGTAGGTGATGAACATTTAATTTGCTTCATAAAGACAGGATGGCTGAAACGTGCACGCCCATACTACTAGATGAATTTTTAGTGTTGTGTGTACTCTGTTGCCTGCTTACTGAAATAAATACACTAGGTAGAAGTCTCTTTAGGAACAAGGCAAAGAAGTAAAATCACACAGAAATTATGTCCTTTCTTGAAAGAAAATGGTGCTGAAAAGAAAACCTTAGGATATTTCTTTCTGTGAATGGTACCCTCTGCCTTCCAAACACTGAATTATGACTAAAAATATTCAATGCTGTGTGTTGAATTCCTTGATGATTCACTGATATTTCTCTGCCACTCCATTAATGTCTTCATATGCAAAATCTGCACCTTTGAATGACTATGGAGGGTTTGACAGATTTTAACCCTCCTTATTTAGTGGAAGTCTTGTCGACATACCTTCCTAGGCCTTTCTCCATAATTCCAGCCTCTGAAAAATGGTTCTTTGATGTGTTCTTTGTTACTGTAATAAAGGCTGTAAATCATGGCAGTTTTCCACTGCTGTAACCCTGCAAAATCCGCAAACGTGTTAGGAAAACCATGCATGGGGATGGCGGATGTGGCGGGGTCAATGAAAATGGTCATGCGGACATGGCGAAATGGTGGAACAATGCAGGGTGGTGGAAAATGTAGCGCGACTATAGAATATATCTATGGTGAAAGTTGACGGAATGCTAAAACATGACACTTGGGCCTTTTGAATGAAATGCATAAGGGAGACGGGGAAAACATGAAAAGAATGCATGGAATGATGATGTGGCAGGAAAACACATGGTGGATGAGCAATTAATCTGGATCGTCGGATCTCAGGAGGATATTGATGGCTGAAAATGCACCGAAGGACGATGCACAGTGGGCCAGGGGTACGATTTCCTCGTGTTAACTTGCGAGCAACTTCGAGGAGTGATCGCCATTGGATGAGCCGCTCTAGATCGAACGGTTCATGGCGATATCACGTTGGGTCTTTGTACGAATGATAACGGGTGATGGAGGGTGGTTTTTGAGCTGTACGTGGTGACACATGGCAAACGATTTATGGAATCGCTCTGAAAAATAAAATACTGCCTACCGCCCAAAAGCGGTGCGATAGAAACCAGGCAGGTTTTGCACAGTGCACAGCACGGGGACCACCGGGAGCGGGTGCACTGTGAGCTGTTGATATGTGGTTTAAATAGACGGCGGACAGGTGATTTGGGCGATGAACGGAGTGGGCCACAGGCGCGATGAAGACTTGCGAATGTCATCAGATCTGTACAGATCGATGATTATAAACACACCTGATATATATATATATATATATATATCTGTGTGTGTGTGTGTGTGTGTGTGTGTGTGTGTGTGTGTGTGTGTGTGTGTGTGTGTGTGTGTGTGTGTGTGTGTGTGTGTGTGTGTGTGTGTGTGATAAGCGACTTTATGGCTAGCACTCGGTTTTGACCTCTGGTCATCTAGAGAAAAAGGTGCAGGGGCTAGGGCCGAAAGGTGCTAGGCCTTAAATATATTATAATGTGGAATTTCGGCCCTTTTATGTGGATTTGAGGCTGGGAGAAGGTAACGATGAGCAGAAAATGAATTTCTCAGGGCAGAAAAAGGGGGTTTGAAAGGTTTAAGTGAGATTAATTGATTCAGAATTTAACAGGGGGCTGAAATGATCAACATTGGCTCCACCTGGGTATGGCACGTTCATCCCTGAGCGTGTCGAGAACTTTGCAGACCACTTGATGATCTTCTGTGTGAACTCTGCTCTTCAGCACTTCTACTTTGCTTTTCAAAATTCATCACGACACCCACATTATTCAAACAATGGTGAAAAAATGAAACTAATATACAATATAATACATCAGGCTATCTCTGCCTGAATTAGAACTGGAGGTAGGGTTTAAGAAATTGACCATTTACAGGGGCGTTGAGTAAGTCACCCTATAAATTTTCCAACTTGAAAGTGTTGTTACCTCCTTGTTCCACGATTTTGAAAGGATCGAACCAGAGTGGGTTGAATTTTCCATGTTTTCCTTTTTCAGCCCTCAAGATATCCCACCTAAGTACTAAATCACCAATCTAAAAATTCCTCTCCTTTGCATGTTGATCGAAAAGGTATTTCATCTTCTCTTGATATTTAGTAAGCCTTTGACTTACCCTGTTGTGGGTTTCTTCCAATTCCACCAGCTGGTTTATTCTCCTAGTCATATCATCAGGCTCTTCTTGAATTTCATGCATGAATCGGGCTACTGGTAGGGCTAACTGTATAGGGAATAATGTTGCCCTCCCATATGCTAATTCATATGGGGATTTCCCAGTTGCTCTCTTGCTGGTAATTCTATTGGCCCACAGAGAAAATTTCAACTGAGAATCCCAATTTCTCTAATTTTCATTTATAGCCTTCTTCAGTGCCCTTACCAGGGTTTTATAGGAAGACTCTGCCAAGCCATTTCCTTGTGGATAATAGGCCGTAGAGTGACTTAGTGTGATTTTATACTATTGACAGAAACTCACAAACTTTGCAGACTTGAAGGCCTGGGCATTATCGATCACTATTCTGGCAGGGCAGCCAAACCTGGATATGATGTTTTCTTCCATGAATTTTATTATCACAGTATCTGTGGCATTCCTCGCAGGTATGGCTTCCACCCATTTTGTGAAATAATCAGTGGCAGTTAATATCCATTTATGATGACCACTCGATGGAGGATGAATTTCACCTATAAAATCAATTCCCCATTTCCTGAATGGTTCATCCACGTGCACGGGAATCATGGGCAGAGGTGCCAACTTTTTCCTTCCAGCAATTTTCTGACACTTCCCACAAGCTCTAACCTAGTAAAAAACATCTCCAAAAAGCTTGGGCCAATAGAAACCAACCTTTAGGATTTTATGAGCAGTGGCCCTCCAGCTGTAACGACCCCCAGAGATACCTTCATGAAATTCGGCTATAATACTCTCTACCTCATCCTCTGTGAGACACAGAAGTAGGATGCCTGGGGGATCACGCCAATATAATCGGCCATTGGTGACTATGTACTTTTGAGATTTCAATCTTAGCATTCTGTATTTAGCTTTATCACAGCTTGGAGGGCAGTTGAGTGTGAGGAGATATTCTACTACCTCTTTGTACCACTGACTGGTGAAGTACTTTATATGTGTTTCCGAAGTAGCTACCCCAATTCCTTGTCGTTCTTCTTTCTCTTCAGATTCCTCACTTGCTATTATGGACAAATTTATACCCAAATATTGATAGTTTGATTCAGATAAGATTTTGGCAAACCCTTGTCCTTTGATCAGCTTAGTAGGGTAGATGTCTAATTCATACTCCTGTATTTTAGCAATCCACTTCCCCCTTTTTCCTTCACTATCCCCTTGGATAATAATATATTTTATAGCAGCTATAGGCACAAATGCAGTGATATGGGAATGCAAGATATACATGCGGAATGCTTTGAGGGATTTTACTAGGGCGTATGCTTGCTTTTCCAATATGTTATATTTCAATTCTGCATCATGGAGCACTTGATTGAAGAAGGAAATGGGCTGCTCGTACCCTTCCTCATTTTTTTGCAATAAAACTCTTGCTATTGTGTGAGGTGATGCAAAAGAAAAGATCATGAAAGGTTTAGCATAATCTAGTCCAACTATTACAGGGGCTTCTGTAAAAGCATTTTTTATCCTGATAAAGGCCTCTCGTGATTCCTGGGACCTTTTAACTTAATTATCTTTCTTCAACATGTAAGTTATGTGTCTAACTATTTCATCATAGTTAAGAATAAACCTTCTCGGGAAATTAATACGGCCTAGGAACACCTGTACCTCCTTCTTATTTCTGGGAAGAGCAATACCATTTATAACCTCTACCCTCTTAGGATCTATCCTCATCCCATATTTAGTCACAATGTGTCCCAAAAGATTACCCTCTTCTAATGCAAATAAGGACTTCTGAGGGTTAAGGGAGATACCATACTTTCTGCATTTCTCAAAGGTTCTACGCAGAAGCTCAATGTGCTCAGTACCATTCTTTGAAAATACAGTGATATCATCGACGTAGACTACCATAAATTTATCTTGCTCCCCAGCAAAAGAAATGTCCATGGCCCTCTGAAAAGTGGCCCCTACATTAATCAATCCAAAAGGCATCCTGGCATACATAAATGTACCCCATGGTGTGGTGAAATCAGTATTATTTTGATCTTCTGGAAGTACAGCCACCTGATTGTAACCAGAGAACCCATCCATCATTGACATCCTAGAAGCTCCAACCACTTTTTGTAGGATGGGATCCATCTTAGGCAGTGGATAATTATTCTTTAAGGATGCTCTGTTCAAATTTCAGAAATCTACACACAGCCTTATTTCTCCGTTCTTCTTTCAGACAGGGACTAGGTTTTCCACCCATTCAGAGTAGCTCAATGGCACAAGTATTTTGGCGTTTAACAGCTTCTTAATTTCCTTCTCAATAGAAGGAAGAAGCAGGGGATTTATTTGTCTAAGCTTCTGCCTATGAGGTTTAGCATCTCCTTTTAGTGGGATTTTGTGCTGCATTATGCTGATGTCAAAAGTTTTCAAGTCCTGATAGGACCATGCAAACACATCCTTGTAAGACTGAAATAATTTCTGATATAGCTTTTTATATTCTTTTGGGACTTTCTTAGACAATTTTATAATCTTGGGATCAACATCAGTACCAAGATTCAGGTCTTCTACCTAATTTTCTTCTGTCATTTTTCTTGGCTGTAGTAGGACGTCATTCTTGTCAAATAATATTTCTAGAGGCACCGGCCCTCTAGGTATAATGTTTCCCTTCAATTGCAACACTTTATTACTTGCCATTTTCTCCTCCCAATTTCTTTCTGAAGTGGCTTCAGACTCACTTTCTTCTTCAGCATCAATCTCCATATTGGAGAATTCCCCTACTATTTCCAGGAATCTCTTCATCTGTTCTTCATCCTCAAATACCTTTCAGTGCTTGATGTTATCTGGGATTGACAGCCGGTAACGTACCTCAATTTCATATCTCAAAAGAGGGTTCTGAGGTGGACAAAATGTACTAGCAGCCACAGCAAGGGAATCATCCATCCTATTCTATTCTCGAGGCATGAACTAGATATTAAATGCCAAGAAAAAATTCTCTACCATGTCCCAAACTTCATTCCTATAAGCCCTGAGCCGAGGATTTTTGGTTTGACATTGGTTCCTGACTTGTCTAACCACCAGTTCTGAATCTCCCAGAACTTTGAAACTTTGTATATTCATGTTCCTGGCTGTCTGAAATCCTAACAGAAGTGCTTCATATTCAGCCACATTATTAGTAGCTTCATATTCTAGCTTGAAAGACAATGGGACCCATTTTCCTCTAGGAGAAATCAATAATATTCCAGCTCCATTACCTTCTCTTGAATTTGCTACATCAAAATGAAGTGTCCAGATTCCTGCTTCATGGCTCTTTGTGGGCTGCTCAGTCTTGATCTGACAGAAGAATGGTTCATGAGCATAATCTTGATCTTCTTCCAGCATCAAGCATGAGAAATCTACTTCTCTACTGTAGATTGGTGAATTAACAGAGTTGTCAGTCTTAGTCACCATCTTCAAAAATATAGTCTCCCTGTACAACCTCCTCTCTTGGCCACCAAAAACTGGGATGGTGGCATATGTTAAGTCCAACTTGATTGACCCACCAATTTTTGTCCCCTAGGACCTTGACAGTAACATGCCAAAGCGAGCTGGGATGTCAGCCACCACAATTTCCATTACTACACTTTTTGCTGGGATTTGGGCCAAATTGACTACCAAATCCTTGATCATCCCCAAGCATTTAACTCTTTTGGAATCAAATGAATAGAGGTCTGTGTATGGATGGGTGATTTGTAACACTAGTTGTTCCATGACTGACAGAGGCAATAAATTATGGGAAGCTCCAGAATCTAACATACAGTTATGTAATAGCAGGTCATGGATCACTAGAGACACATAGAAGGGAGGAGTAGAAGCATATAACTCCTTAACATGTGGGCCAAATACAACCATGGGTCTTTCTTCTTGAAGGTTGAGACTATCTGGGGTGAGTGCAGCTTCTCGAGGGATCATGAAAGAGGTGACTTGGGATTGATCTGCAGGTTGCTTCAATAGTTCAGTCAAGGGGACTGGGATTTTGACCTTCTCAAGTTCCTTTTGCAAGATGAAATCAGGAGAGGACTTCTCTATTACAACCTATTTTGACTCGTTATTTTCAGCTGAGGGTTTGACTTCTTTTGACACAGACTTGGTATTAGGAGGAATGACTACTTTTGAAGAGGAAGGAATTTGGTCATTAGACTACGAAGGTTTGTTTAGAGGGCCCTTACCTTTGTCTTTGACCTTCTGCATTGTCGAGTCCTTTTGAGCAGGTGCTTCTTTCGACGGTAGCTCTTCTTCTTGATCTTCATTACGAATCCCCTTCCTAGAAGATCTTAGATCATATCTTCTATTGAACTGTGCTTGCATGAAATCAACAAATTGTTTACAATAATGATCAATTTCTGTGTCTTTTGTGTCTCTAGCCTTTTATTCTTCTTGCAATGTGAAATCAGTTCCATCATTTCCTTGCAAAGGGCATTCTTCTGCATCACTATTCAAGGTTGCAATATTTGCATCCTCCAGTCCATAAGTAGTGTCTTCTGTAGGACCATCTACTAGACCTTCCAGGTACAATGGGTGTGGTACTTGATCTTGTTGTTCCTTTGCTTCCCTTGGAAATATTTATAGGGGTGGTTTCCTATATTGAGGATTCTAAACTATATTTGGAGCATTGTGGAAACTTTTGGAGGCTGAATTCTTGGCCTCCAACTCAAGCTTGATCAGTTTACCAGAAAGGTTCTTAATCATTTTTCTCATTTCTTCAATTCTTTCATTAGCTGAGTCTCTATCTTGGTAGGAGGTAGATACCTCCTCTTTGCCCCTTCTTCTAGTATATTGCTCATATTTTCCCTTTGATTTTCCAGTGGAGGAAAAGTTTGCTTCCAACTCTAGTGCATATATCTGAGCATCATCCAAAGTAGCAGCCTTTCTTTCTCTAAGAGAGAAACCAAATTCTAAATCAAAAGATACTACAAAAACAACTTTAGCAGCAGTTTGATGAGGTTTCATATCAGCTGGGAGACTCAAATACAATTTATTAAACCTCTTGATAAATTTTGACACCCCTTCATTATGTCTTTTCTTAAGTGTATTAAACTCAGTAAGACAATGTCCATGGTCTTTCTTCTCTCCCCATTTTCTGAGAAAAGTATCTTCCATTATTTCCCAAGTGGTAATAGAATGACTTGCCAATTTCTTAAACCATTTTCGAGCTTCACCATCAAGAGATTGGACAAACAGCCTTAAGACCACATCTAAATTTTCCACATTAAAATTTTCTACAAAAGCATAGAAGACCTCAAGATGTTTTTGAGCATCAATCTTGTTTTTCCCATTGAATTGGGGTAAAATATTCAAATAATCCTGTGGCATATCATTCAACGCTTTGGGTAATGCCAGAGGGGCATATTTATTTAGCAAGAAGCCTATAACATTGGCCATTGGAGGGGGTGGAGGTAGTGCAATAGTTTGATGAGTAAGAGGAGGAGGAGGAGGTGGAAGTGGGGTATGAATAACAATAGGAATGTAATGAACAACAACTTGAGGTGTTGAGGGGAATAACGGTCTGTTAATAGCAGACACTTTAGTGACTTCTTTCACCTCTTCGACCTCAGGAGTAGGGTGAAAATTATCTTTATTTCTGACACCTCCTTAGGGTGGACTATCTAAATAATAATCGGTATCTCCCACAGTGGGGTTAGGAACTATCACTTCAGCTACTTGAGAAGAAGAGGATGGAAAGTTTTCTATAGACAATTCAGGGATTTCAGAGTGGAATGATTTTCTTTCCCTCCAATTTCTTCTATGTATGATCCTTTCAGGGTCAGACACTGAAGGTGTCTATGGCTGAGATGTATTTGACCTCAGGTGTGGCTTACGATGAGCCAGGACTGCAAATGAATTTATCTAATAAAAAATGTGGAGTCGCCAAGGTGAGGGATCTACAACTCTCAACTCTCCATACTCACCTACTTGAAGAGTGAATTAGCTTTTGTCAAGGCCCAGGCCCAGGGATTTATGTTTTCTCAACTTCGTTCCCCGAAAACGGTGCCAAAATGATGTTGTCGTTCCTAGAGACAACCTTGAGTTGTGAAATACCAGTGCCTAGGACATCTTATATTAGCAAGAATCATATGGTATAATAGAGGAAGTTATCAATAAAAATCTCTCATGCTATTTCCTGAAAAACAAGGAATATTAATCTGAATGGGACCAAGACCTTCAGAAACTGACACAGAGAAAGGAATATTATAGAGGCAACATGCAAAACTCCAATATAAAAGCAACAGACAATTTAGAGACAACTTACTGTAAAGAGGGCCAATTTAGAAATACCTCACAGAAATAAATTATCAGAAGGTGTATGTAGTGAATGAAATATTGAGATAATATTAGTTGTCATTGATTTGATATCCAGATACACAATATCACCATGTAATGGGCTTACCAATTTAAGAATCCATTCATGACAATATCGTTTTAAAAACACCCTCCCAAACAAACTAATATAGCAGAAGTATGGTTTATATGAATAGTGGAACAGAATATCATGCCTAAGCCATATTTAAAGCGCTTGACTAATCCGAGCATGGGTGTCAACTAGGATAAATCCATACCAAAAATCAGTGAGCCACTCGCATTCCATAAACATGATACAGGAAAGATGGATGAAATGAAATGATCTATTAAAATAACACATATAAGAGAAAGTTACAAACTGTGAAATACCAAAGACCATAATCCTCTTAAAAGATGGAACTCCTCCTCACTGAGACCCTACGGGCTCTGAGCATTCATACAAGAGTTCAAAAAAATGTATACAAAAAATCCTTTCACTGCATAATTTTCTGATAAAATCTAGAACCCTAAATTATCTGTTCTTCGGGAGCTTTATAGGAGAAAAAGAAAGCTCAAAAAGGGAGCAGGTGATGAACATTTAATTTGCTTCATAAAGACAAGATGGCTGAAACGTGCACACCCATACTACTGGATGACTCTATAGTGTTGTGTGTACTCTGCTGCCTACTTACTGAAATAAATACACTGGGTAGAAGTCTCTTCAAGAACATGGAAAAGAAGTAAAATAACACAGACATTCTGTCCTTTCCTGAAAGAAAATGGTGCTGAAAAGAAAACTTTAGGATATTGTTTTCTCCGAATGGTACCCTCTACCTTCTAAACACTGAATTACGGCTAAAAATCTTCAATGCTGCGCATTGAATTCCTCGATCATTCACTGATATTTCCCTGTCGCTCCATTAATGTCTTCATCTGCGAAATCTGCACCTTTGAATGACTCTGGAGGGTTTGACAGATTTTAACCCTGCTTCTTTAATGGAAGTTTTGTCGACATAAATTCCCAGGCCCTTCTCCATAATTCCAACCTCTAAAAAATGGTCCTTTGATGTGTTCTTTGTGACTGTAATAAAGGTTGTAAATCATGGCAGTTTTCCACTGTTGTAACCCTGCAAAATCTGCAAACTTGTTAGGAAAACCATGCATGGGGATGGTGGATGTGGTGGGGTCAATGTAAATGGTCATGCGGACATGGAGAAATGGTGGGAGAATGCAGGGTGGCAGAAAATGCAGCGCGGTTGTAGAACATATTTATGGTGAAAGTTGGCGGAATGCTAAAACATGACACTTGGGCCTTCTGAATGAAATGCATAAGGGAGACGGAGAAAAACACAACAAGAATGCATGGAATGATGATGTGGTGGCAAAACACCTGGTGGATGAGAAATTAATCTAGACCGTCCGATCTCTGGAGGAGATCAATGGCTGAAAATGCGCCGGAGCGTGACAGACAGTAGGCCAGGGGTACGATTTCCCCGTGTTAACTCGCGAGCAACTTTGAGGAGTGATCGTCGTTGGATGAGCCACTCTAGATCGGATGGCTCACGAAAATATCACACTGGGTCTTTGTACAAATGATAACGCACAATGGAGGGCGGTTTTTGAGCCATAGACGGAGACACGCGGCAAACTATGTATGGAATCGCTCCGAAAAATAAAATACCGCCTATTACGCAAAAGCGGTGCAATAGAAACCAGGCGGGTTTCGCAGAGTGCACAGCGCGGGGACCATTGGGGGCAGGTTCCCTATGAGCCGTTGATCTATGGTTTAAACATACGGTGTATAGGCAATTTGGGTGATGAACGGAGTGGGCCACGGGCGCGATGAAGACTTACGAATGTCGTCAGATTTGTACAGATCGACGATTATAAACGCGCCCGATATATATATGTGATAAGCGCCTTTATGGCTAGCACTCGCTTTTGACCTCCGGTAATGTGGAGAAAAAGGTGCAGGGGCTAGGGATGAAAGGTGCTAGGCCTTAAATATATTATAATGTGGAATTTCAGCCCTTTTATGCAGATTTGAGGCTGGGAGAAGGTAACGATGAGCAGAAAACGAATTTCCCAGGGCAGAAAAAGGGGGTTTGAACGGTTTAAGCGAGATTGCTTGATTCAGAATTTAACAGGGGGCTGACATGACCAACACCAAGCATCCTCCTTCAACCCCAGGATTATTTCTGCAAAGCATAACGTTGTGTTGCAGGGTGTTGTAGTGGAAGGTCCACAACACCCCTTCCAGTACTTGTTTTTCATAGGAGGAAGCATTCCTCTCTTGGGGAGATCAGTGAGGGAGTATTTGAGCTTCATTTCAGATCTTAGCATGTGGAAAATGTAATTTCCATCTCCTACAGCACATTCCCTTGCAGGAACTACGTCATTTCTCTCTGTGTTGTAGTAGCAGGGTCAAGACCCTCGATTTTGAGCTTCTTCCTTGGGGAAAGGGCCAACCCTTCTCCTGGAAGGATTGTATAAAAAAAATTCTTATCTTCTTGTATATTTCAGCTATATGTATTCAGAGCTGTAGTGTAACTACATTTTCCAGATCTTGATCTGCAAATATGTTATTTTGTACTTGTTCTCTCATGAAACCATTGTCGGGTTTTCTCTTTGATGTGTAACAGGAGCTATATCTCCATTTTTATGCATGATTCGATATAATAAACTCTAGATCTGATGTTTATACCATATTACATCTGAAATGCTCGGAAAATAACGCTGTATATGCTTCAATAAGTTTCTATTGAGTTAAGTCATAGGGTTTAGGCTTATTTGAGTTGTATTGGCTTGGGGAGACATGTTTAGCTAGGTTATAGGGATTTTTTTTGTGCCAATTCTAGATGTGAGATGTATAATACATATTATAAGGGATCTAAGTCCCCTTTCTCAGAGTTCTAGAATAATTTACTAAAGACAACCTTTTTATAGTCCTTATTGTTGTATTTCCCCATATTTTGGGATCATAAAAGGCATATTAAGTTTCTGATGTAATATGAATTGATTAATATGTGTTTCTTAACACATTTTATGAGTTGATAGCTTGCTAATATTCCAGCATTGTTTTTACATATTGTTGTTGTCCCTTCCTTGGGCATTTTTGAAACCATACTAGGTGTGGGAGGTCATTTTAGCTCACCTAGTTTGAGTTTTTTATATTATCCTCTTGGATTTGGGTCTTATATTATCATATATAAGGGATCCAAGGGCTGAAATTGGTTTTTGTACCACACATTCCTGAAAAAATCATTTTTCAGGCATGTCTTGCTAATAGTCCCTATTTGGGGATATTACAAATTAGATTTCTCTTCATTCAACAAATTCTCTAGTTCTTGTACTCTAGCTTTATTTTGTTTTAGCAACACTCTAACCTCAGTAGCTTTATCAACAATGGAACTAGCATATGCCCCTGCATACTGTGATAATTTGGTTAGATGTTCAATAGGATCATCTGAGGAATCTTTCCATAATACATCAATTGATTCATCTGTAGGTTTTGAAGTTGTTTCATCAATTATCCTCCTTCTATTTCTTTTAACTATAGCCTTATAACTAGGACTATTGAAAATATCGAATGAAGGAATATCTTCAATTCGTAGAACTATCTGATATGTAGGGTAGGCTGGTATGATTTCTTTATCATGCATTGCTTTAACTCTTTGTAGTGGATTAACAACTTCCACTATCTTCTAGGAGTGTTCAGGTGTCTAGAAACTCATTTCCTGATCAATATTAGGATTCTCTTTAGGATTTTTTATTGCTTCAGAAAGATCCTTCCATTCATCTGCAAGGTATTTTGTTTGTGGTGAATTGAATTGATCTAGCATGTTGTGACTGTGCTGAAATTTTTGAGAATCTGATTCTATTCCATTATCTCTCCTTTCCTCTAACATATCTATCTCATGAATCACTTTTTCAATTATATTTTCTAAGTTTTCCTTTCTAGATTCAGATTCATTTTTGGAGTGCTCCTGATTATGAGATTGTTGTTGTGACTGACCTGATTCATCTTCAGACATATCTTTTACATAATCATCCCAATTGACACTTGGAGTGTGTTTGTTGTCATCTTCAATAGTTAAAAAATTGAGAGGGACTATCTCTATTCTCTTGTTTCTATATGTTTGGAAAGCTTCAAAATCATCTTGACTTAGTTGGCTAGATGCATACTTGATAATGTCTGAAAATTTTTCCATGCCCTAGAAGAGATCATCAAATCCCTCTTCATCCTTTACAAAAGGATTTAACTTAAGCTCTATGATGTAATTTTTAATTACATCATTTGGATCATATAACCTTTTTGGAATTACTTCCAATTCAATAAATGAATTTTGGAAACTTCCTTGTAAGTATGGTCAATGTTAGACAGTGAAAAGGTGCCACATTGTACAAGGAAATTAGGCCAAATAGCCTTTTAACATCTTTCAATTGTTTTGTAACACCATTAATAAGTTGATAGGTTATTTATTTTGCAAGTAACTTATCAAGAATGTAATAGGGTAAAACATGAGGATAAGAATAACTCAGGAATACTCTAATATATGTAAAATTCTCCTCTGCAAACCATTTAGCTAAGGAAGAATGTCTATATTTGCTTCTTCAGAAACCCTAGGGTCCCTTTCATTGAAAATCACCTGGTGCATAGGAAATATGACTTTGTAACAAATTTTATAGAATTGTAGGTGGAAGTCAGAATCCTAGAGTTCTTTGTGGTGGATGTAAATTGGAGCAGGGTCTTGGGTATTCCATTTCCATCCCATGGTAGGAAAACTAGATGTAAAACAAATAGTGCCCATGACATAGGTAGACATATAAAAGGGATGTATTTCTCTTAATGAAATACTCCCTTTATTCCTATATTCGGTAATGTGTTTGGCTAGGTTATTAGATAATATATTTTCCCAATTCAAAATTGATGAATTGACGATTGTGTCAATCAGGGGAACCCTTTCTTTTGAGAATCTAGTGATAGAAGGTTTGAAAATAATCTACATAAAATACCGGCAGCATAACAGTAAGGATTACTAATTTGGGAAATTGGGCACATACCAAACTTATCTTGCTTCAACTTGCCATGATTCTCCTTACATTCTTTGATGACTTTAATAAGATCTGGATGTTCTCCTCTAAATTTCTGCAAAAATTCTTTGTCATATTTCTATTGTGGGGGTGGTAGATGGTACATTGTTGTTAAATCTTCTGCCTTAAAAGAACCCATAGTTTCTCCCTTCGAATTCTTGAACATTCTATCTTCAATGTTTAAATGATCAGTTACCCACTTAACCATGTCTGTGTATGGAAGAATCTTTGATCTTGTAGCTATCCTATGGACGTATGAGCATGCAACGTCAAAAAGAGTTGCATCGGAGGTAGATGCAGTGCTTGTCAAAGAAACTTTGGTTATCACCCTTGGTCCTTCAGTTTCAGAAAGCTTATACATTTCTTCCCATTTCAAACTGTCACAATATTTGTTGTAGGTGGTATCCGAAAATAAGGGAGAAATCCCTGTATCTTCAGTGGACGATGTCTGCGAAATTTATTTACCCTTTTTTCTCATTTTTCTCTTCCTCAATCCATTAACCAGTTTCTTGAAAACAAAGCGAATTTTACAAGTACAGAGTATCAAAAATACAAATCTATCATTTATTTCAAACACACGCAAGAAAATATAAATCTACCAAGATATAACATGAATCGTCAGTCATAATCTCTGAATTAATATCTCATACACCTTCACGCGTAAAATATATCAATCACTCTAAAGTTGTTAAGGCCTTGAATTTTGTTTTGATATGACACAATTTGTTTCACACACTTGATCCATTAAATGGCGTCGGTGCGCGTATCACAAGTTATAACTTATACCCATTCATAATACTTACCCTTAAAGACTGCGAAATGAAATCCACACAAATCGCAGATCGTAACTTTTATAGGATAACAATTTGGCGTATGTTATAAGTTGTTCGAAATGTGAATTGTGCTTTTTTTTTTTTAAGTGACCGCACTTGCCGAAGGTTTTATATTTATTTCTTTATTTTCTTGTTGGGTCCGTGAAGTCACAATGTATGTTGATTTTCTTTTAGTGTTTTTCATTGATTAAGTGAGGTGCGATGCGATAAGGTAAATATAACTGTGATTGAATTTTTGCAAAGTTTAAAACATATCTTCAAAAAAGTTGAGCGCATATCACAGCTTGCACATTTTAAATTTTATGAGTCTTTTAAATTCATAAGATATGCAATTTGAAATGTGCTCAAGAAAAATAAAGTGGAAAACTTTAAAAAGAAAATATTTATTTCCTAATTTTTTGTTTAAAAAATTAAGAGAATTTCCTATTTATTTCTAAAGGGTGCCTATTTATAAAAATAAATGGGGGTTGTTGTATACTACAATAGGACCCTAATCCTAGAATGGGAGACATGCAGTTAATGGCATTAGCCTCCTCGATGGTTAATGAGGCAGCCAGAGCACAAGAATTAAGAAGGGTCATGATGAGAGAAAATATAGAACATATACACATTAGGGAAGAACTATTCAGCCCTAGGGGAGTCATCAACAACCATCTCAAGATATAAAAGGATGTTTCCCTTCCACAAAAATTCCTCAACACAAAAGCTCAAGCCATGGCTCATTTTGAAGATGTTTCTAGGTTGTTGGGAGATGAATCCATAATGGCTAGTCAAAGGAGATGGAAAAGCCTCCCTCACAGTCTTATAAACATGGAGTACCACACACCAGAGAGATTGAGAGGTGCCCTAGAAATAACACCACTATACAAGAGGGCCATGCAGGCCAGCAAGATTGATTGGCTTGGTTGGAAACTTAGTCCACCATTGCTACTAGAGCTGAGTGATGGAAATTAGAAAGATGAGAAGAACGAAGAATGGGAGGAAGAATAAAATAATGATGGCCTTTACCATCCTGAAGGGACTCCCACACTTCTTCCTTGGGAAGTCAAAGGTTCCATTAAAGCTTTGAAAGAAACGCAGAAGCAGGAATACGTTGCTCAGAGGATGAGCAACCATTTCATAGGGGGGGCGATGATGAGCTCCAACATTAGGTATAACTGGAGGGATTAATTGTCACCTTTTTAGCCTTTATAAGTGTCTTTTTCTCAAATTTCATTATATTATTGATTTATGTTACTATTGTATATGGTGATTAGGGCTTGTCATAATTCAAATTCATAACATGAGTTAAATGTAGGATATTCAAGAAGATATTTCATTTTTTATGAAGATTTTGCAATTTAAGATAGAAGTAGACAGCAAGGAGAGATTCTAGGGGGATTTTCCACCTCCTTAACTCCCAAAGGCGGCCAAGGTATCCTTGAGACTCCCTCCAATAGCTCAAGAGCAAAGGTAGCCAAGAGAGTGGCAGATCAAGTGCACCAAAGCTCCACTTCTCTTGCAGTCAAAGTGGACACATCACCTAATTTTTAGGGAGTTATTGGTAGCTTCCCTCTAGGTTAAATATGACTGAGAAATTTCTCATTAGGATTCGAACCTTGAAGGAATCTAGTAGACTCTTAGCTCTTGTAATAGTTTTTTAAGAGTTTTATGATTATGTAATGAGACTATTTTATTCAATAAGATGAGCATTCAGATTGTACTTAATTGATTTAATTTCAGAGGGTTAGGCTTGTGAGTAAGGGCCCAATCCATTGGCCTTAGTCTTTGTTTCCTATTCATGCTTATTTTTATGTCATTGTAGCTACTTTAATTTATGAGTTTTTAGCTAGTTTTCTTACATTTCAATTCATTGTTTTGCATTTTATTACACTTCAATTCACTGTTTTTAGTTTGCTTCCATTTTTCCTTTTCTATAGTTAAGACTTCATAGATTTTGGTAGAATAGCTCATAAACTCATAAAGTTGTGTGACAAGCCTCCCTCTCTCATCTCTTTCATTGGATCTTGAGGAAGGCAGACATTACCCAGAGGCCAAATTTACTCCTTAGTTTATGATTTCTTGGAAATAATAGTTAGGTTGTCGTAGTGTCATGAACATGTCTTGAATAGTGAGTTAGATCTATGTTTGAGGGCTAAAGTAGGTTTGCCTTCCAAATTCAACTCATATTTTCCTTTTCCTTCATCATGAATTTGTCAATTTTTGTTGCATGAAAAGTTAGTTTTCTTGCAGGTTCAAGTAGCACAACAAAGAAGGACTTCACCATTTCCCTGAGCTTCATCCCTCACCCATCATCAACCTTATTTCCATCAAATTCACCATTAGCCTTGTTTCTAAGATTTTTCACCTTCACACCATAAGCAACCCTAGAAGTGAAATATGGGCTTCTCAAGAGTTTATGAGCTTGTTCAAGGTGTTGGAAACCTTCGATTCATCCAAACACACCTTCATTCCACCTCACATATGATTTTCTCCAAAAATTTTGGCCTCAAATTTCCCTTGGACTGTTTCCTATAGCAATTTAGGACTTTCCTATAGCACTATAGGAAAGATATAGGAACACATGTAGAATCAGTAGTGGGCATTTTCTTAAGCCCAAAAACCATCATCCACCTCATCCAGACACCTTTAGCCTTGGACCCATGAGTTCAAGCTCTTCCTAAACCACCTTAGCACTTTCTCCTCCTTGGTGCAAAACAATGCATTTAAAAGCATAATTAGGTCATGATTATATGCATGAATAAAAGCATGATAGTTATGAAATTTTGTAGACAGAGTGTGTTCATCCATTCTCCCTATCAATTTGTGATTAGGTTATTCTTCTTTATGCAATTTCAACTGAGTAATTTACTTCATGAGAGATGCCTAGTTTTCTTCCATTTCTTGACATAACTTAATTTGTAGATTTCTTCCATCGCATAGTAGCTAGATGTACTTTTAGGATGTATAATAGTTCTTTGATTGTTGATAGAGTAATGTTTTTGAGTCACCTGTAGCCCTAGGTCTGAATTCATAAGTATGACAGACTTCATTCACAAACCCTATAATTGGCACCCTTTCGTAGGACATAGAAGAGTATGCGATGAGTAGAATGCATATGTTGTGTATATAGCACTGTCACCTCCATTTTTTTACGAACCCGAGGTTGATAAAGTAAGGTAGAGTAGCCTTTGGGACTTGCAACATCCTTGGTGCAATACCAGGGCTCACCAACATTCTCTTATTTTTACTATTATCTCTATCTTGTTGCTACAAATCCTTTCCCAATATACCTTTCATCACATTTATATCACCCAACCAAGGTTCTACAAAACTCTTGCTTGCCACTTGGAAACATATTTGTGAACATATCAACTCGATTATCGTCAGTGTGTATTTTTTCCAACTATTGCATGGCATCATTTATCACTTCAAGAATCTAATGATATCTCACATGAAAGCACTTGTTCTTATAATGATATTGCAGGTTGTTTGATTATATAAATTATGCTTTGACTATCAAATTCAATCAATTTTTTAACGATGTAAATTTATCTTAAGGTTTAGAAACCTTAGTGAATTGTAAAAGTTTGTAATATGCAAATTGTAAAAGGCTTGGTGATATTTTTGTAAAAATACTCAAATTTCGAGTGCTTTTATGGTATGCTCTATAAAAAATTTTCAAATTTTAAGGTAAAATAATTTTATAGTATAAAATTTTGGCAAATTACTTTTAGAAAAAAAAAGGATAATTATTGATTTGTTTTCTGGTGAAAACATAAAAAATTAGCCCAAGTACAAATATTAGCCCCTAAAATTTTCCTTCATGATAATAGAAAACATATTCATCATATTTTATTCATATATCTCCTAAGAATCATTTCATCCACAACTTTGTTTTGTAGTATCCCATGGAAGCTATAAGTTTTACCTTTCTTATGGAGAGGGTTATTACTTCCTATAGTACACACACACAAGACACTATTGCACTTAAAAAATTATGTAAATAAATAGTGGTGGATATTTTAATTTTCACATCTCCAACCATATTTTCATTTTTATAACCCTAAAGCATATTATTATTATTATTATTATCATTACTAAAATATAGAAAATAATGACTAGTACCCCTAAGGTATCTTAAAATCCATTTCATTGCTTCCCAATGTTCTTTTTATCAAAATTTTGAATGAATTTGCTTACTACTCCATCTACATGTGAAATATTTGGTTAGGTACATACCATGTCATACATCAAGTTTCGAAATATTGAATCATAAGTATTTTTACTCATTTATTCTTTGTTTTTGTTATCACAAGGGCACAAATAAATGTTTAGTTTGAAGTGGGATGATATGGGTGTACCGACTAGTTTTGAATCCTTCCTGTTCAACCTATTTAATACCATCTTGGTATATTTTTCTTTTGTAAGTCACAATTTTTTCTTCTTTTTGTCACACATGATCCTCATCCCAAAAAATTGTCGTGTTGGACCTAGATCCTTCACTATAATTTACTTCAAAGATTATTCTTCAGCCTACCAATCACGTTTTTATAATGTCCAACAATTAGCATGTCATACACATATTAAAGTAGTTGATTATACTTTTTTTATTTATACTTCGTACTATAGAAAAATTAGTATACCTCTAGTGCTCTAAAACCATGCACCAACATAAATGAATCAAATGTCATGTACCAATAGCGATGTGCTTATCTTTGCCTATAGAGGCTCTAATTCAATGTGGAAATTAGGTTTTCCCCACCTTTTACATTGAATCCTTCTTATCTATGAAGATATTGGAGACCACCATCCTATTCCACGAATATGCACAACAATGTTTCTTTCAGTTTCCTTAATTGTAGTGCAATTTACTATTTTGCTAGCTTTTGGGTACTAAACTTATGGAGTTGTTTCGAGGCCCTAAAATGTTTTTTTTTTTTAAACACACAAATCCTATAGGTTGTGGGTAGGATCTTTCTCATAAAATTTGATATCCTTCGATATATATTTCTAACGAGGTATCATGCAAGCCAAATGAAAATCATATAGCCAAATTACAACCTGAGGAAGTTGGAATTCCAAAAAATGCCACGAGGGTGTACAAACGTTTGACGCTTCATCTCATAGGCTTAGGCTTTTGGTTGTTCATGGTTTTCCCATTATTTATCAATAATAAAAATCCCTCAAAGAATCATTGTAACATCGTTCAAAATACATGTAGTTGTCAAATCTCTTCTGAAAGATACACTACCATCACCCGAGGTAGTTTGTTTCCATTTTGCATGTAAATAGTTTGAATATTTCTTTATTAATTAATTGAAGTAAATTTTTCATTATAGCTCTAAGTTCATATTAAATTATCTATTTGATCTCATTCCTACATAAATATCGATCAATAGTATCATAACGGTCTACTACTCTATTTTTCGGTGCATGTCCCCAATGAGGTGTTGGTATAAGAAGTTAGGACTTGAACTGGTTTAATCCTTTCATGATCGGCCTTTTTGAAGGTGACGACCTCCTTTGGAAGAAGACAATAAATATGAAGGAGCAGGATATATTTTCAAAATTATTCTCAGAGAATCCATCAAGAAAAAAATAAATTAGATGATGGATAAGTTTTCCCAGATCCTTCAGGAGGTATTAGTGGGAAAAGGATCTTCATCTGAAAGTCATATGAGAGACGCCACCCCCTTCCAGGCACAATTTAACTTTGAAATTCCTATATTTGAAGGATAGATAGATGTCTATTCCATAGATAAATGGTTAAATATGATGGAAGTATATTTTTAAGTTCATGATTTTTCCAATAGTGAAATTACTACTTTTTTACTCCTCAAAGTTACCCCCCACATGAAGGACTGGGGGGAAACCTACTATAGTAGAGGAACGGTAAGGAACCCTCATTGTTTTCAGCCACACCCACTTGGAATTATTTCTAGGAATTCATCAAGAAACAATATTAACTTGTCAGGAGGTATGAATAAGAGTACACAAAATAGACCACACTACAGCATGAAAGGGACCAAGATGGGTCAGAGTTCATAAATATTTTTCATACCCTTCAAAAAAAGTTTGGTATCAAGGATTTTGAGCGACATTTGGTACTCAAATACTGTTGTTATTTCTACACATCAATTTAATATGAGATGGATTTCTTAGACATCTCCTCGCTTGGGGCTACATACTAATGTGTTTTCCAGATCGAGAAAAAATTTAAATAAAGGAATTGAGACTTTGGACCTGTAAATACGAAGCAGGGAAAAGGCACCCAAAAACTGTAAAAACAAATGAAAAGGCCAAGGTGGGGTGTCCTAGGACAACCCATCGACTCCATGAGAAATTATAGCACCACGAAGATGAATAAGGACACTAGAAAGTGGTTTGATTTCCACAAGAGCCCCACTCCCAACACAGATGAGTGTCACACCAAGAACTTAATGGTGGTTGAGATGAAGGCTTCACAGTTAGATGCATGTTCGAAATCTAAGTCAAAACCTAAAAATGGTAATGAAAAAGTGAAGAATATTATCGATGTGGAGTCTATTGCCACTGTTTCAACCAAAATGGTCTAGAATATTGAACCTGGGGATATAGAAGAACAGGAGTTTCTCTTCCACTCACAAATGTGGGTGAAGGGATCTACATTGCATTTCATTGTTGACAAAAAAAGATAAAATAACATCATGTCAATAGAGATCTTCAAGAAATTAGGCCTACTGACCAAACCACACTTGTAACCATACACCATCAGGTGCCTCCACCAAGGATCATATCGTTGCATCAAAAAATAGTGCCACATTCCCTAGAACACCAATCGCTTCACGAATGTAGTATTTTGTCATGTTTCTCCCCTTGAATTTTGCGATATGTTATCAAGACAACAATAATTGTGGAGGAATCATGTTCTATATGAGTCCAGACCTTGGAATATTATTACTTTGGTCCGTAAGTTATATAGGATACTAAGGTATCTCTGCCTACCACCATCCATTTGATATCTGCTAAGCAATGCAGTAAGATCATCTCCCATATCAGGAAATTTATTTTCTTTCTTATTCACTCGAAAATTAGGGGGAGATCATGGCACAATCCATGGCCCCGGGAAGGGTTCCTCCACATATAATAAGTAGGTGGATAAGGTCGTGGAATAATACAAGGAAATCGACTCCGCACACACAAGGGTGTATTTTCACTATTATGTTAAGAATTCGATTGATCTGACTCCCGAAGCACCTCTAGCCAATAGGATGATATATCATCACTCTATTATATAAAATTAATAAATAAAGTGGCATATCCAAGATTTGTTGCAAAAGGGGAAAATTTTATAACATTCCTCAACTTGTGCATGCCTAATTGTACTTGTAAAAAATAAGGATGACACCTCAAGACTCTAAATTGGTTATCATGCACTGAAAACAAATCAATGTATGGAACAGGTATCCAATCCCATCGATTGATGACCTTTTTTACCTGCTCACGAAGGCCAAGTACTTTAGAAATATAAATTTTAGGTATATCTATCATGAGGTTCCAATAGAACCCACATATATATGGAAGGTTTCCTTCAAATCCAAGGAGGCCCATTTTGAGTCATTCGTCATGCATTTCATGTTGACAAATTACCTTCAAATTTCTATGAGGCTAATGAATGACATATTTCGACCCTTCACAAAATCGTAAGTGATTGTATATCTAAGTGAAATACTCATCTTTAATAAGATATTGGAAGACCACTTGCAACACATTCAATGGTTCCTTGAAACCCTGCACCAACACAAAATATGTGCCAACTTGGATAAATGCACCCCTAGCATGAGCTAGGTCCAATATCTAGGTTAAATAATTGATGTGAAAGACATGCATGTCAATCCTGATACGATTCAATTCATTTGAGGTCAGCCAAACTCTACCCCTCTGACATAGCTTCCCAATTTTTTGGGATTTACCAATACTTATTGGAGATTCATGTTGGGATTGTCACATATCACTTTCCACTTGAGTGAATTTAATAATTACAAGGAAAAAAAAACTTGGTACTAGTCCCAACATAAGGCGTTCATTGAGATGAAGCACCACCTTTTCTCTGCACCAATACTCACATTACTAGACCTAAAATAACCATTTAAAATTGAGACAAACACCTTCAACTATGTTATTGGTGTAGTTCTCACCTAGAAAGGGAATAAGGCGACCTATCACATTGAGAAACTTTATGATACAATTCATAAATCAACCACCTACGATAAATAGATTTATTCCATCGCTCAAGCTTGTCGAAAATGGAAGCATTACACTCTAGGGAAGGAGATGGTCATCCACACAAATTACTAACCTCTTTAGTTGATCTTGATTCTCTCATTTACTAGCATTAACCCAGATATTTTAATTTTGTGATGTTAGCATAATTGCATGTGAAAGAGTATGAAAAACCACATGTGCATATATAAAAGAAGTGGAAAACATAATAACAACCATCAAATTGAAGAACACACACACACACACATTGATAATGAAGTTCACCAAGTGTAGGAAAGATAAAATTAAATGCATGTACAAAAGGAATCTTATACCTCCATTTTTGGGGATGGACTGAAAATTCACACCTCTAATAAATAAATGGACAACATCATTGCATTACTTGCAAAAAATTGTGAAACATTACTATAAATTTGACCCTGTTCTGGTTCAGTCAAAATATGCCCCCCGAGAATATGAAAGATTGCCCTAAATATTCCTTCCCAAGGGTTGACCAGAATTAGGATACTCAGATGATGAATCTGACTTCACCTCTATGCTCCTGATGAAAATTTGTGTAAAATGAGTGTAAACTTGGCCTAGTTCTCAATGTGTGAACATTTGGCCATTAGGGAATCTTTTAGATTCCTCATGATTCCAAAAACATTCCTCCCTAAGACTTAACTGAATATCTGATGGTAAGATTAGGAAAAATATTAGAAAATCATGTTCTCTACAAAATTATGGTTCATTTGAGTATAAAGTTGGCATGAATCCATCACTATGAAAATTTGGCCCTGAGGGAATCTTTTATATTATCCACGATTCCGAAAATATTCCTCTCTAAAATTTGATTGAATATCTTTTTCTTAGATGAGTAAATCGGTGTTGCCATCATAATCCTTGAAACATTATGAGAAACATTATTACAATATTGATATACTTCTACCTCTGTCAAGATTAGCCTCCAAAGGAAAATTTCGTAATCCTCATGATAACCCTACCTCAGGTTTTTCCTCGTTAACTATGCCCGCTCAGGGTTCAAGTGGAAACTCCCTCCTCTGTTCGGTCTTCATTTCACAGTGAATGAAAAATTATTGTTTAATATAAAAACATGTGGCACACTTCTCAACACTCATTCTACTTGGATTAATTCTTGGTAGATTAAAATTTAGTGTAATTGGTTGGGGGTGGGCTTCGTTCAAAATCCGCCAGCCCCATTCTGGGTGGGGGTTTGAACCGTTGGCTGCATATTAAATTATTTTTTTGGGTCCACCTGATTGTTGGGTCAGTTGACTCAGCTGGGTAGGTTCGGTCACCACCAACCCCTCCTTTAACATATAATATTATGTTTGCAGGAGGAGTGGGTGGTGGGTCTACCATTGGCAGCCCACGACATATATAATCACATATATATTTTGCATTCACTTGGTGGACCACTATGCCCGCAAAGTAATTTTATTTTTATTTTTTTAATCTTTTATATAAAAGGTATTGGTCAAAATTTGTTGGCAAAATTTTTGGGGTTACTGGACATTGTAAGGTGGCGAAAAATTTACTTGTTCCGTCTATGAGAATCCATCATCGATAAGTGCTAAATTATGGCCTCGTTTATGGTTATAAAATTTATCTGCTCTACCAAATTTTGTTGACCTACAAAATTAGTTCGCACTCCTTCAAAATTTAGTTAGGGGGCCTAGTCTAACCAAAAATTTGACTAGCCATAACTTTCACATATGAGGTATGGTGATTTCAAAGTCATAACCCAACATATTTGCAACCCATTTTTTCTTCTCTTCTGAAGATAATATTTGTTCAAAAAATTATTGAAGACTATCAAGTTTTGTTTTTACCTTGAAGTGTCTTCCCATTAGGTACATTCGCCATTACTTTAGTGAATGTAGTATTTCCAAAATTTCCTTGTCATAAATAGGTTTGTGTAAATAATTTCCTTTGATTTGAATCCTTTCAAAATCGATGGGTATTCATTATTTCATTAAAAATGCACAAATTTCATTTCCTCTGGCATTACATTCCACGATAAAGGGTTTTATAAAGTCTGGTGTAGCTAAGACCAGTACTTGGCACGTTGCCTCTTTAAGATGTTCAAATGCCTTAGGTGCTTCAAGAGTCCACCAAAATTCACCTTTATTTAGTGATGATGTTAGAGGTGCCACTATTGTCCCATAACTCTTAAAAAACTTTCGATAATACCCTGTCAACCCGAGAAATCCTAGAATATGCTTTATGGTTGTAGGGATTTTCCATTCCTTAATGGCTTTAATTTTGTTATGGTCTACATTAACACACTCATGAGATAAAATTTGACCTAAATATTCCATCTCCTATACTCCAAAGAAACATTTTCACATTATTCCATATAATATTTCCTCCTCCAATAGTTTCAGAACCCTGTCAACATGTTGAACATGATCCTTCCAAGAATTATTGTAGATTAGTATCTCGTCAAAAACTACTAACACAAATTTTCTAAGGAATGGTTTGAAAATAGTATTCATCAAACATTGAATGTTGGAAGGTTAATTATTAAGGACAAAAGGCATGACCAAAATTCATAATGACCCTAAAGATTTCTGAAATTTTTTTTCAGAGTCTCTTTAATATTCATTCTAATTTTATGATATCCTGAATGAATATCAATCTTGGTGAAGTAAATTGCTCCATATAATTCTTCCAAAAATTCATAAATGACAACGATGGGAAATTTCTATTTAATAATGACCTTCTTGAGCTCCCTAAAATCTAGACACATACACCATCATCCATCCTTCTTGTGTAGCAATACTACTGGAGCAGAGAAATAACTTTGACTAGGTTATTATTTTTTTTTCTAAGTTGGACTAATTATTTTCATGAAACATAATATACGGGGCACATCTTACCTTTGGATCTTCTATGCTAGCCAATTTTGGAGGTAATATAAGTCAAAAAGAAAAAAAATTGATCGCCCCAGATGGGGAAACCGATCATGAAAATGTTTCCCTCAATGGGGAAACCATATTTTTTCAAAAATGACTTAGAAGTTAATAGTTTGTTTTGGAAAAACCTAAAACCATAGAAAATTAAAAAAAATAGAGAAAAAAAACTTGTCCTTTCTGTAGTTGAGTTCCATGCTAGATGTTGGGCTGTTGTGGAGTTGGCTCCTCCATAATGAGACACCTGTATTCTTGAGAGGAATCTTCGACTTTCTTCTCTTGGTGGGCAGATGGTTCTGGTGTAGTGGCATTGTGAACCATGCTAGCGTTTCCCTTTCTACGTTCTGCACCTGACCATTTGGGACTCCCACTGCCGCTACCATTTCTTCTGGTGGAATGAGCGTCAGACTTGATAACCAGGGCCTCTGTTTTCCTTGAGATTTGCGGAGGTACTGTGGATATTGTGGATTTTCTTGGTCTACTGGAGTAGGAAAAGTCATTAGGGGGGCGAGTAAGTAGAGGCTGGGTGGTAGAATGAGCTGAGGGGTCAGCTTCTTAAGGTGAATGGCTGCAATGGAGACTGTAGGTGAGATAGAAATATGGAGCAAGCGAGAGGCTGCAATGGAGACTGCGGGTGAGATAGAAATCCGAAGCAAGCGAGAGGCAAAAATGGATACTACAATGCCTCCCAGTGTGCATTCGAGAGCTTGGCTCCAAGACAACAGAGAGGAAAATTCTACAAGAGGGAAATGAAAGAGCCGAAAGACCCGGCACCATTAAGAATGATGTTGGGTAGTGGTCCACACTGAGAGCGGTAATGTAGGCCTGATGCGAGTAGCTGGCTGGATTAAATGTTGCCAGACATAGCCCAAGTGTGGCCATGTGGTGCACGTTGGGCTTGCCATGTTCCTCTTATGTTTATGAACCCACATCTCGGGGCATTGCTTCATTTTTCACCATTTTTTTTCTTTCCTGTAGGAGAGGAGAATCATTGATATTGGCTAGAGGACTCGAGAATAGGGTGTGTTCATAGTCAAATCCTTTGTTTGCAAGGATATCCACTATCTTATTTCCAGAGCGTCTGACATGCTTCAAGGATATAGCCTTGTGATACTTGAGCCAATGTTGAATTTTCTCAAATCTCGCAGCAAGACGCCAACTATTAAAAACCTTGGAGAGATAAGATCCCATGAGGAGATGAGTGGTCGCATTGATGGGGATTTTGGAGTCTCCATCCACTTCTACAGGGAAGAAATGATGTGTCTAAGCCAATAGAAGCCCCTGCCAAAGACCTTTTAATTCTGCTGAGTTGTTTGAGTCCCATCCTATTGACTAAAATAGAACCTCAAGGGGAGTCCCTGTTGAGTCTCTGAATATTCCCCCAAAGCTAGCTGCACCCAGATTTCCTTTAGATGCTCCATCAAAATTTAGCTTAATCAGTCCCCAAGTGGGGGGAGTTCAAGAGCTGGGTGAGTTTGGATGAATGGATGGGTGCATGAGCTTGAGGGGATATTGGGAATGGAGAGATTCCAATGCGCCCATATGATGCTCTCTGGAGGCTGAATCGGGATGTCAGAGATCTTCCAGTGATGCAGTGCCAACGTTTCTTGTATATTGATACACAAATTTCTCCAGATGGTATCCAAAGGAGTGATTTGATTTTTAAATATTCTGTTGTTTCGTTCCTTCTAGATTGACCAAAGCATAAACTCAGGGAGGAGTATCCAAAGAGTATTTAGCAGCTTGCTATTGTAAGGTTCAGTGGGCCAGTTCTTGATGGTGATGGTAATATCATCTTTAATTCGGCTTGATCTTCTTCATCTGATGTCAATTTTCTCCCACAGTTGTTGGCCATCATGAAAGTATCCATTAAATGAGGGATATTTTCAGTGTAATCTAGACATTTGGGACATCTTGAGGGACCTATAAATCCTCTTTTGAGGAGATTTTCCCATGTGAGGATTATCTTATTGATTAGGAGCCAAAGGAATTTGGAGATCTTGGGCCAGATGCCTGGTCTCCATATTTGGGTCCAGATATTGTCCTTGGGATCTTGAGAAGTGGGAAAGAGTAGGTGATATTCTTCCTTGGTGGAGAAGGTTCCAAGAGGAGTGTAGACCCATCGAAGTATATCCTCCTATTCTGAACATCTATTTTTTCATTTATTTAACTCTTGATCAATCTCCTCGTACGTTTCTCATTGCAAGTTCTCTTGCCATTGTGCAACTGGGATCCATTAGTAGTAACCTAGGATGGACATGGGTTTCCAGAAGTTTTTAACATTCTTTTCCATTTGATCTTGAAGAGTAGCTTTCCACTGTGGTATTTGGAATGGAGCTGCCAATTTTGGCATTTGCTACTAGGAGTCCTCCCAGAAGTGAGCCACATGGCCTGATCTAACCTGCCAAAAGTTGTGCCCTTGGATGAGGGTTCTATGTTTTTTAGTCGTGTTCCAAATAAGAGAACCAGGGTAAACTGTGATGACTCTTATCATATCTGTAGGCGGCTTTTTGTTTGCATATTTTGTTGTCTAGAGACAAGCCCATGGAGTACGTGGCTTGGAGAGCCACTTCCACCAAATACGTGCTCCCATGACAGCATTGCTATGTTTTGTATCTCTCATCCCGAGGCCTTCATCCAATTTTGGAGTGCATACTATTGACCAATTCACCAAAGCCCATTTTTTATTTTTCCTGATGTGCCCCACAAGAAGTTACGTTGCAGATTTTTTATTTTCTTGAGAAACCATTTTGGCGCTACCAGAACTGAAAAGAGATACAGGGGCATGGATTTTAGGACCACTTCGATCAATACAATTCGGTTGGCGATGTTGAGAAATCGATAGGTCCAGGAGGAGAGGTGTGCCTCAAGCTTTTCTAGAAGATCTTTCCAAGAGGAATGATTAATCACAGAATTGATTAGGTGAGCTCCAAGATATTTGGAAGGAAACGTGGCTATGGAGAATCCGAGAAGTCTAGCAATGTTGAGTTGAGTTGAGGCTAGATTATTAAGAAATAAAATTTGAGATTTTCCATCATTGATGGTGGTACATGAGGCTTTAGAGAAGATGTCCAACAAATCTTTGAAAGTGTTGGCCTCTTGAATGGAGGGATGACCGAATAACATGTTATCATCTACAAATTGTTGATGGGTGGTGGGAGAATTGTCATGGATGGAGATACCTCTAAGGGAATGATTAGAGACAACGTGCTGGATGAGACATCCTACACCTTATTCCATAAGGACAAAGAGGAAGGTTGAGAGAGGATCGCCTTGGCGAATACCTCGGGAGGGGGTGAAAGGAGGATAGGGTACCCCATTGATTAGAATGGAGTAGTAAGGGGAGCAGATGAGGTTCATGATCCATTGAGTCCAAGTAGGGAAGAAGCCAAAGGCTAAGAGCATATCATTGATGTAATCCCAACTCAATTTATCAAAAGATTTAGAAAGATCTATTTTTGAGAGCATACCTACCTCCTTTAGGTGCTTCAGGTAGTGAATGACTTGATGAGTGAGAATGATCCCATCTAGGATTTTACGCCCTCCTACATAGCCTATATTTTTTGGAGAGATGAGCAGAGGAATAAGGGGTTTAATATGATTGGCAATAACTTTGGAAATCACCTTGTAGATGATGTTGCACAAAGATATTGGTCTGTACTTGTTTGGAGTGACAAAGTCTTATTTTTTGGGGATGAGGGATAGAAAATTTGCATTAAGATAAGGAAGAATCCAATGCATTCTTCTATATTCCTATACTATTTCCCAAACCTCCAATTTGATATAACCCCAAAAGTAGTGAAAAAATTTGGAGGTGAAGCCATCCGGTCCTAGAGCCTCGACATATTTGAGTTGAGCCATATCTTGTTCCAATTCTTGGAGGGAGACATGTTTGAGTAACATTTGATTGTGATCTTTAGTTATGATCTTGGGGATGTGTTGTGTTACCTTATTGATAGCTTGCTTCCTTCTTCCTGGAGGCTCCTGAAGGATATGCTTGAAATAATGGAGGAGCTCCCTGTCTATGTCCTCATGTTCCTATAGTTGATCCCCTTGCTAATTATTGAGAAGGGAAATTTGATTATCCATACATCTCTAGATGGTGGAGTGGTGGAAGAATTAGCATTATTCTCCCCTTCTTTCAGCCAGCGGATCCTTGGCTTCTGCTTCCATAGGATTTCCTCTCGCAATCTTCTCTCATCCAATTTTTTGAGGAGAATTTGTTCCTGGGCTGCGAGTGAATCTGATCTGCCCTCTATGATGATGCGCAAATGTAGTTCAGACATTTTTTGCTCCACTTCCTTCTGATGCTGGAAGATATTCCCAAAGGTGGAGTGATTCCATTGCTTGAGCTTGTGCTTAAGATTTTTTAGTTTTTGCTGAAATTGAAACATTTTGGAGCTAGAAAGTGGTGTAATTCAATTCTAGGAAGTGGTAACCAAATCTTTGAAGTCTGGATGAGTTAACCAGAATGAATCAAACCGAAAAGGTCGATTATTAGTTTCACCAGGGTGCGACCACTGTAAGAGGATGGGCCAGTGATCTGAACCCGCTAAGGGGAGTATTGAGGAGAGTATGTTGCCTCCCAGATGAATTTCCTTGTTAGAGATGAGGTAACGGTCTAACCTTAAAGCGATTTGTTGACAGCCTATTCTTGTGATGTTCCAGGTGTGCATTCCATTGGAGAAAGGAAGGTCAATCAGCCAATTTCTTTGAATAAAATATTTAAAGGTTAGAATTTCCATTTCAAGCTTGGTTCTGCCTCTAATTTTTTCTACGAGCTTAGTGATCATGTTGAATTCACCACCGAAAATACATAGTTGATGGAATCTAGTGGTATTAAGGATTTCCAGGGTGTCGAGCAGGGCAACTCTTTCGAGAGGGCCTTGAGGGAAGTACACATTAGAGAGGTGTCCATGGATTTTGGAACATATCAAGTGGAAGGAAGCTTGACTGAGATTGTGAGAAGCATGAAATTTAGAGAGGGAAATGATCTAGGGATCCTAGGCTATGGATAGGCCTCCCAAGGCACCTGATGCATCAATAGCTATGGTGCTGCAACCATACCATGTCTTAGTGATGATGGAGTTGAGGGTAGTGCTGGTACATTTACTTTCTGGAATAAATAATACAGATGGTATTTCTTGCTCAATCATTTTCTTGATCATTATGTGCTTGGTGGGACTATTAAGCCCACGAATGTTCCATGAGATGAGCCGGTAGAACTTGGTCAACTTGGGATATTGCCTAGATTAAACAAGCATTTCTCCTACAATGATCGTTCTTTGCAGAGAATTTCTTCGCACTCTTTCTTTGTTTCTTTGAATATACTTTTTCCATCCCACTAGCTCCCAAGTGAATACCCAGGGATTGTCGTTGCTGCACCCAAAAGAGTAATACTTCCAAGCTATCAATCTATCTGGGAGGTATCTTGTCATACTCCCTTTGTTTGCATTCTAACTCCAGAGTGAATATGTCCAGATCTCCTAGATCAATGCTCTCTGGTTCTTCATCCATATGAGTGGGATGGCTCATTTCTGCTTCATATTCTTCTTTTTGAGGAGCCCTCTGAGAGTTTCCATCGAGCTCCACTTGATTGGGTTGACATAGGAAAAGTTACTTGTGTTGGCTGCGCTGAGGGGTAGGACCCTAAGGGTCAAAGTGAGATTGGGGGGGCGGGGGATGATCAGAGGAGTGACAGAGGGATCTAGAATGGAGGATGTGGGCTTCATGGCTACATGGTGTGAGGATTCTCCTTCTAAGGTCGGTTGTTTGGAAAGGATATTGAAGTTGTTGCTGGTGGGGGGAGTTTGGGGGACTTTGGAGATAGATATAGTTTTCTTGGTGTACTTTCTGCGGTTGGAGACTTTGGTGAATCCCTCAGCATTAATAGTTTTAGGGCTAGGGGTAGGTTTAGGAGGAAATTTTAAGGGGAAATCCCTGAATAGATGCCATGTTCATGGAATTTTTGGAAACTAAAAGGGACATGATCATAATCTATCGTTTGAACCCATTTGAAATCATCATGAAAGAGGCTTACTGAGTCTGTTAGGGCTTTCGCTAGATGCATGTATACACAGATCCCTTCATAAGACATGTATCTTTTGAGTTTGGTTTCTTTAGCGACCTTGATGAACTCTCCTAGTCCATTGCCAATGGCCTTTAGGAAGTCCTCATTCCAGTATTACAGCGGTAATGAGTACATTATGAACCATACAGGTGCCCAATTGAATTCCTCCTTTTGTGGGTTGAATCTTTCCATCCAATCTATGAGATAAAAAAACTGCAAAGTTGAAGAAATAAGGGCCTCCATCTAGCATGCGATTTCTGTCCTTGATGCAATTGAAGATGGTACTGAAGAATCCTTTTGGCCCCAACTGAAGAGTAACATGCTCTTTTGGTTTCCATTTCAAGGAAATCCAGCCTTGGAGAGCTTTCTCAGTAGGAAAAATCCTATAAATTTTCCAATAAGTGCATGATATTTCATATATTGTATCTGTGCATTCATGCGATGACTTGGTAACTCAATATTTAGTTGTTTGGTGGCAATTGGAAAGAAAGTGTGAGAGGAATATTTCTTCTGCCCTGTATTCTCTTGGTGATCCGTTCATTTTTAGTTTTTTGCATGATTTGGTTCAGTCTGCATCCCTACGGAGTCAAAGAGTGGGATCTGAGGTTGTGAGGCAGTTGTTTGGTCAATTTAGTGTGTCCTAAATTGCTACATTAATTTATCAATCCGGGATTCGTAAGCTGATGAAGTGCGGCGCACTATATGTGCAAGATAACCTATTTCTTAACTTTTTGTCGTTTTTGGTTTTCTAATGTGAGATGGAAATTCTAAAATAAAAAAAAGTATGGTTATGATTGTTCAAGGAAATGATATCCTCTATAATGATTTACCAACTTGAAACTTAAAAAGGAATTTGAAACATACAATGAAAAAACTTGAAAGGAAATGAAAATGTGCGCTGAAATGAAAAGGTGTTGCTAGTCTAATAAATCAAAACAGTGAACTAGTGAGCATGAAACCAAACTATTCTTGCTGTTGTCTAAACACAAAAGAAACTATGTTGAAAGAAATCCAAAAGTTGCAATAAAGTAAATCTAAATCAGATTACATCAACTTGTCTTCTGATCCCTCATCATTAGTCCAGCTATGATTTTCGGAAGTAACCATAAACAACTTGAGTAACTGATATCTAACTTGCAGAAAGTAAACTAATATCAAACTACACACTCATACTTCAATCCCTCACCATCAGTCCAGCTGTGGCTTTTGGAGGTAACTGAAAATGACATGAGCAATTTAATATATCTAACTTGCAGAAAGTAAACTAATATCAAACTACACACTCATACTTCAATCCCTCACCATCAGTCCAGCTGTGGCTTTCGGAGGTAACTGAAAATGACATGAGCAATTTAATCTATCTAACTTGCAGAAAGTAAACTAATATCAAACTACACACTCATACTTCAATCCCTCACCATCAGTCCAGCTGTGGCTTTCGGAGGTAACTGAAAATGACATGAAAAATTTGATATATCTAAATCTAACTACTGAAACAAATGTGCAAGACTGAAATAAACAAAGCAGTACTGAAATTAAACAGAAACTAAGAAAAGTAAATTAGCAGCAGAACAATATTAATTCCATGTCATTAGTCAAAAGGTTATGCAAATGCCCGGGCTGCCTATTTATAACCTGAAACAAGAACACTGATCAGTTAACAATAACATAAAACATGAAAGACAGAAGTAAAATGTAAAGCATGAAAGATTATAAACAGAAATGAAGCATATATACCATGAAGGATGCAATGTATAAACACATGAATGAATTATGGCACAATGAGCTTAAAAAAATAAAACAAGAACTATACAATAATGCACAAAACCTCAGCGTGTGCAGGGGCCCTCTACACCAGCCTTGGCAACAGACTTCAAGTACGAATTACGCTTGGAAACAGAGTCTTCTTATATATTAAAATGCAGTCATAATAGAAAGGTGATATTACGGCACAGTGGCAACGTAATTACATTACAGAGCTATCTAGCAGCTAATGGAGACTAATAAAAAAACTAACTCTTATGCGTATGCAAACGCGTTATTTATAACTGAAGATGAGGTAACTAATTTCCTAAAGTTTATGTTGATGGAGAACACGTAAACCATTACGTCCAAAGATCTAGGATCATGGACGCGTTGAGGAGAAAATATATGAAGAGTGGATGTTTGAATTCGTCTTATGGAGCCATGTACAGGTGTTGATTTGTCTCTCGCAGTTCAGAAACGACCATATAAATCTCCACATGACGAGAAACCGAGTCCTGTCACCGTGGGACTCTACGGTTGACTTCCACTTGGCCACCTTTGACCGCAGCCTCCCTAGATGAATTTTCCCGAGCCAATAGGACACGATCCATGTCCACATCATTTCTGACTTGCCCATGTGCCTCGTTTTACCTGAAGACACCGGTAACATAGAGTTTCACAAAATGGCTGCGGAAAGTTGCAACAGCTGCGGAAAGTGGCAAGATTCCGCAGCTAAATGAGAAAAATCTAAATCAAAAAGTAGACACAAAAATATAGTTAAAAACCATTTTAGATGCTCTTTTGCAATTAATATACAATGATATTGACAACTTGGGAGGTTCAGGTGAATGAAAAATGCATAGAAAGGTGTATGGAAAAGATGCAGATTTGAGACTCAACATACCCCCACTGTGAAGGTCTTGCATGTCCTTATGCAACCAAAATTTTGATAATCCTTCTTCAGTTCATATGCCTTGACACTTCAGCCAGTACATCCAATCCTCTCCTCTTCTTCCTTGGTGCTGCCATCATCCTGGGCTTCTTCATTAAGCACCTAAATTTGATATTAACCAGTGCTGTGCTTAACTTCTGGCATTTCCTTTTCAATTTTTTGTTCTTCTTCTGCCATATTCCCAGATGTAGCATGGTATTATCATGAATTATTTTGTCCAATTTACTTTGTTTCTTCAATGCTTCATTTTCATTTTTAATGTGTTTATTTAAAAGTTCTATCTCAAAGACGTCCTGTTTCAGTGATTGGACTAAATCATCCTGTACTGTGTGAGGTTGAATGGACGAAGTACTGGGACCTGTAGATGCTTTTTCTAAATATTCTATATAATCATATACTTCTTGCTGCTTGGGGTCTATATCAGGTGTCATTTTTATTGGGCTGTCCCCAAAATGCCGTGAAGGAGAGTTATCTTCAAAATCTGGCTGAGAAGGGCTCACATCAACATCTTGCTGAGAATGGGATGGACTATGTTCAATGTCTGACTGAGAATGAAATTAACCAGGTTCACTAACTGATTGAGAGTGAGATGGACTATGGTCAGCTGGGGATTGTTCAGATGTTTCTTCTCCCAAATCGATGAAATGGGGTCCTCTCATTTGCGTTTTCCTCAATTTCCCCTTAAGTCTGGAACTTCTTCTCACACGATGTGGACCACTGTCCTTTTTCTTTTGTTTTCCTTTCTCTTTCTTCTTGGCTATAGATAACTGTTCTTGAAGATGAAACAATCTTTCAGATAACACTTGATGATCTTCTTCTTCTTCGGAAGAAGGGGTTTCATGTATAGCCTCAATACTTTTTCTCTCTTTTGGTGTTATTGGCTTCTTACCCTTGGTTTATTTCTTCTTCCTTTTTGACAGTCTCTCTTCCCTATCAGTTCTTTCAATTGTAGTAGTAGGAGTATTTTGAATTTCATCATTTGTTCTCTTTCTCCTACTCCTTCTTGATGTGTTACCTTCAGGAATTTCTTGAGTAGGAGTACTTTGTGTTTCATCATTTATTCTTTTTCTCCTACTCCTTCTTGATGTGCTACCTTCAGGAATTTGCTCAGGTTCCTCAAAGAAATTTTTAATCAAAAATTGTTCCCATGTGTCTTTATTCTCCTTTAACTCTTTTTCAATCAAAATTTTTACAAGACCGTGGTGATATAGATGTGGTTCTACATCTCCTAAATGCTTCTGAACGGTTACAGACATTTTCTTCAAACTATTTAATAGAAAATATGGGAGATTGAGAGTTTGATTATCTAGAAAATTTATCAGCAATCTGGTATGGTACATATACATGGACCCAAAAAGGCCTTGACAGGTAATGAATTTTTGAACAACTAGCAGCAAAGTAGCCCATTCCTCTTTCAATGCATGAACAGGAATTCCTCTTTTAAAAATAGTTATGTCCATACCTTGGTTTCGTAAGATTATTCTCCAGGCTTCATCACTAATGATTTTATTCTTAAACCATCGTTCACCCTCTTGAGGAAGTTCTGTGGAAGTTGCTATAGATGCCTCGTTCACTACAAACTTAAGGTCTCCAATCTCTACTTCCAGGCCATTGAACGACCTTGCAAATGATTTTTTCACTTCCTTATGATAACCTCTGAACTTTTGGATAAACCGAAACCACATTGCTTTCTTGAATATATCCCTTACTTGCGGATATCCCTCCATGAATTTAGGTCCTTCTGGTTCTGCTCTTAGCAATTTACCCATCCTTCTTTCTGCTCTTCAAAATTTTTCCTACGTGAGGGTTTCAATGGAAGTAGAACGGCTGAATGCACGGAAATGAGCACAATGGCTGTAGGTAGATATCAGAGAGTGGGTATACAAGTTGTAGCATAACAGAGAATGAAATGGAGTGAAACGGAAAAGAGAGGGGTTTCGTGAGCACGACAGAGATACGGCTGTGAGATTAATAGAACAATAGGAGGAGTATAACACATCCGGCAGTGTTTTGAAATTTGGTGGCTGCAAAATAAATGTGAGCACGTTTAAACAAAGGCTATGGATTTATGCGGCTGTAAGAGGCTGTAGTCAAATCAACTACGTCTCATTGTCACCGCTGGAACATCGGAGTATGAGTGAAGAACGGGGGTTTAATTATGGGACCGTTTGAGAATGAATGCGAGAAGATCATATGGAGATCGTGAGAGGGTTACGGAGTTTGTCAATATAATCATTGCACATAATGGATGGAGCTTATGGTTTAGAACTATATAAAAATGTGTTTTAAATGCCATTTAAAATGAATTTTTACTCATACCTTGGAATCTTTGCCTTTTTTCTTGGTCTTCAATTAGTTTCTCCTCATTGATATCTTGAATGCTCCATGTCTTCATTTTTTGGTCCTCATACCTGCATTTTATTTCATGATTATGGAAATAACATCTGGCTGTACATTCTTTTGAAAACATAGTAGTAGCTGCGGAATCTGCTTCTGGCTGCGGAAACTGGTGTCAGCTGCGGAAACAGATGTCAGCTGCGGAAACTGACACAGCTATTATTTGGATGAATGAACATGAATGGATGACAAATGACTAGATGGAAATGGTCATGAAATTTTTTTTTATTGATGAAATGGAATGAAACAGATAAAATGAAGTGGAATGGAGTGAAATGAAGTGAAATGAAATGGAATGAAGTGGAATGGAATGGAGTGGGTGGTCACAAAACTTGTGAAATGAAAGAGAGATTTTTTTTTTTTTTTGGGAAAATATAGAGTGTCAGGTGTTCCTGATTTTCACCCTATATTTTCTGTATAAGACTGCCAATCAGTGATTGGTTTTTAGGCTTATACAATTATTATTATTTTTTTTCAATTGAAAGAACAAAAGCTAGGCTGGTGGAGAAGAAGAATTCTTCTGTACCAGCCTGATTACAGAATTTTCTTGAAACATTTTGACAAAATCCTCTTTTGAGAGTGGCTTATGATAAACTTTCAATCTGTGGCCATTCACAATAAGAGGAGTTTGAAACTCATCAATGGTCTTGATTCTTACCGCTCCATTGCTAAAGATCTTGTCAATCTCATATGGCCCAAGCCAATGAGTCTGAAATTTTCCTTGAAAATCTTTAAACTTGGAATCAAATAACAATTCCCAATCTCCTTCTTGAAACTTCTTCTCTTTGATGTACTTTTCATGCCATTTAGCTCTTTGATATTGAACTAGATCAGTTCTTAAAATTTCTTCTTGTCTGATCTCATCTAGCTCATTCAACTGCTCCATTCTATGCTTTTGGGCTTCTGATAAGTCCATCCCCAACTGAATTGCTATCTTGAAGGTCTTGACTTGGAACTAAATGGGGAGCAAGACTTCTTTCCCATAAACAAGTTCATAGGGAGAATGTCCTGTTGTATTTCTCCATGTAGTTCTGTAGGCCCACAAGGCTTCAGGAAGCCTTTCTGCCCAATCTCTTCTATGTAGATGAGCAGTTTTGGTGATGATACTTTCAAGAACTTTATTTGTGGACTCCACTTGACCATTTGCTTGCGGATGGTAAGGAGTAGATCTTCTGTGCTTGATTTTGTATTCTTCCATCAACTTCTCCACCAAATTGGATGTGAATTAGCTCCCCTGATCTGTCACAATTTCTCTTGGAACACCAAAGCGAGTAAAAATATCCTCATAAAGAAAATGAACAACTGAATTTTCAGTAGCAGATACTAATTCTTTGCTTCTACCCATGTAGTAACATAATCAGTACAAACCAATATATACTTCTTCTTTTTGTATGATGGATTAATAGGTCCAATGAAATCTAAAGCCCATTTTTCAAAGGGTTCAATGAGTACCTGTGTTTGCAATGGCATTTCATTTCAAAGGGTAGGTTTCCCTACTCTTTGGCAGCTGTCACACCTTTTGACATATTGTTTTGCATCTTTGAACATGGAAGGCCAATAATATCCTAAAGAGAGGATTTTATAGGTCATCCTTTTGTCTGCAAAGTGTCCGCCGCATGGTTCATCATGACATGCCTTAAGAATATCAGGCATTTCATCTTCCCTGACACATCTTCTGATCACAAGATCTGGCCCTGTTTTAAACAATTCGTTAGAAATCCATGAATATTTTGAACTCTCATGAATAATTTTTCGTTTTTCACTTGGAAATAAATGTGAAGGTAGTTTCCCTGTAACCAAATAGTTAGCAATATCTGCATACCAAGGAGTTTTAATAGTTACTGCAAACAAGTATTCATCAGGAAACTTATCCTCTACAGGAGAATATTCTTTAGTATTCTGAATCCTAGACAAGAAATCAGCTATTGTATTTTGTTTTCCTAGTCTATCCAACACAGTAATATTGAATTCTTGCAAAAGTAAGAGCCATCTTGTCACTCTGCCATTAGAAACAGGTTTGTTCATTAAATATCTAATTGCAGAATGGTCAGTATGAATAAAAGTTTCATAGCCTGTTATGTAATGTCTAAACTTATTAATTGCATGAACAACAGCTAAAAACTCTTTTTCAGTCACAGTATAGTTCAACTCTGTGGGAGTCAAATTTTTACTGGTATAATAAATGGCATAAGGAACTAAATATTTTTGACCCAACATAGCTCCTAGAGCTGTATCTGAAGCATCCGTAGAAATATGGAAAGGGAGTTTCCAATTTGGTCCTCTCAAGATAGGTGCTTCAGATATTCTTGTTTTCAAAGTTTCAAAGGCTGATTGACAATCAGGATCCCATTTAAATTCACGGTCTTTTGTAAGCAATTTGAAGAGTGGAGATGCTATTTTAGTGAAGTTTTCTATAAATCTTCTATAGTAACCAGTAAATCCTAGAAAACTTCTAACATCTCTTTGACAATTTGGAATAGGCAACTTGGATATGACTTCAACTTTTGATCTATCAACCTTAATCCCATCTCTTGAAATATGATGTCCTAAAACAATCCCTTCAATAAACATCATAAAGCATTTTTCATGGCTTAATGAAAGGTTTGTTTCTTTACATCTTATAAGAAATTTTTCCAAATTTTCTAATGCCTCTTCAAATGAATTACCATAAACTGTAAAATCATCCATATAAACCTCTACACAATCATGGATTAGATTAGAAAAAATTCCTAGTACTTCTCTTTGGAATGTTGCAGGTGCATTACATAACCCAAAAGGAAGTACTCAGTAGGCAAAATTTCTCCATGGACAAGTAAATGTGGTCTTATCTTGATCTTCAGGTGCTACCTGAATTTGATTATAGCCACTAAAACCATCCAAAAATGAAAAGTGATTTTTATCTGCTAATGTATCTAATACTTGATTGATAAAAGGCAAAGGAAAGTGATCCTTCAAAGTTGCTTTGTTCAATTCCCTGTAATCAATGCATACCCTCCATTTACCATTATTTTTAGGTACTATAACCAGAGGAGAAACCCATCGGCTATCTAAAATTGGATAAATGAAGTTTACATTGAGTAGTTTTTTAGAGCTCTTCTTTCACTATCTCCCTAAGATTTGGATTCATCCTTCTTTGAGGTTGTCTGATTGGTCTATTGTTTTCCTCAATATAGATATGATGGATGCAAGTCTTAGGATCAATACCTTTCATGTCAGTATACTCCCATACAAATGCAGTAGAATGCTTTTGCAAGATTTTGGTTAGTTCTTCTTGTTGTGACTTTTCCAAATATTTGTTGATATTAAATGTTTTTCCTGGAAAAATCTCAATAGTAGAACTACCAAACTCTTCCATAGAGTAAAGAGAAATTTGTCTTGATGATAAATATTCTATGTCAGATTCCAACTGAAATTGCGTGGGGTCATATTCTGAAGATGTATCAAAATTTTCTAATGTGTTCAGAATTTGACTATCCTCACTGATTTCAGATATGGTAAAGACAAGTTGTATAGTGTCCTCATCATCAACCCATTCATTGTCTCCTACTTCTGTTATTACTTTTGCTGGAGGATACAAATTTAATTTCTTTGTCGAATTACCATTAGAAATGTACATATCCCTAGATCTACAACTAATAAAAGCATCAGTTGTGGATAGCCAAGGTCTTCCTAAGATAAGTGGGTGCCCTCCTAGATTACTCTTGGGAGTCAAAATCATAAAATCTACTGGATATTCCCAAGAATCTAAGGAGACTGAAATATCTTCTAATACACCATCTGGTTTAATAATTGATCGATATGCAAGTTGCAGTAAAGTAGGTGTAAAAAGAAGGTTAGGAATTTTTAGCTGGTCCATAGTCTATCTACTCATAATGTTGATAGCAGCCCCTAAGTCAATCAATGTGTTTGGAATTTCTATCCCATTTATATGTGTCTTGACAACTGGACTTCCTGGATCTACATACTTCTGCATGGTGATTTTTCCCATCATGATATCTACAATTTTTCCTACCAGGTGGATTCTTCTTGTGTCTTTTAGTTTCCTTCCTGGTCTTTTGAAACTCAACTCCTTTATTGTTTTTGCTAGAATAGGAATCTCTCGAATGGCTTGTAGCAAGGGAATCTTGATACAAACGTTCTTCAATTCATCTAGAAAATCATAGTTAGGCAACAAGATTTGTTTTTCCACCCCCTTGTCAATTTGTAGTCTTTCGGGAAAAGGAGGTGTAGATGAAGATGCAGGTTGCTCAACTATAGGAGTTGTGGGTGTTAACTTTTCTTTTTATTTTTGAATGTTTGAATTTTGAAGAGATGCTTCCTCAGAACCCTCATTGATTTTAAGAGAGTCCTCCTCAGAGGTATCTTGTTCTTGAATATCTATAGAAGGTTTTTCTAAAACTCTACTAGATCTGAGTTGTACATCATTGAGAGGAACAATCATATAGGTAGGAAATTGTTGTCCTTCTACCATGTAAGTGTTCTGAGGATTTTTATTGTTAGGATTTGGCAATGGCTGAGCTGGAAGTTGATTTGTCTTTTGTTGGTATGGGAGCATGAGTTGAGGATTTGGATTTTGTTGAGAAGGTTGTTGTTGTGGAAATGGCATTGAGAGTTGTGGATTTGGGTTTGGAAGTTGTGGAGCTTGTTGATTTTGAAAAAATGGAGGATATTGATAAAATTGAGAAAATCTCCCATAAGGATTTTGCATCCCTTGTACCCATGGCTGATATGGATTTTGATGTTGGGGCCAAGGTTGTTTCCAAGGATTCCAATTTGGTGGGGTTTAAAGATTCATAGGGTTGTTAAACCCTTGAGTTTTTTGTCCCTGCCAAGGTCTTCTTGCAACAAAACAGAGAGATTCTACTGAATTTGGGTATTCTTGAAAAACATCTTTGAGTCCAGGAATTGAAGGACAATCCTTGATCTCATGATTCTATGAGAAAATCATACATGTTTCTACAACTTTTGCATCCAAGGGACATTCCCTTAAAGCATGTTTCTTCCTACATTTCGGACAAAAGATGGTGAAAGCATTTGTTTCTGCTTTCTGCTTGTTTTGGATTTTAAGGGTGTCTAGTTGTTCACTAAGGCTCCCTAAGATATTAGTTTTGAATTCATCAGGCATGTTACCAATCTCTGCCCTACTTACTGATCCAGTTGCAGATTTATTAGCCCTAATAAGAGAAGGATCCCTAGGCCCTTTTCCTGTTTTATGTTTTCCTCTTGAGAGATGGACACATAGTTCTATTATGTCACGAAGTGGAAGTTGAGAAATTTCTCCTTTCCCCATCATGTTTAAAATATCTATCCATTCATCTCTAATGGATTTTAATATGAGGGCTTTCAAGGTTTCATCATCTAAGTTTCTCATCTTTGCTCTTTTCAAGTTGTATTGAAATCTTTCAAGTAAATCCTCCAAGTTTTCGTCTTCTTTTTGCATCATTTGAAATACCTCATCCTTGTGATTGGTGGGCATACAATAGTCCAAGTATCTATCCAAAAATGTTTGTTTCATATCATTCCAAGTCCTAATAGATTTAGTAGTTAATCCCATGAACCATTTCAAAGCATCTCCCTTCAAAGTTGAAGGAAATAGTTTGAGTTTTTGAGAGTCTTCCATATAGTCATAGGTTCAGCACATGACTTCGAACTCAAACAGAAATGTTTCAGGATCCTCACTTCGAAATCCATAAAAGTTAGGGAGGACAGATGGTGAGATATTTTTCATTGTTGTATGAGTTTCCTCATCAACTATAGGGAATCCAAAAAAGTTATCTCCTTCCCTATTTCTTCCATTATTATCTTCACCATTGTTGTCTCCATTGTTTCCTCCTCCTCTACCTCTACCTCTACCTCCAAATCCATATATTATTTCCTCTGCCATGATAGTTTCTTTAAAGTCCTTAAATTCCTCTGGTTCTTCTATCAAGGGAGGATGAGAGAGTGTCTCTTTGTTTTCTAAATGGGATATAGTAGGTGGTATAGAAGAATCCTCTAATTCAGCTGTTCCTTGAATTCCAAAAATCTCAAGGCTAGGAGTAGATGGTGGTGATTCTTGTCTATGCCTTGAAGAAGATGGAGTTGTAAAAATCGAACTCTTGGCTTTAGCTATAAACCTTCCCCTAGAATCTCTTGCTCTATGCATGTCATTTTTTTTATTTTTATTTTTAAAGTTGGGCTAATAATTCTCTTTCTGATCTTCCAGATCACGCTAGGTGCAAGAAGAGAGCATACTTAAGAAATTACTAAACCAATAACTCTCTTTTCTGATCCTCCAGATCACACTAGGTGCAAGAGGAGAGCATACTTCAAGAAGTTATCAAGTTTTCCCTTCTTTTATTATTTTGTTTTTTTTGTTTTTTAAGAAATTGGCTACCTAGTTACACTTCCCCGGCAACGGTGCCAAAATTTTTGGTCAATCTAGTGTATCCTAAATTGCTACATTAATTTATCAATCCGAGATTCGTAAGCTGATGAAGTGCGGCGCACTATATGTGCAAGATAACCTATTTCTTAACTTTTTGTCGTTTTTGGTTTTCTAATGTGAGATGGAAATTCTAAAATAAAAACAAGTATGGTTATGATTGTTCAAGGAAATGATATCCTCTATAATGATTTACCAACTTGAAACTTAAAAATGAATTTGAAACATACAATGACAAAACTTGAAAGGAAATGAAAATGTGCTGCTGAAATGAAAATGTGCTGCTAGTCTAATAAATCAAACAGTGAACTATTGAGCATGAAAACCAAACTATCCTTGCTGTTGTCTAAACAAAAAAGAAACTATGCTAAAAGAAATCCAAAAGTTGCAACAAAGTAAATCTAAATCAAATTACATCAACTTATCTTCTGATCCCTCATCATTAGTCCAGCTATGATTTTTGGAGGTAACCATAAACAACTTGAGTAACCTGAGATATAACTTGCAGAAAGTAAACTAATATCAAACTACACATTCATAATTCAATCCCTCACCATCAGTCTAGCTGTGGCTTTCGGAGGTAACTGAAGATGTCATGAGCAATTTAATATTTCTAACTTGCAGAAAGTAAACTAATATCAAACTACACATTCATAATTCAATCCCTCACCATCAGTCAAGCTGTGGCTTTCGAAGGTAACTAAAGATGTCATGAGAAATTTAATATATCTAATTTGCAGAAAGTAAACTAATATCAAACCATACATTCATACTTCAATCCCTCACCATCAGTCCAGCTGTGGCTTTCGGAGGTAACTGAAAATGACATGAACAATTTGATATATCTAAATCTAACTACTGAAACAAAAGTGCAAGACTGAAATAAACAAAGTAGTACGGAAATTAAACAGAAAATAGGAAAAGTAAATTAGCAGCAGAACAATATTAATTCCATGTCATTAGTCAAAAAGTTATGCAAATGCCTGGGCTGTCTATTTATAACCTGAAACAAGAACACTGATCAATTAAAAATAACATAAAACATGAAAGACAGAAGTAAAATGTAAAGCATGAAAGATTATAAACATAAATGAAGCATATATACCATGAAAGATGCAATGTATAAACACATGAATGAATTATGGCACAATGAGCTTAAAGAAGTAAAACAAGAACTATACAATAATGCACAAAATCTCAACGTGTGCAGGGGTCCTCTACACCGGCCTTGGCAACAATCTTCAAGTGCGAATTACGCTTGGAAACAGAGTCTTCTTATATATTAAAATGCAGTCATAACAGAAAGGTGATATTACGGCACAGTGGCAACGTAATTACATTAGAGAGCTATCTAGCAGCTAATGGAGACTAATAAAAAAACTAACTCTTATGCGTATGCAAACACGTCATTTATAACTGAAGATGATGTAACTAATTTCCTAAAGTTTATGCTGATGGAGAACACGTAAACCATTACGTCCAAAGATCTAGGATCATGGCCGCGTTGAGGAGCAAATCTATGAAGAGTGGATGTTTGAATTCGGCTTATGGAGCCATGTACAGGTGTTCATTTGTCTCCCGCAGTTCAGAAACGGTCATATAAATCTCCACGTGACGAGAAACCGAGTCCTGTCACCATGGGACTCTACGGTTGACTTCCACTTGGCCACCTTTGACCGCAGCCTCCCTAGATGAATTTTCCCGAGCCAATAGGAAACGATCCATGTCCACGTCATTTCTGACTTGCCCATGTGGCTCGTTTTACCTGAAGACACCTATAACATAGAGTTTCACAAAATGGCTGCGGAAAGTTGCAGCAGCTACGGAAAGTGGCAAGATTCCGCAGCTAAATGAGAAAAATCTAAATCAAATAGCAGACACAAAACTATAGTTAAAAACCATTTTAGATGCTCTTTTGCAATTAATATACAATGATATTGACAACTTGGGAGGTTCAAGTGAATGAAAAAGGTATAGAAAGGTGTATGGAAAAGATGCAGATTTGAGACTCAACAGCAGTATTAGCAGAGTCATAGTTTCCAAGAGGGGGAGTGGTACTCTCCCCTCCCATTGGGGTAGCCATTAATGAATTGCAGGGTCATAAGGTATTGAATCGCTATGAGGAACACATGAAGCCAACATTAGAGTGAGTAAGAGCCCTGACGGGTCCCGTTGAAGAGTTGCTGAAACCCTAGGATTCCATGGGGGAGGCTTCGGCCCAGCGCAGAAAAATTCTTCCACCAAAGCAAAAGGTATTGGTTAAAAGCGTATCAGTGAAAACATCAACTTTGATTATGTTGAATTATACCAGCCTCTAGCATTTTTGTAACCATGCTTTCAATCTCACTCTTGTGGGCATAAGGATATATGTAAGGCTTTATGTTTAGAGGAACACTTACTAGAATCAAATGAATAGCATGATCATGATCACGAATAGCTGGGAAGACTTTGAAAGTATCATACACCTCATAATTATTGTCAAATAATTTTTAGAGATGTGGAGAAATATATGATTTCGATGTTTGAACCTCTAGTGAGCATAATTGTGCTATTACACCTCGTTGTTATTTCTTTAGAAGATTTTTCATGAAATTAGATTTTACTATATTTCATGGTTTCCCAGCGATACTCTGTAATTCAACTTCCTTTCCGTCCCAAAAAAAATTCAAGAAATGCTCTTGGAAATTAGAAGCTATCATCCCCAAATATTGTAACCATTGGACTCATATTACAACATCAACACCACCCATTGGACTGGAATGCGTTGGACTATTCAATACATATTCCCTCATGGTTACATTTATATTATGGCACTTTCTAGAGAAATTTATAGTTCCTCCATTTGCAGCCATCGCTTGACACTATGGTGTTGGATATAGGAAGAAATTCAATTCCTTGGCTATCTTACAATGAATAAAATTATGGGTACTACCTGTTAGGTCTCTGTAATAAGCAATATTGGCAAAGTCCGATCACAGAGTTAACATCATTTCAACCAACTTTGGGATTCTAGGATCTAGCCCTCCTGAATCCGGAGAGGGATCTCTCCAATATGTACAAAGATGGATATTGTCTTTGAAAGCTTAGGGTAATGATATTAGGCTAGTTATGAGGTCCACGGGTTTTGTTTGGTATTTTCAGATGATTGAACATAATTTCTGTCTGAGGCAGAAAGATCTATATGCAAATAGGTTCAAAGGTGAGAAGTTGCAAGCAAAAGAGTAAGCTTCGATCAATAAGAAAGATGATGGCAAGTTTTCAATCCATTGGGCTATGGAGTCATAAGAGGATTTAATTGAAACATTCAGGTTCAAGAGTTATCTATGGGGCAAGTCATCTATGCCTAAGGATCTCTTTAAATTTTGATTTATGGAATGGAATGATACAATAAGAAAAGGAAAGGACAGATGCAGAACAAAGAGCTGCTCGGGATCTGGTAAGTACTTTCAAACTAGCCAGCCTTTGACCAAGCACTTAAGAGAAACATAGAAGAAAACTAGGATTTGGTAAGTACTTTGAAACTATCCAGCCTTTGATACACTTCCAATAGAATACATATAAAAACAAAGGGAAACTTGAAGGCAACTTTTGGAGTAGAAACTAGCGGGCTGGGCTCACCATAATCCTCTCCTAGCTCTTCTTTACTTAGTTACTTCCAAGACGATCACATAGATAACACAAAATGGCCTAAGATCTGATAAGTACTTCGAAACTAGTCAGCTTTTAACACATCCTAAGGGAAACAATCAAATAGTTGAGCAAACAGGAAAGGGACTCAGGGCTAACCTTGATTTCCTCAATTCATCCTCACACAACATCTTTTGAAAGTAACATTTAAAAATAACATTCAGCAGTGACAAAAGGATGAGGGAATGCCAGCCTCCGTGTACTTAGACTGAATTAAATCATTTTCAAATAACACAGTTGAAAGAAAACATTTAGATAAATATTTCTTAGCCAGAGAAGGTTACTGATATACAGTAGGTCCTAACCCTGTTTAAACTATTTTTTACATTGGAAAATGAAACAAATTGAAAATAGAAACAAAATACAAGTTACAGTGAGAATAACATCACCATCAGCATAGACCAGGATCCCATAAATCATCTTGTATTGATGCTTCAAACCGGTTACAATCTTCAGATCCAATGTTTTAATCCATCTCTCTTCACAACCTAACCTATCTGCTACAAGCAGAGCTCCAAGAGCCGATGAAACCACTATTTACAGTCAAGAGTTTTCAGCTCAGTTACATAGAATGCTTCAGCAATTACATTGAAAACCAACTAATCCAACCCCTCACTCATCTTCTACTGAAGTATTTATAGAAGAATGAGGAGGTGAGATCTGATAAAAAGATCTCAAGTACAATTAATGCAGAATGAAGACTTCTCGGCCTTTTGAAAGGCTCGAGGGAGAAATTTACAGGTGGATCACTACATTAACTATGTTTACACTTATGAAGTAAGCTCGGAGGGAGCTTTGTTTGACATTTGAGGCTCTACGTACTGTTAGGGTTACTCTGCACACATTCTATCATTAATTTTGAGGCAGAAATAACTTCTTTGGCTGCTTCGAGGCAAAATATCTGATTTAGTTCAATAAATTCAGCCTATGATTGAGCATTTGAAGCAATAGGTGGCACTGTGGTGGTTGAGGAATCAATTTGCCTCAAAGTATGGCGGTGGAGGCAATATGTCTGATGAACACTTTAGGTTTTCTTTTAAACTGTGTTTTAGATTGGGGATTAGGCTTTTGATAACTGTTTTAGCCGTAATCCCCGTAAAAACTGTCTTCAATCTTCATCTGCTGTGCTTTGTCTTCAAAAACTGATACTCTTTCTCTGCGTTGATTTTGACGGTATTCTTCAAGCTTTACAGGGATGCATGGCAACCAAGGCTCATGAAACCTTGTTGATAACATTGTTCTTCACCCTACGGTCGATCCTCTGGATAAATCGAAAGAACGGGAGTCGTCACCCTTGTCTTTCAGATTTTCCTAAAATACAACGAAAGAACCTTAAAACCTACAAAATACAAACAAAATGAGAAAATTCTGCGTTATATGGACCAATCTACATTGGAGGGCGTGCGGGAAAACGAAGCAATCGAAACCGCTGATCGTATTACGATCAATGGTCGGGAGTGTTCTGAAAAGTCAGCGGAGAAAAAAAGGGGGATTGTACGATGGAATCGGGATTTTGTATAAGAACTGTCGATCTACAGAGACCGATGGTGGAGATCGGTTTTCGAATGCGCTGGGGGAAGTTAACGGGTGGGCAAGTCCGTTAAAGGTCGAGCGGATGAGGCGATCGGCAACCGTCAGATGGGAGGGCCCAGATCCGACGGTGGAGGTGGATCCCGCTGTGGGGTTATGGTACAATATATAACGCATGGACGAAGTGAACATACGGTGGTTTTGGAATAGGGAGGAGGACACGTGTCGGCCGGCATATGGAATTGCTAGCCAATGGGATAAAACCGCCACCCGACGAAAAGTGGTGTGGGATGAAAACCACGGTTTTTGAAAACGGGCGCGGGGGAGGGGGGTCCACCAGGTGGGGCTCGCTCCGCTCCATCAGATCTGGGGAGCAGATCGACGGCAGGGAAGGACTTGGGGCAATAACACACGTGTTTTAATATTTCACGCCAAAACCTTATAACAGACGGGTTTTCGAATGTTCAGAGGAAAAAGGACGGAGAGGGGTTCCATTTTGGCTTGGCGCCTTAAGACTGAGCGGTCGGTCCTGGCGCTCGGGTATGTGGAGGAAGAAAAGGAAGGGGGCTTAGCCTGAGGGGCCTAAGCCTAACGCATAAAAACATGTGCTTTGTATGGTTTTCCAAAGAATTTCGAAAGGAAAGATAATTCCGATAAGGTTAAAAAATGGGTTTTTAACCTTGGGAAATGAGATTAATGAAGGGATAAGGAATAACATACGGTTTTGTGGGGTTTTTATGAAGAAAAGGAAATTGGAGAATGAAGGTAAGATGGAAGAAAGGGAGGGAAGAGGATGCAACAGTACTTGTCTAGGATTTTTATGGAATATCAGAGGCTGGGAGAAGGAAAAGTATGAAGAACCAACCAGCAGTTTACGATTTTACCGACAGACTTCAAGCACCAACAACTTTCAGGACTGGAATTTGTTTCTTGAAGGCTGCACAGAAAATTTAGCCACCAGTTGATATAATGGAAAAATATAGGTGGCTAATAGTGGCTCCACTTGGGGATGGTGCCTTCTTGAAGGCATCAAGAATTCAGACTTGATTTCTCTGGGATGCTGACTGGTGCCTTATCCATTGGGCTGCTCTTCTCTGATTGAATGATCTAACAGCCATGAAAAACAATGGATGTTTCATCAAAAAGCTTTCTACCTACCCAATCCTACAAATCTAACATTTTTTCTTCATCAGAGTGCACTTGGATTGGCAAACTCTATTCACAACATTTTATTCTTTTGAAAGCAGGAAACCTAATATATTTCTACTCCTTATTTCTCCCTGAACTCAGATTGAACAGTTGAGCTCAGATATTTCTCTACCTAATCTATTGTCTGTTGGGATTAAACTGTCCAACAGAATTTCATTCTCTAAATTCTACAACAAAAATTTAAGAACAGTCAATTCAAGATTAAGCTGTTTGAGTTGCTGTGATCTATGGCATAAAAACAAGATGCACATAGATTATCATTTGCAGAAATTTAACATAAAAAATTGAAGGCTTAAGATCTGAAAGCTTGTTATTATGGCCTTCTCTCTTCTTTTCATAGCTCTGATTTTTCTTTTTTCTGTGAGCTATCTCTTCCTTGATATCTGATTCAGATTTTGGGCAATTTAGAACCAGTTTTTCTCTTTTATGACTTAGAAAATAAAATAGTTTTGAGTCATCTCTCTTTGGAAACTTTGGTTCAGATTTTAAGTTTGTTTGAACCTTAATTTCTATCCTAATCTATCTACTGATGATCCAAGATTAAACAGTTTGGCAAGTCAAATTCGCTACCCTATTAGCAGAAAATTGAAAGCTAATTAGTCAAGATTAAACAGTTTGACAAATTAGAAGTGTGATTTGAGGAGTGGCATTTGAGCTTGCACACTTTCAGATTTATTTCTCTTTTTGGCATGGGGCTGTGGCTTTCTTGTTTTTATTTCTGCCCTCTTTTCATTTTTTCTCTGTTTTTGTATTGTTTGATTTTTCACAACTTTGAATGCAATGGTGGATGAAATATTCACAATGGAAAAAGAAAAATAAAAAGGCTGCAGAACACAAAATGGTTTTAAGAAAGGTAATGCTTAAGCATCGTGCCATTGACAAGACCCCCAAACAAATTTGTTCCATTCAGCTCTTGTAAGAAGAATGCATTGTTTCCAGCAACTGACTGAATAGAGTAAGGGCCAAGCCATAGATTGTCAAATTTACCATGCTTTCCCTTGTCTTCCCTCTTTGAGTCCCACTTTAAAACTTTGTCTCCAACCTTGAAACTGCTAGCCTTTGTTCTTCTATCAAATATCTTCTTGATATTGTCTTGTTTCTGCAATGCTTTATTATACACTTCCTCTCTGGTTTGCTGAAGATGAATGGTCTGATTTATCCTTCTGATTATGTCATTTTCTTCAGTCTGCAACTCTTGAATTAACTTCATAACTGGTAAACCGAGGCTGTTAGGAAAAATTGCATCTGTACCATACACAAGCTGGAAGGGTGACATACCAATGGATTTCTTCAATGTTAATTTGTCAGCCCAAAGTGCATGGATGAGCTTTGTGTGCCAAGACTTCTTGTTGTCCTCTAACAGTTTCTTTATTATATTCACTAAGCTTTTGTTGGAAGATTGTGCAAGTCCATTACCTTGAGGGTAATAGGCTATGGAGGGTCCCAATGTTATCTGGTACTTGTGACAGACTTCCACCATTTTCTTTGATCCAAATGCTGCTGCATTATCTGTGATGATCTTGGTAGGACAACCAAATCTGGAAAGAATATTTGTTTCTATGAATTTTATGATAACCAAATCATTGGCCTGCCTACTAGGAACGACTTCTATCCACTTAGTGAAATATTCTGTGGCGGTAAGAATCCACCTGTGCTGGGCAGAGGAAGGTGGATGGATTTCTCCTATGAATTCAAGTCCCCATTGTTGAAAAGAAGCTTCAACAGTAATTGGATGCAGAGGAAGGGGTAATAATTTTCTCTTGCCCTCAAACAATTGGCATTTATGGCAAGTAGTGGTCATCTTATGAACATCAGGAAAAGAGTGGGCCAATAGAAACCAACCCTCAAAATTTTTTTGGCTGTTGACTTCCAGTACAAATGGCCTCCACACTCTCCTTCATGGAATTCATGCTTAATTTTTTCTGCATCAAACTCAGGCAAAAATTTAAGCAATATGCTACTTGCATTTTTATAATAAAGACATTTATCAATAATGCAATAGTTTACAGCTTTTAACTTTAGGAATCTTGCCTTTGTTTTGGACAAACCAGGAGGTGTATTCAGATTAAGAAAAACATAAACATTATCAGCGTACCAGGGAGAATTCATAAAATGATCTTCAACAACAGGAGTTGAGAGTTCTTCTTGGTTATCTAAAGCATCGATCATATTAATATCAAGAAGTTCACAATTTGATTCAGCCATTAATTTAGCTAGACCTTGGCCTTTGATGAGCTTAGTGGGTTTTATCTCTAAATCATATTCAAGAATAATAGCAATCCACTTACCTCTTTTACCATCTGGGTCCTGTGTTAGAATGTCCTTAACAACTGAATTTGGGACAAAAGCAATGATGTGTGAGTGGAGGATGTATACTCTAAAGTCCTTTAAAGCCTTAACTAAAGCACAAGCTTGCTTTTCCATGATGTTATACTTCAAAGGGGCATCCCTTAATGCCTTGCTAAAGAATGCAATGGGCTGCTCTTGTCCTTGTGGATTTTTCTGTAAAAGGACAGCAGCTATGGTATGTTCTGATGCAAATGAGAAGATATAATTTTTTTTTGAAAAATCAGGACTTATGAGAACCAGTGTTTTGGTTAACGCTTGTTTCACCAGCTCAAAGGATGTCTTTGCTTCCAAGGTCCATTTTATCCCTTGCTCCTTCTTCAACATGTTTGTGATATTTCTAAGGAGCTCTGCCAAGTTAGGGATGAACCTTCTCAAAAAGTTAATCTTTCCAATGAAAGATTGCAACTCCTTGATATTTCGAGGATGAGAGATTTGCAATATAGCCTCAATCCTCTTTGGATCTATCTTTATACCCTCCTCTGAAATAATGTGTCCAAGAAGCTTACCTTATTGGAGACCAAATAGTGTCTTCTTAGGGTTTAAAGATATCCCAAACTTTCTGCACTTCTCGAAAATTTTTCTCAAATGTTCTAAGTGTTCTTCATCTATTTTTGAAAACACAGTTACATCATCAAGATAGATAATGATGAAGAAGCCCAATTCTTCTGAGAATGCTATGTCCATGGCTCTCTGAAAGGTTGCTCCAGCATTCATTAGACCAAAAGGAATTTTCACATACATGAAAGTGCCCCATGGTGTAGTAAACGCTGTCTTTAATTGATCATCAGGGTGGACTAAGACTTGGTTATACCCTGAATAGCCATCTAGCAAATAAATTCTTTTAGACCCCACCACCCTTTGCAAAATATGATCCATTTTGGGTAAAGGGTAGTTGTCTTTCAATGAAGCTTTGTTTAAATTTCTGAAGTCTATACAAAGCCTGATTTCTCCAGACTTCTTCCTAACTGACACGAGATTAGATACCCACTCAGAATATCTAATAGGGACAATAATACCAGCATCGTGCATCTTCATGATTTCTTTCTTAACCAATGGGAACTGGACAGGGTTTATTCTGCGCAGTTTCTGTTTGAATGGTTTTTGGTTCTCTTTAAGAGGAATTTTGTGTTGTATTATTTTAGTGTCATAGGATTTAAGATCTTCATAACTCCATGCAAAAACATCAGAAAAATCTTTGAATAGCTCTATGTATTTGAGTTTAATGTGAGCTGGAAAAGTTTTGGACAGTTTTATCATTTTCGGTTTTTCCTCACTGCCTATATTGCACTCCTCTACTTCAGTCTCTACAGGTTCCTGTTTTGGTTTATTGGCCACATCGTTAAAATCAAACAATTCTTCTTGAGGGGCCAAACCCTTGGGCAAACTATCATCCTTAGAATGCAGAGTTTCCAATTCCTCTGTTTCAGATTTTTCACTCCATTCTGTTTGGTTTGTAAGTTTGCTAGTTTGAAGGTTAATGTCTATAAGCTCAGGAGACGGTTCTTCTTCACCAAGAAAATTTTCTTCACTGCAATCTGTATCATAATCTGAATCTGAACTATGGAGTTCAAATTCATTTCTAAATTGCATGAAGTCTTCTATTTGTTTATCTCCGTCAAACACCTACCAATATTTCTTATTATTCGGGACAGCTGGTCTGAATTTTATCTGAGACGTGTCATCATATAGTATTGGGCAGGTTCTAGCAGCAAAGGCTAAATTGTGGGCTGCAATATTTCTTTTCCTCTGGACAAAATTCAGGTTGGACTCCTCAAATGTTTTCAAAAGATCCATGAAATCATTTCGGTAGGCCCTAAGTCTGGGGTGATTTGCATTATACTCCCCATTAACTTGCCTAATGATTAATTCGGAATCGCCATATACATTGATTCTCTTGGCACCTAACTTTTTCAGTAAATGTAAGCCTAAGAGCAGGGATTCATACTCTGCTATGTTGTTGGAACACTGAAAGTTTAATTTACATGAAATACATTCTGTATGATTGTTTTCAGTGTTAGTGATCCAGACACCTGCACCAGCATTCGTTCTGGTGCATGACCCATCAAAATACATAGTCCATAGAGGAACATTTTCAGTTTTATTATTTTGGTGTATCTCCTTTATATAATTTGATTCCTCAAGTTTTTCATCGGGTTGAGGATCGTCTTCTTGACTGTCAAGTTTTAAGTTTAATGGATTGATGACTTGCAGTTCAAGACCTGTGTTTAGTTTGCTACGATTTTTAGACACAATAGACTGTTTCGGCAGTTCAGCGTTGTATTCCTCTTCCTCCGTTTCATCCATTGATTCTGTTGAAATGATTTGTTCTGTAAGTGTTTCATCATTAAACATGATAAAAGAATCAAGGATCGTGTTTACAGCATACAAAGGAGAGTTTTGAGGCTGGTCTTGACTTGTCACTGTGTACTGCATGTGGGTTTCCCTGTAAAGTCTTCTAGTCTGATTAAAAATAGGGATAGTCGCATAGGTCATGTCCATTTGCATAGTTCCCTGTAACTTAGGCCCCCAAGATCTTGATAAAAGCATTCCATACTTTGGGGGTACATCAGCCACGACAACATCCATGACCAAACATTTGGCTGGAATCTGGGCTAAGTTAACACAGAGATCTTTTATCAATCCTAGACATTTAACTCTGCTTGAGTCAAAGGAGTACAAGTTTTTGTAAGGTCTGGTAATTTCAAGACCCAGGCTTTCCATTACAGCTTTTGGCATTAAATTATGGGAAGCGCCTGAGTCATGCATAGCATTGTGCAGAATTTTATCATGAATGGTTAAGCTTACGTAAAATGGAGGGACAGGACCTTCTTGAAACTTTCCTTCAATCTTTGGACCAAAAATAAGCTCTGGTTGGTCATCATTAAGATTGAGTGAATCTTCATTATCTTCTAAGTTCAAAGTTTTCAAAATTTTGGACCTATATACATGTTGGGCAGCTAACTCAGTCAAAGGAACAGAAATTTTGATCTTTGAAATTTCTTGTTCCAGGCTAAAAAGGTTTTGACTCTTTAAAGCATTGATTTCAGCCTTGTTTACTGCCACTTTATCAGCAATAACAACTTGCAGATTTGTTTTATCTATAGTTGGAAAAGTTGTTTTACCAGGAGTACTAGCCGGGGTGTTAGTACTGCTAATGTTTGCACTCCGCTTTTCAATATTTTGAGTGTCTTTCTCTTTACCACTACCAGAATTAACAGCCATCGTTTTATGTTTTTGTTTGATTGTCTTCGACTGGGTTGTAGCGCTGTTTTGAGAAGGTTTTTCAGAGGTTTTATTGTTGGGGATTTTTTGATTAGATTTTCTTTTGAGTTCATATTCCTTTGAAGGTTCTATGACAGCGTTTTCCATGTTCTGATAATAATTTTCATTATCATCTCTTTTGTCATCGTAAGGTGTGTAAAGGCCTTGTTTTTTATCATAATGAATTTCGAAGCTATCATCATCTACCCCAAATAAGTTTATATCATCCTCCTCTGTTATTTTTTCTGTTTGCTCAACCTCACTTAAAAATTTTTGATGAAAGGGAGGAGTGATGTGTTGATCATCTTCCCGGGGTCTATTTGGAGGCCGATTTCTTCTAATATTTTGATTCTGGCTTTGGTTTCTGTTTTGAGGAGTGTTTTGATTTAGAATTTCTTGTGCTCTCTCCAGGATGCTCATTTTCTTCATCATTTCTTCCATCATTCTTTCCATCTTCGAGCTTGAAGTAGAAGGGGTGGATTCCACTCTAAAGGATACTCTCTTTTCAGCTTTCATCCTTGCTCTCTTCTCCATTAAGTTTACTTCCACAGAAAGGGCACCTCTTTGCATATCTTCCAGGGTTGCAAAGACTCTTTCTCTGAGTGAATATGTCATGTCAGGATCAAACCCTTTAGGAAATTTGTTTAAAGCTGAGCTCTGAGGAGGTTTGAGTTCAGGGGAGAGTGCATTATACACACTGTTAAATCTGGTACAATAAGCTTGTACACTTTCCCCAGGGTTCCTATGGAGATTGTTATAGTCGGAAAGGACTTGGAGAGGATTCTTTCTTACTTCCCATTTGTTTAAGAATGTTTTATGGAAGCCTTGGAGATCATTAATACTGTGGGGGGCTAAACCTTTGAACCATTTTCTTGCTTCTCCCCCCAAACTTTGAGCAAATAGTCTAAGTTTGACAGAATCATCATCAATTTCATTTATGTCAAAGTAGTCATTCATCTTGTCCACATGTTGAGATGCTGTTATAGTATTTCTAGAATCATATAAAGGAATTTTGGACTGATAGTCCTGTGGAAGATTGACTAATGGTACAGGAAGGACTAAGGGAGCATACCATGCTGCCATGATACGTGGTGGATTTACAAGAGGAGGTGTGGGTTGAAGTGGAGTGGTTTTAATAGTGGATGATGGGTGAACAGAAGTGGATGGAACAACAGTAGATTTCTGAGCTGATCTTGGATGAGAGGCACCTAAATTGTGAAGGAAATGTAAATCAGGAGGTGTTGTTTCTCTGCCACCAGGATGTTCACTTGTTTCAGGAGATGAAAGTGAAGACTCAGAGTCTAATTGGATTATATCATCAAATGACCTAGTCCTAAATGGATTCACTAAGTCAGCTTGTGATTGTTGCAGAGCTGAAAGATTTTCAGGGACTGAAATAGCTCTCAAGGGTGATCTGAAAACAGTTAATAATTTAACCTTAGGAGACTTCCAAAGGATACTTTCTGGATTATCAACTATCTCAGGTGGGTTAGGGTCTGGATGGGCTCTAGTGTGAATATTTTTAGAAGCCACTATGCTATGTTTTTTAGACCCAAATAAACAAGAAAAGTTCAACCAGATATGACAATCTTGGAGAGGTTAACTAATCTGTTTTCACAATTTTAATCTTATAGTCCTCTAACTGAATTTGAATGATACTATAATGATAAGGGTTCTTCCTAGTGGAGTCTTAAGGTCTGTTTAAGGATTGTGGAGTTGCCAAGTGGAACTTTTTAGCTCCTTTCAGAGGTAAAAGGTCTTATGGTCCAATCTGAAATATTTTTAGGTTTTTCTAAGTCATTTTTCAGCTTTGTGGTTGTTAAGAATATCCTAACTTTCTTTCAAAATTTAGCTAAGGTTGTGAGACAAATTCAGTCTACTCTTATGGCTAAGCCAGCTGATTTTTCAAGGTTAGACGAAGTCTTAAGAGAAACCTAGGGTTTACCTAGTTTGTCACTGATTCAAACAAGTTTCATCATAATTACCTATCTTAGGCAGTGCTTGAAAAGGCTGCTTTTTACTCTCAAAGTGTTCTTGAATAAAGGGTTTTCTGAGGTATTAAAACACTCGTCCCCAGTGGAGTCGCCAGAAATGTTAGGTCTCTGTAATAAGCAAGATTGGAAAAGTCTAATCACAGAGTTAACATCATTTCAACCAACTTTGGGACTCTAGGATCTAGCCCTCCTGAATCCGGAGAGGGATCTCTCCAATATGTACAAAGATGGATATTGTCTTTGAAAGCTTAGGGTAATGATATCAGGCTAGTTATGAGGTCCAAGGGTTTTGTTTGGTCTTTTCGGATGATTGAACATAATTGTTGTCTGAGGCAGAAAGATCTATATGCAAATAGGTTCAAAGGTGAGAAGTTGCAAGAAAAAGAGTAAGCTTTGATCAAGAAGAAATATGATGGCAAGTTTTCAATCCATTAGGCTATGGAGTCATAAGAGGATTTAATTGAAACATTCAGGTTCAAGAGTGATCTATGGGACAAGTCATCTATGCCTAAGGATCTCTTTAAAGTTTGATTTATGGAATGGAATGATATAATAAGAAAGGGAAATGACAGATGCAGAACAAAGAGTAGCCTAGGATCTCGTAAGTACTTTCAAACTACCCAGCCTTTGACCAAGCACTTAAGAGAAACATAGAAGAAAACTAGGATCTGGTAAGTACTTTGAAAATTTCCAGCCTTTGATACACTTCTAATGGAATAAATATAAAAACAAAGGGAAACTTGAAGGCAACTTTTGGAGTAGAAACTAGCGGGCTGGGCTCACCATAATCCTCTCCTAGCTCTTCTTTACTTAGTTACTTCCATTACGATCACAGAGATAACACAGAATGGCCTAAGATCTGATAAGTACTTCGAAAATAGTCAGCTTTTAACACATCCTAAGGGAAATAATCAAATAGTTGAGCAAACATGAAAGCGACTCAGGGCTAACCTTGATTTCCTCAATTCATCCTCACACAACATCTATTGAAAGTAACATTTAAAAATAACATTCAGCAGTGACAAAAGGATGAGGGAATGCCAGCATCAGTGTACTTAGACTGAGTTAAATCATTTTCAAATAACACAGTTGAAAGAAAAAATTTAGATAAAGATTTCTCAGCCAGAGAAGGTTACTGATATACAGTAGGTCCTAACCCTGTTTAAACTGTTCTTTACAGTGGAAAATGAAACAAATTGAAAACACAAACAAAATACAAGTTACAGTGAGAATAACATCACCATCAGCATAGACCAGGATCCCATAAATCAGCTTGTATTGATTCTTCAAACTGGTTACAATCTTCAGATCCAATGTTTTAATCCATCTCTCTTCACAACCTAACCTATCTGCTACAAGCAGAGCTCCAAGAGCCGATGAAACCACTATTTACAATCAAGATTTTTTAGCTCAGTTACATAGAATGCTTCAGCAATTACATTGACAACCAACTAATCCAACCCCTCACTCATCTTCTACTGAAGTATTTATAGAAGGATGAGGAGGTGAGATCTAATAAAAAGATCTCAAGTACAATTAATGTAGAATGAAGACTTCTCGACCTTTTGAGAGGCTCGAGGGAGAAATTTACAGGTGGATCACTAAATTAATTGTGTTTACACTTATGAAGTAAGCTCGGAGGGAGCTTTGTTTGAAATTTGAGGCTCTGCGTACTGTTAGGGTTACTCTGCACACATTCTGTCATTAATTTTGAGGCAGAAATAACTTCTTTGGCTGCTTCGAGGCAAAATATCTGATTTAGTTCAATAAATTCAGCCTCTGATTGAGCATTTTGAAGCAATAAGGTGGCACTGTGGTGGTTGAGGAATCAATTTGCCTCAAAGTATGGCGGTGGAGGCAATATGTCTGATGAACACTTTAGGTTTTCTTTTAAACTGTGTTTTAGATTGGGGATTAGGCTTTTGATAACTGTCTTAGCCGTAATCCCCATAAAAACTGTCTTCGATCTTCATTTGTTGTGCTTTGTCTTCAAAAACTGATACTCTTTCTCTACGTTGATTTTGACGGTATTCTTCAAGCTTTACAGGGATGCGCGGAAACCAAGGCTCATGAAACATTGTTGATAACATTATTCTTCACCCTGTGGTCGATCCTCTAGATAAATCGAAAGAACGGGAGTCGTCACCCTCGTCTTTCAGATTTTCCTAAAATACGATGAAAGAACCTTAAAACCTGCAAAATACAAACAAAATGAGAAAATCCTGCGTTATATGGACCAATCTGCATTGGAGTGCGTGCGGGAAAACGGAGCAATCGCAGTCGTTGATCGTATTACAATCAACGGTCAGGAGCGTTCTGAAAAGTCAGCGGAGAAAAAAAGGGGGACTATACGATGGAATCGGGATTTTGTATAAGAACCGTTGATTTGCAGAGACCGACAGCAGAGATCGGTTTTTGAACGCGCCGGGGGAAGTGAACGGGTGGGAAATTCCGTTAAAGGTCGAGCAGATGAGGCGATCGGCAACCGTCAGATGGGAGGGCCCAGATCCGACGGTGGAGGTGGATCCCGCTGCGGGGTTATGGTACAATAGATAACGCACGGGCGAAGTGAATAGACGATGGTTTTGGAATAGGGAGGAGGACACGTGTCGGCCGGCGTATGGAATCGTTGGCCGACGGGATAAAACTGCCACCCGACGAAAAGTGGTGTGGGATGAAAACCACGGTTTTTGGAAACGGGCGCTGGGGAGGGGGGTCCACCAGGTGGGGCTCGCTCCACTCCGTCGGATCTGGGGAGAAGATCGACGGCAGGGAAGGACTTGGGGAAATAACACACGTGTTTTAATATTTCACGCCAAAACTTTATAACAGACGGGTTTTCGAATGTTCAGAGGAAAAAGGACGGAGAGGGGTTCCATTTTGGCTTGGCGCCTTAAGACTGAGCGGTCAGTCCTGGCACTCGGGCATGTGGAGGAAGAAAAGGCAGGGGGCTTAGCTTGAGGGGCCTAAGCCTAACGCATAAATACATGTGCTTTCTATGGTTTTCTAAAGAATTTCGAAAGGAAAGATAATTCCGATAAGGTTAAAAAATGGGTTTTTAACCTTGGGAAATGAGATTAATGAAGGGATAAGGAATAACATATGGTTTCGTGGGGTTTTTATGAAGAAAAGGAAATTGGAGAATGAAGGTAAGATGGAAGAAAGGGAGGGAAGAGGATGCAACAGTATTTGTCTAGGATTTTTATGGAATATTAGAGGCTGGGAGAAGGAAAAGTATGAAGAACCAACCAGCAGTTTACGATTTTACCGACAGACTTCAAGCACCAACAACTTTCAGGACTGGAATTTGTTTCTTGAAGGCTGCACAGAAAATTTAGCCACCAGCTGATATAATGGAAAAATATAGGTGGATAACACTACCCAAATCAATAAAGACTATTACCTTTTTATTCTTAATATATCCTTCTATATTGAGAGTTTTAGGAGTCATAATTCTTTCCAATTCATTACAAGATATAGCTGTATTCATTTCTGCTTTCTCAAGGGTTGGTTCCTGGTGTATATCCACCTATTTTGATGTTTCTTGTTCCGTTTCTTCCTCCTCTTTACAATCCATGTAAAATAATTTATTCTGAACGCACTTATGACCTTTAGCGTATTTTCTATCACAACTATAACAAATCCATTTTTCTCTTTTTTCGTCCATTTTTTGTGGTGTCAACCTCATAGTTTGTGGAAGGCTAGGAGAAGCAACACTTCCATATTTATAGTTTTGAATGGTAGAATTCCTTGTTGCCATAATTTTTATTTCAACTTTTCTTACCACCCTAAATGCCTTCTACAATTAATCAGGTTCCTAAAGGTGAACCTCATGTTGGATGTTATCCTTTCAAGCTCCTATGAATAAATCAAATCTATGCTCCTGTGGAATATATGTTACCCTAATATTCAATTTTTGGAAGTCCTGAATGTGCTCTACCATTAAACCCTCTTGCTTGATATTTATCAATTGGATAAATAAGGAATTTCTCTTTTTATCCTCATAATGTGTTATGATTTCATACATAAAAATTAACCAAGTTTAAAGTGGTTTATGAGAACAAAGCCATCGATACCATACAAACTGATTGGGTTCTAAATATAAAGTTGCAATGTCTAACTTTTGTGAGTGTTGCACATAATGGAGATAAAAATATTGCTCCATTTGTAGTATACATGTTCCCATATCCTTACCATCAAACTTCCTCATGTCGATATTTGGAATTTGTGGGTTCCTAAACCCAATATTGGATTTTCTAAAATCACATTTCATATTCATTTTGTCCTCATCGTGATTTTCATGATTTACCTTGTCACCACCGAGAAGCCTTTATTGCAACAACTTTGTAAAAAATTTCATGTTTGATTTCAAACCATTCATATTAGCTTGAATTCCATCCATATTAGCTTCTATATATTAATTTAAACCATCCATTTCGTCTTTGGTTACTCTTTGAGAGAGAGAAATTTGTTGTATTTGGTCCCATAATTTTGATATTTCATGCTACAATTCTTCTTGTTCATGCGTCATAGTATAGTTTTCTAAGGGCTTAATGGGTGTGTAATTATTCTCTTTTAGATGTATTTTTGGACCCAATACTGATATCTGTGTGTCAATATTCCCTTTGAATCATTTCAAAATGATTTTTCAAACAAAATTTATGCAATTTTAAAAAACATACACAATTATTTATTTATTTTAGAAGTTCTATCTTGCAACAGTTGTAACTCTGAAGTTTCGGATCTCCAAGGTATGAAGTTCAGACATATCATATCCCTATGAATATTCATTCCAATGCCATAAGTGAGACCAATATTGGATTCTGCAATATATATTTATGCCAAATCTTCAACGATGACATGATTTTGGATTTGTTCAGTATATTGAATTTGTATGGGATGCCACATGTTAGTGTTACCAAATTCAGGCTTGAAATTACTACAAGAAAAGATATAGTTCATGATATTTTGGGTAGTTTTTACAGAATTTAAATACGATCCTTGAAATGAAAGTTATTATGATTGTCTCTAGGTCACCTATTTGAGATGAAATTTTGGATCGTGCAAAAACCCTAAATTCCTCAAATCATATCTCTCAACGTATATCCAACCAAGATATGTAATTCGTACATGAGGTTCAAAAATATTTAAAATCCACGTGAATTCAATTTCATATTCTGAATTTTTTTAGAAAAACTATTATTGCAAAAGTTCCAAGATGACCTATTTGAAGTAGTGAAACCATAGAATGAAAAGCTCTGATACCAAATTTTATGAAACCAGCTAAAAAAATAGATAAAATATAGCTCAACGAAGTGAGAAATAGCCTCTTTGAGGGGGGAACCTCCTTTACATTACATATATGAAAGCTTTTTGGTTGATACATGTTGTTCTATCATTCACCACCGCCCTAAGAAACTTAAAAAGGGGATCACCCGAAGCATAAAGGGGAGAAATACTTAAAGGAGTGAGTGGGTTGGTGTGAATGAAAATGCATATAAAAAGGGGATAGGACATATAGTTTTAACTTTGTGGTAAAACCTTATCCAAAACAAAGGAGTATATGTGTGCAACACAACTCTTCCACGACTATAGTACCGCCTTCTCTAGCAGTAGCCACGACTCCGTCTCACCAGAAGTAATGAAAGCTCATGACTGGGCCTACATGGCCTCTTAATTTATTTTTATTTTCACTTTTAATTTTGAGTGAAATTCATATTTCACTCCTGCATTTTACTTTCAGTTAGTAAGTTGTTTGTATTTCTGTAAGAAATGGCTTCAAGCCCACTTTGTAAGATGACGGGAGGCCTTCTACCCCATCATCGATTTTGATTTTTGATTAAGACTTGGAACAACATACATGCATGTAGAAAATATATTTTCCCAAAATATCTTTCCGCGTATAGAAATCAGAAGTTATAAAAGCGGAGAAAAAAGACTTATACGGGGTTCCAGATCTTTGGATAGACTATCAACGAAAAGCATTTTGTGTATGTATTTTTGTATGGTATGGATAGTTTATGTTAAAGAACCCATTGGGAATTGGTATAAAAAAATTTTCTCTTGAAAAGGATTCCACATGAAATTCTATACAGTTTGTACTCCTTCCTGTTTGATATATATTAATGTTCACTTCATCTCCATCCATCTTCTTGTATCTAAATGTTCTCGAATGCGAGTGCTTTGTATTGGATCTAAATTTATCATAGTTGGTACTCATATATATACATTTATATCACTTTAAATATGGTTCAGGCATGATACTCTGTTCACTTTCTATCTCATTTCCATAATTCTTTTGATAAGCACTTTATGGATTCTTATCTTAATATAAGCCCATTTACAGTGTATATCCCACTTCATTTTCCTTCATAGTTTCTGCTTATGCATACCTTGATAATTTTTTATCATATTAATATTTGGCCCTCTTTATAGCAAGATGATTTGTAGCTTTCTGATGCATCTTCTTACTTAGTCTCATACAAAATCCTCCGAAGTATTCCTAGTTCTTACGTTTACCTCTCAAGGCTTGGTCCCACTCTTTTAAAAAAAAAATTCACCATTTTTCAGTAGCGAGGAAGCCATATTATTTTCAACTGCTATCAGTTATATCGGGATCTCCTTGCATTTAATATGTCCTAGGAACTGGTCCTTTTATAGCTCAAAGCTGTCTCTAGGAGTTACAACATCTTTTTGGCGCCGTTGCCGAGTAAATGAAGTTAAAGATTTAAATCCCTAGGATACGAAAAAAACACAGTCACCCTTCAAAATAGGTGAGTAGGAATGGTTTAGAGTTGTAGATCCCTCACCTTGGCGACTCCACTATAATTCAAAGTTTAAATCCATTTTGCAGTCCTGGATCAAAATAAGCCCCACCTGAGGTTAGACACGTCTCAACTGAGAACTCCTTCAGTATTTTACCCTGAGAAGATATTAAAAAAAGAAATTGGAGAGAAAATAATACTGCTCATACTGATATACCAAGATTATCCTTGGAAGAATCTCCATCTTCCTCGCAGTTGGCTCAAGTTCAAGGCCATGAGACCACTGCCAGAATCCTTGAATAATCTCTAGGACATTCCTCCATTGAAAATATTGAATTCAAAGATGAGGCTGAGTCTGTAGACACTTCAAGCTTATTTCTGCATCCCACTCCTGAAGCTGAAGAAGTGAAAGAAGTCACAGAGGTTACTGTTAGAATCCTATACCAATAGGTGTCATTTTTCATGATTATCTTGATTGAACTATGCAATATGATCAAACCTTTTTCTTGTGCAAAGGTGTTCCATATTTTTGAAAAACCAAAAAATCAAAAAAATTTAAAAAATGTAAAGAGGGTATACCCTAAAAGAAAAATCAAAGGGTAAGAAAAATAAAATGGTCAAAAAAGTGAAAGAAATGAACCCCATAAAAAAGAAAGGCCAAGGAAAGTGTGAAGTCTAAGTGCCACTACTTTTTGCCCTGATGTAATAAACAAAATAGTGTGCAGCTTGTCAAACTTTGCCACAATTTATGAAGAGTCAAACTGTTTAAACTTGACTCATTCATTTTTCAATTTCATGTTGTAGATTATAGAATAAATATCTGACCAAACAGTTTAATCTTGGTAGATAAGTAGATAGGTAGAGTTAATAAAAGGTGCTCAACAGTTTAATCTGAGCCCTTCAATGTAATAAGGTTAAAATTAGATAGATTTTCATGTAAAATAAAAAGAAGATTGAAAAGGGTTGGCCAGTTCAAGTGCACCCTAATAAAGGAGAGAAAATGGTAGTGTAAAGTAGGTAGGGTAGGTAGATGGTGTTGCAAAGTTTCATTTGATGAATGATGGTGCTAAATGTGTTTAATCCTTTATTTTCATCACCGAATACAGAGAACACTACATTGGCAGAATTTCAGAGGAAAGCATAGTCAAAATCATTAACTTCCCATCTCACTTTTTCCCAAGGTTTTTACTAATTTCCATTAAAGTACTAAGGAGTTTAAAGATTAAAGGAGCTCAAGGCATTTCCTTGACTTTTCGAGGGACCGGACCCTCGGCCTAATAATTGAAAAGCCCTTAGTACTTGAAGTTATCCATCATTGCACTCATTCACTTTTAATCTTTTCCTAAGTAAAATCCCATTTTACTTAGGAAAATCATGCAAAATTCCACAATAAACCCTCAAAATTACTTGATATTCTAAATCTAAGTGTTGACATTGATATAATGCAATTTACTTAAGAAATCTTCACTTTCCTAGATTTGTAAAGTATTTTGAGTTTTCCTTGTCCCTTTGTCATATTAACATTTAACTTTAAATATTAAATCCTTATACAAATTACCTTTCCCTATATGTATAACTCCTCCTATGTAATATCCCCAAAACCCTCTTATTATAGATTTTTAGCCAAAGTATTTAATTCCATATATTTAAAACAAAATCCCTCATTACAATTCCCTTTGGTTAAAAATATATCCTTATAAATTATCCCCGCCCCTATGGTTAATAAATTGCATTAATTTATTACCATATAATAAAAATATTGAAAAGGTTTTAAACATATGTTGTATGTTTTAAACGGAAAAATAAAATAAAACCCGAAGTTTTAATTTAAACCAAAACTTCGGAAAAACCCCGAGTCTCCGTACCCCGACCCTTATTAAACCACCAAAGTTAATTAATCATCTGGGTTAATTAATCGTTTAAACCTCCAATGAAAACCCTCCTGGAATGATTAACTTATAATTAATCATGTCGGGCCCGCACGTTAACTCCCATACCATCTCCCCGTCCCGTCGTCCGTTGGATCATTCCATCGAAAATCAACTGTGATCGTTCATTCCACTGACTTTCCCCCGTCTGATAATTAATTCGCGAAATCACGGTGGTTTCAAAACAATACCATCGCCATGTGTTAAACTCTGAATGGAATCGCTCCCATTTCACCAAATACCACCAACTCCCAAAAGCGGTGCGGAATTTACCACTTACCGCCCGACCCCGGTGACGTGTCCTCCCGTACATTAATGATGTCATTCTAAAAAATAATAAAAAATTCCTTTGACTTTCCGAATAAAAAAAATTTCACGCATTTTTCATCATTCTGTTTGCTGAAAGCGACTGTGTCCTCTACTGAAAAATTTGAAAGTCCACTTTTAAACTTCCATTTAACTAAAATTACTGAAGGCTACTGTCAGACCAGCATCCAAGCGTCTATCCGCCATCTGCCTGTACCTGTTGAACATCACCATTTTATGAAAACAAGTATTTACATCATTTCCCATGTCAAACTCTGTGAAATCATGTCGTTCGTTTAAAATTCTGTACCAAAGAACTGTTACAGAGTGTTTTGGGTCTTGCCTTTCCTCATAATTTCAATTGCGTCCACAGAAAGCTGTAAATTTTGTCCTCAAAACTGAAATTGTGCCCTTTTCGTGAAAATACCCCCAAATTTCCACTTTGAACACACAAGAACCAAAATGGGAGTTCATGTTGCCTTGAATGTAGCTCCATTGAATGCCCCCCATAGAGATTTGGATTATTTGCCGTTAGTGGATAAAGATTTTCAGATTAAAGACTTAATTTTCAGTGAAAACCCCCTTCGAATTCATTGTCGCTGCAGAAAAAATTATTTGAATGGCTCAGATATTATTGGGTTATGGGAGTTTGGTCTTCCTAGGTACCTTTTCCCCTCAGTCCATATCTTTCCAGAAATTATCCACTATTGCCATGCCAATTATGATCCAAATCAGAGAGCAATATTGTCCCAAGCCAGAACATCCTTTTTCCCATCACTACTCAATCCATCAATGATATGTTACATTTTCAGTCCAATGAGCCTCTTACTCCTTTGTTAATGGAAGAACTATTGGAGAAATCCACTAAATTATCTCATGAGGAGTTAACCCGCATTTGCCAAGTTTTCATGTGGCCAAAGCACCAGCCCAAAGGCCCTCCCCCTTATGCTAATGTTTATTTTACTGAAGAAGGGAAAAATATTTTGAGTATGATATCTTTCATAATGGGTTTTAATACCAGTGAGTATGTTGATCATTTAACCCTGGTATTATTATCTATGTTCACCCCTGGACAACCTCCTGCTGTCAGGTATGACTTTGCCTCTTTCATCGTAGATAAAATACATGACCAATTCATGAGATTGGAGAACGAGAAAGTATTCAAATATTCTACTGTCATTTACCATCTCATGCTTTATTACCAGTCTGAAACTTTCCCTTTCCATGTTAGAAAACTTGATGCCCAAGGGAATCCAAGATTTGTTATTTTTTGGTCAGCCATTACTCATTGTTCCATAGATTCTCCCTATTATTATAATGAGTTCACTGAAATTTTCATACATCCTACAACTACCTTGTTGACAGGAGTTGCCCCTCCAAGACTCAGTAATGAAATCAGAAAAATCCTTCAGCTTTCAAAACATTACAAGATAGGTGACTGGTACTTCTATCAGAATCATACTGAAATTAGAATTTATGGATGTGAATTGAGCCCTTTCAAGTTACCCAGATATGTACCAATGAGACTTTTCGCACTTGAGTATTTCAGACAAATGAAAAATTCAGATATAATTCACTTCTGTAATGCCAAGAAAAAGGCTCAACTCAGGATAAAAATCCAATTAGGTCCATTCATCTGCAATTCTAGAGATGGAGGGGAAGAAGCTCAAAAGATATTAGAGGATCATTATAGATTGCAGAAAAGTTTCCATTGGGTACCCTATGACCCATTCAACTTTATTTGTGACAAAAGGATGAAAAACAAATCAGCACCCTACATGCATCGAAGAATCCCTGAAATTGAAAAGTATGCTAATACATATGAGTGGGTAGAAGGAACTTTGATAGAGCAGGATAGTGAGCAGGTTGATATAAATAATATTATGAAATATCTTGCAAAAATGCTTGACTTGGATTATTTTACATAGGTACAGAGACCAGAGATAGGTACTTCTTCAGTTGGTATTATTCAGCAGAATTTACAGGAAAACATTCCGTCAATTGCAGTTGAATCCAAAGGCAAAGAGAAAGAACCAGAAGCACAAGTCATTGAGGCTTTCATCATGACAGAAAAACCTCAAACATCTAAGGCACCAGGACAAGAATAGGTTCCTCCTCAAAACAATCCAGTTGAAATGCCAAATTTGCAAACTCCACTGAATATTGAAAAGGGCAAGAAAAGGGAGGCTGAAATTCCAACTCCTCCTAAGGAATATTCAAAACAAACTCAGGCTAAAAGGCAGAAACTCAACCCACTTTCAGAAGTTGAATCATATGAAGAAATCATTGATACTAAAGAAAGAGAGGATATTCAACTTACTGGTTCAGTTAGTAAAGCATTTATAGGTCATCAAGGAAAGGAAATACAAAGACAGTTAAGTACTGAAGTGTCTTCATTCAAAAATCCAAAGACAGATGCAGGAGATATAAAAAAGACATTTATCAGTATAAAATCAAAGAATGATCCATTGAGGATGCAAGTGTATAATCAGTATCTTAAAATGGCTCCACAGAATCAAGAGAGATTAATGTCAACTTTTGACATTCAACAAGGGAAAATGTTAATGAGACATTTCAAATCTAAAGTGCCAAAGCCACAGACAACAGCTGATTACATCAGGACCAATTTTGAGGTCCTACCAAAAGATATTCATCCATTGGACCAGATAGATTTACACAAGCAAACCGAATAAATGATATATTCTACACTCACTGGCAAAGCTATGGTAGCTCATGAATTACAGGATTCTTTGAATAATACAAACACCCAGTTGCAGATTGAGAAAGCTTCTTCTCAAGAAAAAGATAATAGAATAAAATATTTGGAGGAAATAATCATCACTTTGGGTCATAATCCCAAAGATATAAAAGGCATTGAAGCACTGATTAAAAAGAAGGATGATGACATTGCTGCATTGAGGAAGCAATTGAAACTACCAGCTTCGAGGCACCCTCAGACTGAAGAAATAATGAAGGAAAATTCGAAAGAAGAGGTGATGGACTTACTTTTAAAAATGAATGCACGACTTGCTGAGACAGAGAGAGAACTTGAGCAAGCGTTAAAAGATAAAGAGTCCATTATTCCATCAACTACAACACAGGCAGCCACGGGAACAGGTACACCAATCATAGGTCAACAAGCAGAGCTAACGCAGGTGAATACTTCTGATAAGAGTTCTGATGAATTAGTCAAAGCAATGAATGAATTAAAATTTCAAGTGACAGAACTCCAAAGCTTAAGGTTTCAGCTTTCTACTCTGGAAAATAAATATGATCAATCAAAAATAAGTATTGCTAAGAAGACAAGAGAAATCAAGAAACTAGAAAAATAAGTTAAAGCATTGGAAAAAGATCTGGTAATGGAAAGAACTTTAAGTGAATTAAAAGAAATTCTTTGGTATAACATTATTCAATTAATAAAGAAGGTTTGGCCGTTTATTCAAATAATATATGAACAACAAGATTTAGTCAGTTGGGCTCTAGAAGAAATTGAGAAAGGAAGGGAAGAGTTAGGAAAGATTCCAGAAGAAGCCAATGGGCTTATAATTTTTTTGAATACACAGAATAAGCAGCAACTTGCAGAATTGGGAATTCAGGACAGAACAGGAACCATCTTGGAAATCAAAAGAGTTTTTACCAAAAGGACTCTTATGCAAAATCTTGAAAGAAGGTGTTCATACATGCAGCAAGAAATTTTTGCCTTCAGAGAAAGATTTCATATAATGTTAAATAAAGGTTTGCCTAATCCAGTTACTGAATAAAATAAATTAATGGATTTGTAAAGTTTTATAGCAAAAGTAAACAAATAGGTTGATGATCAAGCCAGTTCTTCAACCAGTACAACAACAGGAACATTACCAACAGGGAAAATCCTTTATGAAAAATTGGAGAGTTTATTTTACATTGAACATGAAATAAAACATCTGTTTCCATATCAGCCTAATTTTTTCAAGTACACTGAAGCTAATAAAACATTGAGGAAACTACAAAGAACCAAAGTCCCAGAAGTTCAATGGTGGGATGACATGTTGGAGCTTTTGTGAAATTTATCCTTGGGTAAAATATTTGCATATTTTACTGAGGTATATCTTGATAAAGGATAAATAGATGAACCAAGGTTAAAGAGTATCAGTTTAGCAGTTGAAAGTGTATCAGTAAGAATAGAAGAGTATCAGACAAGCAAGGCAGTCAGAAAAGAATTACCAAAGAGGACAGCATCGAGCTAGATTGTAGGACCTACCTCCAGCACATGCATAAAAGGAGGAAACAACACACTAGCAGTTGCCTTTATCCTATCTACGAGACCATCTGTCTTCTTTTTTGTTGTAACTTATTCCTTAGTCACCCTATATTGTTTCCTAGGTTTTTGTGAGATATTTTAAATCATTTTTTTGTATAAATAAACCTTCGAATGGAGTGTTTAGGGTGGATTCTACTACTTTTCTGTAACATTGATATTTTTGGAATAAAAGTGCTTTGGAGAAATTTCTTTGTGGCTTGCTGGATGATGATTTCAAGCTCAAGACTTTTCGCAAGATTCATGTGTCAGACTACAGTTCAATAAGTCTTTTCTATATTATGTTATAAGTTTTATATCTGTTTATAATATCACTATGTTTCATTTCTGAATAATTGACATAAAAGAATAAATCAGAATTTACTTAAGTGTACTCTGATTTCAATTGTGATTATTCTAAATGTTTTCTGCTAAACTGGTTATAAGCAACGAATTCTTAATTGCTCTTGTTTCGTTGGTCTAAAAATTTTGATTACTATAGTAAAGAATTATTAGTTGATCTTTACTTGTAATCATTCACTTTCTTCCTTTGAACATGTTGAAAGATTCTTAATTGCCTTTCATCCCTTCAAAACCCATTCCATTCACTTTAATTCCTAAAAATTGTTCTCTGTTTGGCTATCTTGCCCTACAAAGCCATCTTGTGTGTAGAATATTAATCCAGTAAAGCCATCCTTTTGACTCCATAGCCCAATGGCCTGAAAATATTCAACCTTTCCCTTAGTTGGCGAATTCCACCATTTTCAAACAAAATTCTTGGACTTATAGCTAGCCTAAATTTTTTTTAAGAACAAAGCTAAATTTTAAAGAGAGAGCCCTCTCTGGATACAGATTGGCTAGATTCTGTATCTGAAGGTTGGTTTGTGGTTACCTCGGGTATACTTTCCTTTTCCACAACTTCAAGGAAAACCTGAGTGATAACATAGTGGCGACCATACTGTGGATCTGAATCATTTTTATTGTTACTTTAGTTTTCCTATAAGCTACAGACAGAGTCTGAAGATCAACCAGGTAGCCTTTGAAACACTTTTGCTCTGCAATTGCATAGTAAATAAATAGTGCTTCAGTCTATCTCTGGTTTAGCTTAATAATTGAACTTTGGTTTCAAACATTCAATCAGACTCTCTAGTTTAATAAATCTTTAAGAAAATTTAAATCTCATATCTAAAACTTGTTAAAGAGATTATCTAAGTTGTATTCTTTATTCCATTTAAAACAAAAACCAAAAAAAAGAGAATTATCTAGAAAACTAACTGGGAAGGCTAACCTTTTTCTTCATAAATACTTTACAGGTTCAGATCTGATCTATGATGGTGGACAGGGATCAGACACACAGAGGTTAAAATCATCCACCCGGCGACTCCAAATCCATTTCACAATCAAGACTCCAATGGAGGAATGAACCTGGAAGAAAATTATGGAAAGATCAGGCTTTCAACTTGGATCTTAAGCCAAGACATTATGTTCTTTCTCGTTAAGAACGTTTTTCAATATGTATTGTATTTTATATAAGGATCTAACTTGGTTGTACAGATAAAGTGGCTTTTCATTATGGCTGATTTTCAATATGATCCAAGAATAAAACGAAGATATGCTCCCATGAGCAGAGATCACATACCTGGATTTCCGCACAAACTACCGAAGGTAAATTGGGTTGAAAATCTGCCCATGTTTCAAGATAAAAATATTGATGATCCTTTACTACATCTCATTAAATTTCATATACACTCATCAAGATTGAAGGGTGATTGGCATGAGGATTGCCTCATGAAGATATTCATGGGAACCTTAGAAGGAAAATCAAGGGAATGGTACGAAGCTCTCAAACCTGCAAGTTTGTTTTCTCTAAAAGATTTTCATAAGGTATTTTATGAGCATTATAAAGAATATTTTCCATCTTTATCATTAGCTGAAAATTTTTGTGATCAAGATGAAGATCTTATACATTACCTTAAAAATATTGATGAATATTTTTAAAATTGGCATCGTGAAGATTTATTAGAAGAAGTCCAAAACTTTCATTCTCAAGTTAAATGTCATAATAATCAAGAGGAGTTAAACAAAGATGAAATAAATCAGGAGATAAATCAAGATCCACAAAACTCCTTTGTATTAACAAATGATGTTTCATTTAATGTTTTGAATGGAGTTAAAGAAAATAATCAACCTCATGATCAATTTTTAGATAAGAGAAAAAACAACTATCATTCCAATCTAAGAATTCATAGATTCCCACCCCCCTCACCGAAGAAGAAATCAATTTGCTTCTATACATGCAACCATCCTCAAAATATTTACATAATGAAGAGATTGTTTAAAATTCTTCTAATGTTGATGAATGTACAAAAGTTTTTATCCATGAAGGGACAGAAGAACAAGTTGATGCTCATGTTATTCTACCTTCCCAAAAAGGCCCATTGCTTGATATCACGCCTATTGAACAAAACAATGATTTTCAAACAGAATGCAACCAATCTAATCAAGATATATTGGGATTGTTGGAAGAGAAATACGCTGATCCAATGTTTATAATTAATGACATTCCTTATTCTGAAGATTTGCCTAAATATGATCAGTATGATGATAATTATGATAATTTCACAAAACAATCACTAGCTATTTTGAGGGATGAGATATTAGAACTTCAGCTTGATGAGGATTTTCTAAGAGCTTTCTTTATTCTCTTAAAATCAAGAAAATGTTCTCCTCAAGTTAAAAAATGGCTTCTTGATATAATTTATAAAAATTATGAAAATGAAATCAAAATTTTGCATTCTCAAATTCAGTCATACAATTTCCGAAATCCTAAAGAATTCTTTGAAAATCTTCCTTCTCCAAAGCAAGAGGAAATTGTACTATATTTTGACTTTCATATTGAAGATGATTATTCTTTCAAACACGAGATTGAAGAAATAAGTTCATGGTCTAATATTCATAATTCAATTGAACAATTAGTCATTGAAGGCCTAGAAGTAAATAACATACATCATGCTTTTATTGATCCTATATCAGATTATATAGAGAATCTTTTGAGCCCAAATTTGCAAACATGTTTTCTCTATAAGGATCAAATACATCAAAAGTGGCCTTTACACATCATATCATTTATTATAAAGGCACATGATCATAACATACTTCCAATTTTGATCAAAAGCAATCATGTTATCCATTTATTTTTACAGCTACTTGATTGGCTTCATTGGCATTTTTGTATTACCTGATTCAATAAGATTTTTAGTAGATTAGAGTAGGTAAATGAGTGCTAATAAGCTTATAATTTTGAAAAAAAAAATTTAGTTTTCAATTTTCAACTAGTTTTTCATTATGTTGGTTTGAAAATTTTTGTGTGTTGTTTTAGTTTCAGATCAGATTTCAGGTTGCAGAAAAAGGACTATATTCAATTCAAGATTTTCAACCACAGAAAATGCATGTTTGGGATTGGAACAAGGCAGAAGATTTCCAACTGGGAAACAAAGTTTTGAGTGGATGGTGACTTACTGGAGTTGAAGCCCGAAGTGAAGGACCTAAGCTTCAGAAGTTGTACTATCATATATAAAATAAAGCCACCAGAAAAAGGAGATTACATGGTTCAGTTAAAGACACTTTAAGGCATCTGACCTGCTATTCTTGACTTTTCACAAGGAAAAGCCATCCCCAAGTGGAGCCAGTGTTAGACTCCTATACCAATAGGTGTCATTTTTCATGATTGTCTTGATTGAACTATGCAATATGATCAAACCTTTTTCTTGTGCAAATGTGTTCCATATTTTTGAAAAACCAAAAAATCAAAACATTTTAAAAAATGTAAAGAGGGTATACCCTAAAAGAAAAATCAAAGGGTAAGAAAAATAAAATGGTCAAGAAAGTGAAAGAAATGAACCCCATGAAAAAGAAAGGCCAAGGAAAGTGTGCAAGTCTAAGTGCCACTACTTTTTGATCTGATGTAATAAACAAAATTGTGTGCAGCTTGTCAAACTTTGCCACAGTTTATGAAGAGTCAAACTGTTTAAACTTGACTCATTCATTTTTCAATTTCATGTTGTAGATTAGAGAATAAATATCTGACCAAACAGTTTAATCTTGGCAGATACGTAGATAGGTAGAGTTAATAAAAGGTGCTCAACAGTTTAATCTAAGCCCTTGGATGTAATAAGGTTAGAATTAGATAGATTTTCATGTAAAAGAAAAAGAAGATTGAAAAGGGTTTGCCAGTCCAAGTGCACCCTAATAAAGGAGAGAAAATGGTAGTGTAAAGTAGGTAGGGTAGGTAGATGGTGTTGCAAAGTTTCATGTGATGAATGATGGTGCTAAATGTGTTTAATACTTTATTTTCATCACCAAATACAGAGAACACTACATTGGTAGAATTTCAGAGGAAAGCAAAGTCAAAATCATAAACTTCCCATCCCACTTTTTCCCTAAAGGCTTTTACTAATTTCCCTTAAAGTACTAAGGAGTTTAAAGATTAAAGGGGCTCAAGGCATTTCCTTGACTTTTGGAGGGACCAGACCCTCGGCCTAATAATTGAAAAGCCCTTAGTACTTGAAGTTATCCATCATTGCACTCATTCACTTTTAATCTTTTCCTAAGTAAAATCCCATTTTACTTAGGAAAATCATGCAAAATTCCACAATAAACCCTCAAAATTACTTGCTATTCTAAATCTAAGTGTTGAAATTGATATAATGCAATTTGCTTCAGAAATCTTCACTTTTCTAGATTTGTAAAGTATTTTGAGTTTTCCTTGTCCCTTTGTCATATTAACATTTAACTTTAAATATTAAATCCTTATACAAATTACCTTTCCCTATATGTATAACTCCTCCTATGTAATATCCCTAAAACCCTCTTATTATAGATTTTTGGCCAAAGTATTTTATTCCATATATTTAAAACAAAATCCCTCATTACAATTCCCTTTGGTTAAAAATATATCCTTATAAATTATCCCCGCCCCTATGGTTAATAAATTGCATTAATTTATTACCATATAATAAAAATATTGAAAAGGTTTTAAACATACGTTGTATGCTTTAAACGGAAAAATAAAATAAAACCCGAATTTTTAATTTAAACCAAAACTTCGGAAAAACCCCGAGTCTCCATACCCTAACCCTTATTAAACCACGAAAGTTAATTAATCATCTAGGTTAATTAATCGTTTAAACCTCCAATGAAAACCCTCCCGGAATGATTAAATTATAATTAATCATGTCGGACCCACACGTTAACTCCCATACCATCTCCCCGTCCCGTCATCCGTTGGATCATTCCATAGAAAATCAACGACGATCGTTCATTCCGCTGACTGTCCCCCGTCTGATAATTAACTCGCGAAATCACGGTGGTTTCAAAACAGTGCCATCGCCACGTGTTAAAATCTGAATGGAATCGCTCCCATTTCACCAAATACCACCAACTCCCAAAAGTGGTGCGGAATTTACCGCTTACCGCCTGACCCTGGTGACATGTCCTCCCGTACATTGATGACGTCATTCTCAAAAATAATAAAAAATTCCTTTGACTTTCGAAATAAAACAAATTTCGCACATTTTTCATCATTCTGTTTGGTGAAATCGACTGCGTCTTCTACTGAAAAATTTGAAAGTCCACTGTTAAACTGCCATTTAACTGAAATTACTGAAGGCTACTATTAGACTAGCATCCAATCATCTATCCGCCATCTGCCTGTACCTGTTGAACGTCACCATTTTCTGAAAACGGTTATTTACATCATTTCCCGTGTCAAACTCTGTGAAATCATGTCGTTCGTTTAAAATTTTGTACCAAAGAACTGTTACAGAGTGTTTTGAGTCTTCCCTTTCCTCAGAATTTCAATTGCATCCACAGAAAGCTGTAAATTTCGTCCTCAAAACTAAAATTGTGCCCTTTCCGTGAAAATACCCCCAAATTTCCACTTTGAATACACAAGAACCAAAATGGAAGTTCCTGTCACCTCAAATGTAGCTCCATTGAATGCCCCCCCCCATAGAGATTTGGATTATTTGCCGTTAGTGGACAAAGATTTTCAGATTAAAGACTTAATTTTCAGTGAAAACCCCCTTCGAATTCATTGTCGCTGCAGAAACTATTATTTGAATGGCTCAGATATTATTGGGTTATGGAAGTCTGGTCTTTCTAAGTACCTTTTCCCCTCAGTCTGTATCTTTCCAGAAATTATCCACTATTGCCATGCTAATTATGATCCAAATCAGAGAGCAATATTGTCCCCAAGCCAGAACATCCTTTTTCCCATCACTGCTCAATCCATCAATGATATGTTACATTTTCAGTCCGATGAGCCTCTTACTCCTTTGTTAATGGAAGAACTATTGGATAAATCCACTAAATTATCTCATGAGGAGTTACCCCGCATTTGCCAAGTTTTCATGTCGCCAGAGCACTAGCCCAAAGGCCCTCCCCCTTATGCTAATGTTTATTTTACTGAAGAAGGGAAAAATATTTTGAGTATGATATCTTTCATAATGGGTTTTAATACCAGTGAGTATGTTGATAATTTAACCCTGGTATTATTATCTATGTTCACCCCTGGACAGCCTCTTGCTGTCAGGTATGATTTTGCCTCTTTCATCGCAGATAAAATACATGACCAATTCATGAGATTGGAGGATGAGAAAGTATTCAAATATTCTACTGTCATTTACCATCTCATGCTTTATTACCAGTCTGAAACTTTCCCTTTCCATGTCAGAAAACTTGATGCCCAAGGGAATCCAAGATCTTTTATCTTTTGGTCAGCCATTACTCATTGTTCCATAGATTCTTTGTATTCTTATAATGAGTTCATTGACCTTTTCATACATCCCGCAACTACCTTGCTGACAGGAGTTGCCCCTCCAAGACTCAGCAATGAAATCAGAAAAATCCTTCAGCTTTCAAAACATTACAAGATAGGTGACTGGTACTTCTATCAGAATCATACTGAAATTAGAATTTATGGATGTGAGTTGAGCCCTTTCAAGTTACCCAGATATGTACCAATGAGACCTTTTTCACTTGAGTATTTTAGACAAATGAAAAATTCAGATATAATTCACTTCTGTAATTCCAAGAAAAAGGCTCAACTGAGGATAAAAAGCCAATTAGGTCCATTCATATGCAATTCCAGAGATGGAGGGGAAGAAGCTCAAAAGATATTAGAGGATCATTACAGATTGCAGAAAAGTTTCCATTGGGTACCCTATGACCCATTCAACTTTATTTGTGACAAAAGGATGAAAAACAAATCAGCACCCTACATGCATCGAAGAATCCCTGAAATTGAAAAGTATGCTAATACAGATGAGTGGGTAGAAAGAACTTTGATAGAGCGGGATAGTGAGCAGGTTGATATAAATAATATTATGAAAGATCTTGCAAAAATTCTTGACTTGGATTCTTTTACACAGGTACAGAGACCAGAGATTGGTACTTCTTCAGTTGGTATTATTCAGCAGAATTTACAGGAAAACATTCCGTCAATTGCAGTTGAATCCAAAGGCAAAGAGAAAGAACCAGAAGCACAATTCATTGAGACTTTCATCATGACAGAAAAACCTCAGACATCTAAGGCACCAAGGCAAGAACAGGTTCCTCCTCAAAACAATCCAGTTGAAATGCCAAATTTACAAACTCCACTGAATATTGAAAAGAGCCTGTTGAAGAGGTAAATCCCCTCTGCGGACAGAGGCGATCCCTACTAGCCCAGCAGGGGTCTAGCAACAAACAAACAATGTCATGACGCAGGTTCCTAATTACGAATGAAAAGGCTGGAGATAAGAGCCTACCTGGATTCCAATGCTAGGATCTGAAGAAGAAGCGTCCCCGTTCCTCAAGCTTGGCAGATCACAATCCCTCCACGATCTCCGCGGATGAACACCTGCACATGGAAGAAACGAACAGATACAAGCATAGAAACCAACATGCGTAACTAAACATCAGTCAGAAAGGACATTACTCGCATTAACATGATGGAAAACGGAGTGGAACCATAATCATAATCATCTATTAAAATAACCAGCGAAGAGAGATTACAACCAAGTTCTGATGTCGCGGTCTCCTTCGGACGGGTCTCCAGTCGTCCACGTCTCGCAAAGCTCGCCAAGGAAAGGGAAAACCTCTCCAGAGTCTCGTGACAATGGTCTCCTTACTTGAGTCAGCCTTAAGGGAAAGAGAGGGTGCTTTACAACACAAACACTCTTGGGAATATGGAGATTCAGAGCTTAGGCACTTCAAGACTAGCTTGCCATTGATCTGAGCAAGCTTTTATAGATGGGGAAGGAGGAGTTGGGATCCCTATTATTGTGGGATTGGCCCTATCAACAAGGAAGGTTCCATGGTAGGTGGCAAAACCACTTCCCTCCATAGAACTCCCGCAGCCAACCTCCCAACTCAAGATAGGTGATGGTTTGTGAATTTGTTAGAACTCAACTCCCGCCATCCATATTTAAAAAACAACTCCCAAATTGGCTGGCGCGACTACGGCTCTATGACAGAGCACTAGGTGGCGCGACCTCTTTGCATTAATTTCCCCATTGGCGCGAGGACTGAACTGCTTGCCCGCGCCAATGCTAAAAGGGCTGTTTTTTATGATTTCTGCAAGGAGATGTCTCAAGGGCAAATAAAGCTCATGTTCAGAGGGATGCATTGATGATGATTTCAAGGCATGACAATGTTCACAGGTCACAGAATGGGTCCTCCATTGTGCGGGATGGGGAATGGTAAGGACAGTGACAAATTACTGTGTAAGAGATGCCCCCTAAAGTATGAGGCCCGAGAGGGAGAGGGGTGAAATGCTTTACGAGAACATGTTCAACTAAAGGCCCGCCGTCGGAAAACCTGCGCAGAAAGATACAACTGATATCTCAAGTACATGATGTATAAGTGGTATGGACGCAGCCATCCGAAACAGAGTATGATATAATCCGGATCCAGGGTATGGGCGCAGCCATCCAACTAAGATCAAATAAATAGACTCAGGTATGGTCGCAGCCATCCAATCAGTGAGTCATGCACATAATGATAATAATCCACAATCGCAGCCTGGATTACAACAGACACAATCCAGGGTCTTGCGCTCCATCTCGACCCAACAAAGTACAAGTTCATGCATGTGAATATGTGAGCTGAAGTCGAACATGCAAGAACATCGTCGGATTACCAGCCAATGATGAAAGTTGTTAACCGACGCGAGAGAAACCACCAATAATGACAATGGTTCTCAAGGTACTACAGGTACAATCTACGGCGTGCGAATAAATGAGTTGACGTCGAACACCCGCAGAATCACTCGATCGGAGGCCAATGATGTAAACCTCTCGTCGAATGCGACGAACCTGCCATTGAGGCATGCAGGCTCCAAGGTACCATAAGGAGTCTCTAGACCAACTTCTTGGATAATGAGTTGATGTCGACAGGAAGTGACCTTGATCGAAGGTGGGCCATAATGATTCCCACATCATCGACACGAGACAGAGGAACATGATGTTTTGTTGTGAATCGGGATCGTATGAGAAACAGAGGAAGGTTGATATTTGCAGAGGCCAACTTCTCTTGAACACATGAACGGCACGACAGTGGACTTGGCAGTATTTGACATCAACGAATCAGAGGTCATGGCGACGAGGCAGTGAACAGATGAGAGGTCAAAAGGGATTACCCAAACCCACAGAGGCAAAGTGAAGCAATGAGATGAGATGTCCCCAACCCGACACGAATGCAGACAAGTGCCATGTTCAAGAGCGACATACTGCCGACGACAACGACGATGGTTCCATTTTTCCCCCACCATTTCTGGCGAGTACCCCAATTATTTTTGATAACAAGCTTGGAGGGGATAGCATATGCTTGTGATATAAGTCCGCCCTTCGGGCGAATCCATCCTAGTGCATTTAACGAGTCCTAGGAAGGAGAAACTCGGAGAATGTCATTTCGACTAGATCCGATGTCATCAGGGTTTAACGAGTCTGACAAAGGAAGAACTCGGCGTCTTTTCATGTTTAGAGAGTTTGAAAAGACAGCAGAAAAGAAAACTCCACAGGTCCCTTTTCGTCAATAGTTCCCCAGATCTGAAAAGGTAGAAAACAATATCCGGGAAAACCTCCTAGTCGCAATAGGCTAGGGTATTCCTTTTTCGTAATCAGTCCATCCCAGCCCGAAAAAGGGTTAAAATTATACTGGGTGAATGTCGATTCGTGTCCATTTTAACGAGATCGAAACGACAAGGGCCTCGGAAATCTTTTCATGTTTAGAGAGTCAGAAAAGAGCTGAAAGAAGACTCCTCCTGAAGGAACGAGTGGTATAAAGGGTAGCAACTGGTTCCGGTAATGGTGGAACTGCTCAAAAAAAATAAAGGTCAAGAGGCTGGCTAACAAGACCACTCATCGCAGTGGTTCCTCAGGAAAGGGTAAAACAACCAAGTGAAGGCATATAATCAGCCAAGCAGATAGTGACGATGGAGTGAGAAAACCAAGGCTCATCTGGCAAAACAGGCTGATAAAATGACAATCACAAGAGGAATGGTTTCATTTTTACACAAGCTTGAAATCAGGAAACTCTGCTTGAAGTTGGTTTCATTTTTACACAAGCTTGAAACAAAGATAAACTATGGTTGAAACCGGTTTCATTTTTACACAAGCTTGAAATGGAAACAAACTATGCTTGAAAAAGTAAGCATGCCCCCAGCATGGTGACACAATTCGAGGTACATGCCCCCCAAGCTTCAGTCCATATGAAAAGCAGATGGAGTGAAGCTTCAAATTACAAGATCAAAAGAAAAGACTCGACTGGGATTTTACGAGATCTTATCAAAGACTCGAATTGAACGGGAACGTGTTTCATTGTTTTAACGAGGTTGACACATTAAAAGAACTATCCTCAGACATCCTTGTTTCATTTTTTAAGGAGCTTGACACAAGACAAGGAACTATGCTCCGATGACCTTGTTTCATTTTTTTAAGGAGCTTGACACAAGACAATGAACTATGCTCCGACCGACTTACATCAAAATGAACAAGAAGGCGATACTTCCAAGAGTTCCACACCAGGAGGGAGAAAAACATCTTGGAAATCAGGACCCAATGCCCCCAGCACACTATGCACGACAGCATCGTCACTGAGTACAGGCACGGGGTAGGTAGCCACGTAGTTGACCTGCGGTGGGGCAGATACAACGGGTGGATAAAAACCAGGAGGGGGTAATGGCGGACCAGTTGCCACAGTAGGACCAAAGAACGACAGCTGATCAATGGTCATGATGCGTCCTTCATGTGGAAAGCACATCACGCGAAAGAGGGAGGAGACAAGTGCTCCCATGGCATAAGTGTAATCGCGCCCCAACAACAGATTGAAATCCAAGGGGCCTGGAACGACCATCACATCCATATGGACAGTTTTACCTCCCAAAGTAACAGGTAACCTTGGAAGGATCCCCAACGGTTGACTCGTCCTTCTGTTAAAAGTCAACAAATTCTGCGTAACAGGCGCAAGCGGTGGCGAACCGAAGGCTTGCCAGGTAGTCGAGGATAGAATACTAACAGAGGCACCTTCGTCTATAATGGTACTGGGTACAACCAGACCAAGAGCCTGTACTGTGATCTCGAAAGGCACATAAGACGGAAGGCGAAATCCTGCAAATCGACTCCAATCAAAGGAAGCGACCAAACTACTCGGAGGGGCTACCATCGACAAACGAAGGTCTTCCCCTATTGTTACGGTAGAAGAAGCATCCTCCATGACCTCCATCTCGAAGGCGGGAGGGATATCCTCTGGAGCCTCCATCATGGGAGGCAGAGGAGGAGCTTCTTGAAGTACAGGGACAGGAGAATCTTTCTCCAAGTCTGGAGAATCTGAAGAAATCAGAAGGACATGGGGGGTGTGAGGTCCACTCTCGATAGAAAATACCTGGTGCACCGTGGACGGGGCCAGTTCAACCGATCCTATGACCAATGGTTGGTCAGGGACGGATTCGTGAATTTGAATTTCTGGGGGAGTGGGATCGACCAAGGATAACTCTTGACCAATCGTGGGATCAGCTGGCGGAGGACTCGAAGAAATCCGATTATAACCAGGTGGAAGGCGTGGTGTAGAACCGGTCGGGTTGTCCAAAACTAGTTTGGCTTCATCCATATAAGGACAAAGGTGAATGGCATGGTGCCCTTCACACAACTTGCAGGGATTGGTGATCTTACCCTGCTTCTTAGACTTCTTATCAACAGCATCTGAAGACGTGCCCCCAACTTGACTCCCGGAAGCCAAAGGCAACGGTGGGCGGCCGTTGGACCATACTTCGAGCACCTTAGGAATGCCAGGGCAGTCTCGAAGAAGATGGTCTCCCATGCACAACAGGCAAGGGAACTTGACTTTCCGTGGAGGGTTGGAAGGTTTATCGGCAGGAGATATCTCAGAGGTAGTAGCTGTACATTTAGCCTCTCGCTTATCAGACTTCTTCTTCTTTGTCTTCTTCTTCTTCTTCTTAGCCACCTGGTTACTCGAATCTAAGCTTTCACCAGGCGAAGTAGACGAGGAGGACGCAGAAACAGGCGAAGAAGGGGAGAGGTCCACCTTGGAACCAACATGATGTCGTTCCGTCGGAGAAACTGATTGAACAGTAGTGGAGACATTTGGGACAACAGAGGTTGAGAACAACCAAACAGGCAACCCAACGGTTAACCCAGGAAGGGACAACGTCGCCATGTAAGGAGCACCAACATTCCCAAAAGGAGGAAAATGACCAGGATTCCCTTCTGAGGGGATTCCTTGGTTGGTAAACTCTGAAAAAGTTGCCATCAAACTCAAAACCACACACGGGCTGAAAAAGAGTTAAGGGCACACGATCAAACGGTCAACAAGCAATATCTAAGCAAGCGTGTAATCGTGGGCGATTAATTTTACCACATTGGAAAGTAAGAAATTCTACCGTTTCATGTTTCAAGAGTCGAGAAACGATAAAAAGATGACTCTATCTCTTTCAGAGTTGACACAAGCGTGAAAGGACAAGCGCTTGACGGTCTTTTCAAGTTTAGGGAGTCAGAAAAGACCAAATGACTGCTCAGGAAAAACTAGGCACAAAGGGTGTACCAAATATCCGTGAACTGCAATATACGCCTTGGTTTCAAAAATGAAACAGAAATCGACCAAGGACTTTCCGTACGTGCAGGTAGTCTCCCCGAATGCTGTGTTCGGTGTATCACGGGTATAGGGCGGCAGACTCGGCTTCCTGTGGATAAAGGATTGAAAACCTATGGGGGTCTCCCTTTATATATGCGACGGTACGGGGAGCACAAGTCCGTACTAGCGCTGTCTAAAGCCAACAGGCGAATGACAGCTGCTAGGTTTAACGACGCCGGAACACGTCTCTAGCCTAGACCTTCTAAATATGTTTCGTTAAGTTCCAATGCTGCCTTAGGTTAATTGAATAAATTTTACGGTTGATCTTCAATTAAGTTTCAATTTCCAGGCCCTATCGTATGTAGTGTCTCCTAAATGCAAAGCTATATGCCACAATGCAACATTTCGTTCGATGAAAACTAATTAGAGAAGAGTTGAGAGCTTTTATACAAACGAAATGATCGGAAACCAAACAAAGAGTTCTATAATGCAACTAATGCAATTGACAACTTTTCATTCAAAACACTAATCACTAGAGATATGGAAAAGATTGTAATTTGCACTAAGCAACAAAAGCAAAGAGATTTTTTTTTATTTTCAATGTTTAATGGCTAATATGCACTAATCAAACTTGAAAATGAATGGAGCAACTTGAGAAATGATATCCAAGAGAGCGAAACAAACACACTTCACTCACCAACACAAACAATCGGATTCCCAAATCGACCGAAGTCTCTCAAAGCAAAGAAGAGACTCAACGGCTTCCAATGGACCGTGTGATCTAGGCCCAAAGCAAGACCAAACGAATTTCGAATGAAGAAATGAACAATCACCCAAAAATCGCAATGAAACAATGAACAACTACTTAGAGAATGTGGAGGATCAATCAGATAGTTGACAGGACAATCCAAACACCAAAACTCCCAAGGAGGGCTCGATGCACTAAGCCACTAGATGACCTAGGGCTTAAAAAGTGAAATCGGTAGATAAAAGCAAACAACCCAAGGACAGAGGTGAATTCCCAGCCAAACAAGACTCCAACACACTCAGGCAGTCGGAAAATCAAGAAGAAAAACACTGGTCAACTTCAGAGAGCTCAGGAATGAGAAATCTCAAAAACTTACAGGGGTGGCGCGACTGTAAGAATGAAACTGGTGCCAGAAGCCGAGTGGCGCGGGTTGTACAAAGGCAACAAGCGCCAAGTGGCGCGACTGTCGGGTTAAAAACCGCGCCGGTCGAGTTTCTCAGCAAAAATTAAAAATAAGCCACTCCAGAAACAGACCAATGCAAGCTAAGCAATCCAAGAAGCAAAAACACACAAAAAATCCAACCCAGAAGGTTCATCTAGCAAGGAAAAACAAGATACAAACGGCAAGGCAAGACAAAGACTCCAAGTCGTTCAGTCTGCAAACCAAACCGGAGATCGACTGAAGTAGCGTTGATCTACTTCGCTAATGCTAGGCAGAAGCGTTTCGAAGGCTATCTGGTTGTACTTCAAACTCCGTCTATAGTTTAAAAATCAAACAACAATCAACAACAAGCTGGATCCCCAGTATGGTCGCCAATTTGTTGAGGAGGTAAATCCCCTCTGTGGACAGAGGCGATCCCTACTAGCCCAGCAGGGGTCTAGCAACAAACAAACAATGTCATGACGCAGGTTCCTAATTACGAATGAAAAGGCTGGAATAGAAGCCTACCTGGATTCCAACGCTAGGATCTGAAGAAGAAGCGTCCTCGTTCCTCAGCCTCGGCAGATCACAATCCCTCCACGATCTCCGCGGATGAACACCTGCACATAGAAGAAACGAACAGATACAAGCATAGAAACCAACATACGTAACTAAACATCAGTCAGAAAGGACATTACTCGCATTAACATGATGGAAAATGGAGTGGAACCATAATCATAATCATCTATTAAATAACCAGCGAAGAAAGATTACAACCAAGTTCTGACGTCGCGGTCTCCTTCGGACGGGTCTCCAGTAGTCCACGTCTCGCAAAGCTCGCCAAGGAAAGGGAAGACCTCTCCAGAGTCTCGTGACGATGGTCTCCTTACTTGAGTCAGCCTTAAGGGAAAGAGAGGGTGCTTTACAACACAAAGGCTCTTGGGAATATGGAGATTCAGAGCTTAGGCACTTCAAGACTAGCTTGCCATTGATTTGAGCAAGCTTTTATAGATGGGGAAGGAGGATTTGGGATCCCTATTATTATGGGATTGGCCCTATCAACAAGGAAGGTTCCATGGGAGGTGGCAAAACCACTTCCCTCCATAGAACTCCCGCAGCCAACCTCCCAACTCAAGATAGGTGATGGTTTGTGAATTTTTTAGAACTCAACTCCCGCCATCCATATTTAAAAAACAACTCCCAAATTGGGTGGCGCGACTACGGCTCTATGACAGAGCGCCAGGTGGCGCGACCTCTTTGCATTAATTTCCCCATTGGCGCGAGTACTGAACTGCTTGCCCGCGCCAATGCTAAAAGGGTTGTTTTTTATGACTTTTGCAAGGAGATATCTCAAGGGAAAATAAAGCTCATGTTCAGAGGGATGCATTGATGATGATTTCAAGGCATGACAATGTTCACAGGTCACAGAATGGGTCCTCCATTGTGCGGGATGGGGAATGGTAAGGACGGTGACAAATTACTGTGTAACAGGGCCAAAAAAAGGGACGTTGAAATTGCAACTCCTCCCAAGGAATCTTCAAAACTAACTCAGGCTAAAAGGCAAAAACTCAACCCACTTTCAGAAGTTGAATCATATGAAGAAATCATTGATACTGAAGAAAGAGAGGATAGTCAACTTACTGGTTCAATTAGTGAAGCATATACAAGTCATCAAGGAAAGGAAATACAAAGACAATTAAGTACTGAAGTGTCTTCATTCAAAAAGCCAAAGACAGATGCAGGAGATATAAAAAAGACATTTATCAGTATAAAAGCAAAGAATGATCCATTGAGGATGCAGGTGTATAATCAGTATCTTAAAATGGCTCCACAGAATCAAGAGATATTAATGTCAGCTTTTGACATTCAGCAAGGGAAAATGTTAATGAGCCATTTCAAATCTAAAGTGCTAAAGCCACAGATAGCAGCTGATTACATCAGGACCAATTTTGAGGTCCTAGCAAAAGATATTCATCCATTGGACCAGATAGAGTTACACAAGCAAACCGGAGAAATGGTATATTCTACACTCACTGGAAAAGCTATGGAAGCTCATGAATTACAGGATTCTTTGAATAATAAAAACACCCAGTTGCAGATTGAGAAAGCTTCTTCTCAAGAAAAATATAACAGAATAAAATCTTTGGAGGAAATAATCATCATTTTGGGTCATAATCCCAAAGATATAAAAGGCATTGAAGCACTGATTAAAAAGAAGGATGATGACATTGCTGCATTGAGGAAGCAATTGAAACTACCAGCTTCGAGGCACCCTCAGACTGAAGAAATAATGAAGGAAAATTGTAAAGAAGAGGTGATGGACTTACTTTTAAAAATGAATGCACGACTTGCTGAGACAGAGAAAGAACTTGAGCAAGCGTTAAAAGATAGAGAGTCCATTATTACAACAACTACAGCACAGGCAGCCATAGGAACAGGTACACCAATCACAGGTCAACAAGCAGTGCTAACGCAGGTGAATACTTCTGATAAGAGTTCTGATGAATTAGTCAAAGCAATGAATGAATTAAAACTACAAGTGACAGAACTCCAAAACTTAAGGTTTCATCTTTCTACTCTGGAAAATAAATATGATCAATCAAAAATAAGTATTTCTGAGAAGACAAGAGAAATCAAAAAACTAGAAAAATCAGTTAAAGCATTGGAAAAAGATCTGGTAATGGAAAGACCTTTAAGTGAATTAAAATAAATTCTTTGGTATAACATTATTCAATTAATAAAGAAGGTTTGGCCGTTTATTCAAATAATATATGAACAACAAGATTTAGTCAGTTGGGCTCTGGAAGAAATTGAGAAAGCAAGGGAAAAGTTAGGAAAGATGCCAGAAGAAGCCAATAGGCTTATCAATTTTTTGAATACACAGAATGAGCAGCAACTTGCAGAATTGGGAATTCAGGACAAAACAGGAACCATCTTGGAAATCAAAAGAGTTTTTACCAAAAGGACTCTTATGCAAAATCTTGAAAGAAGGTGTTCAGACATGCAGTAAGAAATTTTTGGCTTCAGAGAAAGATTTGATATAATGTTAAATAAAGGTTTGCCTAATCCGGTTACTGAAGAAAATAAATTAATGGATTCGGAAAGTTTTATAGAAAAAGTAAGCAAACAGGTTGATGATCAAGCCAGTTCTTCGACCAGTACCGCAGCAGGAACATTACGAACAGGGAAAAGCCTTTATGAAAAATTGGAGAGTTTATTTTACATTGAACATGAAATAAAACATCTGTTTCCATATCAGCCTAATTTTTTCAAGTACACTGAAGCTGATGAAACATTGAGGAAACTACAAAGAACCAAAGTCCCAGAAGTTCAATGGTGGGATGACATGTTGGAGCTTTTGTGAAATTTATCCTTGGGTAAAATTTTTGCATATTTTACTGAGGTATATCTTTATAAAGGATAAATATATGAACCAAGGTTAAAGAGTATCAGTTTAGCAGTTGAAAGTGTATCAGTAAGAATAGAAGAGTATCAGACAAGCAAGGCAGTCAGAAAATAATTACCAAAGAGGATAGCATCGAGCTAGATTGTATGACCTGCCTCCAACACATGCATAAAAGGAGGAAACAACACACTAGCAGTTGCCTTTATCCTATCTACGAGACCACCTGTCCCCCTTTTTGTTGTAATGTATTCCTTAGTCACCCTAGATTATTTCCTAGGTTTTTGTGAGATATTTTAAATCATTTTTTTGTATAAATAATCCCTCGAATGGAGTGTTGAGGGTGGATTCTACTACTTTGCTGTAACATTGATATTTTTGGAATAAAAGTGCTTTGGAGAAATTTCTTTGTGGCTTGCTGGATGATGATTTGAAGCTCAAGACTTTTTGCAGGATTCATGTGTCAGACTACAGTTCAATAAGTCTTTTCTATCCTATGTTCTAAGTTTTATATCTGTTTATAATATCACTCTGTTTCATTTCTGAATAATTGACATAAAAGAATAAATCAGAATTTACTTAAGTGTACTCTGATTTCAATTGTGATTATTCTAAATGTTTTCTGCTAAACGGGTTATAAGCAACGAGTTCTTAATTGCTCTTGTTTCGTTGGTTTAAACATTTTGATTACTATAGTAAAGAATTCTTAATTTCTCTTTACTTGTAATCATTCACTTTCTTCCTTTGAATATGTTGAAATATTCTTAATTGCCTTTCATCCCTTCAAAACCCATTCCATTCACTTTAATTCCTAAAAATTGTTCTCTGTTTGGCTATCTTGCCCTACAAAGCCATCTTGTGTGTAGAAGATTAATCCAGTAAAGCCATCCTTTTGACTCCATAGCCCAATGGCCTGAAAATATTCAACCTTGCCCTTAGTTGGTGAATTCCACCATTTTCAAACAAAATTCTTGGACTTATAGCTAGCCTAAAACTTTCTAAGAACAAAGCTAAATTTTAAAGAGAGAGCCCTCTCTGGATACAGATTGGCTAGATTCTGTATCGGAAGGTTGGTTTGTGGTTAGCTCGGGTATACTTTCCTTTTCCACAACTTCAAGGAAAACCTGAGTGATAACAGTTACCACTTCACATATTCCATCTGTCCAAACAACCCCACAAGCTATCGTTTAGTATATCCCTATTGTTATACACACTCCCCTTCCACCACCTCTTGTTATTCATTATAATCCTCCTCCACCTCCACCATCTATCATGGTTGATCCTCCTTTCTTGTTGAAAAAATATGCCCCCCAGCCATTACCACAGATCTTGAATGACATGCCTCAAGATTACCTGAAGGTCCTACCTCGCTTCAATGGGGAGGATAACACGGCTGCCCAAAAACACTTGGAAGTTTTTTGTGCTTTTGTAGAGAACTTCAATGTTGATCATCTAGATGTTGTGTTGAGGCTTTTTGTTTAGTATTTAGATGGTGAGGCTCTTAAATGGTTCAATACCCTAGGATACCACTCTATTAATACCTGGGAGGAAATGGAAAATTCTTTCATTAGGAAATGGGGGGAGATAAAGGATCATGGATATTGTCTTACTGAATTCAATGCCCTGACCAAAAGACATAATGAATATTTTTCTGAATTCATTAAGAGATTTAATAAACTGTATACAGGTCTACTAGAAGAAATGAAGCCTCACCAAATCGATGCTAAGGTGGTGTTTGTACTAGCGTTCGAATCAGATTTGGGTTTCTCCTTAAGGGAAATAAAGTCTACCACCCTAGACGAAGCTCGGACTGATGTTTTAGAAGTGGAAGCTAACTTTTATTCTATGGGAAAATCCAAAGGGAGGATGGACCATGATTCTAGATGAAGAGGTAAAGAAGAAGGCTCCTCTACCTCAAATCAAGAAAGGGAGGTAGTAGATTATAAGATCGAAGAAATGAACAAGATGATCAAGAACCTCTCAAGCAAGCTGGTGAAGCTTGAGCTAGAATAAAAGAATTCATCATCGAGGCCACCTGATGCTGCTCAAAACTAGGGTTATAACCCTCAGTATAGAAAACCTCCTCTGTAATATTTCAGATAGACCAGAAGGAACAACAAGACCACATACAACCCGCACTGTATCTTGAAGGAAAAATGGATGGCTCTACTGAAGAATTTACTGATGGGAAAGATTATCAATACCATGCCTACTCAGAAGGTGAGGAGGTGGAACTCTGTTTGCAATAATATGAGGAGGTTGAGCTTCCTTTGCAAGAAGAAGCTGACAAAATAGGTGTTGCTGAAGATCCTGATATTGATGATTACTGCAAAAAATTTGTGGACTTCATGCAAGCACAATTTCACAGAAAGTATGATCTCTAGTCCTCCTGGAAGAGGACCTAGACACAAGATCTAGAAGAAGAGTTTTCTCAAAATGATTCAGTTGTTCAAAAATTTGAAGGCAAAGGTAAGAAACCTATCAATGAATATGTACATTCTAATGTTTCCACCCCCTCTTCTTCTAAGCCTATAGTTAATTCCCATGTAAAGGTCAAACATATTCTAGTGGAGGAGAAACCTCTAGTAATACCAATAGAATCCAAGGAAAACCCAGTAGAGAAGTCCCCTACTATTTTTTGTCTTCAAAAATAGCTGGAAAAAGTCAAGATCCCAGTCCCCCTACCTGAACTTTTGAAACAGCCTGCCTACCAAGCTCAAGTGTCTCATTTCATGCTTCCTCCGGGAGTAACCACAATCCTAGACAGTGTTAACCTCTAAGATGAAAGGCCTATGGTAGTGTTTGGTCCCCATGTGGAGGACTTGGATTCATCGACCTCTCCTTTCTATGTCTCCCTAGTGATTCATGAATTGTTGTTGCATAACTACATGCTGGAATCAGGGGCATCCCATAACCTGTTATCTCTGTCAGTAATGGAACAATTGGGACTACAGATTAATTGTCCATACAAAGACTTATACTCTTTTGATTCTAAGAGAGACAAATGTTTGGGGATGATCAAAGATCTGGTTGCAAATCTGGCTGAAATCCCAGCCAAGAGTGTGGTATTTGATATAGTGGTTGTTGATATCCCATCTTAGTTTGGGATGCTGTTATCCAGATCATGGGGGATGAATATTGGTGGTTCAATAAAGTTTCATTTGACCTATGCAACCATTCCAATATTTGGAGGCCAAGAGAGAAGGTTGTACCGGGAGACAAGGTTTGTAAAGATGGTGACCAAGGCTAATAACTCAGTGAATTCATCAGTATATATTAAAGACGGGGAGTTTTCTTGTTTGATGCTCGAAGAAGATGAAGATTTCATGCAGGAGCCAACATTCTACCAACTGAAGGCTGAACAGTCGACAAGTGGGGAAGAAAAGGGTATCTGGACCCTACATTTCGATGGAGAGAATTCCAGAGAAGGGAATGGGGTGGGTGTCCTTTTGATTTCTCCTACTGGGTAGTTAGTCCCCTTTTCCTTCAAGTTGGAGTATGAAGCCATGAACAATGTGGCTGAATATGAAGCGCTACTGCTGGGATTGCAAATAGCCAAAAACATGAACATCCAAAGTATGGAAGTATTTGTGGATTCAGAGCTAGTAGTAAGGTAGGTTAGGAATCAGTGTTAGGAAAAGCACCCTCAAATAAGGGCATACCAGAATGAAGTGTGGGATCTCGTTGAAAATTTCTTCCTGACATTCAACAGTCAATTCATGCCAAGGGACGAAAATAGAATGACCGATTCTCTTAGTAATTTCAGACCCCCTCAAAACCCCCTATTGAGGTATGAAATAGAGGTTCGTTATCATCCCTCTATCCCAAATAATATCAAACATTGGCAAGTGTTCGAAGATGAAGAAAAAGTGAAAAGATTCATGGAGACTATTAGAGAGTTCTCCAATTTGACCATAGATGCAGAGGAAGAAGAGACTGAAGATTCACCGAAGAATAGGTGGTAGGATACTATGGCTAGCCATAAGGTACTCCAGCTCAAAGGAAATGTGATCCCCATAGGATTGGTGCCTTTGAAAATGTTGTTTGACAAAAATGATGTCCCAGCCAGTCATAATAAGCTGGTCAAAGAGGAGAAGGTAGAGGAGTTAAACCTTGGGACGGAGGTAGAACCCAAAATTGTGAAGCTGTCAAAGAAGGGCCTTGAAGAGTACAAAGAGAAATATCTAAAATTATTCCAATCCTACAAGGATTTTTTCACCTGGTGTTATCAAGACCTGAAAACTTTTGACATTAGCATCATACAACATAAGATTCCATTAAGAGGAGATGCTAAGCCGCATAAACAAAAGTTGGGACAGATTAATCCTTTACATCTCCCATCCATAGAAAAGGAGATTAGGAAATTGTTGAACACCAAAATCATTGTACCGTTGAGGTATTCAGAATGGGTAGCCAACTTGGTCCCAGTTGGAAAGAAGAACAGAGAGATAAGACTGTGTGTTGATTTTCAGAACTTAAATAGAGCATTCCTTAAAGACAATTATCCGCTGCCAAAAATGGATCACATATTGCAGAAGGTGGTGGGATCGTCACGCATGTCCATGATGGATGGTTTGTTAGGGTACAATCAAGTGGTATTTCTTCCAGAAGACCAAAAGGAAATGGCATTTTCCACTCCATGGGGTATATTCATGTATGCCCGGATGCCATTTGGGTTCATCAACGCGGGCGCCACATTTCAGAGAGCCATGGAAATCGCTTTTGTAGGTGAGCAGGACAAATTTCTAGTGGTGTACTTGGACGATATCATAGTTTTCTCCAAGGATGATACCAAGCACATTGATCGCTTGTGCAGAACCTTTGATAAATGCCACAGGTATGGGCTATCTCTGGACCCACAAAAATCTTTGTTTGATTTAGAAGAAGGAAAATTGTTGGGTCATATTGCAACTAAATCTAGGGGCAAAATTGATCCAAAAAGGGTATAAGTAATAAATAGCATATCCTTACCTCGAAACAAGAAGGAAGTTCAAGTTTTTCTTGGACATATAAATTTTTTGAGGAGGTTCATACCGAACTATGCATAGACAGCCCAGTATATAATGGAAATGTTGAAGAAAGATAATGATGTGAAGTGGACTTCCGAGTCGAGGGAAGCATTTAATAGAATCAAATGTTCTTTCACAGAAGCCCTTGTACTGGCAGGTCCTGACTACGGTAAGCCTTTCATGATTTTCTCATTTGCATCTCATCACACTGTAGCAGTGGTACTATTACAGAAGAATGCAGAAGGGTATGAGAAACCCATTGCCTTTTTTAGTCAGGTGCTTCGAGACGCTGAGCTGAAATATAATATTTTGGAGAAACAAGCCTATTCCCTAGTCAAGTCCCTGAAGGCTTCTCAAATGTATGTATTGCAGTCAACTATAACTTCTTCCGTACCCACTACTGCAGTGAAATATGTTTTGATCCAAGGTGACAACGAGGGTAAGAGCGGAAAGCGGATACCAAAGATCCAAGAATATGAGTGGGATATTCACCCCACCAAGCTTATAAAATGACAAGGACTAGCAAAGATCTTGTCTGAATCTAACTGTCAAGCCTTGGGAATAAAATTAACCATGGCAGTTGAAGAGGTAATCAAAGGTATAGGTGAGCAACCCAACGTAGAAACTGCCATTCAGAAGACTCACATGAAATACCTACTCAGTGCATGGTACAAGGAGATGGTAGAGTACCTTCTAACTCTTAGGTGTCCCCCAAGTTATGATAAGATTAAATACCGAACTCTGAGATTAAAATCCCAAAATTTTACTATAGAAAATGGTTGGTTGTACTGGAGAGACCCCTCAGTAATATTTCTCTTATGTCTCACAGAGCCCCAGGTGGAGGAAGTTATGGCTGAATTCGACGAAGGAATTTGTGGAGGACACTATAGTTGGAGGGCGACAACCCACAAAATTTTGAAGGCAGGTTTCTTCTAGCCTAAAAGTTTTGGAGATGTTCATGCTCAGGTCAGGGCTTGCGAAAAATGTCAAAGATTCACTGAGAAGCAAAATTTTGCACCCTTGCCCATGATCCCAGTACATATATAAGTACCTTTTCAATAGTGGGGAATTGACTTCATAGGAGAGCTTCATCCTGCATTTAGTGGACAGCACAACTGGATCCTGACAGCCACAGAATAATTTACTAAATGGGTAGAAGTGGTGCCAGTGAGGAATGCCACAGATGCAATAGTGATCAAGTTCATGGAGGATAACATCATATCCAGGTTTGGTTGCCCTACTAAGATCGTAATTGACAATGCACAGGCTTTTAAGTCTACCAAGTTCATTAACTTCTACCAGTAATACAATATTGTGTTGGGACACTCCACTACATACTATCCATAGGGAAATGGGCTGGCAGAATCCTCTAGCAAGACATTGGTAAGAGCATTGAAAAAATCCATAATCGAAGACCAGGAAAAATGGGATTCTCAGCTCAAGTTTTCACTATGGGAAAATAGAATTACCAACAAGCGATCAACTGGAAAGTCTCCATATGAATTGGTATATGGATGAGCAGCGGTGTTTCCAATACATCTAGCTCTACCTGTAGCTCGTTTCCTGCAAGACAGTCATGAGGAGCCAAGTGATCTTAGCAGAAGAATGAATCAGTTGGTTCAGTTGGAAGAAACCCGTAGTCAAGTAAATCAAAGGTTGACAGAGTATCAAGAAAAAATGAAAGACTTGTTCCACCAACATACCAAAGATAAAGAAATGCAGGTTGGATATCTCATACTAAGGTGGGATATCATGAGAGCAGAGAAAGGAAAGCATGGGAAGTTCGATCCATTGTGGTTTCGGCCATTCAAGATTGTAGAAGCTGGAGGAAATAACACTTTCAGGCTAGAAAATTTGGAAGGTGATCTGCTTGAAGCCCCTGTAAATGGGAAATTCCTAAAACCTTATTTTTAGTACTGATTCAGATTGTGAGGCCTGCTGTATATATATTGTACAATATCTAATTTATTTTACTCTGATGGTTGTTATTTTTTATTAAGACCTAAGGAAGGTAGAAGCACCAGCGAGGCTGTGTTCACAAAAAGAGGTTAAAAGATGGTCTGTGGAGTTCTTGACACATTTGAGGATGGGAGTTTCATCCCAAAATGGAGCCAATGTTGTTATATCATTCACCATCGCACTAAGAAACTTAAAAAGGGGATCACCCGAAGCATAAAGGGGAGACATACTTAAAGGAGTGAGTGGGTTGGTGTGAATGAAAATGTATATAAAAAGGGGACATAACATATAGTTTTAACTTTGCAGTAAAACGTTACCCAAAACAAAGGAGTATATATGTGCAAGACAACTCTTCCATGACTACAATACCGCCTTCTCCATCAGTAGCCATGACTCCGTCTCATCGAGGTAATGATAACTCATGACTGGGCCTACGTGGCCCCTTACTTTATTTTTCTTTTCACTTTTAATTTTGAGTCAAATTCATATTTCACTCCTGCATTTTACTTTTAGTTAGTAAGTTGTTTGTATTTGTATTAGAAATGGCTTCAAGCCCACTTTGTAAGATGATGGGAGGTGTTCTACCCCATCATCAAATTTGATTTTTGATCAAGACTTGGAACAACATACAAGCATGTAGAAAATATATTTTCCCAAAATATCTTTCCGCGCATAGAAATCATAAGTTATAAAAGAAGAGAAAAAAGACTTATAGGAGGTTCCAGATCTTTGGAGAGACTATCAACTAAAAGCGTTCTATGTATGTATTTTTGTATGGTCTGGATAGTTGATGTTAAAGAACTCATTGGGACTTGGTATAAAGAGTTTTGCTGTTGAAAAGGATTCCACATGAAATGCTATACAGTTTGTACTCCTTCCTGTTTGATATATATAAATGTTCACTTCATCTCCATCCATCTTCTTGTATCTAAATGTTCTCGAATGCGAGTGCTTTGTATTGGATGTGAATTTATCATAGTTGGTACTCATATATTTACATATATAGTGCTTTAAATATGGCTCAGGCATGATACTCTGTTCACTTTCTATCTCATTTCCATAATTCTTCTGATAATCACTTTATGGATTCTTATCTTAATATAAACCCATTTACAGTGTATATCCCACTTCATTTTACTTCATAGTTTCCACTTATGCATACCTTGATAATTGTTTATCATTTTAATAGTCCGCCCTCTTTACAGAAAGATGATTTGTAGCTGTCTGATGCATCTTCTTATTTAGTCTCGTACAAAATCCTCAGAAGTATTCCTATTTGTTACGTTTACCTCTGAAGGCTTGGTCCCACTCTTTTAAAAAAACTTTCACGATTTTATATTAGCAAGGAAGCCATATTATTGTCAAATGCTATCAGTTATATCAGAAGATCCTTGCATCTAAGATGTCCTAGGCACTGGTCCTTTTACCACTCAAGGCTATCTCTAAGAGTTACAACAATACAAATGACAATACCTCCTTCGTATATATAGTGGTCTAAGGGGTCACAATATAATCAGAGCCTACATAAAAATAATAACATAAGGGCACAATGATAACAATAGTGGGATTTTATGGGGAACAAAAATCACAATATGGGGGCTACATCATCACAACAATAAAACTAAGTGGGCTACATCACTATTATAGGGACCTAATATCAGAGTTGTAATACTCCTATTAGTTGGAGTGATACAGTTAATAGAGTATTGATAGGACTAGATATGTTTGAAGAGATGTAATAATAAATGGACGTTATCAAGAAATACTTAAAGGCAATAAAGGATAGAAAGAAAATTTATGTGTATCAGAATAGGTTGTTTAAGAAGATTTATTTTGGGGAAAAGGTGTACTTTCACATCAAGCCCGGGAAGAGCTCCTTAAGGATTGGGTCATGTGTCAAGCTAGAACCTTGGTTTTGTGAACCTTTCAATATTTTTGAAAGGATTAGACGAGTAGCCTACCAAATTTCACTTCCCATGAAAATGAAATTCCATGATGTTTTCCATGTGTCATTTCTTAAGAATTATGTTAAAGATACTAATCATGTGATTGGTTGGTTTGTATTATAGGTGGAGCCAGAAGGATAACTCCAGTCAGAACCACATTTTATATTGCAGGGAAAGGCACTCATGCCTTGGAACCAAGAAATTGAGTAGGTTAAACTGTATTGTAGGAAATTTGGGCTTGATTAAGCTACATGGGAGATGGAAAACTAGATGCAGGCTATGTATCCTTATTTATTTATTGGTTGAGAGAATGTCCTTTATATATGTCTTTGGTATATGGTTAGTATGATGTTTTGGTATATGTACATATGTATATGAATGTAAATACAACCATGAGGTGTGTTATAAGGCTCCAATAAGCAGTATGGTGTCATGTCATCATTGTTGTCATGCTCTTATATTGTTTTCATGTTGGCTACTTTTCAACAGGTTGATCATTGTAAATACTGCAACGAGCTAAGTTATAAATCCCCAGGGACATTATGTTTTTCTTTCAATAGTCTTGTTGGTTGCAGGTGTTATTGAACGTCGAGGACGGTATTCCCCCAAGGGGGAGGTTTATTTAACAACCCTGGTAAAAAAATCATGTAAAACTTAATAAAGGTAAAATAATACCTCGGTCATGGGACATGTATTCCAAGCTAAATTTTTGGAAAAAAATGCTATTGTGGGTGTTAATACGGTTTATTATGGGTATGGAAATTGGTGAAAGGAAATGGCTAAGGATTTGCAAAGTAAAAGTGTCATTAATTGGCATTTTATCTATGAAAATAATGGAAATTAGGAGAAAAGGAAGGTTTAAGGTCACAGGTTGCATGTGAGGAGTAAAATGAAGGAAAATAATAGTAAAATGAAGGAAAATAATAGAAAATTGAATAAATTAAAGGCGTCATTAATAAAAAGTCTTCTCAGGATCAGTTGGCGAAACTTTTTTCACTTGAGTTTTGGAGCTCTCATTTTCTCATTTTCTCTCTTTCTCTCTCACACTCTTGTACACGTAGAGTTTTCTTGGAGAAACCTTGGAGGAGTGTGCTGCACTTGGGATTTGGAGCAAGAAGGAAAAGGAAAAGTAGGAAAGCACAAGAGGACATCACGATCAACAACTATAGTGAGTTTTTTTTTACAGGTAGTGAGTTTCAAATATGATTCTGTTACTATTTTTTTCATGCATGGCATATGCATGTGATTATTTGGTTACGATCTTTCACTGGCATGCAAGATTTCCTGGATTGAAAATCATTTTTTCTAGCCTTTCCATTTCCTGGATAGCCATTTTGTTGTGGGTTTTACATTAGTTTTCTAGTTGGCTTTGTTGTGCCTTTAGCTATGGGTTGATTTATTAGTTCCTAGAAGCCTTGGTTGGACAAATGCTCTGGAAGATTTGTAATATCTTGGGTTGAGTTAGTAGTCCTAGAAGCCTTGCTGAGAAAAAAAATTTGGAATCATTTGTTGGGTTGAATTACTAGACTTGGAATCCCTAGTTGGACAAATTATTCAGAATCCCGATGGGAGCTGTGGGTTGAGTTACTAGTCCTAGAAGCCCTAGTTGGAACAAACACTCTTGAGTCTCCGAAAACTTGGATAGAGACCAATTTGGTGATGGTTAGTCATGTCCTACCATGATGTGGAATCACTATTTTAGGGTTGAGGTGGTTTGGCCTTTGGAAGCCCTCATCTAGTTTGGATTTTTTTTTTATCATATCCCACATTCATGCTTGGAATATTCCACAAAGGTGACTGGTTGAATGAAATATTTGGCTTAGCCTATTCTATGTTTGGGTGGTTCGTGGAAGTCCCATACCTGGTCAGCCTATGAGATAATAAATAATATTTATTTCTCCTTAGTATTTTATGGGTAAAAAAACATGTTTATATGTGGTTTATATGGTTGGTATATCCTTGATATTTTCATTCGTTAAATGTTGGTTATTACTGAGTTTTATGACAACAATAATGTATGGCTCTCATCATGTTTTGGTTAAACACTGAATGTACAACGAATGTATGGCTTAATAGATGGTAATTCAATTATTGTGATGAAGCATAAAAAAATATTACTGGTTCTTAGATAAGTGTGAGACTCCTATGTTCGAATAAGTTGTTTAAACCTGTAGAATGTATATTTGTGACATGTTTGAAGAATTGTTTTTCATGTCTAGTAGGGGTCTAGTGAGCTCCTTATCCAAGTATTTGCATTTAAATCATTGTGTTGATGTTAATTTTCATTTATGGAAGTTTCATGGAGTTTTGGGCAGTGGAATAAGTCCTGGCCATGAGACAGTGGCACAAAATCAGAAGTCATTGGCACAAAACTACTTGGAAACGTCTTAGGTTGCAAACATACCTTACTGTGGGAGTGACTCGAGGGTCCCACTCGAGGAAAATTTTATGGTCTAATATTCGCAAGTGGGTTAATTTTCCATGAATTTCTAAAGAAATCATCAATTTCCATTTTTCTAAAAATTATTTGCCTAAATTTTATAGTATAAAATTGTTTTATCTTAAAAATGACCAAAATTTTATATATAGAGTATGTAAAATTAATAGAAATTTGAATAATTTTACAAAAACATTGCCAAACATTGAACAAATTACATATTATGTACTAGTGAGATTCGCCAAAGTTTCTAAAATTTAAAATAAATTTTCATCCTTAAAATTTTCCCTAGTCCCATTCGGATGCATTGCTATGTGAAGGGTGCGACTCAGGCTTAAATGTAGCAAAATGTCAGTTGGTCTCAGGGGCTAGTCATCTGGATGGGTTGGATGGCTCCTAGAGGTTTTGTTTCATGGGTAGAAGGCCAAGTTGGCTGTGTTTTTTGGTTCCATTTCCTTAACTAATATATAGGGAGTCAAATCATGTCATAGTAACTATTCTTCACATGTTTATCTCGGTTGGCTGGTTACTTGGGTAGATGTGGGAGGAGGGTGCTAAAATATGAAATTTCACAAATGCTAGTTCTTTTTGTATTGTAGTATTTGAAATATATATATATATGTGTGTGTGTGTGTAATATGGAAGCCTAATTGTTAGTATTTAAATTATTTAGTATTGACATTTGCTTGATTTATAAAGGCAGTGAGCATAAACACTTGAAATTGTTGAATACGTAACGAAAGATTTAAGATTTAAAATTAAAATTCCATACATGCATTGTAAAGAGGGAATGAAGGAAAAAATTCAAAACAAAAACCCGAAAGAAAGAAACTTGCTAAATTTTGTTTCAACCCTTGGGAGGAGCAACTATAAATCCGTGTGAAAGGTGCTAATTTTTCACTAAAGTGACGATTTGTTTGAGTCACACCCATTAGAAAATGGATGTTAGGTTGGATGATCAGAATTTGAGAATATTTTATTGAAACATAGGGTACTTCAACATGGGAGGTAATTTAAAATAAAGTAAACAAAGATAAGATAAAATATGGTTTGCACTTAAACTAATAAATAAATTAGTTTTTTCATAGTCACAACCTAAGCCAATCAATAATTCAGAAGTTGGGATGGTGTTTAATACAATTTTATGCCAATGGTGACCCCAAGCCCGGCGTGATGAATAATCGAGGTAAGACGACATTTGTAGTCAGGAGGTTGGGTGCGAAGAATGTTGTTTTATTTTCTTTGAGTGTGGATCCTAAGCCCGTTGTAGTCAAAAGTTAGAAGGTCAAGAGCGAGAGTTATGTTGTGATGAAAGAAAAAGGTCTGACATCTGACTATATATATTACTTTTTATTTTGTTAATTATTTTTTTTTGAAAAAAAAATTGTTTACAAAAATAAGGAATTAAAATTTTTTAATGAAAACATAGCCATGCCAATTTTTCATATTTTTATCGGAGATTACTTGTGTTGATATTCTATTTAGTAGATCGAGCAAGGCAATTTAATTTCAATTTTCATTACGCATTTCTGGACTGTATAATGCTTTTTCTATTGCTTATATGAGAATGCACAAAATTATGGTTCTTTAGTATTAAAATTTACCTCATCTATAAAGTCAGTGAGAGTAAACACTTGAACTTGTTGAAGATGCGACATTAGATACCAGATTTAAAATAAAAATTATAAAATAACCAAAATCTGTTGTAGAAGGAACAATAAAGCATACTTCAAAAATAGCTCAGTCTACTGGTTCATGTGGGAACGCTAATGAATATCATTGGAAATGGTATCGAAAAAATAAGGATGCAATAAATGCGCATATAAGAGCCGCATATTAGAAAAATAAAAATGATTGAATAAATCCTAAACATAATGAAGTCAATAATTTTAACTATGGTAACATGAGTAGTATCATGGAAACAACATTGGTTTGAAAGTTTTATTTGCGTGGATGTTGAAGATGTTGAAATATTTTCATTGTACCAATTTTTTCTAATAATAGTGTTCTTTGGGAATATTGAGTTTACAAAGAAAGTGTTTGTGAAACTGAGAACCAAGGGTCCTCTAAAAAAAATGCAATAAATGGAGTATTGCAAGCTAGACACAATGATGGCGATGAAAAAATTGTAGCATCTAGTTTATTTAGTGATACCAATATGCTTGGTGACATGGTTCGAAATTTTGGCATTCTGTTGGCAATGTGGGGTGGGGAATCCCTTCCAACAAGTATATAGTGAATATTTCCAATCCTTTGGAATATATGCACACTCAGTATATTGGAGAAGAATAGGTGCTTGATGTATTCTTTGGTTTGATGGGATTTTGATATCTGAATGGAATATATTAATTATTGTATGCTTTTCTTGTTTCATTGCTTTGTGCAGAAAAATCTTCCAATGAATATTGGTCCAGAAACACGGGCAGAAGTAACACATAATTTGTTCATTCCTCAAGTTCAACACCAACCATTTAACCACCAATCTTTATTAAATCATGAGAATGATGAATTATTTAACTACAATTTTCAAAACTAATTTCATGGAAAGAACATTTCATTGAAATGTTTGTTTCCATTGATGTTGTGCATTTCCTAATTTTCCATATTTTACAAATATTGTTGGTATTAATATTCTTTGGGAACATTTTGTTCACAGAGAAATTGTTCATGGAAGTGGAAATAGTCAGTGCTGCAGAAATGATGGAAGAGATGTAACTATACAGAAAAGGGATAATGATGTGATTAAACAATTTATGGCATTTGATGTTTTCGTTGATATTAGTATGCTTGTTGGGATGGTTTAAAATTTGCGATTTTTAGTTTTGAATGTAGGAACAAGAATATTAGAGCAAGTTTGTAGAAAATCTCGCTATTGGTAGAGAATATATGAAAAATCGCTCTCATCGGACAAGAAATGTGTTGCAAGTGGATTTATTTTCATGGGATTTTTCCATTTGAATGTATATTTTGTAATTTATTAATACATACATATATTTGTTTTGCAAAGAAATACTGGAGTGAATAGTGATGGAGAAATAAATTCGGAACCAAGGAAACCTATGTCATTTGGTCAAGTTAAACTCTGACCGTGCAATTGGGAAGAAACTATATGTGTTTTTTCCCTAAAACTTACTGCAAATTTAACTTTAAAAAATTAGCCTTCCATTTTTATATGTTTTGTTTTTCCATTATGATTTATAATTTATGTACGTAGAACAAACCAAACTGCAACCAATATGGAAGAATGGATTCCCATCATTTTATGGAAACAAATATTCAAGACAATGCTCTAATTCTACAAGTTGTTTTGCATCATCCTCAATATGGATTGTTGTTTGGAAGAGAAAATGAAAGTGGTCACCATAATATGATTGAGGTGGATAAAAATATTCCATGTAGGATTGTTAACTTGTCTATTATAGAAATGTGCCAAGTATGTAATGAATATTATCCTGATACCCAAGTTGTTAGGTGGCATGAGGGGCCCATTTGTAAAATATGTAAGAATAAGGCTCTCATCATTTCTCTCACTTAAAAAACATGGATAATGGTGAACAACCTGTGGTTCTAAGAGTTTTTAATAAAATTCTAATAGCATGAGTAAATCCAATATTGAAAGTGACATATTCTAGTGGTTTTTGATATAAATATAGTTGGTATAAGATAATTTTTCCACAATATATTTACTTAATTACAGAGAAGATTCCATGGTGTAGAAAAACTTGATTTTATCATTTTCAAAAGACATGGTGCTAAGTCAAAATATTATGAATGTTGTGTCAAGTGAAAACCTGTGGTGGATGCATTGCTTTACAAAATTCAGATGGATAAATATTATTGGGATTTTGAAATGGATATGGATTATGTTACTTATCTCCCAAAATGACCTACTAATGTTTCTAGCAACCTACAATATGTAGATAGTGATCTGGGTGAAAAATGGAGAGATGATGAGGACATTATAATGTTGGTGGCTAGTGGTCTTCACTTTCATCCATCATTGTTTCTTTCTCACACACTTAATGAATGCACATAAGTGGAACATATAGGAATATTCATTCAAAACATTGATTCTAGTGTTGATGAATTAGTGGAATGGCTACATATTGGCATATCTCTCATCGACAAGTATAACACTGAAGGGTTTCTATACATAGAATTTTTCACTTTGTTTCTCACCGATGACGTTGATTGGTTGAATTCACATATTTCCAATTTTTTAATGCATGAATATGGTTTACATATACTTAGTTATTGTGATCAATTATTTGGAATCCATCCTCGGTTTTGATATTTTTTCTTGAATATGATTGTGTGCCATTGTATCTAGGGAATAACTTTTTTAGTTTGAAAAGGAATATCCATGAGAATGCACCGCAACCATTCAAGAGTTTCTTCAACAACTTAGTGATCTTCCTGAGAATAAATTGGTTGAGAAATTAATGCATTTTCGTTATTGTCTTAGGCTACAAGGGAATATTGTACAAACTGTAGATATGAAATCACTGAAATGAACATGCAATTAGTTTTCCCAACATTTTTTTTATGTTACATGTGCTTGACACAAAGTGTTCTGACTTGCATTTTATTATGTCCTCAAACACACACTATCATGAATAAAATGAATATGTGAAGAAACTTGAAATTTTTTTTCCAGTACCTGCATAGAGTTGTTATTTGTTATCACTCTAATAATTCCCAAATTTGTGATATTTTGATTTATAGTTTAAATAATATTATAGGTAACCACAAACCTACTTTTAAGCTCTAGGAGCTAGCCTTCCTAAGACTTAGAGAGGGCTCTCTCTATAAGATTTAACTTTGTTTTTATATCAGATTTGAAGCTAGTTATATAGGGAAAATTGGTTTTGGGGTTTGGATTTTTTTTGGTGGGAAAATAAATTAATGAGATGGATAGATGTTAATATATAATCCATTGGGCATATGGAGTCAATGTGTCAAGCACAAAGATCAGGATCAAGGTCTAAATTCAAATTTTCACAGGGCAAGATAACAGAGTGACTAAAGATCTTTAAAGGCTGATTAGCGAAGTGGATTTAATCGGGATAAAGAGAAATTAAGAATTATTTGGTACGGATAACCAGTGAGAAGGTAGGGGTTAATCGAAATTAGGGAGAAATTAAGGGTTCCCTAGTCTGGATATCAACAGAAAACATTTAAATGAAAACCAGTCAATAACAGAGCGCCTTTAACAAATTCTGGTATAACAATTCCTAATTTCACATTAAAATTTAGAACACGTTTATGAATGGATGAAAGACATAAGAAAATTCACAAATAACAGTATAAAATACTTCACTTTAGTGGCCCAACACATGAATCCAATAATATTATGATTTATTTCTTGAGATCCAGTCTTTTGACATGAACTTGATTACAAAAACCCTTAGGTTCAGAATGTTCCAGGTGTAGAAATATTCAACAATTAATCCACACTAATACTTCAAATGATGAAGTATTTATACAAAAAATATTACGAAATATCCTAGAGAAATCATAGGAATTTTCTTTGGAAAATTAAATATATTTTACAAAAAGATAGTGATAGCTTGCCTAACAAATTGCAGGCTCTCCTATTTATTGAAATTAAATAATATGTTGTTTGGATTTGGGTGCAACTGGCTAGTAGAGGTGTCCTTCACACTGGAAATTGATTTTCAATCTATTTTAGAACTTTATCTTTCACCTGATACTCTTTAAAAACTGATAGTATTTATCATGATACACTTTAACCTGCTGATTTTGACTGATTCACTGCCTAAAACTATGTTTTACAGTGTAAAAACAACAAATCTATTTTTATCCTTTCTTATTGAAAACTGGTTTTTACAACAAATATTTCTTTATCCTTTCTTACTGCAAACTTCTTTATGAGCTTCTGCCAAAATTCTTCTTCTGGTAATTTGATCTTTGTGAGTTTTCTGAAATTCTAATATGCTTATGTGTATCTTATGAAATTTGTCTTGACCACAAAGAGGTGTTTTATCTCATGTTGTAAATAAAACAAGTTTTCAATGCTTTTATGTAACACTTTACCCATTGGAACTCATTTCCAATCTGATTTATTCACATGTTCATTGGCAAATACCCTTATCTTTTTATTGTAATCTTCTTGTTTCATCAGTTTATCATTGATAACAAGAATATTTGGAAGACCTTTTTGTCTTAAAGTGTCAACCTTGACCATGAATTTTAGTGATGGCCATGTCCATATTTTGACACTTCTCTTCCAACTGTTTCATCAAGCTTTTCTTTGAAAGTACTTTTCTTACCTCATGAATTGTTTTTTTCCTATCAGTTATTCCTATTTCATCCAATTATTGCTTATTTTTTCTATTCAAAAACTTGACTATTTCTAAGGCTTCTTCAAGCTTGGTGCCTAACTCTTCTTTGGTCTTCACTATTTCTTCTTTAGCTGCCTTAAGCAAGTCTTTCTGTTCATAAATCACTTGAATGGATGGCCAACTATCATTGATTGACTCAATGATTCTGGAAAATAGTTCATTTTTTATGTATTCCATGGGATCTTTCAAGGTTAGCTCTGTTTCTACCCTTTTGAGTTGTTCACTTAACCTTTTGGCATTTTTTTCCTCTATTTTAGCATTTATCTGTGCTAATTTTTTGGCATCTTCAAGGTTCTTGATTTTCTCTGTCAATCTGTTTATCTCATTATTCTGTATTGACATGTATTCCATGGATTTAATGAGTTTGTTGGCCCCATTTAACTGTTGAATTGTTGTAGTGGAAGATTAAGTAGTAGAATTCGTGGAAGAAGTAATTGGCACAGATCTGGCCAATGGGACCTTACGAGCTAGCTCTTATGCTAGAGTTCAAGGCACTATTTTTGTCACCATAGGAATAATAGTGGGAGAGACGTTTATTGTCTTTTCAACTTCTTTTTCTTGGACTAGCTTTTTCATCTCAATTTCCATCTCCTTGGTTTGTGCTATCATCTGTAATATGAGACTCATCATCTCATCCTTTTTGTTTCTTCCTATACAATCTCCTTAGCCTGTGGATGCTCTATAGGGTGTAATTTCAATTACTTTCTGAGTGTTACAAAATCAACATTTTTCTTCTTTACTAGCTCTTCTGCAGCTTTCACATTAGAAGGGTCATAACCCACTTCAATCACTAATTCCTCTAAAGATTTGATTCTAGTATCTTTAGCATATGAAGAAAAAATTTCAACCTTAAGTTGATCTTTCATATTTGTCATAGTATTCTAGAGCTTTTGGAGATTCATTGATTTTTTGGTCATGGTAGAATATAACATTTCTCATATTTTCTTGTGGAACTCAATCTGGTCGAAGGGATGAATGCCTTGGACTAGTACGTCAAAGTCAACCTTCTTATAATCTGTTGTTGTTTTAGGTGTTGGTACTATAGGTTGAAGTACTGAAATTAGAAATTTCTTATTTGTATAATCGAAGGCTGAAAGCAACCTATTTTGAATCCTTGGAGTCTGCTTCAAGTATTGTGAATAGATTTCATTCTTAATCTCCTCATTTTTGGCCTTGATCTGTTTATACTTTTCTTTGATATCCATCTCTTTATCCTCTGCATGCTATGATGAATATGCTTCCATACTCTACTGTTTCTGAATCATTTGTGTGTTATAAGTAGCAAGTTTCTCCTAATTTTCAATCACTGTATTAGTCACGGTGTCTTTCTTTGGATTTTCTTCATCTAAAACCTCAATTTTTTCCTTTAATTTATCTGATAGATTTGTCTTTTTTTTTCTTGGTGTATCTTAGCTTAAACTTGGTGTCTATGGTAGTTTCAGCAGTATATGAGCCTTCTTCTCTTTTCCTTTTTGTACCTTTTTCTTCTTGATTTGATGTTTGCAGAATGTGACTAGTATCACTATGCTTCATAGATTCAATCAATGTATTTTCTAACAAATATATTTGGTTTGAAAACTTCTCAATGTCAGGCTTCTTGTCATGGATATATGGGGTTAATTTACATTTCACCCTCATCTTACTAATTATTCCATAAGGATCATAGCTCCACAAGAAACTTTCATGAAACTTATACTCTAGCAACTGTTTTGTTGCCTCTACACCTGCTTCCCTGTTGTTTCATATGAAAGGACCCACTTGGTTTTTCAATTTGAACTGATTTTTAATTTTAGCAGCCAAAATTTTTACAAAATCTGAGTTTAGAATCTGTCTTATATATTCTAGGGAAAACAATTTCATTGGTAGATACTTTGGTAATTTATAGGGCAAGAGGTTTGACCCATAAACTCTAATCTCATTATGATTTTGGTATAGATACCAATCACCTATTCTGCTCTGCTATGATATTTGAAAAAACTTCTTAATCTCATCACTTATCCTAGGTTTCACAATGTTCCTGATAATATTTACCAATGGGTGAATGAAACAATCTGTGAAGTCTACATATGTGAACTCAGTTGAATCCTTTCTGATTAAGGAATTCCAGAAAATAATTCTTGTAGATTTCCTTCTACATGAAAATTTTGAAGATTTATTGGAAATTTATCTGATTGAATGTAGAGAAACATATGGAATAGGAATGATGTATATCTGAAAACACCTTTAGTAGAAAGTTTTACAACCTGATCATGAATACTATTAACAATATATTTAGAAAAATTTTAGATGACTGCAGAAGGTTGACCAGGCACAGAAATAGATAGGAAACCTAGTATAGATTCATCAGTGTGTTCATAAGTGAAGTAACCAAGGATAAAAGGCAACATTGAGATAATGTGTCTTGATCCTTCTGGGAATTTGGAGCATGGATATGGACGATTTAGCTTGGCGATTTCAACATATGAGGGCATTAATGTTTGAAATATTTGAAATCTTTTAGGAAATTCTAAATCCAGATAAAACTTTGTAAGAGCTTCTATAGACAAAGGGACTACATTTGGCTCTAGTTGTAAATGAAGCATTTGGATTATGGATTCAGCAGTGATAGTAAATAATACTTATTTATTAGCATTAAAAATTTCTCTTTGACTTGGGCCATGTTGAGCTTGACATGGTCTGATAATGATGACGGGGTAACTGAAAATCCCTATTCTTTCTAATCTATCTCTCAGTCTGATATGTATAAATTTCATCCAGTTCTTTTCCCGGTAACCAATTCCACCATTTGGCAAACTTACTCTGCACTAATGTATTGAACTGGAAATTTAACTATACCTGTGATCTCTTAATATATCAATCTTTGATTGAGATATTAAATTACTTTCCCTTTGGTTTTATGAACCCTCAAGCATATAACATAATCCTTTGATGGTCTCACCCTTGCATCCTTTTCATAGTGCGTCGAGACTATATCTCGCCCTTCCTTCATAGGTTAAAACCCTTTCATGCCACCTTGCTAAAACCCAATTCAATAAGGCCTAACAACTAGATTGAAGCCAATCTATATTAAACCAAAGGATCCTATATTAAAGGTTGGGTTCCGCCTACCCAGTTCAATTCCTTACAACTCGACCCCCTTTTCCTTTTTATGTATTCAAATATTCACACAAGGTTTGGCCACATAAATATAAATAAACTTTTGTCAATGTAAAAAACCGCACATACCTCTGCTAAACCTTAGTTAAGACGACAAGAGTTGATGTATATATGCGTGGGGCCCAGTGCTAATGGCCTACCACATCCAACGACGGACAACACGTCGCACTGCTTCAGGTGATCTGACGTCCTCAACCAAATCTCACATGACCTATATGCATGAGCTTTAACTCACGATGAGAGTGGTTTTTAAAAACCCCTTAAGGCCACATGTCAACCTATGACACTGATCGCGTCCAATTGGGGAATACAGATTTTCCTACAAAGGCAGTGCGATCAAAACTGCTTCGGTTTTATAAAGGGATTGACCGGGGGTTAGACCGGGGTTAACACCCTTCTTTTTATTCACTCTGATTCACTAACTCAGGTTAACACTCTCAGTTCACACCAAAATGAACATATACATGATTCCACGATGGCACCAAGACTCGGTTTCTCACAGGGTGCATATAATATAAAACACGCTAAGGAGACTCAATATGAACCACACTCAACCATGGACAGAGAGAGACCTTTGGAGGTTCAACAAAAAAAATTATTCCTCGAATTAAACACAGAATTAGAGGTTCCAATACCTCGAAATTAAGCAATTACACATACACATTCGACCACCACGTTATCATGGATATCGAACTCTCTAAGGATGCATTGAGCGCACGCAAACTCTAACTCACAGAATTCAATGCCCATAGTTCGATCACACGAGTTATACAACCACTTCTTGGGATGAATCCACACATTGTGAGTGGGTCTTAACACCTCGATTTATCACACATTCTCATCATTGAATGCACAGACAGACTTTTAAACAAATCACAGAGTCTTAATTACATTCAGCTCATGGAGATACAGAAATTCTTCCAACAAAATTAAACCAAAAATTGCACATAAATACTGAAACAAATCTTCATTACACAGTGAATAAAATTACAAGCCTTTTAGCTATCCAGATCTTCGATGAATGGGCCCTTCTCCTCTATTTTGTCTCTACGATAGTCCTACGCAGCCTATTCAGTTCTCTATGCAGGTCTATCGACATTGTCACAGAGGTTTATTTTTATATCAATTACAATGAATAGATTCGAATTTCTCGATGACTCACAAATCTTCAAATTCCTACAGTTCCAAATTAGACTAACGCTCTGACAGATAGAGATGGAATGTCTCTTCCTATGCCCACTAATCATTCAAGCAGTTACATTTTCCTCTACAAATTAACTAAATTAAGTCAACTATGGATAATTTCATAGGGAAATAAAACATGAGACCCCACTTTACATTTATTTATGTACAAAAGCTGTCTTGAGCCCAATGCCCCTGCATCAGATAACCTTAGAGCATTGATGGTTATGGGGAACTACATATTTGGGCAAATTAGACTCCAAAATTTGTACTTCATCTACTTGGTCCAAAGATTTTTCTTGGCTCTAGTAGTGGAGCTCAAGAAGATTGAATTCAGTTACTAGATCAATGATTTTATAGTCTACATCAACTAAAGGGGTATGTTCAACATCTACAATAGGAGGTTGTAGTGGATTGATGACAATTGTGCTTTTAGAGCACATTGGTATATTTGTTTTGAACAATTTAACTTTATTTGATCTTAAAAAATAAATTTTTTAGGTTTTTAATACACTTCTGTAAGTTTAGACTGTTTAGTATTTTGTTATGACAAAAGTTTCTTTCGGATTTTAATAGGTAAATTTTGGATTATTCTGCCTCAGATTGTCAATTCTTCTCAAAAGTCAATCTTTAAACCTTTCAAAGACTCAAGAAAAACTTTGACAAGGGTTTACTGTAGACTTCTTTGATGAAACAACCCTAAAACAATCAAATTCATTCATAAAGGGCTTTTAAGCACCGTAGAAAGATTTTTAATCACTCAAAGGGCTTCTAAAAATCTCCAGATGGCCAAATTATCTTTAATTTTTCTTTAAAAACATAATACAGTCTTCAGTAACTGTGAAAATATTTAGGGTTTGTAGCAGAAATGTATATATGAGGAAATAAGGGTGTTTCTTTAGGAAAATGGGATTTAATAGGTTCAATTTCAAAAGTATGTTGTTTTCAAGATGAAGAGTGCGTATTTTTCATGAACAATACATGAAAATTTAGGAATTTGACTTAAAAAAGGGTTTTCTGGGAGTCTGGAAGCTTTCAAAAGCTTGTTGAGGTCCTTTTAAACACAAATTAGAAGATCTGGTCAGTCACAACAATGATTTTGGCTGAATTTTGTTGTTTGTGGATGAAAACAGGGTGACAACATCTTTTCTTTAGTCATGAAGGTTTAACGAGTAGAAAAAGCAACATAAAGTTGTCAAACGTGTAACATCTAGTGTTTTATAGAGATTTTAATTGAAACAGTTCATGCATTTAATGACAGTCAAGTCACTTTGAAAGCGGTTTGGGCGTGGGGAGTTCATTTACCACTGAGTTGTTTATCGCACTATCAAAAGGTAGTAAACATTTTTTATCAAATGGATGTGATCCAGTGAAAAAATGATGCATGGAGGAGAGATAGAAGCGCAAAACCACTCATATCGCAAATTTGAAATTGTTTAATAACTACGCCATTGAAATTTCAATATGGGTTCTGGGCCGTTGGATCTTTTGGGTGGATGCAAACGGTTAGGATTGATCGATGGAGTTGTGGGGTAAATGGGCATGGGGCCCACGATCTTTTATGCAGAGGCTTCAATGTTTATATGTTAAAAGTAAGTTTTAACATATATTTATAATGTTAACGGGGTAGGATTAATAGGTGTTTTACACAGCAAATAGACTATACGTAGGTGTAATGAGAATACCGGGTGGATTAATATAAAAAACATGGTTTAAACCTATGGGGGAGAGGGTAATATATCACATGGGGAAATTAGACAATAAGATAAACATTTAAATGCTGGTTGGGATTTATTTAATATAAATGAATTAATATAAATACAGGATAAAGGGTTAATAAAGGAGTTAATATATTAAATTAGTGTTAATATGAAATGAATATGAACAGAAATACACAAATACACTAAGTGTAAATTATGTCATTGTGCCAGATTTTCATAGTGATGCCCAACAATAATCATTTAACACTTATACTTAGGATAAAGTAATTTTGTGGGTTTTTGAGGTATTTTTGTATGAAAAAAGGAAATTAGATAAGGGGGTTTTACTTTTCCTAAGTAAAAATGTGTTTTGACCTAGGAAAAGGGGTTTATTAGGGTAAAATGAATAATATTTAAGGGAAAATGCTTTTTATGAACGGGAAATTTTTTAATGAGTTAGAATCTAGAACTTTGTGCCATTCAATCATTAAGACGTGGGTCCAGTCCCTCCATAAGTTAGAGAAATGCTATGAGTCATATAACTGAAGGATTTTAGTACTATAACACATTGTGGGGAGGGAAATTAGTAATTTTTCCAGAAGATGTTTATCCATGCGTTGTGTAACTTCTTTCTACCTACCCATAATTTATTCTACCAATTTTTTTCCTTTATTTTTATCGGTGCATTTGAGCTTGCAAACCCTAATCCATTTTTCTTTTAAAAACAAAAAATTATCTAATTCTAATCTTATTTCATTTGAAGGCTCAGATTAAACTGTTGAGCTCCTCATTTATTCTCTAACTATCTACTGAATTTTCAAGTTTAAACTGTTTGACAAGATATTTATTCTCTATCTATAAAAATGAAATTTAAAACTTGAAAAATTTAATATCAAACTATTTAACTCATCATGGATTATGGCATTTTGAGCAAGCTGCACATAATCATTTGTTTGCAGTAAAAAGTAACTAGTAGTGGCATTTTGACTTGCATCACTTTCATGTTTTATTCTTATCTGTTAAGTCCCTATACAACATTATCTCTTTTTTGTGTTTGGGGTCCATATTTTCTATTATTTTTTGATCTTTTTCTTTTAAGTCCTTTTATTTTTCTTTTAGGACTTTTACCCTCTTTTCAATTTTTTTTATTTTCAAATACGGGAAAACAACTTGGAGAAAGCAAGGTATGTACATATTTACGACACTATTTAAAGTCAATTCAAAAATTATGAACATTGTTATTATCGGACCCTAACAGTGGCTCCACATGGGGATGGCATTTCCTTGTGAAATGTCAAGAACTTTAAGACTAGAAGCCTCTGAATTATGACTATGTTGGCCTTGTAAATGTCATCTGAGCTCTGGAATTATTCCTACTTATGATATTTTAACTTTCAAAGGTTAGGCCCTTCTCTCTGGGCTTCAAATTTGTTAGGAAAACATCCAATCCAATCTAAAATATGAAATTTTATGTACAATAAATAAAGTAAACCAGGTTAACTATTGGTTATTTCTGAAGAGTAGTAACGCTTCATCATTCTACCTGTTAGACTCCTATACCAATAGGTGTCATATTTCATGATTGACTTGATGGGCTATGTAATATGTTCATACCTTTTCTTGTTGCAAAGGTTTTCCATATTCTCAAAAAAAATCAAAAAATTTAAAAAATGTAAAGAGGGTATACCCTAAAAGAAAAATCAAAGGGTGAAAAGAATAAAATGGCTAAAAAAGTGAAAGAAAATGAACCCCGCCAAAATAAATGCCAAGGAAAGTGTGCAAGCCTAAATGCCACTACTTTTTTTGCTCTTATGTAAATAATAAAATTGTGTGAAACTTGTATTTTATGCCACAATTTATGAACATTCAAACAGTTTAAGCTTGGCTAGTTCATCTTTCACTTTTATGTTTTAGAGATAGAGAATAAAATTTGACCAAACTGTTTAATCTTCGAAGATAAGTAGATAGGTAGAGTAAATAAAAGGAGCTCAACAGTTTAATCTGAGCCCTTGGATGTAATAAGGTTAGAATTAGATAGATTTTCAGATGTAAAAGAAAAAGTGTGATGAGGGTTTGCCAATCTAAGTGCACCCTAATAAAGAAGAAAAAATGGTAGGGTAAAGTAGGTAGGGTAGGTAGATGTTGTTGCAGGATTACATGTGATGGATAATGACTCTAAATGTGTTAAATCTTTACTTTCATCACAAGTGCAAAGGCATACACTACACTGGAAAAATTTCAAGCAAAACAAAGTCAAATTATTAACTTCCCTTCTCAATTTTCCCTGAAAATTTCACTAATTTCCACTAAGTAATAAGGCATTTGAAAATTAAAGGGGCTCAAGGCATTTCCTTGACTTTTGGAGGGACCAGACCCTCGGCCCAATAATTGGAAAATCCTAAGTACTTAAAATCATTCATCGTGGCATTCACTCACTTCTAAAAAATCTTTTCCTAAGTAAAATCCCATTTTACTTAGGAAAATCATGCAATATTTCATAAAAACCCTATTCATAAAATCATAAGTTAAATAAATTACCTTGATGTTTTACACTTAGCACTTCATTCATTTCCATATTAATTTTTAACTTATTATTTAAATCCCTATGAAAATTTCCTTTTTCCCTGTATTAATTTAAATAATTCCCATATAATATATATCCTGCCCCGTTGGTTGAAAAATAACCATATATTTATTAAAATTCATTAATTGGTTCAAATTTCCAATTAATAAATAAACCCAACCCTCCGTCGTATAAAGGGATTAATTAACCCTCCAGGTTAATTAATAACCTAATCTGCCAATCAAATCCTCCCTGATGCGATTATTTTTAGTAAATTACATTGGGCCCGTCATTTTAATTCCCCGTTATCTTCCTTTCTCGACGACCGTTCGATCTATCAACTGAAGATCTACAGTTTTTGTCCATATCGTCGCCCATCCTCGTTCGAAAGTTAACATGCGATGGCCAAGCGGATTTCTGAACATTTCCACGCCACACGTCGTCCATCGTATGGAATCGCTCGCCCTCCGCTGAAGACCACTCTTCCCCAAAATCTGTGCAATGGAAACCGCTTACTGCCTAACGCCTGTGACAAAGCTTCCGTACTTGCTGACGTCATCCATTAGAAAATAAAAAAAACCTGCCAACCTTTGACATTGTGAATAAAATAAAAGAACCCGCGTCATTTTCATTATTTCATATAGTCACCAGTGTCCCATGCAATAAATTTCGAAATCAACTGTCGAAGTTTGCCAACCGTTACCTTGCTAAAGAAAGCTGCAGTCCAGCAATTCAGAGTTCATCCACCATAACCAACACCTCTTTTCATCACTGTTTAGTTCCCAGAAAACAGGTACAGATACCATGTATTGGTTCTTCTTCTGCTGGGACTTCTCAAAAAAATTTACAAGAAATCAGTGCATTGGCTACGGTAGCATCTAAAGGAAAGGAGAAAGAGGCTGATATACAAGTTACAAAGAAATTTACAATGACAAAACAGCCTGAAATTTCTAAAGATTAGGGTCAATTACAAATTTCTCCTACTCATACCAATGTGACAGAAATGTCAATTTTACAAACTCCTCTTAATGTAGAAAAGGGTAAAAAGAGAGATGCTGAAGCAGCTACTCCTGTCAGTGAATCTTTTGAACAGCCTGATGTTAAAAGACAAAAATTTAACCCTCTTCCAGAAGTGGAATCTGTACACGAAATCACTGATATTAAGACGCAAGAAGAATTGGGTAGTCAGCAAACATGTACAATCAGTGGGACATCCACTACTTTACAGAGAAAAGAGCTGCAAAGGTAGCAAAGTGCAGAAGTATCATCTTTCAAACCACCAGTGAAAGATTCCTGGGACATTAAAAGAACATTCATAAATATAAAGGCCAGAAATGATCCACTAAGACTTCAAGTTTACAGTCAATATTTGAAGATGGCTCCTAAGAATCAACAAATATTGATGTCAGCCTACGACATTCAACAAGGTAAAATGGTAATGAGTCACTTCAAACCCAAAGTGCAGCAACCTCAAAAAACTGCAGATTATATCAGAACTAATTTTGAAGTCATATCAAAGGATATTCATCCTTTTGATCAAATTGAGCTACATAAACAGACAGGTGAAATGATTTATTCTACTTTGGAAGATAAATCAATGATGACCTAGAAATTGCAGGATTCATTGGAAAATACTAATGCTCAATTAAATCTTGAAAAAGCCTCTTCTCAGGCTAAGGACAACAGGATAAAGAATTTAGAGGAAATTATTATTGGATAGGGTCATAATCCCAAGGATTTCAAGGGTATAGAATATTTGATCAAGAAAAAAATGATGATATTGTAGCCTTGAGAAAAAAATGAACTTACCAGCCTCAAGACATCCACAGACTGCAGAAATCATAAAGCAAAATTCTGAAGAAGAATTGATGGATTTTCTCTTGAAACTAAATGAGAAACTTAATGAAACTGAAAAAGAGCTTGAAAAGGCATTGAAATATAAGCAGACTAATACTCCAGCATCTACAACTGAAGTGATTACAGGTACTACAACAACAGGTTAGCCAGCAGAATTATCACAGGGTAATATTTCCAATTTAAGTACCGAAGAGTTAATAAAGTCAACGGAGGAATTGAAACTCCAAGTGATAGAACTTCAGAGAACAAAGGTACAATTAACCACTTTAGAACAAAAATATGATCTCTCGAAGATGAATGTTGTAGATAAAACAAGAGAGGTCAACAGATTAGAAAAGTTGGTCAGCAAATTGGAGAAGGATCTCACATTGGAGAATCCTTTAAAGGAAATAAATGAAATTCTTTGGGACAACATCATCTAGTCAATAAAATATGTCTGGCCCTCAATTCAAATAATGTATGAATAGAATGATTTAGTCAAATTGGCTCTAGAAGAAGTCCTAAATGCAAGAGAAGAATTGGGAAACATGCCTAAAGAAGCCAATGAACTTATCCGTTTTTTAAATACTCAGAACAAGCATCAACTTGAAGAACTTGGCATTCAAGACATGACAGGAACAATTTTGGAAATAAAACGAGTTTTTACCAAAAGAACTCTGATGTAGACTCTAGAATGAAGATGCTCTGATATGCAAGAAGAAATCACTGCCTTCATAAAAAGATTTGATATTTTTTTGAATAAAAGATTTCCCAGTCCTTTAGTTTCAGAGGATAAATTGATGTACCCTGAAAGTTATGTTGAGAAATTGGACAAGCATGCTAACAATCAGGCTAGTTCCTCAACTAGTTCATCAGCAGCAACATTGCCTATAGGAAAAAATCTTCATGATAGATTGGAAAATTTGTTTTATCTCTAGCATGAGGTAAAGCATTTGTTCCCAATTCAACCTACTTTCTTTAGGTATACAGAGACTGATGAAACTCTCGGAAAGCTAAAAAGAACTAGAATACTGGAAGATAAATGGTGTAAAGAAATGTTAGAACTTTTGTAAAAATTATCCTTACATGTATTTTTGATTATGTACTACAGTAAGTCATCATAAAGAAGGATAAAAAGAAGTTAAAGAGTATCATTAAAACGAAGCAGCCAACACATTCTCAAAAGAAGGAAACAACACAACATCAGTTATCATTTATCTTATCTACGAGACCATCTGTCTCTAGTTTGTTGTAACATACTTATGAGTCATCCTAGATTATATCTCAATCTGTTATGAGATATTTATTATAATTTTTTGTATAAATACTCCCTCAATCGGAGTATTGGTGGTGGATTTCTTAGACTTTGTTGTAACATTGACTATTTTGGAATAAAGTGCTATTGGAGAAATTTTGTGTGGCAACCTAGATGAGGAATTGATGCGAAAGACCTTTTACAGGATTCTTGTGTCAGACTACGGATCAATAAGTCATCTATCTCTTATGTTTTGAAGTCTTTATATTTGTTTATTATATCATCTGTGTTTCACTTCCGAATGATTAATGAAAAGTAATAAATCAGAAAGTGCTTAAGTGTAATTTGATTTTAATCGTTGTTATTCTAAATGTTTTCTTCTGAACTGGTTTAAACAGTGAATTTTTAATTGCTCCTGTTTTTCTAGTTTAAGCATTTTGATTATTTAGTAAAGAATACTTAATTGCTCTTTATTAATAATCACTCAATCTCCCTCTTTCAAATGTTTTGAAGGATTTTTAATTGCCCTTCATCCAATTTGAGTTCATCCCATTCACTTTAGATCTATATTTGTTCCCTGTTTGATTACCTTGCCCTGTGAAACCATATTTTGTTAAGAGACTTATTCCAGTTATGTTATCCTCTTTGACTCCATTAGCCCAATGGCCTAAATTACTCAATATTACCATTAGCTTTTGAATTCCATCACCCAAACTCAATAAAAACCCTTGGAATTTATAACTAGCCTAATATCTTTCAAAACAAAGCTAAATTTTACAAAGAGAGCTCTCTCTGGGTACAAATTGGCTAGATTTTGTACCTAAAAGTTGGTTTGTGGTTACCTCGGACCCCTTTCCTCTTCCCAACAACTTCAAGGGAAATATGAGTGATAACATAGTGACAACTCCACTAGGAAACTGAATAATTTATTGTTACTATTGTTTACTTTATAAACTACAGGTAGAGCCTGAAGTTAGCCAGGTAGCCTTTGAACTACTTTTTCTCTGCAATTGCATAAGTAAATAAATGCTACTTCAGTCTATCTTCGGTCTAGTTTATGAACTGAACTTTGGTTTCAAACATTTGATCATTTCCTCTAGTCAAATAAATCATTAAGAAAATTTAAATCCAATATCAGAAACTTTTTAAAGAGATTGTTGAAGTTGTATTTTTCATTCCATTAAGACAAAACAAACAAAAAAATATCACCTAGAAACCTGGCTTCAAAAAGGACTCATTACACCTGGGCCAATCCTGACCTAAATCCTTCGCTAGTGTTTGAAAATCCAAATGTGATCCCTATAATTCTTAGGAGACAAGAAATTCAAGAAAGTTCGGGTAGTTATCGACCTCTCTATAGATCAATATCATGTCCTATTAAGTGGATTTATCTTGAGGACGAACCTTTGATGAGAAGTTTGAAACATCTTTATTTGTAAATTTTTCTGAATCTGAGTTGTCCAATTTGGTTCCAGACCCAATATTCCTTGAAGATTTACAATTTGAATTTGTTACTTCACATCTTAATAAACATTTGCAAAATTCCATACAATCTGAGTTTACCTCTGAAGGAACTTAAAATATTTCCGTGATCACTTCAGCGTCTCCAAGTTCATCAACATTTCCTCAAACATCTCAACCTCAAACTACCCCTTCTACTCCTCCACCCACCAATCATAGACCACCCTCACATGTTATTTCATCGCTACCTCCTACAATGGCAAACAGATATGCTCCTTTGGTATTACCAGCCAATATAGGGGCTATGCCTCAAGATTATCAAAGTAAAATCACTCCTTTTGATGGTTCTGGAACCTAGACTGCACAACAAAATACTAAAAAGATGACCGATTATTTTGAAATTTATGAAATAGATGCTGATGATGTAAGAATGAGAATATTTGTCCAAAGTCTTACTGGAGAAGTCATAACTTGGTTTAGAGCCCTTCCTGCAAATAGTGTTACTGACTTACAAGATCTTTATAGATCATTTTTAAACATATGGGAAAATAAGAAAGATCCTCTTCAAATCTTATCATACTTTGGAAAAATAAAGAGAGGAACAAATGAGACTGTGCAAGATTATGTCACCAGGTTCAATGAGGCTTACAATGCTATTCCCAAAAATCTTAGACCTCCTCCAGATTTAGTATTAATCAAATTCCCTGATGGATTTGATTCTGATATGGCGTATCAACTTAGGGAAAGAGCTCCTTAAACCTTAGAAGAAATGAAAAATATAGTTGTTAGCATTGAAGCCAACCTGATAGAGAAACGAGCTAGAGCCAGAGCTGAAAGGAGAATGTCTTTAAATGAAGAACCCGCAGCTTTTGAAAAGAAACTGGATGCTATTATCAAAGGAATGGAAAGGCTAGGAGATAGAGTCGAAACAATTGAGAGGAAATCTCCTTGGGATGGTCAACCTAACGATACTGTGAGAAATCCAAATTTCAGAAGGAACCAAAATCAAAACACTGGAAAAACTGGTCCTGACCAAAATATTAGGCCCCCATTCTAGGAAAATTATATTGAAGCCTCAACTTCTGAGGAACCAACTGAAGATTTTCAAATAAATAATTTTACTGAATGCGAGAATGAACCAGAAGTCTTCTTGACCCAAGAGGATCAAGAAGCTCATATTCTTAAGCAATTTCAAACCCATTCAGGAGAATCATTTGAATTTAAGGAAGGATATGATACAGCCATTTACGAAGTTCACAAGCAATATAATTTGAGGAGTAGAAGAATTGATGTCCCGGAAACAAGTAAACAGAAAGCTACAAAACAACCCCTCAAAGGTAAAACCAATACTACCCCTATACATATTCTTTCTAGATCAGATCCTAATCCTGCCAACCCAATAATTGAAGATGTATCCAATACTCAACTGAATAACATACAACTTTCCAATACTCTTCCTCCTAAAGGAAATGTAGAGGAACCTCCAGAAGTTGATTCTGAAATAACTTCAGCACACAACCCCACTCTTGAAAAGGAGAAAAATACTGAAAACACACAAGAAAAAGATAACCCAACTGTTTGAAATACAAGAACTCAGACTGAAAAAACCTTTTAATCTGGAAGCTAAAGTAGGCAAATTAAAAATAGTTGTTCCGTTGTCTGAATTAGCTAAACATGATGTCTACCGAAGTCAAATCATTAGATCAATTAAAATTACTGGAAGTGATGACTCAGTAAATGTTTTCGATGATCAACCTAGATTATTATTTGGCCCTGAAGTAAATGGAAAACCAGGAAGTGGAGGAACTCCTCCATTCTATGTGAGTTTGAATATACATGATAAAATACTTCATAATTCCATGCTTGATTCTAGGGCATCTCACAATCTAATGCCCAAGGCTGTAATGGAGAGATTAAACTTAGACATCACTAGACCATACAAAGATATCTTTTCTTTTGATTCAAATCAGGCGAGATGTTTAGGATTAATAAAATATTTTTGTGTTTCATCGGTTCAATACCCTGCAAAAACAATTTTGATGGATATAGTAGTAGCAAATGTTCCTCCAAAATATGGTATGCTACTGTCCAGATCTTGGGGTGAAAAACTTGGAGGATCTCTTCAATTAGACATGTCATATGCTACTATTTCACTGTTCGTCCAACCAAAGGGACTATACAGAGAAACTTTAATGAAATATGTAGTCAGTAGTTAGGAGAAACCTGAAAATTTCCCCATTTACTCAGTACACTCTGATATGGACTCATTTATTCTTTATAATGCTGAATCTGATCTTCCCACTGAATTAGAAGTTCCAGAAACAGAACCAAAAGAAATTTCAAATAAATCTAGTGTTTAAATCCAGGAAATCTCTGAGGAAAAGGAAACATCAGATACCCAAGAAAAACCAGAAGAAAGTAAAAAACCAGATCTCACTGTTAAGAAAGTTCCTGAAACGCCTGATACCAATTATGAACATGAAATTATTTGGCATTTAGAATTTGATGGTTTGGTTAATAAGTTAGGAGCAGGAGCTGGATTTTAGGTGCAAAACCTTGAAAATAATCATGCTGAAGGCCATGCCTACAGATTAAACTTTAAATGCACTAATAATATGGCAGAATACGAAGCTCTTTTGTTAGGGCTTAAACTTGTCAAAATATTAGGGGAAATTAGAGTATCTGTTATAGGAGATTCTAATTTAATCATTCAACAGATAGAAGGTCACTTTTTGACAAACGATCCCAGAGTGAGAGAATATAGAGGAACAACTGTAGATATTCTCAATACCTTTTTGCAGACTCATGTTGCTAAAATCCCAAGGAAACAAAATTTGCATGCTCATAGTCTCGCAATGTTTGCTAGCACTTGTAAATTAACATTTGAACCTAATCATCAGTTCACAACTGAGATTAGACATAGACCAACTATACTAGAAAATTTTAAGAATTGGCAAGTGTTTGCAAATGAAAATCAGATTAACAATTTTCTGACTCTAGAGAATGACTTTTCTAACAGTAACATAGATGAAGATACAATCATAGAATTTGATCAAATAAATGAACAAGACACAAAAATTTCTGAACAGAGTGCAATTCAAATGTTTCATCCAACAAAGTTTACCAAAAAAGAAATGCAGGACCTTGAACAAATGGAGATTGATGAGACTATAGAAGATGAATCTGAAATCATTAATTTGAAAGATAATCATTTTCCTAAAGGATTAAATCCTTTGGAAGATCTTTTTGACTCTAATGATATTCCAAAGAAACCCAAAATGGAACCATTGAAAGCTGATATTGAGGAATATAATCTGGGGACTGAAGAAAATCCTAAAATAATAAAGTTATTTAAATCTTTGCCTCCTGATAAAAAACCAAAATATGTTGAACTAATAAGAGAATTCCAGGATGTCTTTGCCTATAATTATGAAGACTTGAAATCATATGATACCTCTATAATTTAACATAAAATACCTCTGAAAGAAAATCAAAAACCATTTAAGTAGAAACTCAGAAGAATCAACCCTGTACTGTTGCCTTTAATTTAAAAATAAATCAAACGAATGTATGAAGCAGGGATAATTTCTCCTATTAGATTTTTAGAGTGGGTGTCTAACTTAGTCCCTACTAGGAAGAAAACTGGAGTGATTAGATTATGTGTTGATTTAAGAAATGTAAATAAGGTTTCTTTGAAGGATAATTACCCTTTGCCGAAAATGGATCACATTTTACAAAGGGTAGTAGGTGTTTCAAGGATTTCTCTATTAGATGGGTTCTCAGGATACAACCAGATTTTGGTTCATCCTGATGACCAGAAAAAAACAGCTTTTATAACACCATGGGGTACATTCAAGTACGTTAAAATGCCATTTGGACTTAAAAATGCTGGAGCAACCTTCCAAAGAGAAATGGACATTGCGTTTGCAAAATATATTCATGACTTTCTTGTTATATATCTGGATGATTTAAGTATTTTTTCTAAATCAGATCAACAACATCTAGACCATCTCAGACAAGTATTCATAAAATGTAGAAAGTATGGTATCTCTTTGAATCCAAAAAATTCCTTGTTTGGTCTTGAATAAGGTAAAATTTTGGGCCATATAATTTCCAAAAATGGTAGTAGAATTGATCCTGCTAGAATAGAAGCTATATTACAGATACCTCACCCTAGAAATGTTAAAGAACTTCAAGCTTTCATAGGAAAAATCAAATTTTTGAGAAGATTCATTTCTAGCTTAGCTGAACTAATTAGATTGCTTACTAACATGTCAAGAAAGGATTCAAGTATTAAATGGACAATAGAAGCCAAATAAGCATTTGAACAAATTAAAATGGCTTTGACTAGAACACCAGTTCTTACCAGTCCACAATTTGATAGAGACTTCATAATATTTTCATTTGCATCAGAACATACTGTAGCAGTTGTTTTATTACAAAAGGATGATAAATGATGTGAAAAACCTATAGCCTTTTTTAGTAAAGCACTAAGGGATGCATCATTAAAATACAACATCATGGAAAAACAAGCTTTTGCACTCGTAAAATCCATTAAAGATTTTAGAATCTATATATTGTATTCCCATGTGATAGCCTTTGTACCAAATGTTGTTGTCAAAGACATCTTAACTCAAGATGAAATTGAGGGAAAAAGAGGTAAATGGATTGCTACCATATTAGAATATGATATTGAAATAAAACCTACAAAGCTTATAAAGGGACAGGCATTGGCTCAACTCATGACAGAAACAAATTGCCAAGCCCTAGATATTAATGAACTGGATGACGAACAGGAGATGGCGACTCCACAAATCAGCTAAGCCTTCTTAGATTCACCTTGGTATGCTGATATAATTTATGTATTGTTAAACCTGTAAACTCCTCCAAGGTTATCCAGAACAAAGAAAAGGTTTTTAAAGATGACATCTTTAAAGTTTTGTATTTTAGATAATGTTCTCTTTTGGAAAAATGATGATGGTATTCTATTGAATTATTTGTTAAAAGATGAAGCTAACAAGGCTCTCAATGAATTCCATGCAAGATACTGTGGTGGACACCTTTATTGGAAATCAACTGCAGATAAGATCCCAAGAGTTGGATTTTATTGGCCAACCTTGTTCTTTGATGTAAAGAAATTTGTCACTGCTTTCCATAAATGTAAAATTTTTGAAGGAAAGAGAAAATTATTACCTTTACCCTTGAAACCAATTTCCACTGAAAAACCTTTCCAACAATGGGGCCTGGATTTCATTAGAGAAATCCATCCTCCTTATTTTGGCCAACACAAATGGATCCTCACTACCACAGACTATTTTACTAAATGGATTGAAGCAATTTCTTCTAGACAAGCCAATGACACTGTGATCATTGGATTCCTAGAAACCAATATATTGTCAAGATTTGGCTGTCCTGAGAAAATTATAACTGATAATGCTGTTGCCTTCAAATCTAAGAAGATGATAAGTTTCTGTAATAAATATCATATCACCTTAGGCCATTCCATAGCCTATTACCCTCAGGGTAATGGACTGGCTGAATCTTCCAACAAGAGTCTCATTAATATTATTAAGAAATTATTGGAGGAAAATAAGAAAAATTGGCATAAGAAACTTACAAATGCACTATGGGCAGACAGAATCACCACCAAAAAATCTATTGGGACCAATCCTTATGAGTTATTCTATGGTATTGAAGCTGTATTCCCTTCATCTTTAGGAGTTCCTGTAATGAAATTACTTCAAGAAGCTCAGGTTGAACCTAATGATATTCAAAGGACAATAAATCAGACTATCAATTTGTAGCAGACCAGAGAGGAAGTTTATCAAAGATCCCAAGTATTGCAGGAGAAACTAAAGAAGATATTTGATAAAAGGACCAAGGCAGAAGACTTCCAGCTGGGAAACAAAGTTTTAAGATGGGATTCCAGAAGAGAGGATAAGGGAAAACATGGGATGTTTGACTTCTTGTGGAAAGGACCTTATATTATTCATGCTTTACAAGGAAATAATACATATTTTCTGAAAAACTTGGATGGTACAGAAACTGAAGAAGTACCAGTTAATGGTCGAATTTTGAAACATTACTTTGATCCTATTTATTAGGATATCCTGATTTTTAACATGTACATAATATATCCTTTGTAATGTATCAGTTTGGAGTGTATAGTAACTTACTGAAGTTGAAGCCTGAGGAGAAGGACCTAAGCTTCAGAAGTATTACTGTCATACATACAATAAAGCAACAAGCAGAAGAAGACTACATGGTTCAGTCAAAATCATTCTGAGGGCAACTGACCTATTGTTCTTGACTTTTCACTAGGAAAATCCACCCCCAAGTGGAGCCAGTGTTAGACTCCTATACCAATAGGTGTCATATTTCATGATTGACTTGATGGGCTATGTAATATGTTCATACCTTTTCTTGTTGTAGAGGTTTTCCATATTCTAAAAAAAAATCAAAAAGTTTAAAAAATGTAAAGAGGGTATACCCTAAAAGAAAAATCAAAGGGTGAAAAGAATAAAATGGCTAAAAAAGTGAAATAAAATGAACCCCACCAAAATAAAGGCCAAGGAAAGTGTGCAAGCCTAAACTCCACTACTTTTTTTTCTCTTATGTAAATAATAAAATTGTGTGCAACTTGTATTTTACGCCACAATTTATGAACAGTCAAATATTTTAAGCTTGGCTAGTTCATCTTTCAATTTTATGTTTTAGAGATAGTGAATAAAATCTGACCAAACTGTTTAATCTTGGCAGATAAGTAGATAGGTAGAGTAAATAAAAGGAGCTCAACAGTTTAATTTGAGCCCTTGGATGTAATAAGGTTAGAATTAGATAGATTTTCAGATGTAAAAGAAAATGTGTGATGACGGTTTGCCAGTCTAAGTGCACCCTAATAAAGAATAAAAAATGGTAGGGTAAAGTAGGTAAGGTAGGTAGATGTTGTTGCAGAATTACATGTGATGGATAATTACTCTAAATGTGTTAAATCTTTACTTTCATCACAAGTGCAAAGGCATACACTACACTGGAAGAATTTCAAGCAAAGAAAAGTCAGATTATTAACTTCCCTTCTCATTTTTCCGTAAAAATTTCACTAATTTCCCCGAAGTGCTAAGGCATTTGAAAATTAAAGGGGCTCAAGGCATTTCCTTGACTTTTGGAGGGACCAGACCCTCGGCCCAATAATTGGAAAATCCGAAGTACTTAAAATCATTCATCATGACATTCACTCACTTCTAAAAAATATTTTCCTAAGTAAAATCCCATTTTACTTAGGAAAATCATGCAATATTTCATAAAAACCCTATTCATAAAAGCATAAGTTAAATACATTACCTTGATCTTTTACACTTAGCGCTTCATTCATTTCCATATTAATTTTTGACTTATTATTTAAATCCCTATGCAAATTCCCTTTTTCCCCATATTAATATAAATAATTCCCATATAATATATATCCTGCCCCGTTGGTTGAAAAATAACCATATATTTATTAAAATTAATTAATTGGTTGAAATTTCCAATTAATAAATAAACTCGACCATCCATCGTATAAATGGATTAATTAACCCTCCAAGTTAATTAATAACCTAATCCGCCAATCAAATCATCCTCGATGTGATTATTTTTAATAAATTTCAATGGCCCGCCATTTTAATTCCCTGTCATCTTCTTTTCCCGACGACCGTTCGATCTATCAACTCAAGATCTATGGTTTTCATCCATATCACTACCCATCCTTGTCTGAAAGTTAACGCGCGATGGCCAAGCGGTTTTCTGAACAGTGCCATGCCACGAGTCGTCCATCGTATGGAATCGCTCGCCCTCCGTTGAAAACCACTCTTCCCCAAAAGCTGTGCGATGGAAACCACTTACCGCTTGCCTCCCGTGATGAAGCCTTCGTACTTGCTAATATCATCCATTAAAAAATAAAAAAAATCTGCCAAACTTTGACTTTGTGAATAAAATAAAAGAACCTGCATCATTTTCATTATTTCATACAGTGACTAGTGTCCCATGCAACAAATTTCGAAATCATCTGTCGAAGTTTTCCAACCGTTACCTTGCCAAAGAAATTTGCAGTCGAGTAATTCAGAGTTCATCTACCATAACCAGAACCTATTTTCATCACTGTTTAGTTCCCAAAAAATAGGTACAGATACCAGGTATTGGTTCTTCTTCTGTTGGGACTTCAAAACAAAATTTACAAGAAATCAGTGCATTGGCTATGATAGTATCTAAAGGAAAGGAGAAAGAGGCTGATATACAAGTTACAGAGAAATTTACAATGACAGAACAACCTGAAACATCTAAAGAATAGGATCAACTACAGATTTCTCCTACTCAGACCAATGTGGCAGAAATGTCAATTTTACAAAATCCTCTTAATGTAGAAAAGGGTAAAAAGAGAGATGCTGAAGTAGCTACTCCTGTCAGTGGATCTTCTGAATAGCCTGATGTTAAAAGAAAAAAATTGAATCCTCTTCCATAAGTGGAATCTATACACGAAATCCCTGATAGTCAGACGCAAGAAGAATTGAGTAGTCAGCAAACATGTACAATCAGTGGGACATCCACTACTTTACAGAAAAAAGAGCTGCAAAGGCAGCAAAGTGCAGAAGTATCATCTTTCAAACCACCAGTGAAAGATGCCTGGGACATTAAAAGAACATTCATAAATATAAAGGCTAGAAATGATCCACTCAGACTTCAAGTTTACAGTCAATATTTGAAGATGGCTCCTAGGAATCAACAAATATTGATGTCAGCCTATGACATTCAACAGGGTAAAATGGTACTGAGTCACTTCAAACCCAAAGTGCAACAACTTCAAACAATTGCATATTATATCAGAACTAATTTTGAAGTCATAGAAAAGGATATTCATCCTTTGGATCAAATTAAGCTTCTTAAACAGACAGGTGAAATGATTTATTCTACTCTGAGAGATAAATCAATGATGACCCAGAAATTGCAGGATTCTTTGGAAAATAATAATGCGCAATTAAATCTTGAAAAAGCCTCTTATCAGGCTAAGGACAGCAGGATAAATACTTTGGAGGAAATCATTATTGGATTGGGTCATAATCTCAAGGATGTCAAGGGTATAGAAGCCTTGATGAAGAAAAAAGATGATGATATTGCAGCCTTGAGAAAACAACTGAAGTTACCAGCTTCAAGACATCCACAGACTGTAGAAATCATAAAGCAAAATTATGAAGAAGAATTGATGGATTTGCTCTTGAAACTGAATGAGCAACTTAATGAAACTGAAAAAGAGCTTGAAAAGGCATTGAAAGATAAGCAGATTAATACTCCAGCATCTACAACTGAAGTGATTACAGGTACTACAACAACAGGTCAGCCAACAGAATTATCACAGGGTAATATTTCTAATTTAAGTATCAAAGAGTTAATAAATTCAATGGAGGAATTGAAACTTCAACTGACAAAACTTCAAAGAAAAGGTACAATTCACCACTTTAGAACAAAAATATGATCTCTCGAAGATGAATGTTGCAGATAAAACAAGAGAGGTCAACAGATTAGAAAAGTTGGTCAACAAATTGGAGAAGGATCTCACATTAGAGAAGCCTTTAAAAGAAATAAATGAAATTCTTTGGGAGAACATCATCCAATCAATAAAAGATGTCTGGCCCTCAATTCAAATAATGTATGAACATAATGATTTAGTCAAATTGGCTCTGGAAGAAGTCCTAAAAGAAAGACAAGAATTGGGAAACATGCCTAAAGAAGCCAATGAAATTATCCATTTTTTAAATACTCAGAACAAGCATCAACTTGAAGAACTTGGCATTCAAGACAAGATAGGAACAATTTTGGAAATAAAAAGAGTTTTTACCAAAAGAAATCTGATGTAGAATCTAGAACGAAGATGCTCTGATATGCAAGAAGAAATCACTACCTTCATAAAAAGATTTGATATTTTGTTGAATAAAGGATTTCCTAGTCCTTTAGTTTCAGAGGATAAATTGATGGACCTTGAAAGTTATGTTGAGAAATTAGACAAGCATGCTGACAATTAGGCCAGTTCCTCAACTAGTTTATCAGCAGCAGCATTGCCTACAGGAAAAAATCTTCATGATAGATTGGAAATTTTTTTTTTATCTCGAGCATGAGGTAAAGCATTTGTTCCCAATTCAACCTAATTTATTTAGGTATACAGAGACTGATGAAACTCTCAGAAATCTGCAAAGAACCAGAATACCAGAAGATAAATGGCGGGAAGAAATGTTAGAACTTTTGTAAAAATTATCCTTACATGTATTTTTGATTATGTACTACAGTAAGTCATGATAAAGAAGGATAAACAGAAGTTAAAGAGTATCAGTAAAACGAAGTAGCCAACACATTCTCAAAAGAAGGAAACAGCACAACTTCAGTTATCATTTCTCTTATCTATGAGACCATTTGTCTCTAGTTTGTTGTAACATACTTATGATTCATCCTAGATTATATCTCAATCTGTTATGAGATATTTTTTATAATTTTTTGTATAAATACTCCCTCAATCGGAGTATTGGTGGTGGATTTCTTAGAATTTGCTGTAACATTTACTATTTTGGAATAAAGTGCTATTGGAGAAATTTTGTGTGGCAAGCTAGATCAGGAATTGATGCGAAAGACTTTTTACAGGATTCATGTGTCAGACTACAAATCAATAAGTCATCTATCTCTTATGTTTTTAAGTCTTTATATTTGTTTATTATATCATCTGTGTTTCATTTCTGAATGATTAATGAAAAGGAATAAATCAGAAAGTGCTTAAGTGTAATCTGATTTTAATCGTTGTTATTCTAAATTTTTCCTTTTGAACTGGTTTAAACAGTGAATTCTTAATTTCTCCCATTTTTCTAGTTTAAGCATTTTGATTATTTAGTAAATAATACTTAATTGATATTTATTAATAATCACTCAATTTCCCTCTTTCAAATGTGTTGAAGGATTCTTAATTTCCCTTCATCCAATTTGAGTTCATCCCATTCATTTTACATCTATAATTGTTCCCTGTTTGATTACCTTGCCCTGCGAAACCATCTTTTGTTAAGAGAATTATTCCAGTTAGGCTATCCTCTTTGACTCCTTTAGCCCAATGGCCTAAATTAATCAATCTTACCCTCATCTTTTGAATTCCATCACCCAAACTCAATCAAAACCCTTGTACTTTATAACTAGCCTAATATCTTTCAAAACAAAGCTAAAATTTACAGAGAGAGCCCTCTCTGGGTACAGATTGGCTAGATTCTGTACCTAAAAGTTGGTTTGTGGTTACCTCAGACCCCTTTCCTCTTCCCAACAACTTCAAGGAAAATCTGTGTGATAACACTACCATTTATAGGTCCACCTAGCAGATCTGACCCAGCCATCTCTTTCAAAAATAAAGCATTGTTACCTCTGTAACCATAAATAAAATAATGTCCTTTCCATAGGAAATCAAATTCCTCATGTTTACCTTTCTCTTCTCTCCTTGAATTCCACTTTAAAACTTTTTCACCAATATAGAAATCATCTTCTTTACTATTTTTGTCAAAAAAATTATTAATCTTATCTTGGATTACTTGAGACTTAAGATAAACCTCTTCTCTTGCTTGCCGCAAGAGAATGGTTTGGTTGATTCTTCTTAGAATTTCATTGGTCTCAACTTGTAATTCTTGGGTTATCTTCATAACAGGTACTCCTAAGGAAGATGGAAAAACAACATACATTCCATAAATAATTTGGTAACGGGATGTACCAATAGATTTCTTAGTGGTAAGTCTATCTGCCCATAAGGCATTAACTAACCTCTTGTTCCAAGTTTTCTTGTTATCTTATAGTAATTTATTGATGATGTTCACAAGGATTTTATTGGAGGATTCAGCAAGGCCATTTCCTTGAGGGTAATATGCAGTAGAATGGCCAAGTGTAATGTCGTATTTATGGAAAAAGTCAATAATATTTTTGGATTTTAATGTAGATGCATTGTGGGTCATAATATTTTGGGGGCATCCAAGTCTTGAAAGTATGTTTTTTTCTAAAAAGGAGATTATGATAGTGTGAGTGGCTTGCCTGGAGGGTCTGGATTCTATCCACTCAGTGAAATAGTCAATGGCTGTCAGAATCCACTTATGTTGGGTTGAGGATGGAGGGTTAATTTCACCAATGAATTCAAGACTCAATTGTTGAAGAGGAATTTCCATTGAGATGGGTTTTAAGGGTAAGGGTAACAGATTTTTATTTCCTTAAAATATTTGGCACCTGTGACAGGAAGTCGCATACTTTTTTACATCTGTAAACAAGGTAGGCCAATAAAAACCATTTCTCAAGATTTTGTCTGCAGTAGTATTCCAGTAGAGATGTCATCCACAGTCACTTGCATGAAGTTCTTCTAAAACTTTGTCAGCTTCTTCTTTAAGCAAAAAATTCAATAAAATTCCACCATAATCTTTCCAAAAGAGTACATTGTCTATGATACACAATCTCACTACCTTTAATTTTAAAAATCTAGCTTTTGTTCTTGATAATCTAGGAGGATCTTGTAAATTTAGTAATACAAATACAATATCTCCATACCATGGTGGGTCTGAAAAGGCTTCACTGATCTCTAGAGTCTCCATATCTTCCTGATCATGTATTTGGGAAATAAAATTAATGTCTAAATAATGACAATTTTATTTAGCCATGAGTTTGGCTAACCCTTAACCTTTTATGAGTTTGGTGAGTTTTATTTCTATGTCATCTTCCAAAATTTTAGCAATCCACTTGCCTCTTTTACCATCAGGACCATTCTGTGTTAGAATGTCCTTTACAACTACATTTGGAACATAGGTAATGATATGTGAATAAAGAATATACACTCTAAAGTATTTGATGGCTTTCACTAAAGCTAGGGTTGGTTTTTCCATTATATTATACTTCAAAGTGGCATGTCCAAGTAATTTTCTAAAGAAAACAATAGGATTCTCATAGCCCCGGTCATTTCTTTGTAGTAAACATGCAACAATAGTGTGTTTTGAAGCAAAGGAGAAAATAATGAAATCCTTTTTAAAATCAGGACTTATAAGGACTGGTGTTTTTGTTAATTGATTCAAATTATTGCTTGGCCTCAATAGTCCATTTAAGTATTGAGTCTTTTTTTAGCGTATTGTTAAGTTCTCTGATTATTTTAGCTAGATTCATGATGAATCTTATAAGGAAGTTAATTTTACCTAAGAAATCCTGTAACTCTTTAATGTTCTTAGGAGGACTAATATGTAGAATGGCCTCTATTCTGGCTGGATCTATCCTGATTCCCTCTTTAGATATAATATTTCCTAATAATTTACCTTCTTCCAATCCAAATAAAGTCTTCTTAGGCTTTAAAGAGATGCCAAATTTCCTACATTTAAGAAAGGCTTGTCTGAGATGAACCAAATTTTCATTATCAGTCGTTGAAAATATAGTAATTTCATCTAAATAAATCACAAGGAATTCATGAATTTCCTTTGCAAAGGCTATAGCCATAGCTCTTTGAAAAGTATCTCCTGCATTTATTAACCTAAAATGCATATTTACATACATAAAAGTTCCCCATGGAGTAGTAAAAGAAATTTTGGCTTGGTCTTTTGGTTGGACTAGAATCTGGTTATATCCAAGGAATCCATCTAACAATGAAATTCAAGAAGAACCAACCACTCTTTGTAAAATATGATCCATCTTTGCTAGAGGATAATTTTCTTTTAAGGACACTTTATTAAATTTTTTAAATTAACACATAATCTAATCTCTCTTGTTTTCTTCCTAGTGGGAACTAGATTAGAAACCTAATCATAATATCTAATTGGTTCAATTATTTGGGCATCGTACATTCTTTTTACCTCTTTCTCAATTAAAGGAACCAAAACATGATTGATCCTTCTTAGCTTATGTTTAAAAGGTTTTTGGTCTTCGTTTATAGGTATTTTATGTTGTATTATGCTAGTGTCATAGGATTTTAAGTCCTCATAACTCCAAGCAAATACATCCTAGAATTCCTTAAAAAGATCTATGTATTTTACTTTTTCTTCCCATGGTAAAGATTTTGAAAGTTTAATCATCTTAGGTTTTAAATTTGTACTAATATTACATTCCTCAATATCAGATCTTAATGGCTCCATCTTAGGTTTTCTTGCAACATCATTAGAGAGTGCAAGCTTCTGTGATCCATAACGTATTAGATTATAAATCTTCTGGGAAATCACATGAGAATTTTGGTCCTAAAATTATCATGTGATTTCCCGAAAGATTTATAATCTAAAACATCATTAGAGTCAAATATATCTGCTAAAGGGGTTAATCCTTTTGGTAAAAAGTTGTCTTCTGCGTTCAAAATATCAGATTCATCATATGCTATTTCTTCAATTTCTAATTTTTCTAAATGATCTATGTCTAATTGACTAAATTTAGTAGGTTTAGCAAAATCTATGTTATTTACATCTATATTATTCAAATCAATTTCACTATTGTACAGTTTGTATCTATATTACAACTCTTAAATTCTCCTTCATTGTTCATGAAATGATAAATCTGTTCATCTTGTGAAATTTGTTTCCAATATCTAAGTTTATCTGGAATTATAGGTATGTGTTTGACTTCGACAGTGTATCTATGATTTGGTTGAAATGACATATTACAGGTACTAGAAAAAGTTGCTAAGTAGTGAGCATGTATGTTTTGTTTCCTTGGTATTGCAAAAAAATCACATTCTAACAGTTCCTTTATTAAATCTAAAACAATGTCTCTATATTGGCTTAATCTTGGATTATAAACTGAATATTCTCCAGTTTTTTGTTTCAAAATTAACTCAGATTCTCCAATAATTGAGACTCTTTTACCTCCTAATTTCCTAACAATATGTCGTCCTAAAATAAGAGCTTCACATTCAGGCATGTTATTACATTTAAAATTTAGTCTAAAAGCATGACCTTCTGCATGATTGTTTTCCATATTATGTATCCAAACTCCTGCTCTTGCTCCTAATTTATTGACTGATCCATAAAAATCTAGGTGCCATAATGACTCATGAAATATGTTTTCACTGTCTTGTGATTTGTTTTTCTCTTTTAGTTCAGTTTTATTTTCAATTCCAGTTTCAGATTTGCATACAATGAATGAATCCATGTCAGTAGGTGTAGAGTAAATTGGATAATCTCTTGGTCTTTCTACACTACTCATCATATATTTAATCAATGTTTCTCTATATAGTTTCTTTGGTTGACCAAAAATTGATATTGTTGCATATGACATATCAAGTTGTAGGGATCCCTATAACTTAGCTCCCCATGAGCGAGATAAGAGAATTCCATACTTGGGAGGGATGTCAGCTACTACAATGTCCATGAGTATGCTTTTATCAGGATATTGAACTAATGTGACACACAAATATTTAATCAAACCTAAGCTTTTGAATTCACTGGAATCAAATGAAAATAGATCTTTGTAAGGCCTAGTGATATCTAAATTCGGGGTTTCCATTATTGCTTTTGGCATCAAATTGTGCAAAGCTCCTGAATCTAGCATTGCATTATGTAATATTTTATCATGAATATTTAAGCTAATGTAAAACGGTGGATCTACTCCATCTTGGTGTTTTCCATTAACTTCAGGACCAAAAATTAACTCTGGTAAATCATCACTTAGATTTATTGAATCTTCTCCATCATTCATGTTTAAAGTTTCAGTGGTAGTTGTCTTTTACAAATCATGTTTTACCAATTCTGTCAAAGGAATTGGTATTTTTAATTTGGCAATTTCAACTTCGATATTAAATGGAACTTGTGATTTTCCTAGCTGAATTATATCTTCTTTGGTAATTGTAGTTTGAGTAGGTTTATCTTCTTTTTCTACAGTTGTTTTCTCATTCTCTGTTTGTGTTTCTACTGTCTTACTATTTTCAGTTTTGTTTTCAGGAACAATTTGAGAAGCAATAGACGTTTTCACATATTTTGTATTTTCAAAAGTTGTTTTAGCAGTGGAAGCTTTTGGATCAACTAATTTTGGATAAGCAATGGGTGTCTTGGAGTCTAAAATTGTTGTTTTAGTAGATATAGTTGTCTTTACAACAACATATTTTTATAAATTTGTTGATGTTTGGACAACATCATCTGTGATGTCAACAATTTTGGGACTAGATGAAATTTTAGGGCTTGAAATTTTCTGAGATGAATTAGATTTTTGCTTAGTTTCCCTAGGGAGAATTTGTAGAACTTTACTGGTGGAAGCCTTTATTGTTTCCTTTGTTTGTGTTTGGACATATCCCTTAGTATAAGGCTCTATGTTTTTCTTGCTCCTAAGGTTATATTGCTTATGTACTTCATTGATGGCAAACTCATAACCTTGCTTGTAATCAAAAGATTCACCAGAATCTAATTGCAGTTATTGTAAATCATATCTCTTGATCTTATTTTGTAAGAAATATGGTGTTATCATCATTAATACCCATTAGATTTATGGTATCTTCATCACCTTCATTTTTATGAGAACTTTCAGCATAGTTTTCTTGGAAAGGTGATCTTATTGTTTAGTTAGGTGCCGATTCTCTAGATTTTCCAGTGTTGGTGTTTTTCATGAAATTTGGATTTCTAATCTGTGGTCCTTAATATTGGTTATCCCATTGTGGCTATCATTTCCATATTATCTTCTTTAAAGTTTCAAGATTCCTCTATCTCAATTGATAGGCTATGTCTGTATCAAAACCATCAGGGAATTTGAGAAGAACAAATTCTAGAGGAGGCTTATGATTAGCAGGAATTGAATTATAAATGCTGTTGTATATATTACAATAATATTGCATTGTTTCATTTGGTGCTATTTTTATGCTTTCAAATTTAGATAATATTTGTAATGGATTTCTCTTCTTTTCCCATCTATTAAGAAATAATGTATAAAAAAATGCTAAATCAACAATAGTACCAAAATTTAAACCTTTAAACCATTTTTTTACTTCATCGGTTAATGTTTAAGAAATAAGTCTCATTTCTACATTAGACTCATCTATTTCATGAAATTCAAAATAGTTTTTCATCTTATTAACATGTTTTTGGGCAGTATATTGAGTGGTTGCATGAAATTGAGGTATTTTTCTTTGATAATGTTGGGGCATGTCATGTAATTGTGCTAGAAGAACAAAGGGAGCATATCTAGTAGCCATGGCTTGAATTCTATCTTGGCTAGGAGGTAACTTGAAAGTACTTGGAGCGGAACTAGAAGTACTTGCTGATGTAGTTAAACAACTTGTAGATGATATTGGAATATAAGAAGATGTACTATAAAATGTGGTTGAAATGCTAGAATATGAAGTTGGGATATATGAAGAGGTGCTTGGGAATGAGAATCATGTATTAGAAAATGTAGAAGAAAAACTAGTGGATGGAGCTGGTGGTGGAGGTTGGGAATAATAGTCTAGGTCGAAATGGTTTCTTTGGAACAAATGGATCTATGGAATGAAGTGCGGTGGAAATAATGGATAAAGTAGTGGTAAATAGAGATGAACCTTGAAATTCTAAAAGGTTGGTATCTAAATGAGTGGTAGAGGGCTTAGGGTTATATGATGATAAAGCACTTAATTCCATCGAATGTTGAAAAATAGCTTCATATATTTCCTCAAGTATAGTAGCATTTATTGCATGAATTTTATCGTAAACCTAAAAAATCTTTCATTCAGAATCTACTGAAACAATTTCCTTCTTATTTTCAAGAAATGAAATAAAATGAGGATCTATGACAGTACTATTTAATTCACTTTCTGATTTGTTTATGAATAAAGAATGTTTAAAATTTAAGTCAAATTCTATGCCTTGTATACTTGATAACTATTTTTGTAGGGAATTTGCTCTAAGGAAACTTTATTACCTAAATCCTCTACTTTTTTATTCTTTTTTCCAATTTTGTCAAGATTATCTACTATGAGAGTAGGTTGTGGATCTAGATTTGACCTGGCATAGTAGACTCTTTTGGAAGCTACAATTACAATTTTTTTATGAAAATATACCCACAACTTATTAAAATAGTCTTAAGGTGAAAAGGTAATGAAAATATTTCCCTTAAGATCTATTTTAAAACTTAGGGTTGGTTTGTTCCCCAATGGAGTCGCCACTATGTTATCACTCTAATAATTCCCAAAGTTGTGATATTTTGATTTCTAGTTTAAATAATATTAGAGGTAACCACAAACCTAAACTTAAGCTTTTGGATATAGCCTTCCTAGGGCTTAAAGAGGGCTCTCTCTATAAGATTTAACTTTGTTTTTATATCTGATTTTAGGCTTGTTATATAGGGAAATTTGGTTTTGGGGTTTTGATTTCTTTTGGTTGGGAAATCAATTAATGAGATGGATAGTTGTGAATCTGTAATCCATTGGGCAGATGGAGTCAATGTGTCATGCAAATAGATCAGTATCAAGGTCTAAAGTCAAATTTTCATAGGGCAAGATAGAAGAGTCACTAAATATATTCAAAGGTTGATTAGTGAAGTGGATTTAATTGGGATAAAGAGAAATTAAGAATTCTTTGATCAGGATAAGGAGTGAGAAGGTAGGGTTAAATCAAAATTAGGGAGAAATTAAGGGTTCCCTAGTCTGGATATCAACAGAAAACATTTAAATTAAAACCATTCAATAACAAAGTGCTTTTAACAATTTCTGATTTAGCAATTCTTGATTTCACATTAAAATTTAGAGCACATTTATGAATGGGTAAAAGACATAAGAAAATTGACAAATAACAATAGAAAATACTTCACTTTAGTAGCCTAAGACATGAATCCAGTAATATGATGCTTTATTGTTTGAGATCCAGTCTTCTGAATTGAACTTGATTACAAAATCCCTTAGGTTCAAAATGCTCCAGCTATAGAAATATTCAATAATTAAATCACACTAATACTTCAAATGATGAAGTATTTATACAAAAAAATTTACAAAATATCCTAGAATAATCAGAGGAATTTTCCTTGGAAAATAAAATATATTTTACAAAATGATAGTGACAGCTTGCCTGACAAATTGCAAGCTGTCCTATTTATTGAAATTAAATAATATGTTGATCGGATTTGGGTGCAACTAGTTAGTAGAGGTGTCCTTCACACTAGAAATTGATCTTCAATCTATTTTAGATCTTTATCTTTCACCTCATACTCTTTAACAACTGATACTCTTTATTCTAATACACTTTAACCTGCTGATTTTGACTGATTCACTGCCTAAAACCCTGTTTACCTATGTAAAAAAAACAAATCTGTTTTTATCCTTTCTTACTGCAAACTAATTTTTACACAGCAAATATGTTTTTATCCTTTCTTATTGCAAACTACTTTTTACAGCGAATCTGTGAGCTTCTGCCACAATTCTTCTTCTAGTAATTTGATATTTGTGAGTTTTCTAAAATTCTCATCTGCTTATGTCTATCTTACAAAAGTTTCCATGAGCATAAAGAGGTGTTTTATCTCATGTTGTAAATAAAAACAAGTTTTCAATGCTTTTATGTAAGACTTAACCTGTTGGAACTCCTTGCTAATCTGATTTATTCACCTGTTCTTTGTCAAATTCCCTTTATATTTATATTTTAATCTTCTTGTTTCATCAGTTTACCATTGATAACAAGAATATTTGGAAGACATTTTTTTCTTAAAGTGTTAAACTTAACCATGAATCTAGTGATGGCCATGTCCATATTTTGACACTCATCTTCCAACTATTTCATTAAGTTTTTCTTTGAAATTACTTTTCTTACCTCAAGAAATATTTTTGTGCTGTCATTTATTCCTATTTCATCCAATTCATGCTTATTTTTACTATTGAGAAACTTGATTATTTCTAAGGCTTCTTCAGGCTTGGTGCCTAACTCTTCTTTGGTCTTCACTATTTCTTTTTTAGTTGCGTTAAGCAAGTATTTATGTTCATAAATCACTTGAATGGATGGCCAACTATCATTGATTGACTCAATGATTCTGAACCATAGTTGATTTTTGATGTATTCCATGAGCTCTTTCAATATTAACTTTGTTTCTACCTTTTAGAGTTTTTCACTTAACCTTTTAGCCTTTTGTTCCTCTGTTTTAGCATTTATCTGTGATAATTTCTTTGCATCTTCAAGGTTCTTGATTTTCTCTTTCAATCTGTTTATCTCATTATTCTGTATTGACATGTCTTCCATGGATTTAATGACTTTGTTGGCCTCATTTGAATGTTGAATTGTTGTAGTGGAAGATTCTGTAGCAGATGTAGTGGAAGAAGTAACTTCATAACTGTGGCCAATGGGACCTTAGGAGCTAACTCTTCTGCTACAGTTGAAGGCATTGTTGTTGTCACCATAGGAATAATAGTGGGAGGGACATTTTGTATCTTTGAAGCTTCTTTTTCTTGGAATAGCTTGTCCATCTCAATTTCCATCTCCTTTATTTATGCTGTCATCTGTAATATGATACTCATCATCTCATCCTTTTTGTTTTCTTCCTGTACAATCTCCTTAGCCTATGGATGCTCTGTAGGGGGTAATTTCTATTTCTTTATGAGTGTTGCAATATTAGCATTTTTCTTCCTTACTAGCTCTTCTACAATTTTCACATTAGAAGGATCATAACCCACTTCAATCATTGGTTCCTCTAAATATTTGGTTCTAGTATCTTTACCATACAAAGAAGTTTTTTCAACCTTAAGTTGATCTTTCATATTTTTCAAATTATTCTAGACCCTTTGGAGACTTATTGCTTTTGTGGTCACGGTAGAATATAACATTTATGAGCTTTTCTTATTTTATTTGTTGGTACTATAGGTTGAAGTACTGACATTAGAAATTAATTATTTGTATAATAAAAGGTTGAAAGAAGCCTATTTTGAATCCCTGGAGTCTGCTTCAAGTATTGTGAATATATTTCATTCTTAATCTCCTCATTTTTGGCCTTGATCTGTTTAAACTTTTCTTTGATATCCATTTCTTTATCCTCTTCCTATTGTGATGAAGGTGTGTCCATACTCTGTTTTTTCTGAATCATTTTTGTGTTGGAAGTAGTAGTTTTTTGTTCCTTTTCAATCACTGTATTAGTCACAGTGTCTTTCTCTGGATTTTCTTCATCTAAAACCTCAATTGTTTACTTTTCTTTATCTGTTATATTTTTCTTTGTTTTCTTAGTGTATCTTAGATTAAACTTGGTTTCTGTGGTAGTTTCAGTAGTATATGAGCCTTCTTTTCTTTTCCTTTTTGTACCTCTATCTTCCGGATTTGATGTTTGTAGAATGTGACTAGTATCACTCTGCTTGATAGATTCAATCGATGTATTTTCTAGCCACTTTATTTGGTTTGAAAACTTCTCAATGCAACACTTCTTGTCATGGATATATGGGGTTAATTTATATTTCACCCTCATCTTACTAATTATTCCATAAGGATCATAGTTCCACAGGAAACTTTCATGAAACTTATACTCAAGAAACTATTTTGCTGCCTCTACGCCTGCTTCTGTATTGTTGCATATGAAAGACCCACTCGATTTTCAATTTGAACTGTGTTTTATTTTTAGCAGCCAAAAACTTTTACAAAATGTAAGTTTAGAATCTATCTTATATATTCTAAGCAAATAATCTCATTGGTAGACACTTTGATAATTTATAGGGCAAGAGGTTTGACCCATAAACTCTAATCTCAATATGGTTTTTGTATAGATACCAATCACCTGTTCTGATCTGCTCTAATAACTGTAAAACCTTCTTAATTTCATCACTTATCCTAGGTTTCACACTGTTCTTGAGAAGATTTACCAATGGGTGAATGAAACAATCTATGAAGTCAACATATGTGAACTCAGTTGACTCCCTTTTGAAAAAGGAAGTCTAGAAAATAACTAATAGTGTATTTCCTTCTACATCCAAATTTTGAATATTTATTGGAAACTTATCTGACTGAAAGTAGACAAACATATGGAATAGGAATGATGTATATTTGAAAACACCTTCGGTAGGAAGTTTTACAAGTTGATCATGAATACTATCAACAATATATTTAGCAAAATTGTAGATGACTGCAGGAGGTTTACCAGACACAAAAATAGATAGGAAACCTAGTATACATTCATCAGTGTGTTCATAAGTGAAGTAACCAAGGATAAAAGACAACATTGAGATAATGTGTCTTGATCCTTCTGGGAATTTGGAGGACGAATATGGAGGATTTAGCTTGAGGATTTCAACATATGAGGGCATGAATGTTTGAAAGATTTGAAATCTTATAGGAAACTCTAAATCCAAATAAAAATTTGCAAGAGATTCTACAGACAAAGGGACTGCATTTCTCCTAGGTTGAAAATGAAGCATTTGGTTTATGGATTCAGTAGTGATAGTAAATAATACTTCTTTCTCATCATTAAAAATTTCTCTTTTATCTGGGAAATAGTGAGCTTGACACAGTCTGATGGCCTCAGGGCACTGATGTGTATGGGGAACTACATATTTTGGAAAATTAGGCCCCCAAATTTGTACTCAATCTACTTGGTCCAAATATTTTTCCTGGCTCCAGCAGTGGAGCTCAAGGAGATTGAATTCAGTTACTGGATTAGTGATTTTATAGTCTACATCAGCTAAAGGGGTATGTTCAACATCTACAATAGGAGGTTGTAGTGGATTGATGACAATTGTGCTTTTATAGGCCATTGGTATATTTGTTTTTAACAATTTAACATTATTTGATCTTAAAAACTCTATTTTTTAGGTTTTTAATACACTTCTGTAAGACTAGACTGTTTACAGAAGGTCTTTTGGTATGACAGAAGTTTCTTTTGGATTTTAACAGGTAAATTTTAGATTTTCCTGCCTCAAATTATCAATTATGCTCTAAAATATATCTTTAAACCTTTTACAGACTCAAGAAAAGCTTTCACATGGTTTTATTGTAGAATTCTTTGATGAAATAGCCCTTAAATAGTCAAATTCATGCAAAAAGGGATTTTAAGCAATCTAGAAAGACTTTTAATCACTCAAAGGGCTTCTAAAAATCTGCAGATGGCCAAATTATCTTTAATTTTACTTTAAAAACATAATACAGTCTTCTGTAACTCTAAAAATCTTTAGGGTTTGTAGCAGAGATGTATATATGAGGAAATGATTGTGTTTCTTTAGGCAAATAGGATTTAAAAGGTTCAATTTCAAAAGTATGATTTTTTTAAGATGAAGAATGGGTATTTTTCTTGAAAAATATTTGCAAATTTAGGAATTTGACTCAAAAAAAGTTTTTTGGGAGCCTAGAAGCTTTTAAAAGCTTGTTGATGTCCTTTTAAACACAAATTGGAAGCTCTGATATGTCGCACCAATTTTTTTTGGCTGGATTCTATTGTTTGTGCATGAAAATAGGACGACAACGTCTTTTCTCTAGTCGGGAAGGTTTAACGAGCAGAAAAAGCAAAAGAAAGGTGTGAAACACGTAACATATAGTGTTTTATAGAGATTTTAATTCAAACAGTGTATGCATTTAATGACATTCAAGTCACTTTGAAAGCAGTTTGGGCGTGGGGAGTTTATTTACTGCTAAGCAGTTTATCGCACCATCTAAACATGGTGAACGATTTTTATCAAACGGATGCGATCCAGTGAAAAAATGATGCATGAAGGAGAGAGAGTGAGGAAAAATTGCTCATATCGCAAATTCAAAATTGTTTAACAACTGTGCCATTGAAATTGTGATATGGGTTCTGGGATGTTGGATCTATTGGGTGGATGCAAACAGTCAAGATTGAACGATGGCATTGTGGGGTAAATGGGCGTGGGACCTAGAATCTTTTATGTGGCGAGTTCAATGTTTATACATTAAAAGTAAGTTTTAGCATATATTTATAATGTTAACGGGATAGGCAGAGTAGGCATTTTAAACAACAAATAGACTATATCCAGGTGTAATGTGAATATCGAGCAGATTAATATAAAAACCATGGTTTAAAACCATGGGGGAGCATGTAATATATCACATGGGGAAATTAGACCTTAGGATAAACATTTAAATGTGGGTTGGGATTTATTTAATATAAATTAATTAATATACATACGGGATAATGGGTTAATAAAGGAGTTAATATGAAATGAATATGAACGGAAATACATAAATATACTTAAGTAAAGTGTAAATTATGTCATTGGGCGGGATTTTCATAGTGATGCCCAAAAATAATCATTTAACACTTATACTTAGGATAAATAATTTTTGTGGGTTTTTGAGGTATTTTTGTATGAAAAAGGAAATAAGACAAGGGGGTTTACTTTTCCTAAGTAATAGTGTGTTTTGAATTAGGAAAATGGGTTTGTTAGGGTTACATGAATGATATTTAAGGAAAAAGGGATTTTATGAAGGGGAAAAGTTTTAATGAGTTAGGATCTAATAATTAGTGCCAGTCAGTCATTAAGACATGGGTGCGGTTCCACCGGAAGTCAGAGAAATGCTCTGAGTCTTATAACTGAAGGATTTTAGTACTAGAACACATTGTGGGGAGGGAAATTAGTAATTTTGCCAGAATATGTTTATCCATGCCTTGTGTAACTTCTTTCTACCTACCCATCATTTATTCTACCGGTTTTTTTTCATTATTTGCATGGGTGCATTTGAACTTGCAAACCCTAATCCATTTTTCTTTTAAAAATAAAAAACTATCTAATTCTAACCTTATTTCATTCGAGGGCTCAGATTAAACTATTGAGCTCCTCAATTATTATCTAACTATCTGCTAATTTGTCAAGTTTAAAATATTTTACAAGATCTTTATTCTCTCCCTATAAACATGAAATTTAAAACATGAAAAAGTTAAGATTAAACTATTTAACCCATCATGGATTATGGCATTTTGAAAAAGTTGCACATAATCATTTATTTGCAGTAAAAAGTAACTAGTAGTGGCATTTTTGAATTGCATCACTTCCATGTTTTATTCTTATCTCTTTTTTGTGTTTGGGGTCCATTTTTTGTATTATTTTTTGATCTTTTTATTTTAACTCCTTCAAATTTTCTTTTATGACTTTTACCCTCTTTTCATTTCTTATTATTTTCAAATATGGGAAACCAACTTGCAGAAAGCAAGGTATGTACATATTTACAAGACTATTTAAAGTCAATTCAAAAATTATGAACCCTATTATTATAGGACCCTAACATTATGTACATGCACCAAATATTTAATATATTTTTTGACTTGGCTCTTGAGAAATACCTTGGAGATAAATAATTTTGGTATTGTTTTATGCTCGCTTCTTTTTTTGTATTGTTTATGGTTTTGGAATGATGTGTTATTTCTTTTAGTTTGTTTTTATATGTTAACTACAAATTTTCTTTTGGTAGGTGTGAGTTGTACCATTGGGGTTCAACACACATATACGGTTTCCTATGGCTACCAGGAGATCGAAATATGGAAACACTAGATTGGTCCAACCCTTTGAATGTTCATGTAGTGAAGTGCGACTCTAAAAAATATCTAACAACCTGGAATCCATGTGACATCCACAGTCAAAATTCTCTAGCTCCTCTAAGTGTTAATGGTGACCAATGTATTTTGAAATCCTCAAAAAAAAATTCATCCAATCCTTATGAATATTATGAGAATTGGGTGAACATAGTTCAAAGACACACAAAATGTGGTGTTGATTCTCGTATAAAGAAAAAGGGGTATATCATTTCATAATTTTACGATTCTCCATGGGAGGTCTGTGATGAGTGTACAATATTGATAGATGAATAGGGGAAAAATAAATAAGAATAAAAATAGAATGGTGACCATTTAAATATTCACGATGTTGACCTTCTGATAATGTCGAAAGCAATTTTTTATTGTCAAGCATTTGTTTGTTGACATGAAATATTGAAATATATTGCAAAATATGCTTCAAAAGAAGAAATAATATCTTAAAATTATCATAAATTTTTTAAAATGGTTTGAATTTCAGGTGTATCTAATGCTCATGCGTTATGTCCATATAGAATATTTCTTACAGAAACACTTGTTGAGCCTAACCTTCAACCATAAGAAATCTACTATATGTTACTAAAGTTGCTTCTTGTTGTGTTCAGTCACAAATTTGTTCCCTTGAATGTTGGAAAAAAATTATTCCAAAAAATATTGGTGTAATGTAATGAAATTTAATGTGAAAACACTTTTTTTTCAACTTTATCAAAATTTCCGCCATTTTTAGAAAAAATTATGTATGATAGAAAAAAAACAATCATGGAGTTTGACTGCAATTGTAGGAAGGAGCCATGGAGACCACTAAATGCGCATGTTATTATTTGTGTTTGGTTTTGGTTGTATGTTATTTCGAACGAGGAGTCAAAGGAGTTTGAAATATTTTGATGGACTGAGTTTCCTTTGTACAATCCATTTAATGACATTTCTTAAGATATAATACTCTGAAGAGAAACTATAACTGAGAATTAGAGGAATATAAGATATTGTGTGTGGTATGCTGATCAAGATCCTTTTCCAAATGAGAGTAATGAAGAGGATTTTGCGTCCCTTTTTCATAAAGATAATTTTTATTGAGATTCTGAAGAGTGGCAAGTTATTTCTCGAATTATTCCTCAAAAGAATGTAAAAAATTTCGACCTTGACAATATTCATAGAATGAATTATGATATTCATTAAAAATGGTAGAAAACAACGGCTCCAAAAGAAATTGTAGAACATACTATTCATTTCATAAAAAATTCCTAGCCTGTGGGTGTTGTTAATGGCGAATTGATTAGGGAGACAATTGTAACACCTTTCTCTTTATCCAAGAAACAATGAGCTAATTTTGAAATCCTTTTATGCCACTTTGTTGATGTTGGAAGCAACTAAACTTTGGAAATTATTTTTCAATGAGCCACTGGAACTCTCAAGTCTTCTCGTATTTCTCATGCTCTATATTCTTCTACAACGGATGGTATAAGTCCATTGTTATTGCTTGGTCCTGCTAGCATTCATATGTTTAATATACATGGAAAAAAAGGAGATACAACTTTAAAAATTCCTATAAAATATATGAAACCATTGAATGTGACATATATAGAAATGTTTCAAGAATAAATGAGGCACATTCACTATCTTATAATTTATGAAACTAACATTATATGTCCAAGGTTTTTTATCCAAATAGATTCACGTTTGCAAGAAGCCTTTCCAGAAAACAAGGATTATCGTTTGGGTGGCAAGGTCATGATTCTTATGGGCAACCTTGGGAAATTTACTCATATTAAGGATAAACAACTGTATGTAGCCATACTAACCAAAAAAAATTTGTAGGAAAGCTTCAATATTGATTTGGCTTTGGATAAAATCATTAGGAAATGAGAACATGATCTTAGGAAAGCATCTTTTCGCAATATTTGAACTAATTTAAGAAATGCAAAACCTTTACTACATGATTGTGATCTTCTCATGTCACATGCTCACACATTCCTATATATAGAGGAGAAATGTTTTTATTTTATTCTTCAGTTGACTTGTTTGCAACGAATAATTTGGTCAACATGCAAAAATCGAAGATGCTAAAATCATTAAGTTGCCGAATTGCGATGTGCGTTGTAGAGTGCACCAGAAGAGCATTAATAGTTCTAAACGATAATGATGTGTTGGAGGACAAAATGTTTTAATTTCATGGAGGGCTTGTTATGCTTTCATGTAATTTCTGGGTTGAAATTGGGTTGGTTAATTCTGGACTTGGATATTTCGAAGGTATAATGCATATTTCTAGTTTGAATCCACTTGAGCTTCCAATGTTCACTACAATTATTTTTTATAGGTACACAGATGTTCCATTATATATAAATTGTTCAAAAAGTGTGCCCATAACATTTTTGTTAGATGGAATTTTAAACATATTCCTTTAAATATGGTGTAGGACTTAGGTATACACAAATTACATGGGATTTTTTTTAACGAGCTACTATATATATAGGAGATAAGGAGAGGGAGAGTTTTATATTTAAAAATATATAAAGAGTGAAATCTTTGGAAGTTTTATGGATTTCGGCACCTTTTTCTTTTCAACGTTTTGTTAAAATGAAAAATAGTGCATATGTCACACTTAGGAATAAAGAGGAGGAAAAATTAAATTTCATATCATTGAAAAGTAATTATTTTCTTTAATTACAATATTTTTTTGAAAATATATTTGCATGTAATGCCACAAATAAATTTCTTGGAGATAAATTTTGCTTAAAAGGAGGACTACCAAGTACATTTTTGTTTGAACATCGGGTTTCAAAGTCAAATACATATGAAACTACACAACATATGACAAATTTCTTTGATAGAGCAAACAAACTTCAAGGTATCCCAACAAGTGTTGAACAAAATATCCTTTTATTTAGCCAGACATAGACATGAATAAAGTTAAGAAAGAAAATAAGGTGAGGCATATCCCAAGAAGTGTTGAGCACAATATGATAATATAAAGCGAAACATAAAAATTATTAAAGTAAATAATTGAGAAACAAATACATGCATTGACAAATTAAAGTGATCAAAGTAAATTAGTGTAATAGCTCAACACACATTCAACTCTGACTTTTCTTCTTAAAAAAATTTAACTTCAAAAAACAGTTTGGAAAATTAAATTCTCAGGCTTCATCGATATCTGAAACTTTATTCCAACGTAAGAGGGCATATAAATACTAATGAAAATAAGGAAAGTTTGTTCAATAGTCAAAAATAAGAAAATATGCAAAATTGTTCTGAAAAAAAAAATTATGCTCTAAATTTTTAATCCTTATTTAAAGGATTTTATCTAGGGAAAGATGGAAGGTCATTCAACCTTCCTCCTCCTCATAGAATTCTTCTTTATCCATGTTGTGTAAATTTTTTAATTCATTTGTTTTGATATAGTTAGCCCAATATGAGTACAACTCATAAATTGTTGAGAAGTGGATAGGATGAAAATGTTTGATATTAACATCACAAAATTATATGAAATTATTAATATATATTTTCATTTTTTTATATTTAATTCTAAATTTATAAATAATTTTGTTTTTCTTCAATGGAAACTGCATAAATATATGAATGTTTTCTTGATTCCAAATTTTAAGGATGGTTATGACATTCTAGGCATATGTTGTAGTGTCTTTGAGACAATGTTCCATTAACCCACGTATTGCTTCTTTCAATGGTTTTCCTCATTATAAATCAAATTCCTTTATAAAATTTGTTGCCGTATCCCATATTGAAAACCAATGTTCAATGGTCCTTTTTAGGAATCTTTTATTTCTTTGGCCTCAAATTGTCATTGAATCAAGGAAACAAAAAATAGTCTTTTATCCATTTTAGATACTTCAAAAAGGGTGTTAGCGTGAAGTTTTGTTTCCCATTCAAGAATTCATGTGAATTTTTATTCAATTTATTTTTCTTCTTTGAATAAATATTCAATTATCCCTACAAGATACAAATTATCTTGATCAAATATGCAAATTGTATCATTTTGTTTATAAAAATTAGGTTGGTATTTGATCAAAATCTGGCTAACTTGCATTTCTTACACCTTAAAAACCTTCAGAATATTTTTCTGTTCATGAAATTGAATTGATTGAGGCTTAAGTGTTTCAATTTTTTCCCTCATTCCTCTAGTTATGGTTTCAAATTTTTTGAAATATTCTTCATTAAATATTCTATTTTGGTGTTCATGTATCTTTTACATTTGTTGGATCTACGTGGAGTGTTAAAGTTTCCATTCATTCAATTCATTTTGGAATTGTTTTTGTAAGTTTTCTCATTCAACGATGAACCTACTTACAAACGCGACATAATGATTTTATTTTCTATATTTCACTTTCCAAAAAATTGACCTTTTGTGAATTCCTCTTGCAGGCTCTGCAAAGTTCACCATCATGGTGCTCGTTATAATTAACAAAGTCTCCTAGATCCTAAGAGGATTATTAATCTTTTACGTCAACATTTCCTATTGCTTTCCAACTGAATTCTAAAATTGTTTCAAAACATTCCAACTTTATTTCTTATTTCTTCTTACAATTGACTTAGTTTGAGCATTAAGGTAATACTCAGTAAAGGATGGAACACTTCTAGGAAAAAATTCAATCACAATTAAAGGTTTAAATAAAAAATAATCAAGAGGGATTTTCCTAGATGTTTGATTCATGGTTGTGTCAATAGAAGTTTGTGGAATATAAATTTTAGTACTTTTCTCTTGCTACTCGAGAAATGTTTTTTCTCTGCCAAAGAAAATGGTCAATGTTGAATAAGGAGTCCTAATAATTTTCTCATATTTATTTGTCTCAATATGCATATATTCTACTACTTCCAGAATTCTCTTCTACTCTGTTTCTGCGCAGATGGTGTCATCTAGACCATCGATAATAATGATATTGTTAGCAGAGGAACTATTTTTATCTCTTCCCTATTCTTTCTCTAGTTTATATTGTTTCTGAACTTTGACTTTTGTGTTACATTTACCCTGTTGGTCTATCTCACTATCTATCTCTTTTTCGTTAGTGGAGTTTTGTTTGGTTTTTCTTGTATGTGGGGCTTTAAAAAAAACATTAGGAATATTTTCAACTTGGGATTCTTATATTTTTTGAGAAAACAAAATATGGTATGAAATATCGTATTTTAGAATCTCAAGATATTTCATCTTTTAAATTCCACTATTAGTATGAAGACTCTTATATGTAAGAAATTCTTCATAAATATTTTATTTAAACTCTTGTATTTTAGTTCTGTCCTCCCTACTCAACAATTTTCCTATTTCATAATCTTGCTGAAAATTATCCATATTAATGAATGGTGTGTGAAGTATTTGATGTAGCTAACAATGTTACAATGGTCATTAATGATTTCTATAGGATCATAATGATAAGGGGGAAATGAGTAAAACCAAAAATGGTGGAGTTCTCCAACCTCTTTAAATACATGATTGGGAAGTTCGACTAGATTTATTCTTAAGTTTTTTCATTTTTTGATATTGAACATTCAAGGAAGTTTTATTTGCTACCTCTTTTAAAGCAATGCAGTTTCACATATATTTAGGAAGAGGATGAGCATCAAATTCACTTCGATAGACTATGATATATTCAAATAATTATTTCACAAACTAGTCTTCTATTTATTCTAATTCCTCTTTAAGGCCTTCGCTAATGATAGAAGGGTTTCATAAAAATATAATATCATGGAAATGGATTATCACTTAATTAAAAATGTCGAAAAATTATAATTTGAAGGTAATTTACCAAAAAATACGAGCATAATTCTTAATAGGCCCTTGTTGATCAATTGTGTAATTCCATCTTATGAAAGGAATAGAACAAAATCAATTTTAATATCCATAATATAGGCTGACACACAAAAAATTAGATAATATCTTAGAGTAGAAAAAATGTGAAACTTAAAGGAATTTATTAAATTCCTTGCAACAATATCATCCCAATTCAAATGCTTTGAATCATTGAGTAGGGTTTGTATTAAAGCTAGCCATTGAAACTTGCAATGGTCATGGTATTTCTCTCCATATAAACGAGACGACATTATGATGAGGAATATAACGAGTCTTTTGAAAATAAAAATAAAAGATATTATTTTGATGACTTAAGTTTGAACCCTTCTCTATCTTCTCATAACAAATTTTTGCACCTTTATCATAATTCCCATCACACTTCTTTATTGTGTTGTTTAAATTATCTAGAAACGTAGAGGTTAAGAAAAGTTTAGGTGTACTAAGCTTGTAAACTTCTGAAACTATTTGTGATTTCCAAGAGGCTATAAATTTTTTGTTTTATTCTATTATAGTGCGAGAAAGAAAATCTATATGTCGCATAATACGAGTAATCATTTCATAATAAGGAAAAAAATTCGCTCTAACAGCAACTCACTTCAATTTTATACATCTAATTTTTTCAAATTGAGTGTTCTCCTGAGTTTAAGTTTCAAAATTTAACGAGCTTCTATACTTAAAAAAATTATAAATTTCATCCCACTTCATCATACCTGCCATGTGGGCATTAAAGGTGGTGTCAGAAATGAGATTTGGGTTGAGATTGTAATATTTTTGTTCTAGATTTTCGGTTCTCTTTAGGGATTCCATGATATATTGAATAGCCTACTTTGATGTTTTCGATTTACCTTTCTTACCCATGTTATGTCCCGAAAAAGAATTTAAAATAATTCAACTTTCTATAAGAAATATCAGACATTCTACTGTATTTCTCTACGAGAGTGCATGTTTACCAGAAATTAGAATCCTTGCAGTGAATTTGAACTTCTTCTTTTTTTAATCATAGATAAGTTTCAGAGAAGAAGTGTAAACAAGGTGTGCAGAACAAATTGAAAAATGGAAAGTAGAAAGTAGGAAAATTGCTAATTATTATTGAAACCCTGACGACATGGAACCTTTTATCACTAAGTCGAGACCAATTGGGCTACTCAATTTTCAACCTACTGTAACTATTTCAAACCACTTGGACTGAAAGTTAGCCCTTCCAATCAAAGAGGGCCCTCTCAAGGAAAATAATGAAATATTAAATATGAAATCAATTTGCAGATGGCTAACTTTGTACTATTTTTGTTTTAAGTTATTTTGCAGGATAAATATGTTTGAAAGGCTTCCATTGGTCAAGTAGTCACCTATGGGACTTAAATCACAAGAAAATGTAGTTCATGTAAGATAAGGCAATTAATCTTAAAAAACAACTTTTTACAGCAAAAACATGAAGGAAACTAGAGCATAATACTATGAATTCCAAGTAATCATGATACTATGAAGATTATGATAATATGAGAAATGGAAAGACATAAACACATCAGCTCCAAAAAAATCTCAAGTCTGCGAGACTATTCCTGCAACTGTGTATTAGGTTTATAGAGAAAATTTACATAGTAGCTTCTTCATAACAATCATAAACCCTTTCAAACTTAAAAACACCCCCATTTATAGAGTGAGGTCTCATAAAATGGCTTGCCACTTGGGCCAACCTTGAATTCCTATCTAAGAGACCTATTTCTAATCAAATTACATCACTTGGAGACTTTCTAGGGATATTTATGTTTAGCAAAGTTTGAATATGAAAAGGACTCTTCTTTCAATAAATAGATTAACAAATTATTTTAATAATCCTCATCGAATGCAACCAAATTATTTTTAGAAGGAAATAGACTTCTTATGTGTCATCATGCCACATGGATGTTGAGATGGACTTCCACCAAGTCAAATTTTAAAATTTTTACACAAATCTAGCTAGTAAAATTCTGAAAAAATATGCCTTAAACATGATTGAATATTTTCCCAACCCTAATGGTTGTGCAAACACTGAGAGAAATTTTTTTATATGGGCTTGTGTTGAAGAAAAACCTCCTTCATCCTTCTAAAATTACTTTCCATTTGGTCAGAAATTGAGCTGGAAGCTGACTGATAAAACATTCATGTACATGAACTTTCATAGCACACTTTCATAGCAAACTACAAAATCCATCTTTTGCATAGTATTTGACCTTTCTAACTCTTGGTGGGTTTTCCTTGAGACTAATGAAGTAAAGACATGCTCTAAGTCACCCATGTTATAATAAATTTTAAGATTTTTTTGCTCAAATAAATGTACAACACTTTCCTAGTAGAAACTCACCTTTAAGCATGGAATGTGCTACAAAAGTACCTATTTCACTAACATTTTTCTCCTCCTCCTTTTTTTTAATGTAAAAGCCCTTATAAAGCCTAATATGCCTGATTACGATAGCATAAGAAAAAATTGATAAAAAAATGTGGTTCCATACCATATTTCATGGTGTAACGTCATCATATTGCACAATCATTTTAAGACCCTTTTTCTTCAATTCAACTTGTACCATCTCTATCAAAACAAATTCACATGTTGAGGTGCTAGGAAACTAATACACTATATTTAAGGTATTTATAAATCTAAATTGATGATGAGATGTCCATTTTGTGAGGTAGCATCATGATGAGTTTTTAGCCATGTCACCCATGTGGAGTTGATTGTTGAACTATCCGCTTAGACAAGTGGCCTAATGATTTTCCTGGTCTCATTTGATGACTTGACCTCCTTTTTATTGCGTTAACTTCCCAAAAATATCCAAAAATAACAACGCTGGAAAAAAAAGAGTATTACGAACTTTCGTTGCAAATCTTGACCTGTTTACACTAAAATTGCTACGGAAGTTGGTAAAAGTGTCAAATTAGTGAAATGACCAGATTATATTATGCATGAAATATTTTTTGGATTTTTCCTTGACATTGACACCTATCACATGAATGATGACCTTCATGACCCCCCACATATGTGTAGTTTTTGAAATAATGAATTCAAAAGACCTTATTCAACCCTAACTAACTCAACCTAATTAACTTAAGAACAACCCTAATGGTTATCATGGATAGCAGTGGCTCCAATGGGGATGCAACACCTCTGTGCTACAACAGAGAACCATCAACTCTAGTGCCTTATTCATTGGGAAATTCAAAACCACTTGTCATATAATTCAACTCGCATCTCACCCTTGACATGCTCTTCAAGAAAAAACATTGTACAAAAAAAAACTTGCAACTACAACCTTCAAACTAAATGCTGAAAGAGATGATTCCCCAAAAAGCTTATTTATCTACATACCAGCCCTACTCTAACAACTGAAAATCCACCTGCTTAACTCAAGAAATATGAAAGCTCTAGTATAACCAGTCAAAGAGATTATCCAACATATGGGCTTCTTGATTGCGCTTGAACAAAATCAGAAGTGGATCATCTGTTGGAAACCCACAATGAAAAACGAATCCTTGCTCCATAAGAAACAAAACATTTATCTTGACTAATGACTACAATATACATACCATTGGATCTTGGAAACCATTAAAAATCACCTTTTCTTGATGACTAAAACCATGAGAGATGAATTTATTCATAATTGATGGCTTATTTTGTCCTATATCTTGAATTCCAAGAACATCATCAGATAAAAAGGAAAAAATAGATTCATCTTCCCTTAAGTTTAAATCAACAAAACCATACATGCATCCTTGTACATCTTCAAACATCATATATATATTGTGTGTATCAAAAATAATCTTTTGCTTATCAAACAAATCATATATAATCTTTGGTAGATTTTCTTGAGGATCGTCATCTTTGTTCTGAACACTAACAAATCCTCTACAAACAACTTGATGAATATCTTCCATGTCATTTTTATGATATCCAAATAGAATAGGTAAAACCTGTATATTTATCTCTTCATGTAGCTCGGGTTTACCTAAAAGTGAACTTTCATCACATGTTACTTCACTGTTCAGAAGTTTCATGCATGTATTTTCAACAACTTGACCTTGAGAAATTTCTTCTTGACATTAAATCTCAGACAAGGAATGGGCTGAAAAAAATTGTGAATGATTTGGCTCATACCTTTGACTGCATATAGATTGAAAAGGCTGAAATTTCTCATAAATTTCATGTAATATGACTTGAATTTCAAATTGATGATCTGTTTCATCTTTAACTAAATAAGGGACATCTTCATGTTGGAAAATTTGTTGATCATCATGAGAAGTAGCTTGTGAAGAAAATTCCTAAAGGGCCTCTAATATCTCCTCATCACCCATATATTCTACATCATCATCAATACTTTTAATATATTTAATGAAATATTTCCAAAGATTACAATATTATTGAAATAGTGGTGACGAAGGATGAGACTTTCCATAATGTTCAAAAAATATTCTATGGAGATCTTTAAGAGAACACAAGCTTCATGATTTCAACCATTCATACCATACTCTAGCTTTGTCTTCTTGGGTAGACATAAACATATTCAATTGACAATCCTAAAAAAAATCAACCCTCGGTCTACATACATGTATATGGATTTTAACCAAATGCATACCATCATCATATTTCATTTCATCTTTGAACATGGGAAGATGGGTTGACCAATCAAAAAAAGCATAGGATTTGGAAAACCATATATGTGAGATCGATCCGTAGGAGCATATCTAGGATTTATTATTTCCGTATAATTCATCTTCGAATTTCTTCAAGCTACTAATATTCAAGTAGTGGAGTCACCATGAAGCTATAAATTTTTGAATTCTTCGAGAATGGAGTCACCAAGGTAGAAGTACAGACTTGAAACGTATGATCTCCTACTACCCTCAAATAGTTCAAATACTTTAAAAATAAATACCCAGGATAATAAAATTTTCATGCTACCGAAAAATGCACCAAAATGTTATCACTAAGTTGGGATCAATTGGCTACTCAATTGTGAACCTAGTGTAAGTATTTCCAACGAGTTGGACTAGAAGTTAGCCCTTCTAATCAGAGAGGGCTCTCTCAATGAAAATAATAAAATATTCAAGATGAAATCAACTTGTAGATGGGTAACTCTTTACTTATATATTTTTAAGTGATTTTGGAGGTGGAAGATGTTTGAAACGCTATGGGACTTCAATCACAACAAAATGTAGTTCATGGAGGCTAAGGAAATTAATATTAAAAGACAACTTTTTACAGCAAAAAAATAATACATGAAGTAAATTGAATCATAATTCTATGAATTCTAGGTAATCATGATACTATGAAGCTGATGATAATAAGAAAAATGGAGAAACACAACCACATAAGCTCAAAAGAAATCTCAAGTCTGAAAGACAATTGTTGCAACTGTGTATTAGCTCGATAGAGAAAATTTACATAGTAGCTTCTTCTTAACAATCATAAACCCTTTCAAACTAAAATATTTCCACATTTATAGAGTGAGGTATAATACAATGGTTTTCCGCCTGGTCCAACCCCAAATTCCTACCTCAGAGACCTATTTATAATTGAATTACATCACCTGGAGACTTTCTAGGGATATTTCTGTTTGGCAGAGTTTGAATACAAAAAAAGAATCTTCTTTCATTAAATAGCTCAAAAAATTATTTTAATAACCCTTATCAAATGAAACTAAAAGATTTTATGAGTGTACTGGACTGTTGATGTGTCACCATGCCACATTGATCCTCAAATGGACCTCCACCAAGTCAAATTTAAAATTTTTTACACAAATCTAGCTAGTAAAAATTTTGAAAAATATGCCTCAAAGATGATTGTATATTTTCCAAACCCTCATGGATGTGAAAAAAGTGAGAGACATTTTTGTAGATGGGCTCATGCTGAATAAAAACTCCTTTAGCTTCCCAATATTCCTTTCCATTTGGTGAAAAATGAGATGGAAGTTGATTGCTAAAATAGTCATGTACAGGAACTTCGTAGCACACTTTCGTATCAAACTCCAAAATCCACCTTTTGCATAATATTTGACCTTTCTGACTGTTCGAGGGTCTTCCTTGAGGATAATGAGGTACACACATGCTCTAATTCACCATTTCTATAATATGTTTTAGGATTTTTTCCCTAAAATAAACCTGCAACACATTCGTAGCAAAAACTCACCTTTAAGCCTCGAATTTGCAATGAAAGTACCTAGCTCACTAAAAATTTTCTCCTCCTTATTTTTTAACCTCAAAAACACTTCTAAAGCCTATATATGCTTAATTATGATATCGTAAGAAAAAATGTGATAAAAAATATGTTGCCTTACCATATTTCATGGAGTAACATCATCATATTGCACAATCATTTTAAGACCCTTTTTCTTCAATTCAAGTTGTACCATCTCTATCGAACCAAACTAACATGATGAGGTGTTTGCCAAATGATACACTAGATTTAAGGTATTTATAAACTTGAATTGATGATGAGTTACCCTTTTTGTGAGGTGGCATCATAATGAGTTGTGAGCCATGTCAGCTATGTGGAGTTAATTGTTGAGCTGCCCCATTAAACAAGTGGCATGATTATTTTACAGATCTCATTTGATGACTCAACCACCTATTTACTACATTTACATCGCAAAAAGATAAAAAATGCACAATGATGGAAAAAATAGAGTACTAGGAACTTTCATAGGAAATCCTGACCCATTTACATTGAATTTGTTGTGGAAGTTGGTAAAAGTGCCAAATTTACTAAAATTACCAAATTATCCTATGCATGACATATTCTTTGGATTTTTCCTTGAAATTTACCACTATCAAATGAATGATGACCGTCAAGACCCCCTAGAATATGTCTTTTTTTTTTTTAAATTATGAATTCAAGGTAACTTATTCAACCCTAAGTGACTCAACCTAATTAAATGAAGAATAAGCCCAATGGTTATCATGGATAGTAGAGCCATAAATTCACATGAAAAGTGTTAATTATTTATTAATTTCATGACATGTTTCAACCACTTCCATGTGATGATCTAGGTGAGGCTGCACGATCGGAGTTTGGGGAGTGTTTTATTAAAACATAAAAGATGATCATATGGGAGCTAAATTATAAAAAATCTAAAGAAAGCTAAAAGAAAATTTTTGTTTCCATGCAAACCAATAAATAAAATAGTTTATTCATAGTTGTAGTAGAAGCTAGTTAGAATTCGCCATGGTGTTAAATGCAATTTTCTTCCACCGGTGACCACAACCCCGATGCACAGTGTAGTCGGGGTAAGACACACATTAGTAGTTAGGAGGTCAGGTGTGAATAATGTTGTTTCATTTTGTTCGAGTATGGAGCCTAACCCCTCTGTACTCGGGAGTTAGAAGGTAGGTAACCTAAGTAATTTTTTTTAATAAATACATCGGTATGACCTCCAACCTCCAACATTCATATTTTTTTTTTTTACTTCTTATGTTGTAATTTATTTTTACAATTAAAAAAAAAAAATTACAAAAAGAACTAAAAAATAGAGATTTGTTTTATATAGTGTCCTTAATATATTTATTTTATAAATATAATAATAAAGATGAGGTTATTGTACTCGTAATGGAAACATTAGGCAATTCCACATTGTGAGAAATATTTTCTTCACCTCCAAATCCATCATGCTCAACCATGGAAGATGACTATTAGATTTTACATATGTTAGTGTTTATATACTTTGGATTTATAATATTAATCACTTGGGTTTAATATTAATCCCTTGGGTTTGTAATCCCTTTAGTATTTTTTTATTGATCACTTAGGTTTATGATTTCTTTGCTTTTATAATATTAACACCTTTTCTTTATTAATATAAGGGTTGATATTCATTGGGTTTAATATTATTCACAGTGTTTATAATATTAATTGTATGTGTTTAATATGAATCTCTTTGGTTTATTGATCCCTTGGGTTTATATAAATATCCACTGTGTTTATTAATCCCTTGGTTTTATAATATTAATAAATTTTTGGGTTGATCAATCCCTTGGGTTTATAATATTAATCCATTGGTTTTATTAATATTTTCACTGTAACTAAATATAATTAAAAATATGTATTAATAATAATATTATTCTCTTTAGTTAATTATTATTAATTGATATTTATTAATATAATAACTATTTCATAAGATTAATTTTTGTATTATATATTTATCAATATAGATATTAAATCTATACCATTAACACCTATCAACGTTTTTCAACCACATTTACTAATTTTACTGTGCATGTTATTGATATACGCCTATCAACGTATATCAACCACACTTATTTCAATAAATGTCATTGTTCTTCTTATGAGACACAAAATTCATGTAGTTCTTGTGCAACCAAATGAACTCAATATCTTTTCTAACAAACCCCTAATTGGATAACTCTATTCCCCTTTCATAAAAAGTATATGTCATTCATCTTATCTTATCTATTAATATATATTCTTCTATATAGGAAAATATTCCAAAATTAAATAAAATAAAGAAACCAACTTCCTTTCGTAAATAATTTTTACCTAAATAGGTCAAAGATAAATTTTACTAGTAGATGTTACTGCATCATTACTCCATTTGAAGAATTCATACCTTTAATAGAATACTCATGGAACCCTTTCTTTTCTAAACAATCATGAAATTATAACCTGTTGGGAAAAATACTGAGAAGGGGGGGGTGAATCAGTATTTATTGCATATTCAAAACTTTTACTTTTTCTTGCTTCTAAAACCCATACGCTACTTTCCTGAAACAGACTCGCGTATATACGCGGATACCCTTTATGAAACTCGTGTATACAATGCATATCTAATTATGTCATTAGTTCTTCACTTAAATCATTCCATCATTCATTCATCGGATGTTCAATAAACAGTAAGCATGTGCAGTAAGAACAGAATAAGCCATCACACAAAGCGTCACACATGAACACCAGGATTTTTAGGTGGAAACCCAAGTCGGGAGAAAACCACCGCTGCAGTTGCTCAGCCTTCAATATTTTATTATAGAGAAAACATCTTACAACATATGTGCCGGTGCAGACTCTACCAGCACGCAGGCACCCACCTGCGCTCGTTTACCAGCCTCTCCTGGAAGGGAGCTCCAACCCCCTGACTCGTTTACCAGCCTCTCCTGGAAGGGAGCTACGACCCCCCGATCTCGTTTACCAGCCTCACCTGGAAGAGAGCTACGACCCCCTGACTGAAGGCTACAACCCTCAGCACCACCTTGGACCACGTTTCATCAATTTTCACACTGGATCCAACAACTTCAATAGAACACAACTTGCAGGCCACGTTTCATCATATTTTCATACTGGACCCTTTCCATACTTTCGAGCACAGTCAAACAGATACATATAACTCACTGACCGATATCAGTAAACCACCAGAACAGATCAGACATTTCTTACCACAGACTTCAGCAAACCCTAGTTTGCATACGCGCTTTCACTTCACTGATGTCGCGTATATACGCGCTTCCGTTCACACAAACCAACATATACCTCTGTACATATTTCATTGCGTATACACGCTTTCTCTTTGGCGAAGACGCGTATATACGTGCTTCCTCTGCGGCGAAGTAGCGTATAGATCTTCAACCATTATAGAGCAGCATACTTCTTCAGATCAGGTATTCAGTTCAGATTTACCCTTATACTTTAGACAAATGTTTGCCTCATCTCAGATCTAAGCCTTCCATAAACAGATCTAGCAGATACAAGTACATTCCAGATCTAGATATCCCGCTTCATCATTTCTTCATAGGTGCATCATAGATTCAGATCTATTATCAAACCTTTACCCTTTCCATACAAATATACTTCATAGAGAAGTATTCATTCAAGCTCAGACATCTTGCTCCCACACCCATGATTTGCATAATGAATTTCATCTCTTTATATAGGTTTATCCTTTTTCAATACCATGAGCCCCTTTTTCAATACCATAAGCCAAAACAGTACCATGAGCCCAAAACTACATTACTTCCGATGGTATTCCTGGACGGGGTCAATTAGGCGGATCATTACTCAATACAATGGGTCAATACCATGGTGGTTACCCTTGGTTTTGCACTTTTTGAGCGCTTTTGCCCATACGCGACTTGGAACGTTCTTTTCCGCGTGCATACGTGACTTCTCCTAGACATATCTGCGTATGCCTTGAGACATACTCTTTTCATCAAGATTTAGCACATGCTGAATTCCTTTCTTCATTGCCTTCTGTACACATATAGATACATCAAATTTAGTTCATCAAGACATATTCTATCAAGCACAACTTCATCAAGTAAGTTGCCATCATCTTGCCATTCAAGGACAACACTTAGCATCATATTGCTAGCAAACATCATTTCATATCAGATTTAAATCATTTACCAAGTCCAACAGGTTAAGAATAACTTCATCAGGTGGATTGCCATCAAGGACAACACATGTCAACAGTCCCATGTCTTCATCTTCATTCAGTGGGTTGCCATCAAGGACAACACTCTGCATCATATTGCCAACACAACCTCCTTTGTAATTCCTTGTTTTAGCATAGAGTGTGATATATTCAACCTTGACAATCTTGGTAAAATGGATTATGATATTCATTATAATTGGAGAAAAAAAATGGTGGGATATGAAATTGTAGAATAGGTTATTCATTTTACAAAATATTCCTAGTCTTTGGATGTTGTTAATGGAGACTCAATATGAGAGACAATAGTGCCACCTTTGTTTTTATCCGAGAAACAATGAGTTTCTTTTGAAATTGTTTTACGCCACTTTGTTAATTTTGGAAGAAAGGACACTTTGAAAATGATTTTTCAAGGAAAAATTGGAACTTTCAAGTCTTATCTTATTCATTGTATTTATCATGTTATATATTATTCTAAAACATATGGTAGACGTCCACTGTTACTGATCGGTCGTGATGTCATTTCTAATTTTAATATACACGGAAAAAAATACACTCAACTTTAACAGTTCTTATAAAATATATGAATCCATTTAATGGGAAAGCCCTAAATACATTTCACGAAGAAATTAGGCACATTCATTATGTTTTGATTGATTAAACGAGCATTAAAGGTACAAGGCTATTTATACATACAAATTCATGTTTGTGAGAAGGCTTTCCTAAAAACAAGGATTCTCATTTTGGTGGCATGTTGATGATTATTTTGCGTGACCTTGGGAAATTATCTCCTATTAAGGATAAACCTTTGTATGTAGCCAAAACAACAGGGAAAGTGTTGTGGGAAAAATTCAATATTTTTGTGACTTTGGATAAAAATTTTAGGGAACAAGGAGGTGATCCTAGACAAGGGTATTTTCGGAATATTTTAACAAATATTGGAAATGCAGAACCTTTACTGCATGCCCGGGATCTAATCATATCACATGTTGACACTTGCCTACGTCTAGAGGAAACAAAATTTATTTTATTCTTCGGTTCTCTTATTTGCAATGAATAATTTGGTCAGCATGCAGAACTAGAAGATGGTAATATCATTAAATTGTTTAATTGTAATATGTGTTCTTGATCTCACTATAATAACATAAATAGTTAAGAACGATAATGATGTTTTGAAACATGAAGTGTTGTTATTTCATGGAGAGCATAGCATGTTGACATGTAATTTGTGGGTTGAAGTCTGGTTGTTTAATGCTTCATTTCGATATATCAAAGATATATTCTATATTTCTGGTTCGAATATCCCTGAACTTCCAATCTTCACTAAAGAAATTTTTGAGAAGCACATAGGTGTTCCATTTGTTATAAATCTTCTAATAATTATGCCCATAACACTTATTGTTAGAGGGAATCTTAATCAAATTCCTTTAAAAATGGTGTGGGCCATCAATAGACACAATTCCAGGGGATGTATTTTCAACGAGATATTGTAGATATTAGAGATAAAGAGAGGTATTTTTTGACATTTAAAATTATCTCAAGAGTGAAATCATTGGAATTTTTATGGATTTCACCACCTTTTTCTTTTCAACATTAAGCTAAAATGAAAAATAGTCAATATTTCACACTTATGAAGAAAGAGGAGGAAAGATTAAAATCCATATCATTATAAAATATATATTTTCTTTAATTACAATATCTTTTTGAAAATATATTTTCATGTTATGCCAGAAATAAATTCCTTCGAAATAACTTTTTCTTAAAAGGAGAACAACTAAGTGCATTTTCTTTTGAATAACAGGCTTCACAATCAAATAAATATGCAATCACACAGCATATAACAATTTTGTTTCATAGAGAAAATAAACTGCAGGATATCCTAAGAAGTGTTGAACAAAATATCATTTTATTAGTAAGAAATAGACATGAATAAAGTTAAGAAAGAAAATAAGTTGTAGCATATCTCAATAAGTGTTGAGCACAATATGTTAATATTCTGCTGCAGATAAAAATGATTAATGTTAATAATTTAGTCACAGATACATCCATTGGGAAATTAGAGTGATCAAAGGAAATGTGTGTGATAGCTCAACACATATTCAACTCTCAGTTTTCTCCTTAAAAAAAAAATGAATTCAAAAAATAGGTTGGAAAATAATAGTCTTGTGCTTCATCAAGATATATGCCCTTATTCCAATATAAGAGGTCATATAAATACTAATGAAAATAAGGGAAGTTTGTTCAATTCTCTAAAATTAGAAAATCTTCAAAATTTCATTACATAAAAAACAATTTTTCCTCTAAAATTTTAATCATTTTTTAAAGGATTTTCTCTAGGGAAACATTGCAAGTTGCTCAAGCTTCCTCCTTCTCATCAAATTCTTATTTATCAATGCTAAGAAAATGTGGTGCATTTTTTTGGATATAGTTATTCCATTCTGAGTACAACATAGAAATTGTTAAGAAGCGGATAGGGTGAAAATTATTGATATTGACTTCACAAATGGATGTAAACTCCTTTATAACTTGATTATTTTTTTATATTTTATTCTAAATCTAGAAATAATTTTGGCTCGACCTAAGGCTAACTGCATAAATATCTGAATGTCTTCTTGATTCTAGACTTTAAGGTTTTTTATTACTTTCTGGGCATCTGTGGCATTGTCTTGTAGATCATGTTCCATTGACCCAATCTTGTTTTCTTTTAATGGTTTGGATTGTGATAAATAAAATTCCTTTATAAAATATGTTCCCATCTCCCATACTAACAAACAATGTTCAGTGGTCCTTTTGATGCATCTTTTATTTCTTTTGCCTCAAATTATCATTGACTCATGGAAGCAAACATTAGTGTCTTTTCTATTTTAGAGACATCAAAAATATTTTCAACTTGAAGTTGTGTTTCCTATTCAATAATTCACGTGAATTTTTATTTCATGTAATTGTCTTATTCGACTAAAGATTCAATTCTCTCTTCAATATCCAAATTATCTTGATAAAAAATACAAATTTTATCCATTTTTTTATAAAACTTAGCATGGTATTTCCTCAATATTTGGCTAAATTTTATTGCTTAAACCTTAAAAACCTTCTAAATTTTTTCCACTTCATTACTTTGAATTGATTGAGACTTAAGGGTTTCATTTTTTTTCTTCATTGCTCTGGTCATCATTTAAATTTTGTTCTAAGATTCCTCCTTCAATATTCTATTTTGGTGTTCATGTGGCTTTCTGATTTGTTGGATCTCTGTGCAGTGTTCAAATTTCAATTCATTCAATTCATTTTGGAATTGTTTTTGTAAGTTTTCTCTTTCAATTATGAACCCAACTATAAGCACTTTGGAATGGTTTTTTCAACTTTATTCAGTAAGTTATTTACTTTTCTCTATTTCACTTTCCAAAAATTTGATATTTTGTGGATTGTTCTTGTAGGTCGTGAAAGTTCACCAACATGGTCCTGGTTATTATTGAAAAATGATCCTAGAGCGTGAGAGGATTCTTCAAATTTTTCATCAACATTGTGTGTTACTTTCCACATGAATTCTAAAATGGTTTCAAAACATTCAAACTTTATTTTCTTATTTATTCTCACAATTGAATTAGTTTGAGTATTAAAGTAATACTCAGTCAGGGATGGAACACTTTCAGGAACAATTTCAACGTCGTCACAAGTTTTTAAAGAAAGGAATCAAGAGGAACTTTTATAGAAATTGGAGTCATGGATGTTTCATGAGAAGTTTGTGGAATATAAATTTCAGTGATTTTCTCTTGCTACTCAAGAAAGTATTTTTCTCTACAAGAGAAATCGGTCAACGTTAACTAACGAGTTGTAGTAATTTTCTCACCTTTATTTGTATCAATCAGCATATATTCAACTTCCTCATCAATTTTCTTCCACTATGTATGTCTCTAGTTGGTGTCGCCTTGACCATCGATAATAATGATAACGTTGGGATAGGAACTCCATTTATATGTTACATGTTATTTCTCTGGTTTCTATCGTCTCTTATGTTTGACTTCTGTGTTCCTTTGACCATGTTGGTCTATCTCGCTATCTGGATATTTTTCATTAATATAGTTTTCTCTGATTGTGTTTGTATCTAGAGATATAAAACAAAAAATAGACATTTTCAAATTGGGATTCTTCTATTTTTTGAGAAGAGAAAATATGGTATGAAATAATGTGATTGAAATTGTATTTCAGAATATCAAGATATTTTATCTCTTGAATTATAGTATTATTAAGAAGACTCTTCTCTTTAAGGACACCCTCGTAAATATTTTCTCTAGAAATTTTCATTTTAGGTTTTTCCTCCCTACTGAACAACTGTCCTATTGCACAATCTTGCTGAAAATTATCAATATTAATGAAAATATCATAAAAAAGAAGCTTTTGGTGTGTGAAGTTTTTTATGTAGGTAAAAAAATGATAATGGTCATTAATGATTCCTGTAAGATAATAATCATAAAGGGAAAATAAATAAAACAAAACATGGTGGATTTCTTCAACCTTCTTAAAGGCATGTCCTCGATGCTCGAGGAAACATTTTCCAAAGTTAATTGGGAAGTTCAGCCAAACTTTCTTCTGAAGATTTTTCAATTTCTAAGATTGAGAGTTTAAGGCAGTTTGATTTCCTACCACTCTTAAGGAAATACGGTTTGGCCTATATCTAGGAAGAAGATGAGGGTCAACCTCACTTCCATAAAATCTGATATATGTGAATAATTCTTTGACTAACGAGTCTCATGTTTCCTCTAATGCCTCTTTGAGGCCTTCATTAATGCTAGGATGGTTTTCTACAAACATAATCTCATGGCAAGGGATCATCACAAAATTAAAAATTTAATAAAAATGGAATTTGAATTTACTTTCCCAAAAAAATGGGGAATAATGATGAATAGGCACTTGTCGATAAATTGTGTAATTCCATTTCATCAAAGGGACAAAAAAATAGAGGAATTTATAATATCCATAATATAGGCTGACATGAAAAACATCTGAAAATATCTTATTGGAGACAAAGGGGGAAACTCAAGGGAATTTCATAAACTCTTAGAAATAATATTAACCCAATCCTAATGATTTGAGGCATATAATAGGTTGTGTATTAAATCCATTCATTGCAATTTGCAATGCTCAGGGTCTTTCTCTCCATATAAACATGAAAACATTTTAATGAGGGATCTAACGATTCATTTTAAAATGGAAACAATATATTATTTTGATTACTTATGTTTGAGCCCTTCTCTATCTCCTCAAAACCAATATTTGATAAATTTATCATAATTCCCTTCATACTTGTTGAATATTGTGTTATTGAAATTATCTAGAAACTTAGTATTTAAGAAGACTTTGGAAGGATTGAGCTTGTAAATTGTCAAAAATATTTGTGGTTTCCAAGAGGATATAAAAAATTTGTTACAGTCTACTATAGTTCGGTTAGAAAAATATAGATGTAGCATAACACATGAAATCATGTCATGATAAGGAAAAAAAATCTCCCTAGCAGCAACTCGATGCATTTCCATAACTCTGATTTTTTCAAACTGAGTGTTTTTCTCACGAATTCAATTTTCCAAATTTAACAAGCTTCTATTCTCAAACAAATTATAAATTTCTTCCTACTTCATCATACCTCCCATATGGGTTTTGAAGGTGGTGTTGGAAATGAGAGTTTGGTTGATATTGTAATATTTTGGTTTTGTATTTTCGTCTCCCCTTACATGTTCCTTGATCTATTGAATATCCTACTTTCATGTTGTAGATTACCTATCTCACCCATTTTATTTCATGAACATTACTTTAAAAGAATTCAAATTTATGTAACAAATGTAAAATCTACTAGTGGAATTCTCTATGAGAGTGCATGTTTACTACAAATTATAAGCCCCACACTAAATTTGAACTTTTTTGTTTGTAATCAAAGATACGTTCTAGACAAGAAGTGTAAACAAGGCATGGAGAATAGATTTCAAAATAGAAATTAGAAAGCAAGCATCTTGCTAAATTATATTTAAACCCTCGGGACATGCAACCATAAATTCACATGAAAGGTGTTAATTATTTATTAAATTTATGAGGCATTTCAACCACTTCCATGTGAAAATCTTAGTGATTTTTCATGATTGGAGTTTGGGGATTTTTTTTATTAAAACACAAAAAATTGTCATTTCGGATTTAATTTATAAAAAATCTAAAGAAAGATAAATAAAAAATTGTGGTTGGAACAAAAACCCATAAATGAAATATTTTATTCCTATTTCTAGTAGAAGCTAGTCGCAATTCAGCATGGTGTTAAATTGAATTTTCTGCAAATGGTGACTGCGACCCCGATTTGTAGCATAGTTGGGGTAGAATGGACATTAGTAGTCGGGAGGTCATGTGTGAAGAAATTTGTTTCATTTTGTTTGAGTAGGGAGTCAGAAGTACGGTAACCTAAGCAATGTTTTTATGAAATACATAAGTCTGAACTCCAACCTATGACTTTCATATATATATCAATTTTTTTTTATGCCGTAATTTTTTGTAGAATTAAAAAAAAATATATCTACAAAAATAAGGGTAAAATAGAGAATTTTTTTATATAGGGTCCTTATTCAATTTTTTTATACAGACACTAATAAAAATCAGGTTGTTGGAGTCGTAACGATAACATTATGCAATGTCACATTGTAAGAAAGATTTTCTCAGTATGAGAATGAACCACGGTTGAATGTCACATTGTGAGAAAGATTGTATTCATATGGAAATGCATATTGGTCAACCATGGAAAAGCATGCTCAGATGTTTCATATGTTAGGGTTTATATACGTTGGTTTTAAAATATTAATCACTTGGGTTTAATATTAATCCCTTGTGTTCGTAATCCCTTTGGTTTTTTATTCTTGATCCCATGGGTTTGTTATTTCGTTGGTTTTATCATATCAATCCCTTTGCTTTATTTATATAAGGGATGATATTTGTATGGTTTAATATTATTCACAAATTTGATAATATTAATTCTATGTGTTTAATATAAATCCCTTTGGTTTATAATATTAATAATTTGTTGGGTTCCTCAATCCCTTTGGTTTATAATAATAATCCATTGGGTTTTCTAATATAATTATTGTAAATAGATATCATTACAAATATGTATTAATAATAATAATAATATCTTCGGTTAATTATTATTATTATTATTATTAATTGATATTTATTAATATAATAATTATTTCATAAGATTATTTTTATTATTATATATTTATCAATATAGAAATTAAATATATACCTGTAATGCCTATTGACGTATATCAACTACACTTCATTAAATAAATGTGGTTGAGTAAGTTATTACACCAAAAAACTATGTTCATATAGTTCTTGCAAAACCAAAAAAACTCAATCTCTTTTATAGAAAACCTTTAACTTATATAACTCTATCCACTTTTCATAGAAATTATATGCCACTCATCCTATATTCTCTAATAACGTATATTCTTATAACTAGGAAAATATTCTAGAATTAAATAAATTAAAGAAACCAACTTCCTCTCATAAATATTTCTTACCTAAATAGGTGAGAGATGAATTTTGCTAGTAGTTGTTACTGCATCATTACTCCATTTGGAGAATTGATCCCTTAAACTGAGTACTCATGGAACCCTTTCTTTGCTCAATAATCACGAATTTACAATCTCCTTTGTAATCCATTGTTTTACCAAATAGTGTAATATCTTATGATTGACTTAATTGGAGACCTAGAAATTACTTTTTATCTAGACCTTCTTTTTCATAACTTCCATTTTTGTATGTCTATTAGGGCACCTATTACCAACATAGAATCTCAAATCAATCCTTTCATGTTTATTTTCATTGACTCCTCTTAGGATAGAGATTTCACCACATCACCAAGAATTAGTGTGGTCGTATTGCTCCCAATAGCAACAAGAAGACTATCCCATGAGTTTTGAAAATATCAAAACAAAATGATATTGTTTTCTTCTTCTGTAATATGCATGTGCACAATCAATAATGATCATAATATTCAATGTATCTATGTGTTTTCTGACCAAACCATTCTATTTCACCCTCAAAAGACAAAGTTTCTATGTAGATGTTTTATGACCAAATCACTCTCTCTCATCCTCCGAAAGAAAAATTTTCTTCATAAAAAACTTATTCCCTATTGTTTTCAATTGGTATAAGTTTTCCAATTTATCCCATGGATACTTAAAAGCCATGAAAAAAATACCAATACCAAATCTTGAAGACAAACTAAAATTGTATTCCTCATTTCTCCTTCATTTTTCTCCAACCCTCAATTATCTTGCTAGTCAAACGTGTTTTCTTATGCACTATTGTTCTCATTATATGAGGGAATCATCCATTTTAATTTTATTTTCCCACCTTAAGTGAATTTTCATAAAACAAATATAACAGGTTCTAAATGAAAAATATTATGTAGAAGAATTAAAATCTTTCTCTTTCAGTTTTTAAGGAATTTATGGTGTAATAATAATTTTAAGTTGTTAAATTTATATATTTTTGAATTGATTTATACATAACTAAAAATAAAAGGGAACGATAAAAAAAAATAACAATATTATTCAACATTTTCAATTGTATAACCATATTCCAACTTCTAGCAAAAATAACAAATATATTAATGATCGACATATAGCACATAGGCTTTGTAGATGAAAATTCCTCTAAGAATACTCAAAATAAATACCCTAGGTAATCATCCAAATCTAAATTGGAAATTAATCACATCTATGAGAATGAATCTCATTACGACATATGTTTCTATTCCATCTTGTTAACTATATAAATAAGAAATAACTGCATAGAATGAAAAATTTAATCACAAAAGAAAGAACACAAGGAATTACATTGTAAAACCCTAATAATGTGTCAATGAAACCTCCATTGGGAAATGTACTGGAATTATTATTAGACCAAATTCAAGAACTCTCCAATGTTACATCAATCCTCTTGGGAAATCATAGTTTTAATAAAAATATTGTGTTACATATCTCCCTATGGTTACACAATTGTATGAAAAGTAAGACCATGTTTACTGAGACAGTTAAGTTTTAACAATCATTTTAATTGCTATCATTCTTAACAATCTCCATCTTTATAAAAATTTCCATCCCTTTCTGATTCCCATTCATCATCTTTTTTTCAAGCCAACAGAAGCTAAACACCATCCAAAGTTCTCTACCAATATTGCTTTTATGAACCTGTCTATAAAATTATCCCATGTGTGGTCTTTCTTGAGAGCTACTTTGGCGCCATCGACCACATGTCTTAAAAAATGATATATATCATTAATGTGCTTAGTATTGATGTGATAAGTTGGATTTGTAGCCAAATGAATAGCACTTTGACTATCACAAAATACATTAACGTTATCCTCTGTCCTTCCAAGCTCATAAAGTACACATTTCAACCAGATTTACTCTTTACAGGAATATGAAGAAGATATATACTTTTCTTCAATAGTGGACAAAGAAATTATTTCTTGAAGCTTTGACATCCAACTAATTTCTCCACCTGCATGAGTAAAAACATATCATTTATTAGATCTCCTCTTTTCCAAGTAACATGCATGATAAACATCCATATATCTCCAAAATGAATCTTCTCTACCATTAAAGATAATACAATGGTCACTTGTGTCTCTAAAATATTGAAGCATAAATTTCACTACTCACCAATGTTCTTCTCCTAGATTTACATTGAACCTGTTGACAACTGAAACTGCATTTGAAATGTCAAGTATTGTAGACACCATCACATACATTAATTTTCATACCACATTTTCATATGGTACATGATACATTTACTTACTTTCTTCATCAGTTCTAGAACTAAAACCTAAATAAATCTTAAAATGAGAAGCTGAAGGAACAATAATAGGTTCCACATTTTCCATACCGAACTTTGCAATTATTTTCTCCACATACTTCTACTGTGATAACCACTTCTTTCCATTTTTACTATCTCTATGTATATCCATGCCCAATATATGTTTTGTAGCTCCAAGATCCTTCATATCAAATGTACTAGAAAGTTGAGCCTTTAACTTCTTGATTTCTTCCATGTTTTTTCTTACAATAAGCATATAATCAACATAAAATACCAAGATAATGAATATTCCATCGAAATTTTTAAAGTACAGAAAATGATCATATTCACTTCTAGTGAATTTTTGGATCACCATGAAGGAATAAAACTTCTTGCACCACTACCTGGGAGATTTCCTTAGGCCATACAATGACTTCCTAATCTTGGAAACTAATATTTGGTTGTGACATTGACCGAAACCTTCTAGTTTTTCCATATATATCTCTGCATCCAAATCTCCATCAAGAAAATTTGTTTTAACATATAATTATTCTAACTAAAGGTTAATTAATTTAGTTAGTGCTAACACAGTAAGAATAGAAACATGTTTTATGACTGGTGAAAAAGTCTAAGGAAATTCAATACCTTCTACCTGAGAATACCCTTTTGCTACCAACCAACTCACCTTATATCTTTCAATACTTCTATCAAGGATTCGATTCAATTTGAAGACCCACTTGCATATGAAAACACTTATCCCTTTGGGAAGTTATACAAGATACCAAGTTTTATTCATGGCTAAGGAATGCATTTCCTTCTCCATAGCCTTCTTCAAATTTTTACTATCTGCATCATCGATTTCTTCCTAATAAAAATAAAGCTCCACATATTCAGCCATCAACACTATAAATGACGATAAATCTTCATAAATTTTGGGTTTCTTATTTCCCTTGTATACCTTATTAGAGTGGTTTTTTGTTGAACTTGTTTATGAACTTCTACAGTTTCCTTTACATATTTTTCAGCTTTTTCTTCAGAAGTATCTTCTTTCTTCGGACTTTAAGAAAATGTTTGAGCCTCCAACAGAATTTTTTGATTTGGTGATACTTATTCCCATTCAAATTTTTCAACATCTGATTTTATAAGATAAGAATCACCAAATGTTACATCTCCACTAATGACTACCATATTGTAACATCCCCCGGTAACCTTGCAGAAAAATGCATGGAGTTAGGAATTGTTTAAGCATTTACCAATGTGTAACTTTTCAAATTTATTTCTATATTCCCTCAATGAACATTAGAATAACCATCATCGTTACCTAGAGAAATATTTAGTAAAATCATAGTCAATTACATAACCATATAATACCATTTTTTTAGTATATTAACTTAAATTTCCTAATATAAGTATGCATCGATTTCATGGTTCTTTTAATTCAATTAGTAAATCACATAATTTATAATATAAACATCAAATCATGTAATAAATTAACATCATAAAAATTGAACAATGAAAAATCACATCATTAGACATTGATATACCATGGAAAAACCATAGGGTGAAAAACAACAAATGTTTAATTTTATTATTAAACACTCTTGAGCTTATTCACCCGTCACTCAATGGATAATAAGGAAGTTCATCCCTTAACCATTTTTTAAAATAGTACAAATATTTATCATCTGAATTAAAGAATAACTAGCTATAAGCTATTACAATCATCATGATATCATTTTCCCATGAAGTCCTGAACATTAAGTCTTTGAAACCTGCTTCTTTCCGTTAGGGATCATCCCACAGTTGGCATTCCTAAATCTGCATGGACCAAAAAATATTTATCTACCAAAATCTTAAATGTGAATTATTATTTGCACAAGTCACCATCCTTTCCCTCCATTATTGTCATCAACACACTTGATATCGTGATCAAATAAAAAATAAAATATTAACTAACCAATACAAAATATTTATTAGTGACACTTCAACATCCATTTGTGTGCATCCATAAACAAAAAAATATTTTCATGAAATGCCTTCTTTAACGTCATTGCACATGCAATAATAACAACCCAATGACTATAATACGCAATCTTTCCAAAAAATATCTAGCCAAATATTTCATGCACTTTCATATTATTTCCAAAGGAAAGCTAACATACTAGATATTATTCTTTTGCATAAAAATTCATAAACCAGTTTCAAGAGAACTAGGACAACAAACAATTTTCTTTGTTCATACTATTATGTTTTCTTTTGCAAAGGGATTAATGAAATAAGTTATATATGCATGTTCTTTTCAAAAAATATATTTTCCACAAGAGAGCTATTCCAATGGATATTATGTATAAAATTGCAATATCTATTCCAAATAAAGTTAACATAAAAGTTATAATTTTTTACATGCAACTACATATCCTCTCCAACAGAAAATAACATGATAACTTGTTCTTCTTGCATGTGAAACACATATTTAGTTTAAAAGGAAAATAACTAAATATTGCATAGAAAAATAAACACATTTGAAGAAGAGTGTTTTGGATTCTCCAAAGTGTTAAGAGAACTTTATTGATATTTGAAATCCCAAAAGGGATTCATCTTTAGGAAACATTGTGAAAGCTTGCTTGAGAGGCGAAGAGACCGGTGATAAATAGTGAAAGAAAATATATTTTGACTAAAAGAGCCGACCAAAGATTAATTCTAAATTCAATATTATTTAGTACTTCAAATTATTTATTAATTTAAAATTATTATTATTAATATTACTTATTTTTTACCATAACAAATCATTATTGATAATTATTATAGTGTTAATAAACAATTAATAAATAAATATATTAATTATTATAAATAATGTTTAACCATAATAATTAATATTTATTTATAATAATAATATTTATTCTTTACTTTTTGTTTTTTTTTTAATTCATTTTCAAAAAAAAGTTATGAATTAAGGTTGTTTAATTAATATTTAAAATAATTAAATAGTTAGTTAATATTAATTATAACTAATTTTTTATCAAATTATGATCAATAAAAATATATTGTTAATATTTTTCTAAATAATATTATTCTTAATACTTCTAAAAAAAAATTATCATTTTATGACAAAATTATTAATAATGATCTTATAATTTTTAATAATTTTTAATAATAATTAATATTAATAATATTATTTTTTAATATTAATAAGTTCCTAGATGTGGGTGATCTCTAAGGACAGCCATACGGCGAGCTCATGGGGTGGCACGTGGCCCAGACACTTGGCAACCCATGGGCTCCAGCCACGGGCATTTAATCACCCTATCTACACCCATAGGACCTCATTTACTCTGCTCGCATGTCGATGCACTCACCTGCTCTACAAAATGAATTCTCCAGGTAGTATCCCTCTATTACCTCTGTCTTTGAGCTAAATTTTCCCCCCTACAGTCTCGGAGCTGACCTCACGAATGCCTACAGGGAGGCACTGCAGTCTCCTTTGTCACATTGAATTTGTCCCTAGCTTGCATTTTTCTCATAGCCTTCACTGTAGTCTAAACTTTTTCTCTGCACCTCATCGGCCTTCGGCTCCTTGGCCCTCTACTCCTCTGGTATCACACCCTACTAATCTTGTGCCTCAGTGGTCTCAACCTCACCATTGTGCCTCCCCTAGATCCACCATGCCCTATCGCTACCGTATGCACTTCCGCCAAGGCAATAGCCGAGGCAGAGCATCAAAACCTACCATTTCTACTCATTTTGATACCTCCTCCCATCTTTGCATAATTCATATGGGCATTACCCTGCCAACCGCAGTGGGCGTGGCCGAGACTGGGCTTCAAGAAGGTTTCATTCCTTGCCACTAAATTCTCCCTCCACCAATTCTCCCCCGTCACTTCCTCGCCTAGAGACAGTGGCCTCTCCGCTTCCCGCTCATTTGGAACAATTTCACTATACCTGCACCTTGGATCGAACATGAATTACGACCACTATCACCATTATCTTCAAATAGGAAACTATCAGTGCAAAGCCCTCGTCCTAGAAAATTGCATAAGATGTCTATCTCAGACTTTGCGACTCAGTAGCATACTGGTAAGGTGGCAGTCCCGGGTGCTTCATCTGTAGTCATGCAGGGCGCTCCTGCCTCCAGCAAAATAAGCAAAAGCTTCGACAGCAGTAGTGAAGACTGGTCGGGCGACGATGGATATCCAGGCAGTGCACGCACCACCAATGTTCCTGAGAATGTGGCTGATGACACCCATGAAAAGCATGCAGATGACACTGAGGAGTATAGGTGTCTCATTGTGGAAGAGACACCTCCCCCGGGAAATGATACATAAGCCATCAAGTTTTAAATGGTTTCTAGTTTCTGGTTCCAAGTCTTTAGGACTTTTATTTCCTGTTCTTTTTTGAGGTTTTTAAACATTTATCATCTCTCCATGTACGAAGTTGGTTTCCCCACAGCGGGAAGTTGTATAACAACTAAGTTGGCTGGTTTCCCCTTCAGAGCAGTCACTGTTTTGGTATTTTGTATAACAATGCCTCTGGAATAGGCTAGAACTGTAGAGGCCCAAGCCTCCATGTACTATATGTTTCATAAATAGAATTTATTCTTATTTAGAAAAAAAAATTAATAATTATTAAGTATAACTATAATAATTATAGTCATATTAAGTATAACTATAAAAATTAATTATGAAGTATAACTATAATAATTATTAGTAACGATTTTGATTATAAATGAATTAATATTTCTAATAATAATAATATTTATTATATTTAAATAATTACATTTTTTAATTTGAATGAATTTTGATTAATTGCTTAATTAATATTTTAAAAATATTATAATTGTTAGTAAATCTTGCTTATTAATAAATTTAATTTAATTTATTAAATATTTTATTAATAATAATTATTCATTAATTAATTAACTTATAAGTAAATATTAATAAATTAAATAATAATTTTTCATCGAATAATGAATATTTGTTAAAATTAATAATTATTCTTATTATTATTTATTTATAGATTAATTAATTAAATAGAATAATGTTCTCATTTAATAATTCTATTTTATATAAATAAATTAACATTAAAGTTAGTCTTCAATGTGTATCTTTATTCTTAATATTATCATATTAAATATTAAACCCTAATCGAAAAAAGTCAGGATTTTAACTCAGAAACTATACCTGGGAGGATGAGCTGGAGGAGTACATTCGTCTGATTAAACGAAGCTAACTATGATTCATTTCACTCCCTCCATCCCTATTGAGATTCTCAGGATGCTTAATAATCTCAACAGTTTCTCTGATTTTCCGTCTTTGGATTTGTCTAATTAGAGGAAGCCAAGTATCACTGATTTCACTTCCTTCATCGCTATTGGGATTATTCGGATGCTTAATAATCTCAAGAGCTTCTCTAATTTTCCTTCTTTGGATTTTTCTGATCAAAGGAAGCCAAGTATTGCTGATTAAATATAATAAGTATTTTTATTATTAAAAATATTAAATATTTTTTTTTAAGTATGACTAATTCTATTATGTATAAAAGTTACTGGTACAAAACTACCACAGTGTCAGCTGTGTGAGCCTGATCACTGGGCTTGATGAACAAGCTATTCACAGAGATTCTAGACTACCTTGAATGGAAAACCAGTCCTTTTAACCACAAAGTCTAGACTGCCCTTGAGAGGGAAATCGGTCTTGAGTTCATACATGCCAAACAAACATAGAAATAAGTACTAAAATTCAAAAGCCGCCTTTTCAGCTGAGCTGTGAGGCGAGATAGCATAGAATTCCTACAATAATTGAGCAGAAAAACCTGGAGTGCTTTGCAGAGGCTATTCATGAGTCGGAGAAGGAGGTTCCTCGATAATCCTGAAACAAAAATCATTGCTGTTGGCAACCTTCCCTACATTGAGAGCGTCATCCATGCCAGCGTGCTCCACCTCCTTGCTTCGCTCATTCTGTGGAAGGGGGGTGGAAGTAGCTGGAGCCACCACTTCGCAGGGGAAGCCTAAGACCGGAGGGGAAAGGGGAGTGACAGAACGGGGCTAAGAAAGATCAAGGATCTCTTCACAGAGAGTCACAGTAATATAAGCAGTGAGAATGGAACTGTTTGAGGCGCAGTCGAACCTGAGTTCAGCTCGCTGGGATGTTTTCCGAATGGAGGGACGAGCAAGGTTGTGAGAGGCTGGAGGAACAGGAGCTAGCGGAGGGGAAGCGGGAATAGCATCAGCAGATTCTCGGATCTGGCCACGTCCTCTTCCTCTGTCTCCACGCGAAGCTTGAGTTTGAATGTGTTCCTCATCCGCAGAGGAGGAGCCCGAGCCATGACTGATATTAGGGCGGCGGTGATTGATAAGACCTCGACTGAGACCTCGTCGGCACTGCATTCTCTCGCGGAGATGAGGCATGGTGACAGGGACCAGGCGAAGAGGACCAAGGCAGAGATGGCGGACAGGGAAAGCAGGGGGAGAGGAAAAGGACGGGGCTCCGCTGAAGTTAGCAAATTGAGCTTAAAGAGGAAAATTGAGACCTCCTCGCAGATCAGTGCAGACACTGTTAAGAGGATTGACACTGCAGAGGGGACTGTGGGAAAAATGAAACCCGGGAAGAGGCTTGAAGCAAGCGCGTAAAGAGCATCTACGCCCAGTATTCGTCCTCACACTGGCATCTGTAGAACCTGGAGAAAAATCCCCGCGCAGAGGAGACGGCAAACCACCCCAGCCAACATTACCATTTGAACTGTCCCGAATGTGCTCCATAACTAAGAGCACCGCCATAATCAAATGCAGAGTGAGCCGATCAAGGTAATTAACTGCTGCGCGAGCTGGTGAGTAATTGCATTCATAAATGTAGGTACAGGGAGCCATATTGGCTTCCCATGCGAGCTCCTTTGGGAGCAGCGCAGGGATCCACGTCCCATCCGACCCTTCAAGCATCCGCATCTGGAATTATTAAAAATATTAATTAATTTATAATCAAAATCATTATTAACAATTATTATAGTTATAATTAATATTAATTAATAGTATTACTACTATTAATTATTATTAATACTTATTAAGCATTATAATCATTATTATTAATTTTTGCTAGAAAATATTTTTTTTTAGAAATATTAATAATAATATTATTTTGAGAAATATTAATAATATATTTCTATGGTTGATAATTTAATAAAATTTAGTTATAATTAAGATTAACTAACTATTTTATTATTTTAAATATTAATTAGACAACTTTAATTATTAAAAATAATTAAAATGAATTAAAAATAATAATAAATTTAAATAATAAATATTATTATTATAAGTAAATATTTATTGTTATCGTTAAAACTTATTTATATTAATTAATAAAACTATTTATTAAATATTTACAAACACTATAATCATTATTATAATCATTATTAGTAATAATTTATTATTATTAAACATGAGTAATATTAATAATATTAATTGTAAATTAATAAATAATTTGAAATATTAAATAATATTGATTTTAGAATTAATCTTTGGTCAAATATTTTAGTCGAAATAGGTTTCTTTCACTATTTATCACTCGTTTGTTCCCCTGTCAAGCACTCATTGACAATATGTCCCGAAGACATATCCCCATTGGGATTGGAAACTTCGACAAAGTTTTGTTAATACTATGGATAATATGAATCACTCTTCTTCAATTAACAACGACATAAGCTTGAATAAATACATTTCTTTTCCAATGGATGAAACACATAACATTGATACTTCCATGAAAAGAAACATTTTCTCGTTACCAAAATATGTGTACTAATAACTATACATAAGCTTCTCCCAAAAGAAAACTAATACCATATCTAATCCCTTTAGGTGTGAAAATACATACTATTTTTTTCCAAAAGAAGGCTAACAAAATCAGTATTATGTGCTTGCACTTTCTTTTTCTTCAAAAATCTAAAAAAAACTATATTTTTCCATGCATGCAAGTGTATATGTTCTCCTAAAGAATCCTCCTAAGAAATCTTAACACAATAAACCATGTGATTACTAGTTTTCCTCTCCAAGAATCTAATTCAAAAATGTATACAAGGACATGTTTTTCTCTTCTATTATTTTTGAAGATTTCTAACACAATAAATACTTCCTTGTAATCTAACACCTTATTTATTATTTTTCCTTAATTATGAAATAAAAAATGTTTTCCTATCATTTCAAACATCACACAAATTGGTAATATTTCCTCAACAAATAGCATGAATAAAACATATTTCTTAAACAACAAAACCAATGGTCTTTTCTGCAAAGGTTTTATGTGAAAGCATTCTAAAAAAAAATATTTATCTCTTTATGCATGACTCAAGCTTCCCTTGCATGTAAAATCACATATTCATTTTCAGTAGCTCAAATATACTAGATATTATTCATATGCACATAAGCACATATTCTCTTCAAAATTTCAATATTTATCTTTAAACTTTAGCGCATATGCATCATGAGAACATCCTTGGTGATATTTTAAAGGAAATAACTTAATTCATTTTCAAGAATTATCAACATAATTGTTCTATTTGTCTACATTCCAGTTACTTATTTCTTTTCAATAAATATTTATATAATTGTTCTATTTTTTGTGAATGTTGTTATAGGTCAATTTGGGCACCATTCCCAATGACCTGGTTAAATTGGAAATCATCCACAAAACCTATGAATTGGGTCTATCATCCCCTATCATTCCAGTTGATACATGCCCTAAGACAAAGAACAAAGACAAATCATTCTCGACTTCCATTGCAAGGTTTCCAAGATTTGAAGTATATGTTATAACACCTATGAGCTCACCAACATAGTCTCTTAAGGGGCTAAGTGTGTTGCATATGTAGGAAAATCCACTCAAGGGTGATCTGCAAAGCACTTCCTGACACTCAAGGGTGAGTTGGTCAATTGGGAGCGAAATTTTCATTGTTCTGGAATCTCCACTTGGCCAGTGCCTTCTATAAGAGTGCATATGTGTCAAAATTCGAATCAATGTGTCCATTTGATACCTCTGAGCTTGGTAACATTTGTTTCCTATTATTATAAAGTCGTTGATTTTGAAACTACCTTCAGCTCATCTATAAATTGAGCATAGATCTTAGTTCTTGAGAAGGAAGAATTTGAGTATAGAAATGTTGGTGGAAGTTCAATTGAGGAATTGATTTGAGTGATATGCTGCTAGAGAGATGTTCATTGTGAAGAGGCTCGGATGATGCTGGAGATGGTGACATCAAATCAATCACTGGTTGTAACCTCCCCATCTATCCATTAATAAAAAAATTTGTTTAATTTCCCACATATGTATCTATATAAGCTTTTGTCTTCCCTATTATGAATTCTTATCTGATGTATATGGTTCATGTTTCATTAATTTAATTGAATAACTTGAATAGGCATCTGTATATTGCTATCTCTTTGTTTTTTAGTGTTTATTCTTGCGGGAAATATTTTGGCGATATAGCTTGGATTTGAAGCTAAAACAAGAGCAATAGAAAGAGAATTGGAAGCGATTGGACTCCAAGTAAGTTTCTTGATCTGTTCTGTGTGTCTATTTATTGTTAGTAAAATTATCTGTAAAGTATTTAACCTGTTTCTCTAAATGCATTGCACCACATTTAGGGAAGAATGTTTTATCTGTAATTAATAATTTTCCATAACAAACTAGCGACTTCTTTGGGGATTTTACCCTTCATCCTTGGTGTATTTTACCTCTATTATCAACCCAGTAGAATTTACTCTGAAGTATTAGGCTTTTTGAATTCAAATTTCCATTGGAAGTGTGTTAAAAAACTTGAGATTTTGTTCTCTATTACACCCAACCCACTGTTGAATAGGATAGAGTGATTTGCATAGCACTGTCTCCCACTTAGGGGTGCATTGAAATGCACTGTCTCCCCTTGGAGACTATGTTGCCCCCTAGAGCCAACCAAACTCCCATTGAATTTTTCATTTCATTTGATTTCAGTTTTTGTTTGTTGTGTTTTCAAAGTGCTTGATGCCTCATAGAGACCAGTAACTTTACCTACCTCTTCCTCCTATGAAAGAAAAGTTTGTTCAATGTTTATCTAAAGTGTTTTTCTTTATCATTGACGAATTAATTTCCAAGTATTTTCATTACTGCATTAGATCCATTTTCTTTTGAAAAGGAATTTTTTGTTAAATTATTCATTTCCTATAGGAGAAATTGTAGTTAAAATCTTCACTTTTCTTAAAATGAGAAATTTTTGTTCAATTCCTCATTTCTCAAAGTAAAGGGAATTTGTTTTTATTTATTTGATGCACTTAGTTTCCTTTTCTTCTTTCACATTAAAGGGACTAAAAAGAAAAACCTACATTTTAATTTAGTGGATTGTGTGTTTTGCATAGGAACAATTAGGAAAGCTGCATTTTATTTTGTGCTCTTTGATTTTTTTCTCTCAAATTGATTACTCTTTCCCTCTATTAGCTAGTATTTTCATTGAAAAAACTAAAAGTGAGAATATTTTTGATCATTTTAGTTTTCATTTTAGGAATCTCCAATACATCATCGTGGTGAACATTGAAAGGAAAATTGATAAATAATATCAACTTAAAATTTACATCAATTTACCTAACAAATGATTGGAACAATAACAATAACATTTAGAAGGTCTAGGCTAGAGACGAGTTCTGACATTGTAAGACATAGCAACTGTCGTTAATTGTTTGCGATATATTCTAAGTGTGATACCTCACTCCATGTACATAATTATATTTTACCTCGTCCATGTTCTTTCGGGTATATCATGCGGTGTTACAGTACGAAAAATATAAACAGGTGCTCTCACTGTGTGATTTCGCATTAGACAACACTAATACAGACTTGGGCCTCCACATACCTTCGGGTATATTTGAGAGGACAACTTTAGGTTTTTATCCATCCATAGTGAATCGAGTCAGTTGCCTTCTAAATTGTGATACATTGAACACAACATTCAGGGAGATTACCTACTTGTACTTCTTGGTTCGCCAAGAGGTATTCTGCAGTTCACCGTTTCTTGGTAAAAAATTTGTCTAGCATTACCCTTTTATTTTTTTTATTTTTTTTTGGTTAAAATAAATCAGTAATTGTGGAAGAAAAAAAATCATTTTCCACGTCGTTTGCGTAGATTAGCATTGAAACCGCCTTTACCACCAGAAATTACTCCTGGTCGGTGAAGGAGACAATACTCTATCGAAACAAGTACTATCCGTACCTCTGGTGAAGCATCATATTCCCATATACAACAGTCAAAAAAAGTTATTTCTACACATCCTGGTTCGTCTATTGTTGTCAAAATGGAGTCCTCCCATCTACCCATGGTCACGATCCATCCATTAAGTGAAACCATACCTCCTGAACCTGACGTTTTTCAACTAGAAGTTGATCTAGATCCTATCTCTTATTTTCCATAAAATATAAATCCTGAAGTCAAACAAATGGAATTTGTTCCTCCATTGGCCATCTCACAATTTTTTATAGCCATTGAGTCTCCCATATCATACAATCAACCTCCTGAAATATACTTTGGGCCTGATGGTGAAATACTTCCACCTGGTTCGATTTCGATTGAAGAAATCCCACAAGACGACACACCTTTAACTCCAACCCATTTTAGGGAGGACCTTTACCTATATGATTCTTTTCCTCAATCACCACCCTTTTCTTTTTTTCATCCTATTCCTATTCACATTCTCGTCAATTCAAAAGGGTATACATTTGGTCAAGTAACCATGCTTGAACCAACATCTTTTGTTGGGCCATCTATTCCTATTACGTCAGCACCTACCCTCGCTACCCCATCGATGTTTACAACTTCACCAGAATCATATTTTCATGGTGGCCCTATGGTCCCATCAGGCTATAAATCTTTATTTGGAATTTTTTCTGGTGCATCTTCAAACCCATGGACTTCACCAATGTCATCATCTAGTATTCTAAATGGAAAAACTATAGTGAGTATTGAATGGCTTGATTCTTTATATACTTCATTAGGGCAATATCAAGCTGCTCCTTCTGGGTCTATTCCATCTAGTACCATATCAACTGGGCTCCCTACATTTGGAGAGAAATATTTTCCATCTTATTATCATCACCATGCAGAGGGGAAACCTCCATCATTTTTTAGTCAACCTAATGTCGAAATGAATGTTTTTTAATGGAAGCCGACTCTGCCTATCCAATCAGAAATGGTTGTACACTCGTATCAACTAGTTCAACCTGTTACACCCACATCACTTCCACTTGTTAATACATCTTTACCCCTGTTAAAGAATCAAAATTTTATACAAAAACCATTTTAGGTCGGTCCTCCAACTCAATACCATCAAGTATTGGGCCCACAGAATCCAAATCCTTCGGCCAATTTACAACAACAACCTGTACCTGGAATCATATATTCACAAGTTGGTTTACCATTCTATTGGATGTCACAGCCACAACCAGGTTATAGTTATCCTCAACCGAATCCAAGTTATCCTAATTTGGGTTATAACATTGGTGGATAGACCCCTTCACAGCCTCAGGCACAAATTCCTCAACCTTCATTTCAATAAGTATCGTACCCAGGTTTTGGTCAACAAATTCCACAAGCATTTTCTTATCAAAACAACCCCTACCTAGGTTACCAACAAAAAATTCCTTATGCTGGTGCTCAAAGTCCTATTGCTCAAGCAATTCCACCATACCCTGGCTATGCTGAACTTGACCTTAATCGATAGTTTCCTTTTGTTGCAATTTTAGAGTTACCAAATTTAAACCAGCTAACCAATGATCCAATCAACTATGCTCCTTGGTGGGTAGTGATACCTCACAAATTATCCTCTGATATTACTAAGTTCAATGGAAACCCTGGGAAGACCCATCAACTCATGTTATGACTTGTCATTTATGGTGTTCATCAAACTCCCTGAATGATGAGTCTGTTCGACTATGTCTTTTCCAGCGTACGATCACTAGTCTGGCCACAAAATGGTACATTGAATTACCAAGATATTCTTTTGATAATTTCATTTCCCTAGCTACTGTCTTTTTGAATCACTTCAAGTTACCCATACGAGATGAAATTGGAACGAAAATCTTGAATAATTTCAAATAGACTAATGCTACTCAAATTTCTAATCATATTCATGAGTGGTGTCGTCATCGTATAATGATTAAGACACTTGTTCATGATTAGCTCCTCGTTGAGTGGTTCATTAAGTCCTTGTTACCATCTATAACTGAGGATGTGGCTAAGTGTGGCACCATCACTAAACAGAAAGTTATTTGTTAGGTCCCTATATTACTAGTATAGTCTCTTATTTTTGTTAATGTAACCCTCTTATTGTTATCGTTGTACCCCTATAACCCCCATATTGTTATTATTGTGCCCTTACATTATTATTGTTAGGTCAGCTAGGATTACATTGTGGCCCCATGGACTCATATATATATAAAGGATGTTTTTTCATTTGTATCGTCTAAGAATTATTCATTTATGTAATGTATTGGAGGTTCCCCCCTTGAAGTGGCTAATCTCTAAGGCATTGATCTCTCTTTTTTTCTGTTTTTGTAGCTGATTTCACAACATTTCATATCAGAGCTTTGATTCTAGGGTTTCACTGCTCTAAACAGGTCATCATGGAATTTTTTCTATAGATTTTTCTCTATGAAGGTTCATAAGCTTAAAGTTTTAGAGCATGAAGCTGAAATGCCGGGGACCATCTCCACAAAATTTCAGAGGTTGTTTCGCAATATGTTTGGAGATATGATCTATGGAAGTTAGGGCTTTTTGCAACCTCATAAATTTTACCTAAACAGGTCCTCGCGGAATTTTATCTATAACTATTTTTTTACGAGGGTTCAGAAGCTAAAATGTTCATAGGGAAAAGCCAAGATCCCAAGGAACATCATGGAAAAATTTTAGAGATTGATTCTCATTATTTTGGGAGGTAGGATCCGTGGAAGTTAGGGCTTTTTCAGGCTCCCAAATTTCATCTCAAAGAGGTGATCGTGGGAGAATATTTATAACTCTCTCTCTGAGCATCAGATTGGAATTATATAAAGAGTGCCACAACTACACGAACTTTAGTTTCCTCTCTATTAATTTCAGAGCCAAAGGAGCATACAATGACACGTGGAAAGTTGTACAAGTTTACTCTGTTGAACCAACCCATAATTTGGTCATTGTTGGAGATTGAAAATTACTTTGCCTTGAAGAATCCAAATCAGGTCAGACCTGTGGAATTCGAAAAAGGATTTAGACGAATACCTTGGGGTGAAATTTCAAATATTTAAGATCTGAAATCACAGAGATAATTCATTTTCAATATCAATCTCCTCAAAAGAAAGAAAAAGGTGTGTATTTTTTTCTTTTCGAATTGTATAAGTCTTGTGTAAAAAATTAGTTTGAAGTGATTCCAAGGGCCTATTGAGCATATATTTGAGTATTGAGTTCTAAAATGCCTCCTAAAAATAATTCCACACCCATTAAGCCCTCATAATACTCTGTTATGACTCATGAAAATGAAGAAATGCAACATGATCTATCAAAATTACAAGAGCAAGTGCACCAAATTTTTCTCTCCCAAAGAAAAACAAAAAATGAAATGAAAGTTTTGAATAAATGCATGGAAGTGAAGATGGATGGTTTGAAGAATAATATGGATGGTTTGAAGAAATGCGTGGAAGCTAAGATGGAGGACATGGAAGAAAAAATAAAGACAACATGGAAAACATGAAAAATTATCTAAAAGCAGACATGGAAGGGTTCACAAAGTTGATACAAGAAATTATTCTAAATGGAAAAAATATAGTAGAAAAAACTCATGATGAGAAAAAAATAGATATTAATCATTATTTTATAAACTCTATTGTTGGATGGAAGAACCACCATATTCAAAATATGGATATGAGGAAGTTTGATGGGACAGATCCTATAACATGGATACTACATATGGAGAAATATTTTGATCTCAATAATGTGAAAAACACACAAAAGGTACACATTGCAATGTTACATTTAGAACATAATACATCTGTATTGTATCGATGGCTTTGCTCCCATAAAAAAATTGTCACTTGGTCAATTTTTATGGAGGAATGATAGCACATTATGAGGATATAAAGAGAAACACCTTCTTTAAACAATTGATAAATGTCAAACAAAAGTGTTCAATGCTGGAGCACATTGAGGACTTCCAAAAATCGAATATAAGGGTAACTGATATTCTAGAGGAACATAGGATTGATGTCTTCATAGGGACTTTAAAGTATAACATCCACCATGAATTTCATGTTTGGGAACCTGGTTCATTGGAGAAGGCATTCAGGTTGGCAAGAAAAATTGAATGTGAAATTATGGCAACAAGGAAGCCTACCACTCACATATATAAAGATGAAAGTGTTCCTACTCCTAGACTGTTAGGTCCCTATATTACTAGTATAGTACCTTATTGTTGTTAGTGTAACCCCTTTATTGTTATTATTGTACCCTTGTAGCCCCCATTCTGTTATTATTGTGCCCCTAAATTATTATTGTTAGGTCGGCTAGGATTACATTGTGGCCCACTGGGATTACATTATGGCCCCATGGACTCCTATATATAGAAAGGAGGTTTTGTAAATTGAATCATCGAAGAATTGTTCATTCATGTAATGTATTGGAGGTTGCCCCCTCGAAGTGGCTCATTTCTAAGGCGTGAATATCTCTTTTTTTCTCTCTTTGGAGCTGGTTACACAACATTTGGTATCAGAGCTTTGGGATTCTAGGGTTTCGCTGCTCCAAACAGGTCATCGTGGCATTTTCGCTATAACTTTTTTTCTACGAAGCTTCAGAAGCTGAAATTTCTAGGGTGCGAAGCTGAAATCTTGAGGAAGGTTTTCCAAAAATTTCAGATCTTGGTTCGCAATATTTGAGGAGATATCATCTGTGGAAGTTAGGTATTTTTTCAGGCTCATAAACAGGTCATCGTGGAATTTGCGCTATAAATTTTTTTGTACGAAGGTTCAGAGTCTGAAATTAATATGGTGCGAAGCTGAAAGCCTGAGGAAATTCGTCAAAAAATTTCAGAGCTTGGTTCGCAATATTTTTGGAGATATGATCTGTGGAAGGTAGTGCTTGTTCAGGCTCCTGAATTGCATCTCAAATAGGTGATCGTGGGAAAACTTCAATAACTCTCTCTCTGGGAATTGGATTGAAGTGCCGTAAAAAGTGGTCGCAAGTACACAGACGGAAGTTTCTGGGCTATCAATTTCAGAGACAAAGGACAAAACAGTGACACGTGGCAAGTCGTACAAGTTCGCTCTACTAAACCAGTCCAGAATTAGGTCATTGTGGGAGATTGGACACAACTTTGTCTTGGAGAATCCAAATTAGGTCAAACCTGTGGCAATTGAAAGAAGCTTCAGAGATCGACTACAGGGCTGAATTTCAGATATCTAAGATTTTCAACTACAGATATAATTCAATTTCAATATCGAGCTCCTAAGAGCTAGTAAAAGGTGTGTATGTTTTTCCGAAGTGCATAAGTCTTGTTTGAAGAATCAAGTTGAATTGATTCCAAGGGCATCTTGTAGAATAGATATCAATATTGGATTCTAAAATGGCCCCTAAAAAGAATTCAACACCCATCAAGTCTTCAGAAGGCTCTACCATGACTCATGAAGATGAAGAATTGCAACATGATCTATCAAAATTACAAGAACAAGTGCAACAAATTTCACTCTCGCAAAGAGCAGCAAAAAATGAAATGGATGTTTTGAAGAAAGGTGTGGAAGTGAGGATGGATGGTTTGAAGAAAGGCATGGAAGCTAAGATGGATGGCGTGGAAGTAAAGATGGAAGGTTTGAAGAAAGGCGTGGAAGCTAAAATGGATGGTGTGCAAGCTAAGATGGATGGCGTGGAAGCTAAGATGAATGGCATGGAAGAAGGACAAAGATGTATGGACACTCATTCAAAAGTTGCAGCAAGATCCTAGTACATCTGATACATTTAGTTGGAAAAATGATTCCTTATGGTACAAAGATCGCTTATATCTTTGTAAGAATTCCCAACTAAAACAAAAGATTCTTCTGGAATTGCATACTTCTCCTTTAGGAGGACACTCAGGATTTTTAAAAACTTACCAGAGGGTGAAGAAAGAATTTTTTTGGGATGGCCTTAAATCTGATATTCAAAAGTTTGTGGCGGAATGTTTGGTTTGCCAGCAGAATAAAGTGGAGACAATTAAGACCCCGGGACTTCTACAGCCTTTATCCATTCCAAGTCAGCGTTGGGAGGAGATCTCAATGGATTTTATCACAGGTTTACCTAAGTCTGAAGGAAAGAATGTCATCATGGTGGTAGTTGATAGACTTACCAAGTATGCACACTTTTGTGCATTATCTCATCCATTTAAAGCAAGTACAGTTGCTACTACATTTGTGGACAGAATTCAAACGCTACATGGAAGCCCAAGGGTTATTGTGAGCGACAGAGATCCCATTTTTACGGGAAATTTTTGGACAGAGTTATTTTCTTGTTTGGGTACTAAATTAGCTCATAGCTCATCTTATCATCCTCAATCTGATGGTCAAACTGAGATAGTAAATAAATGTTTGGAAGGATATCTTCGTTGTTTGTATCTGATAAACAAACACAATGGGTCAAGTGGTTACCTCTCGCTGAATGGTGGTATAACACTTCCTTCCATACTGCAGCAAAAATGACCCCATTTATGGCACTTTATGGATATCATCCACCATCGATCACATCATCTTTAAGGAAAAATTTGAAGGTTCAAGCAGTGGAAGATCACGTCGAGCATCAGCAAGAAGTTCTCCAACTCTTAAAGGATAACCTGAATTTGGCACAAAATCGGATGAAACAACAGGCAGATCAACATCGCAGCGAGAGAAGTTTTGATATAGGAGATTGGGTATTTTTACGGCTACAACCATATAAACAAATGTCCCTCAAGCAAGCTAAGAAGGATAATAAATTATCGCCAAGTACTATGGTCCTTACAAGGTGTTGCAAAAGATTGGTACTATGGCATACAAATTGGAGCTTCCTGCTTCTTCGCGAGTACATCCAGTTTTCCATGTTTCATGCTTAAAGAAGGGTATAGGAGAAAATCTTCCAGTTCAAACAATATTGCCAGAACTTGATGAGGAAGGAAAAATCATATTGGAACCAGAAGCGGTCATGGAAACAAGAACTCGACAACTACGGAATCGATCAATTTCAGAGTATCTCATCAAGTGGAAGAATTTATACACTGAAGATTCTACATGGGAGGATGAAAATTTTATACAGAAGCACCCAGAGCTACTCAAGCGTTGAGGACAACGCTTTTTTGAAGGAGAGGGGCATGTTAGGTCCCTATATTACTAGTATAGTCCCTTATTGTTGTTAGTGTAACCCCCTTATTGTTATTATTGTACCCTTGTAACCCCCATTTTGTTATTATTGTGCCCTTAAATTATTATTGTTAGGTCGGCTAGGATTACATTGTGGCCCACTAGGATTACATTATGGCCCCATGGACTCCTATATATAGAAAGGAGGTTTTGTAAATTGAATCATCGAAGAATTGTTCATTCATGTAATGTATTGGAGGTTGCCCCCTCGAAGTGGCTCATTTCTAAGGCGTGAATATCTCTTTTCTTCTCTCTTTGGAGCTGGTTACACAACATAGACTTCCACAACCTATAAGGTTGAAACCACAAAAATTGGAAGAAAAAATAGAAAAAGGGCTTTGCTATAGTTGTGATAGAAAATACACTAAAGGTCATAAGTGTGCTCAGAAGAAATTATTTTACGTAGATTTTGAAGAGGAGGAAGAAAATGAACAAGAAACTTCAAAAGAAGAGGATATACACAAGGAAGCAATGCTAGAAGAAGAAGAAATGAGTCTGACCATATCATGTAATGCATTGGTAGGAATTACCACTCCTCAAAATCTCAAGATAGAAGGACATATCAAGAAGAAGAAGTAATAGTGTTGATTGAGTCGGGTAGTACCCATAATTTTATTCATTGTAAGGTAGCCAAGGAATTGAATTGTTTCCTATACCCAGCACTAGAATGTCAAGTGATGGTTGCAAATGGAGAAACTATAAATTTCTTGTGAAAATTCCATAATATAAATCTAGCCATTGGAGAATATGTATTGAATAGTCCAATGCTTTCCATCCGAATGGGAGGTGTTGATTTTGTACTAGGAGTACAATGGTTACAATATTTGGGGACAATAGCTTTTTATTTTCAAGAACGTTTACTGAAATTTTTTTTAGAAGGAAAGGAAATTGAATTATAGGGTATCGAAGGGAATCCAAGAAATATAATAAGCTCTAATGTGATTACAAAGCTTCTGAAGAAAGAAAAACAAGGCGTAATTTCACAATTATGCTCACTAGAAGTTCCAACATCAAAATCATCTATTTCTCCAGATCTCCAAAAATTCTTGGACAATCATTCCAAGGTGTTTGATACTCCCAAAGGACTCCCACCTATTCATGATCATGATCATGCTATTCATTTTATTCCGGAATGTGTTCCTCCAAACATTAAACCTTACAGATATCCTTATCGCCAAAAGAGCGAAATTGAAAGTATGATTGCAGAAACATTAGAGGCTGGTATAATTCAACCTATTCAAAGTTCCTTCTCTACTCAAGTAGTATTGATGCACAAGAAAGATGGATCATGGTGCATGTGTCCGTATTATAGGGAGCTCAATAATCTCACTATTAAAGTTAAATTTCCCATTAGTATGATTGATGAATTATTGGATGAATTACATGGAGAAATTTGTTTTGGCAAGTTGGATCTTCATTCAGGATATCATCAAATTAGAATGAAGACTAAAGATATTCTGAAAACAACATTTCGAACTCATGAGGGTCATTATGAATTTTTGGCCATGCCTTTTGGCCTTACCAATGCACCTTCTACATTTCAAGGGTTGATGTATTCCATTTTCAAACCCTTCCTTAGACAATTTGTGTTAGTATTTTTGGATGATATACTAATACACAACAGGTCTTTGAAATATCATGGTCAACATGTTGACAGGGTGCTCAAACTATTCGAGGAGAAACAATTATATGGAAAAACACCCAAATGTTTCTTTGGAGTACAAGAGGTGGAATATCTGGGTCATATTGTATCTCACGAGGATGTTAAGGTAGACCCTAACAAAATTAAATCCATTAAGGAATGGAAATTCCCCACAACCATAAATAAGTTGCGCAGATTTCTTGGGTTAACAGGGCATTATTGCAAGTTTGTTAAGAATTATGGGAGAATAGAAGAACCTCCAACAACATTATTGAAGAAAGATGAATTTTCATGGACTCATGAAGCAACTAAGGCCTTTAAACATCTTAAAGAGGCAATGTGCGTAGCACTAGTCTTAGCTACGCCAGACTTCACAAAAACCTTTATTGTCGAATGTGATGCCTCAGGAAATAGAAATGGTGTTGTTTTAATGCAAGAAGGAAGACCCATTACTTTTGAAAGTCGTTCAATCAAAGGAAAGTATTTACAAAAGGCTATTTATGAGAAGGAAACGTTGGAAATAATAGATGCACTAAAGAAATAGAGACCTTACCTAATGGGAAGACACTTCAAGGTAAAAATTGATCATGTTAGTCTTAAATAGTTTTTGGAAAAAATACTATCTTCAGAAGAGAAGCAAAAATGGGTCATAAAAGTGTTGGGTTATGAATTTGAAATCATCTACAAAAAAGGGAAGCTAAATGTTGTTGTAGAGGCACTCTAAAGAAAGGATGAATATGTGGAAGCATTGCTTTGTGCCATTTCTATTATCCAACCAGATTGGATAACCAATGTAAGGGATGAACGGAAGACAGAGGAAGAAGTGTGGACACTCATTCAAAAAGTTGCAGCAAGATCCTAGTACATATGATACATTTAGTTGGAAAAATGATTCCTTATGGTACAAATATCGCTTATATATTTGAAATAATTCCCAACTAAAAAAAAATATTCTTTTGGAATTGCACACTTCTCCTTTAGGAGGACACTCAGGATTTCTCAAAACTTACCACAGGGTGAAGAAGTAATTTTTTTTGGATGGCCTTAAATCTGATATTCAAAAGTTTGTGGTGGAATGTTTAGTTTGGCAGCAAAATAAATTTGAGACAATTAAGATCCCAGATCTTCTACAACCTTTATCCATTCCAAGTCAACGTTAGGAGGATATTTCAATGGATTTTATCACAGGTTTACCTAAGTCCGAAGGAAGGAGTGCCATCATGGTGCTAGTTGATATACTTACCAAGAATGCACACTTGTGTGCATTATCTCATCCATTTAAAGCAAGTACAGTTGCTACTAAATTTATGGAAACAATTCAAAATTTACATGGAAACCCGAAGACTATTGTAAGTGACAAAGATCCCATTTTTACAAGAAATATTTGGACGAAATTATTTTCTTGTTTGGGTACTCAAGTAGATCATAGCTCATATTATCATGCTCAATCCGATGGTTAAACATAGATAGTGAATAAATTTTTGGAAGGATATATTCATTTTTTTGTGTCTAATAAGCAAGCATAATGGGTCAAGTGGTTACCTCTCACTGAATGGTGGCATAACACTTCCTTCCATACTGCAGCAAAAATGACCCCATTTATGGCACTTTATGGATATTATCCACCAATAATCACATCTTCTTTAAGGGAAAATTCTAGGGTTCAAGCAGTGGAGGATCAGATCAGGAATCAACAAGAAGTTCTCCAACTCTTAAAAGATAACCTAAATTTGGCACAAAATCGAATGAAACAACAGGAAGATCAAAATTGCAGCGAGAGAGTTTTGATGTGAGAGACAGGGAATTTTTACGGCTACAACCATACAAACAAATGTCCCTCAAGCAAGCTAAGAAGGATAATAAAATATCACCAAAGTAATATGGTCCTTACAAGGTGTTGCAAAATATTGTTACTATGGCTTACAAATTGGAGCTTCCTGCTTCTTCGCGAGTGCATTCAGTTTTCCATGTTTCATGCTTAAAAAAGGTTATAGGGGAAACACTTCCAGTTCAAACAATATTGCCAGAACTTGATGAGGAAGGAAAAACCATATTGGAACTTGAAGCATTCACGGAAATAAGAACTTGACAACTACGAAATCGATCAATTTTAGTGTATCTCGTCAAATGGAATAACTTACCCACTAAATATTGTACATGGGAGGATGAGAATTTTATACAAAAGCACCCGGAGCTACTGAAGCATTGAGGACAACACTTTTTTGAAGGAGAGGAGCATGTTAGGTCCCTATATTACTAGCATAGTGTGTTATTGTTGTTAGTGTAACCCCCTTATTGTTATTGTTGTACCCCTATAACCCCATATTGTTATTATTGTGCCCTTACATTATTATTTTTAGGTCGACTAGGATTACATTGTGGCCCCATAGAATTCTATATATAGAAAGTAGGTTTTGTCATTTGTATCATCCATGTGAAGTGGCTGATTTCTAAGGCGTTGATCTCTCTTTTCTTCTATTTTCAGAGCTAGTTTCACAACATTATTTCTCGTGACCAATATTTAGACTTCATCTATACCCAATCTAGCATGCTCTATGAAAAAATTCCTAATGCTCTGTGATCTAATTTTACTGTTCCTCCACAATTAAAGGACTCTCATGACAAAGACAATTTGATCGGTACTACAAGAACACATCATACTACTACATATGATCCTGCACCTTCTTCAGAAATAAATACCGTGTCATTTGATAAGGGAAAAAGTGACAAGCAACTGGGAAGTAAGAAAAAAGGGAAATCTAAGAAAATAAAACTTCTAACCCCCAATAAAGATCATTTGATCAATCATCTGGACCTAGGAATCCTCATTATCCATGTATAATCTGTAATGAAGAACATTTTTTTTGGGATTTTCCTCACCACGCTGAAGTCTCATAAATCATTAAGATTTCCCATGTGTCAGCTGTGTTGACAGATTCGTTTCCAAATCTGGACACAAATTTGATTGTTACAGATCCACCTTCTATTTTCCATTTACTTATGTTATCTTTCACAAAACCTTCAAACATTATTTTGGTGTCAATGCATAATAAATATTATGGTATTCAAGAAACTAATCAACCTACTACCTCGACTATGAATCCATCTACAGAATAGATACCACCTACTACTATTATTGAATTGAAAATTAAGCCACCTAAGGCAGTAATTCATAAATCTACATATAATCCTCGAGAAATATCTTCTAAAAATTATAATATATTTGAAGACTTGGCTCAATCCCCTTCAACTATGTTTGCTCTAGAGGTATTACAAAATTGTCCCTCCCAAAAACAGTCTTTATCATCGGTTATTTGTTAGGTCACTATATTACTATTATAGTCCCTTATTGTTGTCAGTGTAACCCCATTATTTTCATTGTTGTACCCCTATAACAATCATATTTTTATTATTGTGCCCTTAAATTATTATATTTAGGTCGGCTAGGATTACATTATGGCCCCATGGACTACTACATATAGAAATGATGTTTTTTCATTTGTATCATCCAAGAATTATTCATTAATGTAATGTATTAGAGGTTTCCCCCTCAAAGTGGCTGATTTCTAAGGTGTTGATCTCTCTCTTCTTCTATTTTTGGAGATGGTTTCAAAACATTTGGTATCATAGCTTTAGGTTCTAGGGTTTCACTGCTCCAAAGAGGTCATCATGGAATTTTCGCTATAACTTTTTTTTTGTGACGGTTCAGAAGCTAAAAATTTTGTAGTGCGAAGTTGAAATCTGGTGGAATATCGTTGCGAAATTTTAGAACTTGATTTGCAATATTTTCAGAGATATGGCCTCTGGAAGTTAGGGCTTTCTATATACTCTTGAATTTAACCTAAACAGGTCATCGAAACATTTTTGGTATAACTTTGTTTCTACGAAAGTTCATGTTAGGTCCCTATATTATTAGTATAGTCCCTTATTGTTGTTAGTGTAACCCCCTTATTGTTATTATTGTACCCTTGTAACCCCCATTTTATTATTATTGTGCCCTTAAATTATTATTGTTAGGTCGGCTAGGATTACATTGTCGCCCACTAGGATTGCATTATGGCCCCATGGACTCATATATCTAGAAAGGAAGTTTTGTAAATTGGATCATCCAAGAATTTTTCATTTATGTAATGTATTGGAGGTTTCCCCCTCGAAGTGGCTTATTTCTAAGGATTTCATATCTCTTTTCTTCTATTTTTGGAGCTGGTTATACAACATTTTGTATCAGAGCTTTGGATACTAGGGTTTCGCTGTTCCAAACAGGTCATCGTGGAATTTTCGCTATAACTTTTTTTCTGTGAAGTTTCAGAAGCTAAAATGTTTAGGGTACGCAGCTGAAATACTGAGGAATATTGCCCAAAACTTTAAGAGCTTGGTTTGCAATATTTTTTGAGATATCATCTGTGGAAGTTAGGTCTTTTTTCAGGATCCTAAACAGGTCATTGTGGAATTTGCGCTATAAATTTTGTTTCTACGAAGGTTCAGAATCTGAAATTCATATGGTGTGAAGCTAAAATCATGAGGAAATTTTTCAAAAAAATTTAGAGCTTGATTTGTAATAATTTTGAAGATATGATCTGTGGAAGGTAGTGCTTTTTCAGGCTCCTGAATTTCATCTCAAAGAGGTGATCGTGGGAAAAGTTCAATAACTCTCTCTCTGGGGATCGGATTGGAGTGCCGTATAAAGTTGTTGCAAGTAAACGGACTGTATTTTCTTGGCTATGAATTTCAGAGACAAAGGATGTAACAATGACACGTGGCAAGTCGTACAAGTTCGCTCTACTGAACCAGTCCAGAATTAGGTCATTCTGGGAGATTGGACACAACTTTGGCTTGGAGAATCCAAATCATGTCAGACATGTGGCATATGAAAGAAGCTTCAGAGGGCTACTACAAGGCTTAATTTCAGATATCGAAGATTTTCAATTACAGAGATAAATCAATTTCAATATTGAGCTCCTCCAAGCAAGTAAAAGGTGTGTATTTTTTTTTCCAAATTGCATAAGTCTTGTTTGAAGAATCAAGTTGAATTGACTCCAAGGGAATCTTGTAGAATAGATATCAATATTGGATTCTAAAATGGCCCCTAAAAATAATTCAACACCCATTAAGCCTTCAGAAGGCTCTACTATGACTCATGAAGATGAAGAATTGCAACATGATCTATCAAAATTACAAGAGCAAGTGCAACAGATTTCACTCTCGAAAAGAGCAACAAAAAATGAAATGGAAGTTTTGAAGAAAGGCGTGGAAGTGAAGATGGGCGGTTTGAAGAAAGGCACGGAAGCTAAGATGGATGGCGTGGAAGCTAAGATGGATGGCATGGAAGCTAAGATGGATGGCGTGGAAGCTAAGATGGATGGCATGGAAGTGGGCATGGAAGCTAAGATGGATGACATGAAAGACAACATGGAAAACATGAATAATCATCTAAAAGCATACATGGAAGGCTTTATGTCAAGCTTAAAACAAGAAATTATTCCTAATGGCGGAAATATAGTAGAAGAAACTCATGATGAGAACAAAATAAATGTTAATCATGATTTCATAAACTCTAATGTTGGCGAGAAGAACCACCATATTCCAAAAATGGATATGAGGAAGTTTGATGGAAAGGATCCTGTAACATGGATACTACAGTTGGAGCAATATTTTGATCTCCATAACGTGCAAAACACACAAAAGGTACGCATTGCAACTTTACATTTAGAACAAAATACATTTGTATGGTATCGATGGCTTTGCTCCCGTAAAAAAATTGTCACTTGGTCAATTTTTACGGAGGAGATGATAGCACATTATGAGGATACAAAGAGCAACACCTTCTTTAGCCAATTGATAAATCTCAAACAAAAGGGTTTAGTGGGGCAGCACATTGAGGACTTCCAAAAATTGAATATAAGGGTAACTGATATTCCAGAGGAACACAAGATTGATCTCTTCATATGCACTTTAAAGGATAACATCCAACATGAAGTTCGCGTTTTGGAGCCTGATTCATTGGAGAAGGCATTCAGGTTGGCAAGACAAGTTGAATGTAAGATTATGGTGTCAAGGAAGCCTACCACTCAATTCTATAAAGAAGGAAGTGTTGCTACGCCTAGATTTCCACAACCTACAAGGTTGACACCACAACAATTGGAAGAAAAAAGAGCAAAAGGGCTTTGCTACAGTTGTGATAGAAAATACACTAAAGGTCATAAGTGTGCTGAGAAGAAATTATTTTACATAGATTGTGAAGAGGAAGAAGAAAATGAACAAGAAGAGGATATACAGCAGGAACCAACCCTAGAAGGGGAAGAAATGAATACGACCATATCGTGTAATGCACTGGCAGGAATTACCACTCCTCAAACTCTCGAGATACAAGGACAAATCAAGAAGAAAAAGGTAATAGTGTTGATTGATTCAGGTAGCACCCATAATTTTATTCATTGTAAGGTAGCCAAGGAATTAAATTGTTTCCTATACCCAACACGAGAATGTCAAGTGATGGTTGCAAATGGAGGAACTATAAATTGCTCTGGAAAATGCCATAATATCAAGCTAACCATGGGGGAATATGTATTGACTAGTCCAATGCTTTCCATTCCTATGGGAGGTGTTGATGTTGTACTAGGAGTACAATGGTTACGATCTTTGGGGACGGTAGCTTTTAATTTTCAAGAACTTTTCTTGAAATTTTTTTCAGAAGGAAAGGAAGTCGAATTACGGGGTATTGAAGGGAAGCCAGGAAGGATAATAAGCTCTAATGTCATGACAAAACTTCTAAAGAAAGAACAACGAGGAGTAATTGCACAATTATGCTCACTAGAAGTTCCGACATCAAAATCATCTATTTCTGCAGATCTCCAACAAGTCTTGGACAATCATTCCAAGGTGTTTGAAACTCCCAGAGGACTCCCACCTATTCGTGATCATGATCATGCTATTCATTTGATTCCAGGAAGTGTTCCTCCAAACATTAGGCCTTATAGATATCCTTACTTCCAAAAGAGCGAAATTGAACGTATGATTGCGGAAATGTTAGAGGCGGGTATAATTCAACCTAGTCAAAGTTCTTTCTCTGCTCCTGTAGTATTGGTACACAAGAAGGATGGATCATGGTGAATGTGTCCGGATTATAGGGAGCTCAATAAGCTCACCATTAAAGACAAATTTCCCATTCCTGTGATTGATGAATTATTGGATGAATTACATGGAGAAATTTATTTTACCAAGTTGGATCTTAGTTCAGGATATCATCAAATTAGAATGAAGATTGAAGATATTCCAAAAACAGCATTTCGAACTCATGAGGGTCATTATGAATTTTTGGTCATGCCTTTCGGCCTCACCAATGCACCTTCTACATTTCAAGGGTTGATGAATTCCATTTTCAAACCCTTCCTTAGAAAATTTGTACTAGTATTTTTTAATGATATACTAATCTACAGCAAGTCTTGGAAGGATCATGTTGAACATGTTGACAGGGTGCTCAAACTATTACAGGAGAAACAATTATATGCAAAAAAATCCAAATGTTTCTTTGGAGTACAAGAGGTGGAATATCTAGGTCATATTGTATCTCACGAGGGTGTAAAAGTAGACCCTAACAAAATTAAAGCCATTAAGGAATGGAAAGTCCCCACAACCATAAAGAAGTTGCAAGGATTTCTCAGTTTAACAGGGTATTATTGCAATTTTGTTAAGAATTATGGGAGAATAGCCGCACCTCTAACAACATTATTGAAGAAAGATGCATTTTCATGGACTCCTGAAGCAACTAAGGCCTTTGAACGTCTTAAAGAGGCAATGTGCCTAGCACCGGTCTTAGCTACACCAGACTTCACAAAAACCTTTATTGTGGAATATGATGCCTCAGGGAAATGGAATTGGTCCAGTTTTAATGTAGGAAGGAAGACCCATTACTTTTGAAAGTCGTCCAATAAAGGGAAAGTATTTACAGAAACCTATTTATGAGAAGGAAATGTTAGCAATACTACATGCACTAAAGAAATGGTGAACTTACCTAATGGGAAGACACTTCAAGGTAAAAACTAATAATGATAGTCTTAAACACTTTTTGGAACAAAGACTATCATTTGAAGAGCAACAAAAATGGGTCACAAAGATGTTGGGTTATGACTTTGAAATAATCTACAAAAAAGGAAAGCTTAATGTTGTTGCAGATGCACTCTCAAGAAAGAATGAAGAGTTGGAAGCATTGCTTTGTGCCATTTCTATTATCCAACCAGATTGGATAACCGAAGCAAGAGATGAATGGAAGAAGGAAAAAGATGCATGGACACTCATTCGAAAGTTGTAGCAAGATCCTAGTACATCTGATACATTTAGTTGGAAAATTGATTCCTTATGGTACAAAGATCGCTTATATCTTTGTAAGAATTCCCAACTAAAACAAAAGATTCTTCTGGAATTGCACACTTCTCCTTTAGGAGGACACTTAGGATTTTTAAAAACTTACCACAGGGTGAAGAAAGAATTTTTTTGGGATGGCCTTAAATCTGATATTCAAAAGTTTGTGGCAGAATGTTTGGTTTCCCAGCAAAATAAAGTGGAAATAATTAAGACCCCAAGACTTCTACAACCTTTATCCATTCCAAGTCAACGTTGGGAGGAGATTTCAATGGATTTTATCACAGGTTTACCTAAGTCCAAAGGAAAGAGTGTCATCATGGTGGTAGTTGATACACTTACCAAGTATGCACATTTTTGTGCATTATCTCATCCATTTAAAGCAAGCAAAGTTTCTAATACATTTATGGACAGAATTCAAAAGCTACATGGAAGCCCAAGGGTTATTATGAGCGACAGAGATCCCATTTTTACTGGAAATTTTTGGACGGAGTTATTTTCTTGTTTGGGTACTCAATTAGCTCATAGCTCATCTTATCATCCTCAATCTGATGGTCAAACTGAGATAGTAAATAAATGTTTGGAAGGATATCTTCGTTGTTTTCTATCTGATAAACAAACACAATGGGTCAAGTGGTTACCTCTCGCTGAATGGTGGTATAACACTTCCTTCCATACTGCAGCAAAAATGACCCCATTTATGGCACTTTATAAATATCATCCACCATCCATCACATCATCTTTAAGGGAAAATTCGAAGGTTCAAGCAGTGGAAGATCACATCGAGCATCAACAAGAAGTTCTACAACTCTTAAAGGATAACCTGAATTTGGCACAAAATCGAATGAAACAACAGGCAGATCAACATCGCAGCGAGAGAAGTTTTGATGTAGGAGATTGGGTATTTTTACGGCTACAACCATACAAACAAATGTCCCTCAAGCAAGAAAATAAGGATAATAAATTATCGCTAAAGTAATATGGTCCTTACAAGGCGCTGCAAAAGATTGGTACTATGGCATACAAATTGGAGCTTCCTGCTTCTTCACGAGTACATCCAATTTTCCATGTTTCATGCTTAAAGAAGGTTATCGGTGAAAATATTCCAGTTCAAAAAATATTACCAGAACTTGATGAGGAAGGAAAAATCATATTGGAACCTGAAGCGGTCACAGAAACAAGAACTCGACAACTATAGAATCGATCAATTTCAGAATATCTCATCAAGTCGAAGAACTTACCCACTGAAGATTCTACATGGGAGGATAATAATTTTATACAAAAGCACCCAGAGCTACTCAAGTGTTGAGGACAACACTTTTTTGAAGGAGAGGGGCATGTTAGGTCCCTATATTATTAGTATAGTCCCTTATTTTTGTTAGTGTAACCCCCTTATTGTTATTAATGTACCCTTGTAACCCCCATTTTATTATTATTGTGCCCTTAAATTATTATTGTTAGGTCGGCTAGGATTACATTGTGGCCCACTAGGATTAAATTATGGCCCCATGGACTCCTATATATAGAAAGGAGGTTTTGTAAATTGGATCATCCAAGAATTGTTCATTTATGTAATGTATTGGAGGTTTCCCCCTCGAAGTGGCCTATTTCTAAGGCGTTCATATCTCTTTTCTTCTATTTTCGCTAAAAAATTGTTTCTACGAAGGTTTAGAAGCTGAAATTTTTAGAGAACAAATCCAAAATCCTGCGAAACATCTTCACAAAATTTCAGATCCTGGTTTGCAATATGTTCGCAGATATGACCTGTGGAGGTTAGGGCTTTTTCAGGCTCCTAAATTTCATCTCAAAGAAGTGATCATGAGAAAATCTTCATAACTCTCTCTCTGAGCATTAGATTGGAATGTTGTAAAAAATGGACGCAAGTACATGAATTATAGTTTCTTTTCTATAAATTTCATAGCTGAAGGAGGAAACAGTGACATGTGGCAAGTTGTTCAAGTTCGTTATACTGAATCCATCCATAATTAGGTCATTGTGGGAGATTGGAAATAACTTTTTCTTGAAGAATCCAAATCAAGTCAAACCTATGGCATTCGAAAGAGGCTTTAGAAGGCTACCTTAGGGCCAAATTTCAGATATAATTTAGTTTCAATATCAAGCTCCTCAAAATCAAGAAAAAGGTATGTATTTGTTTCTGAATTGCATAAGTCTTGTGTAAAAAAATTAGTTTGAAGTGATTCCAAGGGCCTATTGAGCATATATTTGAGTATTTGGTTCTAAAATGCCTCCTAAAAATAACTCAACACCGATTAAGCCCTCATAATACTCTACTATGACTCATGAAGATGAAGAATTGCAACATGATCTATCAAATTTACAAGAGAAAGTGCACCAAATTTCGCTCTCGCAAAGAGAAGCAAAAAATGAAATGGAAGTTTTGAAGAAAGGCATGGAAGCGAATATGGATGGTTTGAAGAATAATATGGATTTTTTGAATAAATTAGTGCAACCTAAGATAGATGGCATGGAAACTAAGATCAATGGCGTGGAAGCTAAGATGGAGGACATGGAAGAAAAAATGAAAGACAACATGGAAAACATGTAGAATGATCTAAAAGAAGACATTGAAGGTTTGATAAAGTTGATACAAGAAATTATTCCTAATGGTGAAAATATATTAGAGGAAAATCATCATGAGAACAAAATCACTGTTAATCATGATTTCATAAACTCTAATGTTGGATTGAAGAACCACCATATTCCAAACATGGATATGATGAAGTTTGATTGCAAGGATCCCATAACATGGATACTACAGATGGAGAAATGTTTTGATCTCAATAATGTGCAAAATGCACAAAAGGTACGCATTGCAACTTTACATTTAAAAAAAAATACATTTGTATGGTATCGATGGATTTTCTCTCGTAAAAAAATTGTCACTTGGTCAATTTTTACAGAGGAAATGATAGCACGTTATGAGGATACAAATGGAAACACCTTCTTTCACCAATTGATAAATCTCAAATAAAAGGGTTCAATGGCAGAGCACATTCAGGACTTCGAAAAACTGAATATAAGGGTAACTGATATTCCAGAGGAACACAATATTGATGTCTTCATGGGGACTTTAAAGGATAACATCCAACATGAATTTCGCATTTGGGAACCTGATTCATTGGAGAAGGCATTCAGGTTGGCAAGAAAAATTGAATTTAAAATTATGGTGACAAGGACCCCTACCACTCACATCTATAAAGATGGAAGTGCTGCTACTCCTAGACTTTCGCAACGTACAAGTTTGACACCACAAAAATTGGAAGAAAAAAGAGAAAAGGGCCTTTTCTATAGTTGTGATAGAAAATACACTAAAGGTCATAATTGCTCTAAGAAGAAATTATTTTACATAGATTGTGAAGAGGAGGAAGAAAATGAATATGAAACTTCAAAAGTAAAGAATATACACTAGGAAGAAACCCTAGAAGAAGAAGAAATGAGTCTAACCATATCATGTAATTCATTGGCAGGAATTACCACTCCTCAAACTCTTGAGATAGAAGGACATATCAAGAAGAAAATGGTAATAATGTTGATTGATTCGGGTAGTACCCATAATTTTATTCATTGTAAGGTAGCCAAGGAATTGAATTGTTTCCTATACCCAGGACCAGAATGTCAAGTGATGGTTGAAAATGGAGGAACTATAAATTGCTCTAAAAAATGCCATAATATCATGCTAGCCATGGGGGAATATGTCTTTAGTAGCCCAATGCTTTCCATTCCAATGGGAGGTGCTGATGTTGTACTAGGAGTACAATGGTTACAATCTTTGGTGATGGTAGCTTTTAATTTTAAAGAAATTTTCTTGAAATTTATTTCAGAAGGAAATAAAATCGAATTAGGGGGTATCATAGGGAATCCAAGAAATATAATAAGCTCTAATGTCATGACAAATATTCTGAATAAAGAACAATGGGGCATAATTGCACAATTATTCTCACTAGAAGTTCCAACATCAAAATCATCTATTTCTCAAGATTTCCAAAAAGTCTTGGACAATCATTCCAAGGTGTTTGATACTCCCAAAGGACTCCCACCTATTCTTGATGATTATCATGCTATTCATTTTATTCCAGGAAGTGTTCCTCCAAACATCAGGCCTTACATATAACCTTATGTCCAAAAGAGCGAAATTGAACGTATTATTGCAGGAATGTTAGAGGTTGGTATAATTCGACCTAGTCAAAGTTCCTTCTCTGCTCCAGTAATATTGGTGCACAATAAAGATGGATCATGGGGCATGTGTCCAGATTATAGGGAGCTCAATAATATCACTATTAAGGATAAATTTCCCATTCCCGTGATTGATGAATTATATGATGAATTACATGGAGCAATTTATTTTACCAAGTTCGATCTTCGTTTAGGATATCATCAAATTAGAATGAAGATTGAAGATATTATGAAAAAAAAATTCAAACTCATGAGGGTCATTATGAATTTTTGTTCATTCCTTTTGGCCTTACCAATGAACCTTCTACATTTCAACGGTTGATGAATTACATTTTAAAACCCTTCCTTAGAAAATTTGTGCTAGTATTTTTTTATGATATACTAATCTACAGCAGGTCTTGGAAGGATCATGTTCAACATATTGGCAGGGTGCTCAAACTATTTGAGGAGAAACAATTATATGCAAAAAAATTCAAATGTTTCTTTGGAGCACAAGAGGTGGAATTTTTGGGTCATATTGTATCTCAAGAGGGTGTTAATGTATACCTGTTGACAGGAAAATATGTCCAGCCAATAGTAAGGGATATCCCTGGTGAAGAGCACTAATTATACTCCAAACCATTTTTGATAGGGATCATGTCTGAGGTGTGGGTCCGGTTACCGTAAAATACTCCTCTCCTCTGACACAAACGAGCCCTGCAAACCTGTGAATGCACAATTATCCGGATGATAGAAGGAAACTGGTTGATGAGCTTCAATGAACATATAACACTCTAAATAGCAGGATGTGTTTAAAATCATGCAGCCAAAGGAAATGCTGTTAACATCACATCATTAGGGTCATGCCTATAAAAAAAATTCAAACCATAGAAGAAACAGTTTTTTATGGTTAGAGCACCCTTCACTTCCTTAAGCAGTTTCAAGAGATGAGACAAATGTTAGTAAGAGAGTTGCTAAAATTTTCTAAATGAAGAACCTAACATCATTTAACACATTTTAGGGAGATGAAATGCATAACTGATATAAGAAGAACATGTAGCTAATTTAATCAAAAATATATCAAATACATAAGACAAAATATTCACAGTGTTATCACATTATTTCCCATCAGATCCAAGAGTGGAATCAAAGCAAGTGCTTGTACTCATTCATAGAAAAGTGCATCTGACGCTATACAATTATCTATTCCTTTCAAGTCCTCAGTAAAAAAAAAGGTGTCTTTACAATTCCCTGAAGGGAGTATTTATAAAACAAAATTGACCCTTGGGTGTCCCTAATTGTTCGCCTTCCCGACTGTTGGCCTACTTTGCGACTTGAGGGAAATTGCGACTTGCCACCTCGGCTGTGGCTGCGACCTGCGACCCATTACCTACTGCAACATGTGACCCTCTCTACTTGCTACGACCTGTGAACCCTTTTATTTGCTGCAATATGTAACTTGATCATGGAAGTAGTTGGGTGATTGCATGGCTCGGGACATCTATCTGATGTTGCTCTTTAAGGCAGGTCTGCCAAGCCTGATAATCTGCAGCTACTAGGGAGACCTAAGGTGTATCTACTCTCAAAATGTCAAGATATTTGAGAGATTTTGCAATCAAATTCTCCCTCTTGACTGTGATCAGATTCAACAAGGAGGCCAGCTTAGTGTATATCTGAACCAGTGTCACAATGAATTGAACCATGTTTTCTCTCGACGTCGGCAGGTCTTGCGAGGTGGCTACTTGCCTCATGGGCTATAAAAAAATTTGGATATCTTTGGAGACTTATTCCCATGTTTTCTCTTCTCTAAGTGCACCCACAGAAGGGATGTGGTATACCTCGGCCATTGAGTTGATGCCGCTAATCAAATGTTCATATGCATACATTACTTTCTCCATATCCTTAATGAGCTTTTCCTTGGATTGTACCTTTATCTAGATTTGAAATTTGTCATTCTGGGTGGAAATCCAATTGTTTCTAAGCAACATGGCTAGGGCTTGTGGATACTTATTGGACCACTCCAATATCTTGTCCAATATAATAGAGCCTTCCTTTAGCTATGTGTTTCTCCTTTTAGTTTCAGCCTGTGCCTTCAGTAGAGGTGCTACAGTTTGTTTTATAGTAAAATTTCTTCATAGACCTGTAGGATGGAGGCCTCCAAAGTGACTAGCTCTCCCTGTATAGTGAGTGATATTTCGTTAGCAGGGGTATCCTTGGTTTGAAATTGTCTGACCTCCTCTTGTAGCGCCTTATTTTCTTGCTCTACTTTAACCATCGTGAGTTCGAAGGTCTGCAATCTCTTCTGTAAGGACATAATTTCTCTGCTCATCCTGCTCACGTTCTCCTCTGTAGCTGCTGCAAAAGTGGTACCAGCTGAGGAAATCATGACCAAATTAGTCCATTCCATGTAGTGACTGCGAGGGGCGTCGCAGGGTCTCATGCCAAACATCTCCTCTATTCCTACCTAATATTGTGTGTGAATTGATCGTAAGTGAGTCTGGTGAGATTGAGCACTCCCTCATCTATCTCTTTGGAGGTACCCAATACTGAGAGGGTGAAACGGACAGGAGTTTTCATAGGTATCTCGATGGGAAACAACTCTGTTTTTTTTCCTATTTCTGAAAACAAAGTCCTATTTCCTTCAGCTTCTACTTTGTCCTATTCTTCCTTCTGCCAGCACTCTGCTTCTGCCTTGTCTTGTTATTCCTTTAGCCAGCGCTCAACTTCTGCCTTGTCCTGTTCTTCCTTTAGTAGGCATTCGGCTTCCTCCTTATCCTGCTTTAACTTCAACTGGCCCTCAGCTTCCATATTTTCTTCCTTCTCTTTCTTCTTCTGTTCCTCTTCCTTTTTTCTAGTGGTTTTCTTCTGCCAGCTTCTTCCTCTAATCTTCTTTCAATTTTTTCTTTCGCTTGTCTTCTTATTTCTTTACATTTTCCTCAGCTTCTTGTTGAGCTTCAACCTCTTTTTCCTTTTTCTGTGAGGAGGGGTTAAGACCTATACCGGTCCTAGGCTTCTTGGCTTTTTATGATGATGCTCCTCCTAGCATATGGATTCTTTCTTCTAGAGTCTGATCATCCTGGCTAGTTGATTCTTCTAGGGTAGCCTCTCTGTCCTTGTTATACCAGTTCCTTCTATCTTTAGTAGGGCACTCGGTATGCTGGTAACTCCATTTCAATTTTTCCCCCTTACAATGGGCTGGGATGATTCTCTCAGGATCATATGTTTGGTGTGCTAAAGGGGGTGAATAAAATCCTTTGATTTGTTTGGCCTCTATCTCTACCTCCCTGAAATCCTTCACCATGTATGCACTGATAGTGAGAGGTAGAGTGGGCCATGGCTTCTTCTTACCCTTAGTTAGAACTTTTGAAAATCCCCCTAACATTTGGTAGCATACTTCTTGGAGGGGGAGCTTGTGGGTGACGATCTGGGGCTACGCATGAGGAGCCTTGAGTGACCCGAAAACTCAGATGAAAGTACCATCTGCATTAGGGAACCAGTGGGATACTTAGGTTATCATCTCCATGACATGCCAGAACATACATGGGGCATCTCTTCCAAATAGTTTCCTATAGAGAGTGGGGATGATGCTGCGTGCAATCAACTCTATGTCTTACTTGTACCTGGAATCCCAGAACACCATTAGATATTTGTGAATTGGACCGCCATGCTCTAGGTCCCAGTTGTGTGACCACCCCTAAAAATGGCACCTTGCACACACCACATCCAGGATATAGGATTCCATATAAAATTTTGACACATACCCTTCATCCAGTGCTAGTTCCATAGATGTGTTCGACCTGAGGACCGCCACTATCATGTTGGCCCAGTTGAAGCGGGTACCGTACATGGTGATACTGTACATCAGAGAAACCCAAGCGCCATTAAAAAAGGTTGCATCTGGATGGCTGTAAATACTACATAACATTGCAGCTACTAATTTCTAGACCTTCTTGAGCCGTGTTGTCTGATATTCCTGGTCCTTCTTGACCTAGAACTTCTCTGGATCCTCCCACCACCCTCTCAAAGTTTCACGTATGGGAACTGCATGAGTAACAACCCACTCCTCACTAAAGGTATTCTCTCGGGGAGGCAACGCATAATAGACTTTCACATCTTCTCCTTTTAGATTTGCAACTGTCTTTTTTTTATGATCCCAAATAACCCAGAGCTTGGGGTCAACCCTTTGCAAGATCTATTCGATCAATTATAAACATGGGAATATAGGTGGGTGGGCTCTCGTGTAGTGCAAATTGGATTGTTTAACCTGAATATATACCTAAAGGTCTGTGTGGACCTCCAGAAATTTAGTCTGTGTAAACTATTTCTAAATCTGGTATGAGCTCATGCTTTCCCCTTTACCAAAAATGCAGGTTGTGTCTCCATAGATGGAGAGAAACAGAATAGTTCTTTCCTCCTCCAAGATCTGTATCTCAAGAATTTTGTTCCTCTTGCAAATTACCGGAGGCCCCATGTCACTAAAGGCTTATGATATGGATACACACTGGATTTCAACTTCAATTTCCCCTGGCATGTTCATGAAACAATCCCACGATAATATAGATGTCATAATTTATAAATATGTGGGTTTCTATTATCCCTGCTTAATTATTTTCAAGGAAATGGGTGAACCTGTGACCTGGAAACCTTGTGACTGGGTCACGGGGTCACTAGGTCACGTGATTTTAAATTTTCATACAAAGGAAACCTAGTGACTTGGAAATTCATGACTAGGTCGCTGAGTCGTTGAGTCGCACTGGTCAATATCTGCTTGGAAGTGGCACCTAGCAACTTAGCGATTCACGACTGGCTTTCCAGGTCGCTCAGTTGCAAGGTCACTCCATTCTGAAATTTTTTGAAAATGTGACCTGGCGACCCTGCGACTTAGAAACCAAGTTCACCAAGTCGCGAGGTCACAGGGTCACGTTAGGGCTGTGCGGACGCATGGCGCAAAATGTTTTTGGAAAACACACAAGGCACCCAAAATATTTTCGACCAAGTCACAAATATCTTCATTGGATAGTGATGCAGGGTCCCTGAAAGGGGGGAGGGGGCTGATAAGTTTCTTGGAAAGACACACAAGGATGTGAAAGGCAAGAATCCTGAAGGGGGGAAGGCAGGCTTGCAGAGAGATTTCTAGTTAGCTTGGTCAAAGGCAAACAGGGTTAAATAGTTTAGGGAAATGGTAATAAATAGTAAAAATTATCTCAGAAAAGAAATAGCAGTAGGATTACGCAACTTACCTGATAAAATCGTGCTCCAGCTAGCTTGTCAAAGGTGTTTTCTTTCTCTATCACGCAGGTCGAATGCGACCTATGCGACCCTTATATGTAGAAGGGGGTCCCACTTATGGGTAATAAATGAGGGTTGCAAGGTCGCAAAAGGACATACCCCATGACCCAGCAACCTCTAACAACATTATTAAATAAAGATGCATTTTCATGGACACGTGAAGCAACTAAGGCCCTTGAACATCTTAAATAGGCAACGTGCCTAGCACTAGTCTTAGCTACGCTAGACTTCACAAAAATGTTTATTGTGGAATGTGATACCTCAGGAAATGGAATTGGTGTTGTTTTAATGCAATAATGTAGACCCATTTCTTTTGAAATTCATTCAATCAAAGGAAATTATTTACAAAAGGCTATTTAAGAGAAGCAAATGTTGGCAATACTACATGCACTAAAGAAACAGAGACCTTACCTAATGGGAAGAAACTTCAATGTAAAATCTGATCATGATAGTCTTAAACACTTTTTCAAATAAATACTATCTTCAGAAGAGCAGCAAAAATGGGTCACAAATATGTTGGGTTATGAATTTGAAATTATCTACAAAAAGGGGAAGCTAAATGTTGTTGCAGATGCACTCTCAAGAAAGGATAAAGAGGTGGAAGCATTGCTTTGTGCCATTTCAATTATCCAACCAGATTGGGTAACCGAAGCAAGGAATGAATGGAAGAAGGATGAAGAAGTGTGGACTCTCATTCAAAAGTTGCAACAAGATCCTAGTACATCTGATACATTTAGTTGGAAAAATGATTCCTTATGGTACAAATATCGCTTATAGAAGTGCAATAATTCCCAACTAGAACAAAAGATTCTTTTGTAATTGCACACTTCTCCTTTAGGAGGACACTCAGGATTTTTATAAACTTACCACAGGGTTTGTGGTGGAATGTTTGGTGTTCCAGCAAAAGAAAGTTGAGACGATTAAGATCTTGGGTCTTCTACAACCTTTATCCATTCCAAGTCAATGTTGGGAGGATATTTCAATGGTTTTTATCACAGGTTTACCTAAGTCCGAAGGAAGGAGTGTCATCATGGTGGTAGTTGATAGACTTACCAAGTATGCATAATTTTGTGCATTATCTCATCCATTTAAATTGAATAGAGTTGCTACTGAATTTATGGAAACAATTCAAAAGCTACATGGAAACCGAAAGATTATTGTAAGTGACAGAGATCCCATTTTTACAGGAAATTTTTGCACGGAATTATTTTCTTGTTTGGGTACTCAACTAGCTCATAGCTCATATTATTATCCTCAATCTGATGGTCAAATAGAGATAGTGAATAAATGTTTGGAAAGATATCTTCGTATTTTTGTATCTAATAAGAAAGCACAATGGGTCAATTGGTTACCTCTCGCTAAATGGTGGTATAACACTTCCTTCCATACCACAACAAAAATGACCCCATTAATGGCACTTTATGTATATCATCCACCATCCATCACATCTTCTTTAAGGGAAAATTCTAGGGTTCAAGAAGTGGAGGATCACATCGAGCATCAACAAGAATTTCTCCAACTCTTAAAGGATAACCTAAATTTGGCGCAAAATTGGATGAAACAATAGGCAGATCAACATCATAGTGAGAGAATTTTTGATGTGGGAGACTGGGTATTTTTACAGCTACAACCATACAAACAAATGTCCCTCAAGTAAGCTAAGAAGGATAATAAATTATCTCCAAAGCACTATGGTCCTTACAAGGTTTTGCAAAATATTGGTACTAGGGCATACAAATTGGAGCTTCTAGCTTCTTCGCGAGTGCATCTAGTTTTTCATGTTTCATGCTTAACAAAAGTTATGGGGAAAAAACTTCCATTTCAAACAATATTGACAAAACTTGATAAGGAAGCAAAAACCATATTGGAACCTGAAGCAGTCATGGAAATAATAACTCGACAACTACGAAATCAATCAATTTCATAGTATCTCATCAAATGGAAGAACTTACCCACTGAAGATTCTACATGGGAGGATGATAATTTTATACAAAAGCACCTGGAGCTACTCAAGCATTGAGGAAAACACTTTTTTGAAGGAGAGGAGCATGTTAGGTCCCTATATTACTATTATAGTCCCTTATTTTTGTTATTTTAACCCCCTTATTGTTATTTTTGTACCCTTGTAACCCCCATATTGTTATTATTGTGCCATTAAATTATTATTGTTAGGTCGGCCAGGATGACGTTGTGGCCGCACTAGGATTACATTGTAGCCCCATGGACTCCTATATATAGAAAGGATGTTTTTTCATTTGTATCATCCAAGAATTGTTCATTAACATAATGTATTGGGGGCTTCCCCCTCAAAGTGGTTGATTTCTAAGGCATTGTCTCTCTTTTCTTCTATTTTTAGAGCTATTTTCACAACAGTATTTGTGTAATTGATCTGATTGATTCTAATCGTGTTCTCTTTAATCATACGAGCTATGTGCCACAATTACCAGTAGAATTGGCATTTTCCAGACAGGTAAATGTTCTCAATCACCTTGTTCATTGCGCTATTATTGATGAGGGGGCTTGTACATGTATTATGTCTCTAAATTGTTGGAAGTCACTTGGCTCGCCCCACCTCTCTCAATCATCAATGATGTTGAAGGCTTTCAATGGACGTACATATAAACCTTGTGGTATTATTAATAACCTGCATGTTGAACTGGGGGGAAAAAGAGTGAATGTTGATGTCGAGGTTGTTGATGGACCCCTTGACTATAATATTCTACTTGGACAGCCATGTGTATATGCTATGACTGCAATTGTTTCTACATATTTTAGAATGATAGCCTTCCCATATAAAGGTACAATCATAGTCATCAATTAGTTGTCCTTATTTGCCTCTGCTTCGCAGGTAACTGGAAGTGTTTTGTTCTTTCACATACGCCATCTAGCACTTTAGAACATTGGTATAGGACTCTTAAGGATTCCAATCTAATGGGAACCTTTGAATTACCACCGCCTGCGACATCGGCAGAAACTGCAAATATAGAGACCTGCTACATGATCTCTTCCACTCCATCACGCTTAAGGAAGAGTACGTGTGATTCTGAAATTGTTATGTTGGATGAGTTCTTGCCGCCAAACCCTATTGAGCTGGCATAGAAATCAATCTATCTAGCATCCGAAATCAGCGTCGCTGTTTGTTTAGTTTGATCGTTCCTTAGATTTTAGTACTTCATCTGATCCTTTTTCGTCAACTTTCTTGATAGATGAGAATATTTTGGAAACCATGATGTCAGAAGGAGAACCATCGGAAGATTATCATCATCGTTCCCATCTTCCTAATTATGAAGAAAATTATCTAAGTCAACTATATGACCCTGTTAGGGTCCTATAAATATAGGATTCATAATTTGGAATTGAATTTTGATAGTCTTGTAAATATATACATACTTTTCCTTCTGCAAGTTGTTTTCCCATATTTTGTAAAAAAAAGAAAAAAAAACAGAAAAGAAAAAAGAGGGTAAAGTCCTAAAATAAATATCAAAGGACTTAGAAAAAATAATATACCCCAAAGAAAAAATAAATAAAACATGAAAGTGTGCAAGTCTAAATGCCACTACTTTTTACTTTTACAGTTGATTATGGTAGAGTGTCAGTAAATGCCATAATCCATGATGAGTTAAACTGCTTAATCTTGACTTTTCATGTTTCAATTTACTTGTTTTAGATAGAGAATAAAGATTTGTCACACAGTTTAATCATGACAATTCAGTAGATAGGTATAGAGTAAAAAGGAACCCAACAGTTTAATCTGGGTCCTTGGATGAAATAAGGTAGAATTAAATAGTTTTTACTGCTTTCAAAAGAATAAAATGTTCAAGGTTGCTAGCTTAAATGCACCTGCACAAATGGAAGAAAAAATGTTAGATTAAAGATTGGGTAGGTAGAAGAAGGTGGGAAAATCATTGCAAATATCTTTCACCAGGCTACAATAACTAATTTCTCTCCCCTATAGTTATTCTGCATTCTATACTTTTAGTCAAGGAGGCTCAGAGTGTGTCTATGACTTCTGTTGGGACCGGACCCAACGCTCAATGATTGTTAAGTTAAAAATGTTTGAATTCCTACAATAATCCCTAATTTTCATCATTTACCCTTCATGCACTCATAATTATTCAAAATCATAAGTAAAGACTCCTTTTTACTTAATGAAGTATGAAATATCCCATTTGATTAACTCCCTCCATTTCATAAAGCATAAAAAATGTCAAAAAGCATTATATCCTAAGTAAAGGTGGTGAAATTATAAAATGATAAGCTTTTCTTTAATTTTTCACTTTACTTAGTCACCTAGTGTATTTTTCTGTTTTTCATTTTCCCTTGTCACATTAACATCTAACTTATTTATTAATTCCTTATATAAATGACCCTTTCCTATTAAGATAACTTCTTTTTTATTTTAATTATCCCCTAAACCTATTATTATAAGCTTTTTTACCAAAGTTAAATATCCACATGCTTTAATAAACACCCCCATTAAACCCTCTTTGGCATAAAACTATCTATATTGAAATATCCCACCCCTTATGGTTTTAGGTCTTTAAATAGTCTAAAACTATATAATAAAAATAAAATACAAAAAACTTTAAACATGTCTTATATATGTTTAAATAAAAAAATATTTCCCGAGCTTTTTCTAAAGTTTAATCTGAGCCAAACTTTAGAACCCCCATACCTTTGTAAATATCACCTTCCTGTGAATTCAAATCCGCTATATAGAACCCATGCTTCATATAGCCTAACCCCAGTTAACTCGCCCCACGCACCATTTACCATATATATAAACTCACTTTATATGTATAAATTGCCCGATAAAACCCCTTTTGGATTATACATATGTATAAGTCTATTAAAATCATTACCGCCATGCATATCAACATTTCCACATATAATTAAAACTTTGGTTGTAATCATATATTTCACGAAGGTTTTGTTATATATTAAATATGCCATCATATATATTCACCCTAGACCCCACCCATCCTTCCCCACAACTCTATGAAAGATCATGACCGTTCGCATCATCCAAGCACATCTAATGGTGCGTGTTCATTATCATGCTCCGAATGTGAATGACCAATGTTTATTAAAAGTTGCGCGATATTTTTTTTTTAAATAACACCCGATGCGACGTGTCAAATTCTGATTCAATCGCATTTAAAATGCAATAAACCACTTACCATCCAAGAGCAACGCGAAACACACTGGTGGTTTTCATAAATCCGCTCCCGCCTTTTGAATAGACCTATCATTAGTGCTAGATATAATGGTTTATATTAAAAGGGTAAACTTTGATAAAACATTTTTTATGCATTATTTTCATTCTTGCCCAATTAAAATCTCCCGCCCCGACTGTACAAAGAGATTCAAGTCCCTATTGACTAGTCTATAGCCCTGAAGCTCGCCCTTACCACTATAAAGTTTTCTGCTACAGAAAAGGATCCAACATAAAGCCAAAGCCACCAAGAACCCTGAAGACTATCAAAACATCTGTAAATCAGGTATTTCGCTAAATTTGACCAGCAAATTTCTCAAATTGAACCATTAAATCAGACCAATTAAGCTACAGAGAAAAGAATTTCCAGTCCTAAGTGCCCAATTATACCTAGCCTAAAATATCAATTCAAAACAAAGTTAAATCTGAAAGAGAGAGCCCTCTCTGAAATTTAGGAAGGCTAGATCCTAAATTTCCAAAGTAGGTTTGTGGTTACCCCTATTTTTCTTTAAATATAAATAAAAATCCCACAACCTAAGAAATTACTAGGGTGATAACAAATTTGACCCTCATTTTCTTCCTAGATATATTCCAAACCATATGTATTTATTAGGGGTAGAAAATAAAACTACCTTAATTGGTCAAGCTCATAAAATGAAAAATATTCAAAAGAAAATCTAGCCGAACTTCTCAATTAACTTTGGAAATTTTTTCCTCAAGGATCAAGGACATGCATTTAAGGAGGTTGAAGAAATCCATCATGTTTTATTTTATTAATTTTTGCTTTATGATTGTGATCCTAGAGGAACCATTAATGATAATTATAATGTTTTTATCTACATCAAAACCTTCTCACACCAAAATATTATTTTTTATGACATTTTCATTCATATTGATAATTTTCATCAAGATTGTGAAATAATAGAGTTGTTGAGTAGGGAGGATATAGCTAAACCAAAAAGTTTTATAGAAAATATTTATGAGGAATTAATTAACCATAAGGGTCTTGATACTAATACTAGAATTCAAGAGATCAAGTATCTTGAGATTATGAAATACAATTTCAATCACATTATTTCAAATCATATTTCCTCTTCTCAAAAAATAGAAGAATTCCAAGTTGAAAATTTTCCTAATTTTTGTTTTCTAGCTCGAGATACAATCATAGCCAAATAAAAATATATTAATGAAAAATATTCTAATAACGAGATGTTCCAAATGGATGAAATAAACACATAAGTTGAAGGTAAGTAACAATAGAAACTAGATAAAGCATATGTAATAGATAAACAAAGCTTATTCGCTACCAATATCATTATTATCGTTGGTCTAGATGACATCGACCAAAAACATATAGAGCAGTATAAAATTGATGAGCAAGTTGAAGATATGAAGATTTGTACAAATAAATATCAGAAAATGACTAGTACTCCTCAGTCAACATTGACCATTTTCTCTGAAAAAGAAAAAGAGTTTCTCGAGTATCATGAGAAAAGTACCGAATTTTATATTCCACGAACTTCTCATGACACATATATGACTTTGATTTCTATAAAAAATCATCTTGAATGTTTTCTATTTAAACATATCATGCCGTTGAAATTGTTCCTACAAGTGTTCCATCCTTGACTAAGTATTACTTTAATTATAAAAGTAAGACAATTGTGAGAAGAAATAAGAAAATAAAGTTCAAAATTTTTTAAACAATTTTAGAATTCGGTTGGAAAGAAACCAGAAATTTTGATGAAAAATTTGAAGAATCCTCTCATGTTGTACGATCATTTGTCAATTATAACCAACACCATGTTGGTTAACTTTCGACCGTCTACAAGAAGAGTCCGCAGAAGATAAAATTTGTCGAAAGTGAAATAGAGAATAGTAAAGCATTTAGTGAATAAAGTTCAAAAACTTGTGTTGGAGCACTTGTAGGTGGGTTCACCATTTGAAGAGAAAATTTATAGAAACAATTCCAAAATGAATTGAAATTCAAACACTCCACAGAGATCCAACAAATCCAAAAGGCACATGAACACCAAAATAGAATATTGAGGGAAGCATTTTACATGAAATTGAAACAATTACCATAGAAATGAAGGAAAATAATTAAACTCTTACGTATCAATCAATTTAAATTCATAAAGTGGAAAATAGTATGAAGGAATTTAACGTTTAATAAATAAAAGTTAGCCAAATATTGAGGAAATACCATGCTAATATTTATAAAGAAAAGGATAAAATTTATATATTTTATCTATCTAATTTAGATCTTGAAGAGAGAATTAAATCTTTAGTAGAAGAAGACAAGTATATTAAATAAAAAAATCACATGAATTCTTGAATGGGAAGAAAAAGCTCAGGCTGACAAAATTTTTGAAGTCTCTAAAATTGAGAAAACACTAATTTTTTCTTCCTTGAATCATCGACAATTTGAGGCCAAGTAAATCAAATATACATCAAAAGGACCACTGAAGATTGTCTGTCAGTATAATAAATGGGAACACATTTTATAAAATAATTTTATCTATGAGGATCCAAACCATTAAAAGAAGCAAAACTTCGGTCAATGGAACATCGTCCTAAAGAAAATTCCACATATCTGCAAAAATTCATAGACAACCTTAAAACCTGGAATCAATAAAACATTGAAAGAATTATGTAGTTTCCCTTCGAGAAAACCAAAATTATTTCTAAATTTAGAATTATATATATATATATATATATATATATATATATATATATATATATATATATATATATATATATATATATATATATATATATGAAAAATTTTATATCAATGTATGAAGTCAATATCAATCATTTTCATCCTATCCTCTTCTCAACAATTTCGGAGTTGTACTAAGATTGGGCTAATTATATCAAGAAAAATGCACCAGATTTTCTTAGCATGGATGAATATGTTGGAAATATGATGCAGAGTGTTGTCCTTGATGGCAACCCACTGAATGAAGATGAAGACATGAGATTGTTGACATGTGTTGTCCTTGATGGAAAACCACCTAATGAAGTTATTCTTGACCTGATGGACTTGGTAAATGATGTAAATCTAATATGAAATGATGTTTGTTAGCAATATGATGCTGAGTGTTATCCTTGAAAGGCAACCCACTTAATGAAGATAATGGCAACTTACTGGATGAAGTTGTGCTTGATAGAATATGTCTTTATGAACTAAATCTGATGTATCTACAGTAAGTACAGAAGGCAATGAAGAAAGGAATTCAGCATGTGCTAAATCTATGGTGAAAAGAGTATGTCTCAAGGCATACACGGATTTGTCTAGGAGAAGTCGCGTATGCACGCGGTAAAGTACGTGCCAAGTCGTGTATGGGTAAAAGCGCTCAAAAAGTGCAAAACCAGGGGTAACCACCATGGTATTGACCCATTGTATTGGGTAATGATTCGTCTAAATGACCCCGTCTAGGAATACCATCAGAAGTAATGTAGTTTTGGGCTCATGGTATTGTTTTGGCTCATGGTATTGAAAAAGGGCTCATGGTATTGAAAAAGAGTAAACCTATATAAAGAGAAGAAATTCATTGTGCAAATGATGAGTGTGGGTGCAAGATGTCTGAGCTTGAATGAATACTTCTCTCTGAAGTATATCTGAATGGAAAGGGTTACAAATGAATGATAGATTTGAATGTATGATGCACCAATGATGAAGAAGGGGATCTAGATCTGGAATGTATTTGTATCTGCTAGATCTGTTTATGGAAGATTAGATCTGTGATGAGGCGAACATCTGTTTGAGGTAAAGGGTAAAATCTGAAGTGATGTATCTGTTGTGAAGAATAGCAATGACATAAAAGTCTGAAGAACCATAAGCTAGTTCGCCGAAGAGGAAGCGCGTATATACGCGGCTTCGTTGAAGAGAAAGCGCATATGTGCAATGAAATTGGATCTGTAATATGTACAGAAGTATACGCTGGTTTATGTGAACGGAAGTGCGTATATACGTGACATCAGCGAAAGGAAAGTGCGTATACAAACTAGGGTTTGCTGAAGTCCGTGGTAAGAAATGTCTGATCTGTTCTGCTGGTTTACTGATATCTGTCAGTGAGTTATATGTATCTATTTCATGGTTGACTGTGCTTAAAAGTATGGAGTGGGTCCAGTCTGAAAATTTGATGAAACGTGGCCTGCAAGTGGTGTCCTAAAGGAGGCTTTGGATCCGGCGTGTGAAAATTGATGAAACGTGGTCCATAGAGGCGCCGAGGGTTGTAGCCTTCAGCCGTGGGGTTGTAGCTCCCTTCCGCAGGTCAAATGAGAGCTGGGGGTCGAGCCTCTCCCCTTCCAGAGAGGTCGGTAAACGAGTCGTGGGTTGGAGCGTCTCCCTTCATAGAGAGGCCGAAACGGTGCAGTGGGTGCCTTTGTGTCGGTAAGAGTCTGGACACCCAAGCATATGTTGTAAGATGTTTTCTCTATAATAAAATATTGAAGGCTGAGCAACTGCAGCGGTGGTTTTCTCCCGACTTGGGTTTCCACCTAAAATTCCTGGTGTACATGTGTGATGCTTATGTGTGATGGTTTATTCTATTCTTACTGCACATGTTTAATGTTTGTAGAACATTTAATGAATGAATGATGAAATGATATAAGTGAAGAATTAATGGCATAATTAGATCTCTGTGTATACGCGAGTTTTATGAAGGATATCCGCGTACATACGCTAGTTGGCTTCAGCAAAGTAGCCTATGGGTTTTAAAGCATGAAAAAGTAAAAATTTTTAGTTTGCCCTAAATACTGATTCACCCCCCCCCCCCTCTCAGTACTTTTCCCAACAATTGGTATCAGAGCAGGTCCTTCTGCAGAAGCTCGATCGCTTGAAGGAGATCCGTCGCAATGGGAAGAAAGCAAAAGAAGAAGGCTACTGAAATGGAGATAGCTCAGAAAACATGTGCAACAGAAAATGAAGAAGATAAATCAGGTATTGACAATTGTTCTTGTGATTCACTTTCTGGTGTATGCAATAGTGAAGATAGTGAAAGTAATGCTTTGGGTCTAGAGGAAGCTATCAAGATCAAATTTGAAGATCAACAAAGATCACTTAAAGAGAAAGACTCTATCTACAAAGAAATTATCTCTCAAATGAAATAAAATATAGAAATACTGAATGGACAGATAGACAAGTATCAAAGGTTTCATACTTATGCATCCAATCGAATTAAAGGACTAGAAGCAGAAATCAACGATCTAAATGCAGATCTAGAAGAATCACACAAGAAGAATGAAGGACTTGAAGCTGCAATCATCTCTCTACAAGAAAATCTAGAAGCATCAAGTAAGAAGAATGAGGAACCTCTACAACCATTTGAAAAGGAAGGCCTTGAAGCAGAAATCATCTCTCTCAAAGAAAATCTGGAAAAATCAAATAAGAAGAATGAAGAGCTGCAACAAACATGTGAAGAAAACGAAAATTTGTTGAAAGAAGAGATTCTAAATCTGAAGGATCAAGTAGAAGATGGAAGAAGGAAAGAAGAAAGCATGACAAAGCAATGTCAAGCCTTGGAGGTTGAGGTAAACATTCTCAAAGGTAAATTAGAAGAAAAGGTTAAACTTTTGAGGTTTCAAGATAGTACTAATATTTTGGACAATATTCTCAGTAATCAAAGGTCTCCTACTATCAAACTTGGTCTTGGTTTCCATGAAACTGTTAAAGGAGAATCTAGCTCACAAGGAAGTGCTAAAAATTCAGAGGATGTCAATGCAAAACCTGAAGTGTTGAAAGAGACAAAAGATCAACCAAAAATCATGAATTCTCAAAGGAATTCATTCAAGAACGTTGAATGTTTTAAATGTCATAATTATGGGCATGTTGCAGCAAACTGCAGAAGCACAACAATTCATCCACAAACAAACAGATTCTACTCAGAAAGGTACTCTGGTAGCTTCAAGGGATATTGTTTTTCATGTAACAAGTATGGACATAAAGTAGCCGATTGTAAAAGGAGGAAGATTAGAAATACTCATTATGATTCTTATGCTTATTTTTCTGGACATATGAGATGTTATTCTTGTAACAAGTATGGACATGTATAAAAGGAATGCAGGTTGAACAGATATGAGAAATTGGATAACTTCCAGCACACAAATAGAAAGATCAAACAAATATGGAAAAAGATGGAGGACCGATCAAAAACGTAGGGAATTCTGACCCTACTACAGTCATCTGCTTCTGAAGCTTAATTTTCTTATTGACTGCAGAAATGATGTGGGATACATTATGAGATTTAGTAATGTATCATCACAGGGGGAGCAATGTATGATGACTCTCATGGTTGATTTGATTCTTCTGGTTATATGTATTTTTGACAGAGCATCTGATATGAAGAAGACATGTACAGGAAGTACAAGTTCGGGGGGAGATGAAGGAGTGTGAAAAATTTCTATAATTCACTTTCCATACGCGGGTTCTATGAACAAAAGTCATGTATACGTGCGAGTTACAGCAGACACAGTCACATATGCATTGATGATAAAAGAATTTATATGATAGCTGAAGATCTGGAGCAGAGGTTCAGGGGGAGCATCAGTCTGATTGTTAATAACTGTATTATTGACTCTGTATCAACTTAGTTTCTCAGTTCTAAATAATGATGATATGATACATGGTTTCTTATGTTGAAGATTATGGATGAGTCCTGTTTGCTTTTTGATGAAGAGTATTCACTGCTAAGATGAAAGTCTTATATTTCAAAGAGAAGGACAGATCATACAGAGATTGTTGCTGATGACTTGCTGATGAAGGTGGTCAGGTTGCGCATGTTAAGGAGGAGCACTGGTTCAGGGGAGCATCAGGTTGAATGCTAATGATTGCATTGTTGGCACTATGACTGCGTATTATTTGGTTATTGTGATACTCATGCTCAAAATTATGATGACTTGGTATATGGTTTATTTTTTATCCCTGTTTACTGAAAAGTACCTTTTGTGCTCACACATGGATGAGTTGGAAGTCGTTTGATTCAGAAATAAATCATGCAGAGTTTGTTACTATGGTTGAGATCTTTTGCCTACATATGTTACTTCATGTTAAATCTTGAAGATCTTGATGATATTGGACCACATGGATGATCGCTTGACACATATTTGAAGATGTTGTTCTGGTATGATAATATCTCTTGGAAAGATTGTATTGATGCTGCAAAGAATCTGAAGGCTTGACCATTGGATGACACTTGAAGACACAACTACACTGTTCTATCTATCTGTAGTCCAGGGAAGCATTCAAATATCTCAGAAAGAAGCTGAACACTATCTTTTTCTCACAGAGGATCAGATCTCGTTAAAAAAAATAGAAGAGGGTATTGGATACGCGGGTTTCCTGAAACACAGTCGCGTATATACGCGATTTCATGCACATAAAACCGCGTATGTATGATTGCTGACAAATTTCTATTTGGGGTCAGCTCTCTTCAGCATAGTTGCAGTGCTGTTTGGTATCTCTGGTATCTCTGGTGGTGTTCCAGTTCTCATAATTCTATTTCTAATATTTTGATAAAGATGCCTTGATGATTTGTTGGTGAAAGTGTTCAGGATGCACAAACTAAGGGGGAGCCTTAGTCATATGAAAAGGATGCTTGGATGCACAGATTCAGGAGGAGAATTAGCGTTGATGAGTATAATTCATTGTTAGCATTATGTTGATTCTGAAAAATGTTCTCTTTCTTGAGGACTTTCTAGGTGTTGGTCTTAAATGGTAATTTTTGTAATTTGGTGAAAAGGTCTTGTTGAGACCCATGATGTAAAATTGCAATATTCAGTCATGTAAGGACTTGTCAAATCTATAAACCCACTTGGTTGGGTAGCTGAGTCAAATTTTGTGAACCCACTTGGTTGGGTAGCTGAGTCAAACTTGTAAACCCACTTGGTTGGGTAGTTGAGTCTCATATGTAAATCCACTTGGATGGATCTTTGATGTAAGTATGAGTCATTGGTGATAGTAAATTCATAGAGTCATGTAATCCATTGGAAAACATGTTTGAAGATTCAACATAAACTCAGGGGGAGCTTGGTCACTTCGGTATATATCAGATCTGCAGAACGCTTCTTCCACATGAGGAGAAAAGGGGGAGAGTATGTTGGTTTTTGATCCGCCCTTTGCCCTTGATGTCAAAGGGGGAGAGTGACATGGTTTTTGAATGAAGAAAAATAATGGTGTCAAAAATGGAGAGAGTGACATGGTGTCATTGTATTCTTAATGTACCTATCTATTGTGGTAACCAAACACCATCGTGGTTGCCATCAAGTCCAAAGGGGGAGATTGTTGGCAATATGATGTAGAGTGTTGTCCTTGATGGCAACCCACTAAATGAAGATGAAGACATTAGACAGTTGACATGTGTTTTCCTTGATGGAAAACCACCTGATGAAGTTTGTCTTGATCTGATGGACTTGGTAAATGATGTAAATCTGATATGAAATGATGTTTGTTAGCAATACGATGCTGAGTGTTGTCCTTGAATGGAAACCCACTTGATGAAGATGATGACAACTTACTTGATGAAGTTGTGCTTGATAGAATATGTTTTGATGAACTAAATATGATGTATCTACAGTAAGTACAGAAGGCAATGAAGAAAGGAATTCAGCATGTGCTAAATCTATGGTGAAAATAGTATGTCTCAATGCATACGCGGATTTGTCTAGGAGAAGTTGCGTATGCACACGGTAAAGTACGTGCCAAGTCGCGTATGGGCAAAAGCGCTCAAAAAGTGCAAAACCAGGGGTAACCACCATGGTATTGACCCATTGTATTGGGTAATGATTCGTCTAAATGACCTCGTCCAGGAATACCATCGAAAGTAATGTAGTTTTGGGCTCATGGTATTGTTTTGGCTCATGGTATTGAGAAAGGGGCTCATGGTATTGAAAAAGGGTAAACCTATATAAAGAGAAGAAATTCATTGTGAAAATCATGAGTTTGGGTGCAAGATGTCTGAGCCTGAATGAATACTTCTCTCTGAAGTATATCTGAATGGAAAGGGTTACAGTTGAATGATAGATCTGAATGTATGATGCACCAATGATGAAGAAGGGGATCTAGATCTGAAATGTACTTGTATTTGCTAGATATGTTTATGGAATGAATAGATCTGAGATGAGGTGAACATCTGTCTGAAGTAAAGGGTAAAAATTTGTGTGATGTATCTGTTCTGAAGAATTGCAATGACCTAAATGTCTAAAGAACCATATGCTTGTTTGCCGCAGAGGAAGTGCGTATATACGCGGCTTCGCTGAAGAGAAAGCGCGTATGCACAATGAAATTAGATCTATAATATGTACAAAAGTATACGCTGGTTTATGTGAACAAAAGCGCGTATATACGCGACATCAGTGAAAGGAAAGCGCGTATGCAAACTAGGGTTTGCTGAAGTCTATGGTAAGAAATGTCTGATCTGTTCTGCTGGTTTACTGATATCTGACAGTGAGTTATATGTATCAGTTTCATGTTTGACTGTGCTTAAAAGTATGGAGTGGGTCCAGTCTAAAAATTTGATGAAACGTGGCATGCAAGTGGTGTCCTAAAGGATACTTTGGATCCAGTGTGAAAATTGATGAAACATGGTCCATAGAGGTGCTGAGGGTTGTAGCCTTCAGTCAGGGGGTTGTAGCTCCCTTCCAGGTGAGGCTGGTAAATGATAGCAGGGGGTCGTAGCTCCGTTCTAGGAGAGGCTGGTAAACGAGTCAAGGGGTTGGAGCTCCCTTCCAGGAGAGGCTGGTAAACGAGTGAAGGTGGGTGCCTGCGTGCTGGTAGGAGTCTGCACCAGCACATATGTTGTAAGATGTTTTCTCTATAATAAAATATTGAAGGCTGAGCAACTACAGCGGTGGTTTTCTCCCGACTTGGGTTTCCACCTAAAAATCCTGGTGTTCATGTGTGATGCTTATGTGTGATGTTTTATTCTGTTCTTACTGCACATGTTTAATTTTTGTAAAACATTTAATGAGTGAATGATGGAATGATATAAGTGAAGAATTAATGGCATAATTAGATCTATGTGTATACGCGAATTTTATGAAGGATATCCGGGTACATGCGCTAGTTGGCTTCATCAAAGTAGCGTATGGGTTTTAGAGCATGAAAAAGTAAAAAGTTTTAGTTTGCCCTAAATACTCATTCAGCCCCCCCCCCCCCCCTCTCAGTATTTTTCCCAATAGAATAATACTTCGATGATGAGGAGGAAGCTTAAGAAACCTCCAAACTTTCCCTAGAGAAAATCCTTTAAACAAGCACTAAAATTTTAGAGGAAAAAATATTTTTTCTGTAGAAAATGTTTGCAGATTTTGAGGTTTCAGACAATTGAAAAAACTTTCCTTATTTTCATTTTTATTTGTATGAACTATTATGTTGGAATAAGGGTTTATATCTTGAAGAAGCCCAATAATATTACTTTCCAAACAATTTTTTTAAGTCAAGGTTTTTTGAAGATGAAAATTGAGAGTTGAATGTGTGTTGCTCTATCACACTCATTTCATTTGATCACTCTAATTCCTCAATGGATGCATATGTTTCTAAACTATTAACGTTACTCATGTTTATCTTTGGTTTAATATTAACATATTGTTGTCAACACTTCTTGGGATATGATACACCTTATTTTCTTTCTTAACATTTTTCATGTCGATGTCTCATTAAATAAAGGGATATTTTGTTCAACATTTCTTACGATATTTTGTTCAACGTTTCTAAGGATATCTTACAAATTATTTTATATATGAAATAAAATTATTATATGTTGGGTGATTGCATATATATTTGATTTAAATCCTGCAATTTAAATGAAAATACACTTAGCTTTTATCCTTTTAAGAAAAAATTATCTCCAAGAAATTTATTTCTAGCACAACATGAAAATATATTTTCAAAAAAATATTGTAGTTAAAGAAAATAAATATGTTACACTGATAAAGATTTTAATTGTTCATCCTCTTTATTCCTAAGTGTGACATATGCACTATTTTCATTTTAGAAACATGTTAAAAAAAATGTGGTGAAATCCATAACACTACCAATGATTTCAATCTTGATATAGTTGTAAATGTCAAGCCATGCCTCTCTTTATCTCCAGTATCTACAGTAGCTCATTGCAAACCATCCCCTGAAATTTTTGTATACTGAAGTCCCACGCCATTTTTTAAGGAATTTGTTTAAGATTCTCTATAACAGCAGGTGATATGGGCACACTATTTGAAAAATTTATATCGAATGGAACAATTGTGTAATTCTCAAAAATAGTTATAGTGAAGATTGGAAGTTTAGGAAGATTTGATCTAGGCATATAAAATATATATTTGATATATCCAAGTGCAGCACTAAAAACCCCAACTTCAACCCACATATTACATGTCAACATCACATGCTCTCCACAACATAACAACACTTCAGTCTCCAACACATCATTATTGTTGTCAACTATTTTTGTTCTTATGGTGCACTTTACAACATACCTCGCAATTGGACAATTTAATTATTTTACCATCTTCCAGTTCTGTAGGTTGACTAAATTATTCATTGAAAATAAGTGAACTAAAGAATCAAATAAACATTTTTTCCTCTAGACATAGGAAAGTGTCAACATGTGACATGTGTAGATCCCAAACATGCAGTAAAGGGTCTGGATATCTGATGTTACTTAAACAGTTGCAAAAAGAATATTTTCTAGGATCATCACCTTGTTCCCTAGATATTTTATCCAAAGTCACAAAAATATTGAAGCTTTAGCACAACACTTTCCCTGTTCTTATGCCTGCATACAAAGTTTTATCTTTAATTGGAGGAAATTTCCCAAGGTCGTCCACAAGAATCATCGACCTGCCACCAAAATGAGAATCTTTATTTTCAAGAAATTCTTCTCCCAAACATGAATATATATATATAAATAACCTTGGACCTATAATGCTCATTTCATCAATCAAAACATAATGAACATGCATCATTTATTTTTGAAATCTTTCTAGGGATTTCCCATTCAATTGTTTCATATGCTTTTTAGGAATTTAACAAGTTGTGTGTATTGTTTTTCCATTTATATTAAAAGTAGAAATGCTAGCATGAATCAATAGTAAGAATGGAATTCTACCACCCGTTGTGGAAGAATATAGAGCATGAAGAATACAATGAATCAAAGAATACTTTTGAGTTCCAGTTATTCCTTGAAAAATCATTTTAAAAGGGTCATTGCTTCCAACGTCAACAAAGTGGTGTGAACAAATTTCAAAATAAACTCATTGTTTTTGGGATAAACTGAAAGGTGGAACTATTGTCTCCCTAACTCAGTTTCCATTAACAAGACCCATAGACTAGGAATATTTTATAAAAATGAATATCATATTCTAAAATTTCATCTCGCACCACCGTTGTGTGCCAATTATAATGAATATTATAATCCATTCTACCAAGATTGTCAAGATCAAAATGCTAAAACAAGGCATTACAAGGGAGATTGTAAGTTCATGATTTTTAAGCGAAAAAAGGGTTCCATGATTACTAAAATGAAGGGATGATATAATCAAATGGAGTAATGATGCAGTAATATCTTCTATAAAAATTCATATTTCACGTCTTTCCATAACAAATATTTATGAAAGTAAGTTGGTTTCTTTAATTTATTTAATTTGCTAATATTTTCCTGGCTAGAAGAATATATATTATTAGGGAAGATAAGATGAGTGGCATATACTTTCTATGAAAATGGGATAGAGTTATCCAATTTAGGGGTTGGTTAGAAAAGAGATTGATTTTGTTTTGTTTTACAAGAGATGTATGAATTTTGTGTATAATAACTAGCACAACCATATTTATTTAAATAAGTGTGGTTGTTATACTCCGATAGGAGTATATAAATAACATGCACAACCACATTAGTAAATGTGGCTGACAAATGTTGATGCATGTTAATGGTGTTGATTTAATATCTATATTGATAAATATATAATAATAAAAATATACTTATAAAATAATTATTATATTAATCAATATCATTTAATAATAGTAATAATAATAATAATTAACCGAAGAGATTAATATTATTATTAATAAATCTTTGTAATGATATTTACTTATAAGAATAATATTAATGAAACCAATGGATTAATATTATAAACACAATGGATCGATGAACTCAAAAAATTATTAATATTATAAACCCAACATATTAATAAACCAAAGGGATCGTAAACCAAAGGGATTTATATTAAATACATATAATTAATATTATAAATGCTGCAAATAATATTAAACCCTACGAATATGAGCCCTTAGATTAATAAAGAAAATGGATTGATATTATAAACCTAAAGAAATAATAAACACAAAGAATCAATAATAAAAAACCAAAGTGATTACTCCCGGATGCGGGTGACACACTTTACACAGGCGGACAAAAAATCCCATCTTACGCGAATTGCGGAGATCTCCAAAGAAATTTGCTACCTTCTGTGGATCCAATCACATTTATCACCTTGCACAATCCTCGCAAAACCACTGATCATGAAAACTAGATAGGCCTAATGTCTTCTCAACAGGTCCATCACCTCACCCTGACCTCCATTAATGACCATGCAGCATAATCAATACTGCAGCATTTCTTATCTATCTGTGTCTGCCCACTAGTTGAAGCCTCACACACAGATCAATCATAGCCTCTCTGACATGCCTCTTCTACCTTCCTATATATCCTAACATTCTCGGCCCCTTCCCCCCATCACCTACTCTTCGCTACATTTCTCTCTCCTAATTTGGATGCTTGTTGATAACAAACAGTTGTGAAGTCCAAGTCCTGGTGCGAAGCTGCACAACACCCATTTTCCTGGTGTATTGCACATTGCACACCTGCCCCTTAGCCTCTGTAGTTTCTCCTACCCCTGTGCTTTCCCTACCATCCCTCCCAAGTGCGCAATGGTACCCAGGCTACAGCAACGTACAATTCGCGAAGTTCAACGAGGAGCTCTTCGAGGCCGCTACCATTGCAGCGAAGACAATAATATCGAATGGCTCAACTGCTCCTCGTCACACTCCCCGAATAGCCACCCTTATGTTCTTGAGAAGTGAATAGTCTGCGCCAGAAGCCTAGCGCAAAGAGTAAGATGTGGTACGCGGGGGTCCTCCTCCTTCTCCAGGGCTCCTTCACCGTAGCACATTCCTGCCCCACTGAATAGCGCTACACAGGCACAAGAAGACACAGATATTTGAATAATGGATTGTGATGACATCTGGATGAGGGTTCCGACTGTAGTAAATCTGGTCTCCCCCATCCTCTACGCTCTATCAAATCTCCCCATTTTCACTGTTGCTAAACTAGAAGCTGCAAGGGAAGTGGCCACGACGCAGGCCCCTGCCTCTGCAATTCTCTAAGAAGCTTCCAACCGTAGTGATGATGAGGACGCATAATTTTTTTGTTGTTGTTCAGGCCTATTTTGTTTTTTGTCTTTTGTGCCCATAGGGCTACACTATCATGACCTCCTCTCATGCTCCTAAATGTATCAGTGCCTTTGCAGACATAATATTTTTTTCTTACAAGTTTTGTCTGGGCTAGTGCCCTCCCCTGCGGTAGCCCAGAAGAAATGTAACGAAGGCAGGGTTTGGTTAAGAGAAACTTACCAACCCTACCTGTAAACTATGTACTTATATGTTTTTGAATTAATAGAATTAGCACAACTTACCAAAAAAAAAAAAAAAACCAAAGTTACTATAAACCCAAGGTATTAATATTAAACCCAAGTGATTAATATTATAAACCCAAAGTATATAAACCCTAACATATATGATGTGAAATCATGCTCTTCAATGGTTGAGCATGGTGGATTTCCATAAGAAGAAAACATTTCTCACAATGTGGCATTCAACCATGGTTCATTCTCATATTCAGAAAATATTTTTTGCAATGTGACATTGCACAATTTTTTCATTACAGCTACAACAACCTCATATTTATTATTATATGTAAAAAATAAATAATATAAATACCCTATATATAAAAGAAATATCTATTTTCACTTCTTTTTGTAAATAATTATATATATTTTTTAATTCTAAAAAAATTACAACATAAAAGGTAAAACAAAAAATAAAATAAAATATGAAAGTAAGAGGTTGGAGGTCAAACCTATGTATTTCATAAAAAAAATACTTGGGTTACCAACCTTATGACTCCTGACTATGGGATGGATAGGCTCCATACTCAACAAAATGAAAACACATTCTTCACACCTCACCTCCCAACCACAAATGTCTATCTTACCTCGACTACTTTGTGCATCAAGGTCGCAGTCAGTGCTGAAAGAAACTTGCATTTAACACCATGCCGACTTCCGACCCGCTTCCACTACAACTATGAATAAAATATTTTATTTATCGGTTTACATGCCAACCACAATTTTCTTTTAGATTTCTTCATATTTTTTTATAAATTAAACCCCAAATGATAATATTTTATGTTTTAGTAAAACATTGCCCAAATTCCCATCATGCAACCTCACCTATATTTTCACATGGAAGTGGTTGAAATGTCTCATCATTTTAATAAATTATTAACACCTTTCATGTCAATTTATGGTTTCAAGTCTGGAGGTTTTAAACACAATTTAGCAAGTTTTATGCTTTATGCTTTCTATTTTTCAATTTTTTCTCCACACCATGTTTATGTTGGAATTTAATTCCAACTTCCTGCATTAATCAATAGACAACAGAATTAATTGTGACGGGATCTCGGGTCAGAAGAGTGAAGGCAGATGTGAAGTTCAAGAGCAACGGCATAAGTATGAAGGCGGTGGAAGCACATAACATATCCGTTGCAACCACTCACATTGAAGTCCCACCAGCTGCAATTAACACAGAGGCAACATTCACTACACAGCGAGAAAGAAATTCTGGAGGGTGAGGGAACTCACGGGAAGAATTTTGAAGCAGCCCCCCCAGAAAGCATAGAGAAATAAGGTATTTAAGCTTAGCACATAAATTTATATTGTAATTTTGTTTGAAGTTGGCGCATGATCTTTTAAATTTTACAGTGGGTTAATTTTATTTTAATGCGGTACATTGTTTTTAACTTTGGTTAAATGTGTTTTGATATATATTACAAATATGGAATATTTATAATATATAAAATTGAAAAGTCATATATAAATGTCATGAGAGCATTGCATTGTAGAGTGACAGTGACTTTGTATTGTATTTTGAAAGCCTGAAGGCAGAAACAGAGACTAAGAGAAATTTTATTTTGCTGTAAGTGAAACAGTGAGTTGTGTGTGTAGCAGCCAACAGATTTTATTCTTTAAATCTAGAACATCAGAGTTCTGAAGAATCATATTTTGTAACAGGAAGTTTGTTTTAATGAAATAGAATTTACGTTTTATCTCTATGTCTGCAATTTTAATTTTAATTGTTGTCTCTGTGTTGTGGAAAAGGAATGGTTGTATTCCTCTGTCTGTGTGTTAAGGAATTGCTCAGAAAATTCCAAAATGGTATCAAAGCTAGCCCAAGATCTTTGAAGGTGTCAAAGAAGCTAAAGGAAGGATTTTGTTGAAGCAGTTCTCCAGCAGAGTGAAGGCTCAGCAAAATTCCAAGGTATTTCTCAAAACAGAGTTTATTGTTTGATGTTAATATTACATTCCACAGAGCTGTAAAAGAGAAGTCTCAAGAGTTTTAGAGACAGATTCTATTCCTCAATAGAGAGACAGTTTATTTCAAAACACAGTCATAATGGCAACAGCAGGCACCAATCTGACAAATCCCCAACTTCCATAATTTAATGGGAATAATCATGAATATTGGGGTATCACTATGAGAGCTCTATTTTCTTCATAGGACATATGGGAGCTAGTTGAGAATGGCTACCCAGAACCATCAGATGCAACAACATTAGCTGCTTTGACAATAGCAGAGAGATATTTTCTAAAAGATAATAGGAAGAAGGATTCCAAAGCCCTCTTCTATCTTTTTCAATCAGTACATGAGAGTATTTTCCCAAGGATTGTAGCATAAAAAAACTCTAAAGTGGCATGGGATATTCTCAAAAAAACCTATCAAGGCATGGAAAAGGTGAATACAACAAAGTTCCAAATGCTGAGGAGAGATTTTGAAACTCTCTGCATGAAAGAGTCTGAAAATATTGACTCATTCTTCAGACAAGCTATTGGGTTGGTTACCCAGATAAGGTCTCATGGAGAGACACTTGAAGACAGAAGAATTGTGGAGAAAATCTTGAGAAATCTACCCTCAAGATCTGATGCCATAGTAGTGGAAATAGAAGAGACAAAGGATCTATGACAATTTACAGTGGATGAGCTGAATGCATCCCTGATATCTCATGAACACAGACTAAACAGAGGATCAGATTCCTCATTGGAACAAGATTTCAAGACTTAGATGTCCTTTGGCCAAAGCAGAGGTCAAGGAAGAGAAAACAACAGAGGGAGAGGCAGAAGCCAAAACAGAGGAAGAAATAGCCCTGCAACTTCCAGTGGAAGGAGCAGCAATCAAAACCAAAATGAAGGCTCAAGCCAATAGCAAGCTAATGGACACAGGTATGATAAATCTGAATTCCAGTGTCATTATTGCAAGAAATATTTGCACTATGCCAATGAATTTAGTAAAAATAAAAATGACATGAATAATAGGTAGAATACTAATTTTGCAAAAGAAGATAAGAACCCAAAGAATGTGTTGTTAACATGTAACATAGCACAAGATAAACAGGATGATGCATGGTTCTTAGACTCAGGTTGTAGTAACCACATGACTGGAAACATAGCAATGTTTACCAATCTTGATGAAAATGTTAAATCTGAAGTAACAACAGGAACTGATAGTAAGATATCTATCAAGGGAAAAGGAAGAGTTAGTATCCTGGCAGTAAATGGAGAACATAAGTTTGTGTTGGATGTATATTATGTACCTGGCTTAAAATGCAATCTGTTAAGCATTGGACAGCTCATTGACAAGGGCCGCAATGTATTTTTTAAAGATGATGTGTGAACAATCATGGACATACTTCCAAGCAAGAAGGTCATTGCAAAAGTGCAGATGACAAGCAATAGGATGTTTCCTCTCAAGCTCAGAGCAGACTTGAAGGAAGGAAGAAATGTAGCAGCTATAACACAAGAGGTCTTTCAAGAGGAAGTGAAATATGAAGGTTGGTTATGGCACTTGAGATTTGGACATCTCAATTTCGGAGGTCTGAACTTGTTTCATAGAAAGGGAATGGTAAAAGGATTATCATTGATTGAGAAACTGGACAGCCTATGTGAAGGCTGCATCTTGGGAAAACAAAATAGAGATAGTTTTCCAACATGAAAGAGTATAAGGGCAAAGGCACCCTTAGAGATTGTCCACTCAGATTTGTGTGGACCAATGCAAACGCCATCTTTAGCTGTCAACAAATATGTTTTGACATTCATAGATGAATACACTAGAAAGACATGGGTGTATTTCTTGAATCAAAAGAGGGAAGTGTTTGAGAAGTTTAGCCACTTCAAAACTCTTGTTGAGAAGCAGAGTGGGCACTACATCAAAGTGCTGAGAACTGACCAAGGTGGAGAATACATCTCCAAAGAGTTCCTACATTTCTGTAGGGATAATGGAATATAGAAACAGTTTACCACAAGGTACACACCTCAGCAAAACGGTGTTGCAGAAAGGAAGAATAGGACCGTCATGGACATGGTCATAAGTAAGTCGAAGGAAAAACATTTGCCAAATGAGTATTGGGTGGAAGCTGTCAATTGTGCAGTATACATCTTGAATAGATGCCCAACCAAAGCTATCATGAACAGAATTTCAGAAGAAGCATGGAGTGGCAGAAAATAGGTCGTAACCCACATGAAAGTATTTGGTTGTGTGGCATATGCACATGTTATGGATCATCTTAGGAAGAAGCTTGATAGTAAGGGGGAGAAATGTATCTTTTTTGGATACAGTGATAAGTCCAAAGCATACAAACTCTATAATCTATCCACCAAGAAAGCAGTAATAAGCAGAGATGTGCAGTTTATAGAAGAAGAAGCTTGGGATGGAAGTTTAGAGAAAATAGTGAACGTGAAGACTAGTATGTCTCATGAAGAAGAAGAGAACAGGATAGCAGCAAATAATCCCTCCATGGTGGCTCCTCCTCCACCACCACAAGCAAAAAACCACACCACAGGCTAGAAATAGAACAGCCTTGAGAAATAAAGGAAGTTCTTATTCAAGCACACCACTGGGAACTGAAACTCCATCGAGTTTAAGTGGAACTCCAAGTACACCAAGAAGACTGAGATTCAGAAATATGAGTGAGATTTATGAACAAGGAGAGGTAAATGATAATTTTGGTCTGAATTATTTATTTTCTTTGTATTGTCATGTTGATGACCCAATTCATTTTGAGCATGCCGTAAAAGAAGAAAAATGGATTGAAGCAATGGATGAAGAAATTGGTGCAATAGAGAAAGGTAATACATGGGATTTAGTGGATCTCCCAAAAGACAAAGAAGTCATTGGAGTAAAATGGGTATACAGGACCGAAAGAAATTCTAAAGGAAAGATTGAAAGGAACAAGGCCAGACTTGTTGTCAAAGGCTACAAGCAGCAACAAGGAAGAGAATATGATGAAACCTTTGCATCGGTTTCAAGGATGGAAACAGTGAGAACAATGATGTCCATAGCAGCACAACATAAATGGAAGGTTTACCAAATGGATGTGACATCTTCATTCCTGAATGGAGTGTTGAAAGAAGAGATATATGTTGAACAACCTCCAGGCTATGAAACTGAAGGCCAAGAGCACGAAGTATGCAAGTTGAAGAAGGCTCTTTACGTGCTGAAGCAAGCACCAAGAGCATGGTACAACAGGATAGATGCTTACCTGATTGAGAATGGATTTGAGAAATTTGATGGAGAACCCACACTTCCAGCTTATACCTCATTTCCAACTTTATAATCAAAGTTATAATTTCTCGTGTTATATATTAATATTCTACGCCTTTTAATCAATTGACTTTATAATGACCCTTTGCAATTAAATAAATCTCCGTGCCTTATATGAATATCCTGACACCTTATAACTAACCGACGTTACAATAGACGTTCAGCCCGGCCCCACACATATGTCAATGGCCCAATCAAATGTGCACGCTGTACCTTGTTTAATCTCTGTGCGTCTTCGTCGAACGAACACCGTCTGATGGCCCTTGCCCAGATCGACGGCTCATACGCATATCGCTCAGCATCCAACGTCGAAGTTTAACGCGCGATGGCGCACTTGAACGGTGGTTTTCCGGAGGTCCACCTTGCCACACATCAAATTCTCTATGGAATCTCTCCTCGACCCAGAAATACCGCCTTCGCACCAAAAGCGGTTGGATATGGGCAATCCGCTTTCACAAATCCGCTAGTGGTTTTGAATAGTGGCTAACCAGGGTTCACGTCGTGGTTTGCGTTCACCTTTGTATACTACAGTTACTAACTCAGGTTCGCCTCCAGTTGGGAGTTCCAATTAACGACAAACGATTGTAACTTGCGTTGTTAAGAGGGATTCTATTACCATTAACCAGAGTTAAATGACCACGGTTTCACGGCTTCTCTACTCGAGAAAATTGAGGGAAACAATAGACAGGGACATGCAGAGTCTACACAACGATTTATTCCAGTAGATACATATGCACAGAGTTCATCACTTCACAATTAAACAACCTCTTCAAAATTAAGGATTCAACACGATTCTAGAGTAAATGCGCACAGAAACTATTTAATTGGAAGAAATTGTAACACACAGAGTTTATTGCAGAAATATCCTCTCCTCTTCTTGTCTCCCTTCATACATCCGAGGGTTACAATTATATATATAAACCTATGACTCTTTTGTTCCTCTGAGAAGACCATTTCAGGAAATCAACAGTCTAATTAAACCAATTCAACTAACTGGAATATGACAGCTAGACTAACTAAGATATTCAACTTCTACAACTCTAACTGATCTAATAATACAATCAGCTAAGGTATTGACACCTAGCTGTGACAATTCTACTATTTTCAAACCCTCCTAGCCACAACATGTGGAAAAAACTCCTACATTGCTGGCTAGTGTCTAGTGCCCCTACATCAGACTCACGAGGGCAATTTTCTTCATGGGCTCTTGTCCATGAGCTCTTCCACTGATCTACCAATCTTCTGCAGCATTTCTTCAGTCATCCAAGTGGCATCTTCTTCTGGCTTATCCTTCCATCTAATCAAGTACTGAAAGTACTCTTGTCCTTTGGTCCTTCTGAATGGTTTTTTATCCAATATTTTATCTGGTTGCAATGGTTGTGCCGGTGGTAGCTGATCTCTCCAATCGATTTGTTCCTTGTCTGCTGCTCTTTCTTCTGCACCATCATCTTCATACTAGTACAAATCTGCAACATTAAAATAGGATATATTCCAACATCAGGAGGTAATTCAATCTCATAAGCATTTGCAGAAAAATTCCTAAGTATCTTGCATGGCCCAATATTTTTGAACTTCAATTTGTTGTATTGCTTCTTTGGGAATCTCTCCTATCTCAAGTGTGCCAAAACCTAATCTCCTACTTCAAAATGAACTTCCTTTCTGCTCAAGTCTTCTCTGCTTTTGTATTTGATGATGTTGCCTTGTAGTTGTTGTTTCACTTGTTCATGTATGGCCTGGATCTCTGAAGCAAATTCCTCACCATCTTCACTCCTTAGCTCTGCTCTTCCCAAATTCCTTAACTCTGATATTCCTCCGGGGTGCATTCCATAAACAACATGAAATGGACTCTTCCCTATGCTCCTATTCGGTGATTTATTGTATGCATATTCGGCCTGGGGAAAAATATGATTCCACTGCTTGGGATGCTCTCCTGCAAGACATCTCAATAGATTCCCCAGACTCCTATTCACTACCTTAGTTTGTCCATCAGTCTGAGGATGATAAGCTGAGATGAAACTCAGTGTGGTGCCAAGTTTCTTCCATAGTTTCCTCCAAAAATGACCCACAAATCTGGTATCTCTATCCGAAACAATACTCTTGGGTAACCCATGCAATCTAACAACTTACTTGAAGAACAAGTTAGCAACATGGGTGGCATCACTAGTTTTATATCATGGAATAAAATGTGCCATTTTGGAGAATCTGTCCACCACAACAAAGACTGCATCATTCCCTATCTGAGTCTTGGGCAATCCTAGAACAAAATCCATACTCACCATGTCCCAAGGCCTGTCTGGAATAGGCAAGGGAGTGTACAATCCTGCATTTTGGCTCCTTCCTTTGGCATATTGAAAAATCTTGCAATTCTTCACAAACTTGTCCCCTTCTGCTCTCATCTTGGGCAAGAAATAAAAGTGACTCATTTTCTCATAAGTCTTATCAGCACCAAAATGTCCAGCAAGTCCACCACTATGCTTCTCTTTGATCAAATTTTCCCTCATGGAACAATTTGGTACACACAGTTGGCTTCTTTTGAATAGTAAGTCCTCCTGCAAGAAATAATCCAGCCACTGGCTTCTATATGTTAAGATAGGGTTAATACATGCCTCAAATGCTTCTTTAAAATCTGGATCTGTTTTATACAATTCTTTCAGAAAATCAAACCCTACAACTTCAAAATTAATTTCTTGAACAAGCATGTGCCTCCTACTCAAAGCATCAACTACTTTATTGGCTTGGCCACTTATATGTTTCAAAAAAAAATTAAAGCTTTGGAGATACTCAACCCATTTAGGATGCTTATGTTTCAATTTGGGCTGCTATACAATATACTGCAAAGCATGATTGTTGGAATATAATACAAATTCCCTGGACATCAAATAATGTCTCCACTTCTTCGGTGCCTGGACAATTGCATAGAATTCCTTCTCATAAGAAGAACACTTTCTTCTGGTGTCATTTAGCTTCTCACTGAAATATGCCACATGCCTATCATCCTGACTCAACACAGCTCCGATGGCCTCTCCACTGGCATCACATTTTACTTGAAATGGTTTTGTAAAATCAAGCAGAATCAAAACAGGCTTCTCTGTTATCTTTTGCTTCAGAATTTTAAAATTTCTTTTCGCTTTAGCAGTCCACTTAAATGGATATTTTATCTTCTTTATTGTCTTAATTATGGGTGCATTAATCTTACTGAAGTTCCTTATAAAATTCCTGTAAAAACTAGCAAGTCCATGGAAACTTCTTACCTCAAAGACATTCCTGGGTGAAGGCCACTCCACAATTGCTTTAACCTTTTCTGGGTCCATCTTCAATCCTTCTGTAGAAACAACAAAACCCAAATACACCAACTCTTCCTTCATGAATGAGAGTTTTTTTAGATTTATCAACAGTTTCTCTTGGTGCAGCTTCTTCAAGACATGATTAAGTTGCCTTAAATGTTCTTCTCTCGTTCTTCTGAAAACTAATATATCATCCAGATATACTATCACAAATTTACCAATGAATTCTTTCAATACTTCATTCATAAGTATCATAAAAGTGCTAGGTGCATTTGACAACCCAAAAGGCATTACCATCCATTCATACAGTCCTTCATTTGTTTTAAAGGAATTTTTCCACTCGTCACCCTCTCTTATTCTAATCTAATGGTATCCACTCTTCAAATCTATCTTTGAGAAATATTTAGCACCACTCAAACAATCCATTAAGTCCTCAACTCTGGTCCAAGGGAATCTGTACCTCATTGTGATCTTATTGATTGCTCTAGAGTCAGTACACATCCTCCAACCTTAATATTTCTTTGGGCTCAATACTGCTGGTACTGCACACGGACTCAGACTTTCTCTAATCAGCCCCTTGTCCACCAATTCATGTACTTGTCTCTTGATTTCCTCATTTTCCTTCGGATTCATTCTATAGGTTGCCTTATTTGGAAGATTTGAACCAGGGATAAAATATATTTGATGGCTGATCTTCCTCACAGGTGGCAGCTCATCAGGTAATTCATCCACAACAATGTCACAGTAATCATCTAGCATCTCTTGAATCTCTACTCGTAAATAAAAAATCTTTGTAGAAGTAAGAACTACTTTAGGCTTGCAAACTAAAGCAAAGCTTACCTCTTCTTCTTCTATCTGCTATAGATATTCCTTCTCGCTCAACGACAAGGTCTTTGGATCAATCACTCTACTGGATGGCTCTCCTTCCTCCATGGACATCAATGTATGATGTACCCCATCCTTGAATAACTTGTAAGTGTTCTTCTTGCCATCATGCACTACTGCTCTGTCAAACTGCCAAGGTCTACCCAGTAGTATATGACACACATCCATGGGCATTACATCACACAGGACCTTATCTTTGTATTTTCCCATTTGTAGCTCTATCTCCCACTGTTCTTTCACAACCGGCTGGTGCCCTTTGTGTAGCCAGGAAACACTGTAGGGATTTGGATTCTCCCTTGTCTTCAGCTTCAACTTTTATATTACCTTAGTGGAAACTAGATTGTCTGTGCTGCCACTATCAATGACTAGCTGGCAGCATTTCCCTTGGACTTTGCATATTCTCCTAAAAAAAGTCTTTCTTTGTGCAGGGTCAGTGACCTCTTTGGCTTGCCTCAACAGGACCTTATTCACCACCAAGTATTCTCCCCTCTCTGGAATAATTTCTTCTTCAATCTCTGCCTCTTCTCCAGTCTCCTCTTCCTCTTCCTCTATAAGAACCCCTTCTGCCCCTTGCATCATCCTTGGCAGATGCATTCTGAGGTGAGCTACTGTTAGCTCCATCCCTGGGTGTAGCAGGCTTTCCTCTACCACCCTGACTTCCCTTTCCTCGGAAGGTACCTCTCTTCTTGGCAGATTGTTTCCTCAGGAGTTTCTCCTCTGCATTCAAGGCCATCTGATAGGCCTCTTCTACTGTCTTAGGAGACAGGAGACCAATCTCATCTTGGATCTCCAGCTTCAGACCATTCACATATTTGGCAGTATTCTCTGGTGTGTCTTGGAATTGACCAACCCTTATGCTTACTCTGTATAATTCCTCTCTGTATTCCTTTATTGTCAGCAACCTCTGTCTCAGGTTCTTCATTTGCTTATATAATGTTAGCTGGTAATCACTAGGAAAGAATTTACCTTTTAATTTAGCCATCATTCTGATCCAACTCTTGATAGGTTCCTTGCCAACTCTCCTCCTTTCTGCCTGCACTCCATCCCACCAAAGTGCAGCATGTCATTTCAACTTTGTCACTTCAAACTTGACCTTCTTATCTCCACTTATTTCTTCATAATCGAAGCACTTGTTCATTTCATTAATCCAGTCCACCATCTCCTCTGGATTCAGTCCCCCTGCATAGCTTGACACTTAAATTTCGAGCTTAACTATGGACCCCAGAACAGTTCTAAGGAGCCTCATGTCAAGAGGAATTTCAACATTTTCTTCTGCTTCCTCTGTCTCAGGTTCACTGATGTCTTCAGGATATTTGGGTTGTCTTCGCTCCATGGCATCCATTCTGGCCTTGACCCTCTCCAACATCCCCAACACCTCTGCGTTGGCAACAGGTCTTCTTCTGCCAGCACCTCTACCAACTCGGATTGCCATGTCAGCAAAACAACTTCAGACTTGCTCTGATACCACAAATGACGCAACAACAGCTGAAAGTCAGACACCCTTTCTCTTAACCCTCGTTCTTTGGCACCACGTGGTCTACTTACATTTCCTTGGCAATTTTATTTATCAATTTTGGAGAAAAATGAAAAATAACTATATTCAACAGCTTTGAATATTAAATGGTATTTCCCAGCTTATATCTTATTTCCAACTTTATAATCAAAGTTATACTTTCGCGCGTTATATATTAATATTCTATGCCATTTAATCAATTGACTTTATAATGACCCTTTGTAATTAAATAAATCTCCACGCCTTATATGAATATATCGACACCTTATAACTAACCGACGTTACAATAGACCTTCGGCCCGGCCCCACACTTATGTCAATGGCCCAATCAAATGTGCGCGTCGTACCTTGTTTAATCTCCGTGAGTCTTCGTCGAACGAACATCATCTGATGGCCATTGCCCAGATCGACGGATCATATGCATATCGCTCGGCATCCAACGTGGAAGTTTAACACGCGATGGCGCGCTTGAATGGTGGCTTTCTGGAGGTCCACCTTGCCACACGTCAAATTATCTATGGAATCGCTCCTCGACCCAGAAATATCACCTTCGCACCAAAAGCGGTGCGATATGGGCAATCCAATTTCACAAATCTGCTAGCGGTTTTGAATAGTGGCTAACCAGTGTTCACATCGGGGTTTATGTTCGCCTTTGTATACTCCAGTTGTTAACTCAAGTTCGCCTCCAGTTGGGAGTTCCAATTAAGGAAAAACGATTGTAACTTGCATTGTTAAGCAGGATTCTATTACCATTAACCAGAGTTAAATGACCACGGTTTCACGGCTTCTCTACTCGAGAAAATTGAGGGAAACAATAGACAGGGACATGCAGAGTCTACACAATAGTTTATTCCAGTAGATACATATGCACAGAGTTCATCACTTCGCAATTAAACAACCTCTTGACAATTAAGGATTCAACACGATTCTAGAGTAAATGCGCACAGAAACTATTTAATTGGAAGCAATTGTAACACACAGAGTTTATTGCAGAAATATCCTCTCCTCTTCTTGTCTCCCTTCATACATCCGAGGGTTACAATTATATATGTAAACCTATGACTCTTTGGTTCCTCTGAGATGACCGCTTCAGGAAATCAACATTCTAATTAAAACAATTCAACTAACTGAAATATGACAGCTAGACTAACTGAGCTATTCAACTTCTATGACTCTAACTGATCTAATAATACTATCAGCTAAGGTATTGACACCTAGCTTTGAAAGTTCGACTGTTTCCAAACCCTCCTAGCCACAACATGTGGAAAAAACTCCTACATTGTTGGCTAGTGTCTAATGCCCCTGCATCAGACTCCCGAGGGAAATTTTCTTCATGGGCTCCTATCCATGAGCTCTTCCACTGATATGCCTATCTTCTGTAGCATTTCTTCAGTCATCCAAGTGGCATCTTCTTCTGGCTTATCCTTCCATCTGATCAAGTACTGAAAGTACTCTCGTCCTCTGGTCCTTCTAAATGGTTTTTTATCCAATATTTTCTCTGGTTGCAATGGTTGTGCCGATGGTAGCTGCTCTCTCCAATCGATTTGTTCCTTGTCTGCTGCTCTTTCTTCTGCACCATCATCTTCATACTTGTACAAATCTGCAATATTAAAAATAGGAGATATTCCAACATCAGGAGGTAATTCAATCTCATAAGAATTTGCAGAAAACTTCCTAAGTATCTTGCATGGCCCAATCTTTTTGAACTTCAACTTGTTGTATTGCTTCTTTGGGAACCTCTCCTTTCTCAAGTGTGCCAAAACCTAATCTCCTACTTCAAACTTAACTTCCTTTCTGCTCAAGTCTGCTCTGCTTTTGTATTTGATGTTGCCGCCTTGTAGTTGTTGTTTCACTTGTTCATGTATGGCCTGGATCTCTGACGCAAATTCCTCACCATCTGCACTCCTTAGCTCTGCTCTTCCCAGATTTCTTAACTCTGATATTCCTCTGGGGTGCATTCCATAAACAACATGAAATGGACTTTTCCCTGTGCTCCTGTTCGGTGAGTTATTGTATGCATATTCTTCCTGGGGAAAAATATGATCCCACTGCTTGGGATGCTCTCCTGCAAGACATCTCAACAAATTCCCCTGACACCTATTCACTACCTCATATTGTCCATCGGTCTGAGGATGATAAGCTGAGCTGAAAATTAGTGTGGTGCCAAGTTTCTTCCACAGTGTCCTCCAAAAATGACCCACAAATCTGGTATCTCTATCTAAAACAATACTAGTGGGTAACCCATGCAATCTAACAACTTCCTTGAAGAACAAGTTAGCAACATGGGTGGCATCACTAGTTTTATAACATGGAATAAAATGTGCCATTTTGGAAAATATTTCCACCACAAAAAAGACTACATCATTCCCTATTTGACTCTTGGGAAATCCTAGAACAAAATCCATACTCGCCATGTCCCAAGGCCTGTCTGGATCAGGCAAGGGAGTGTACAATCCTGCATTGTGGCTCCTTCCTTTGGCATATTGACAAAACCTGCAATTCTTCACAAACTTGTCCACTTCTGCTCTCATCTTGGGCCAGAAATAAAAGTGACTCAGCTGCTCATAATTCTTATCAGCACCAAAGTGTCCAGCAAGTCCACCACTATGCTTCTCTTTGATCAAATTTTCCCTCATGGAACAATTTGGTACACACAGTTGGCTTATTTTGAATAGTAAGTCCTCCTGCAAGAAATAATCCAGCCACTGGCTTCTATCTGTTAAGACAGGGTTACTACATGCCTCAAATGCTTCTTCAAAATCTGGATCTGTTTTATACAATTCTTTCAGAAAATCAAACCCTACAACTTCAAAATTAGTTTCTTGAATAAGCATGTGCCTCCTACTCAAAGCATCAGCTAGTTTATTGGCTTGGCCACTTATATGTTTCAAAACAAAATTAAAACTTTGGAGATACTCAACCCATTTAGCATGCTTATGTTTTAATTTGGGGTGTTTTACAATATACTGCAAAGCATGATTGTCGGAATATAATACAAATTCCCTGGACATCAAATAATGTCTCCACTTCTTCAGTGCCTGGACAATTGCATAGAATTCCTTCTCATAAGAACAATACTTTCTTCTAGTGTCATTCAGATTCTCACTGAAATATGCCACATGCCTATCATCCTGACTCAACAAAGCTCTGATGGCCTCTCCACTAGCATCACATTTTAATTGAAATGGTTTTGTGAAATCAGGCAGAATCAAAATAGGCTTCTCTATTATCTTCTGCTTCATAGTTTTAAAATTTCTTTCCGCTTCATCAGTCCACTTAAATGGTTGTTTGCTCTTCTTTATTGTCTCATTTATGGGTGCATTAATCTTACTGAAGTTCCTTATAAACTTCCTGTAAAAACTACCAAGTCCATGGAAACTTCTTACCTCAAAGACGTTCCTGGGTGAAGGCCACTCCACAATTGCTTTAACCTTTTATGGGTCCATCTTCAATCCTTCTGTGGAAACAACAAAACCCAAATACACCAACTCTTCCTTCATGAATGAGCATTTTTTCAGATTTATCAGCAGTTTCTCTTCGTGCAGCTTCTTCAAGACATGATTAAGATGCCTTAAATGTTCTTCTCTCATTCTGCTGAAAACTAATATATCATCCAGATATACTATCACAAATTTACCAATGAATTCTTTCAATACTTCATTCATAAGTATCATAAAAGTGCTAGGTGCATTTGACAACCCAAAAGGAATTACCATCCATTCATACAATTCTTCATTTGTTTTAAAGGAAGTTTTCCACTCATCACCCTCTCTTATTCTAATATGATGGTATCCACTCTTCAAATCTATCTTTGAGAAATATTTAGCACCACTCAAACAATCCATTAAGTCCTCAACTCTGGGCAAAGGGAATCTGTACCTTATTTTGATCTTATTGATTGCTCTAGAGTCAGTACACATCCTCCAGCCTCCATCTTTCTTTGGGCTCAATACTGCTGGTACTGCACATGGACTCAGACTTTCTCTAATCAGGCCCTTGTCCACCAATTCCTGTACTTGTCTCCTGATTTCCTCATTTTCCTTGGGAGTCATTCTGTAGGCTACCTTATTTGGCATATTTGAACCAGGGATAAAATCTATCTGATGACTAATCTTCCTCACAGCTGGCAGCTCATCAGGTAATTCATCCACAACAATGTCACAGTGATCATCTAGCATCTCTTGTATCTCTACTGGTAAATTAGAAATCTTTGTAGAAGTAAGAACTACTTTAGGCTTGCAAACTAAAGCAAATCTTACCTCTTCTTCTTCTATCTTCTGCAGATATTCCTTCCCGCTCAGCAACAAGGTCTTTGGATCAATCACTATGCTGGATGGCTCTCCTTCCTCCATGGGAATCAATGTATGATATACCCCATCCTTGAAGAACTTGTAAGTGTTCTTCTTGCCATCATGCACTGCTGCTCTGTCAAAATTCCAAGGTCTACCCTGTAGTATATGACAAACATCCATGGGCATTACATCACACAGGACCTTATCTTTGTATTTGCCCATTTGTAGCTCTATCTCTCATTGTTCTTTCACAACTACCTGGTGCCCTTTGTGCAGCCAGGACACCCTATAGGGAGTTGGATGCTCCCTTGTCTTCAGCTTCAACTTTTCTATTACCTTAGTGGAAACCAGATTGTCTGTGCTACCACTATCAATGACTAGCTGGCAGCATTTCCCTTGGACTTTACAGATGCTCCTAAACAAATTCTTTCTTTGTGTAGGCTCAGTGACCTCTTTGGATTGCTTCAAGAGGACCTTATTCACCACCAAGGATTCTCCCCTCTCTGGAAGAATTTATTCTTCAATCTCTACCTCTTCTCTAGTCTCCTCTTCCTCTTCCTCTGTAAGAACCCCTCCTGCCCCTTGCATCATCCTCAGCAGATGCATTCTGAGGTGAGCTACTGTTAGCTCCATCCCTGGGTGTAGCAGGCTTTCCTCTACCACCCTGACTTCCCTTTCCTCGTAAGCTACCTCTCTTCTTGGCAAACTGTTTCCTCAGGAGTTTCTCCTCTGCTTTGAAGGCCATCTGATAGGCCTTTTCCACCATCTTAGGAGACAGGAGACCAATCTCATTTGGATCTCTAGCTTGAGACCATTCACATATCTAGCAGTTTTCTTTGGTGTGTCTTGGAATTGCCCAACCCTTATGCTTACTTTGTAGAATTCTTCTGTGTATTCCTTTACTGTCAACAACCTCTGTCTCAGGTTTTGCATTTGCTTATATAATGTTAGCTGGTAATCACTAGGCAAGAATTTACCTTTTAATTTAGCCATCATTCTGGTCCATCTCTTGATAGGTTGCTTGCCAACTCTCCTCCTTTCTACCTACACTCCATCCCACCAAAGTGCAGCATGTCCTTTCAGCTTTGTCACTGCAAACGTGACCTTCTTATCTTTACTTATTTCTTCATAATCGAAGAACTTGTTCATTTCATTAATCCATTCCACTAGCTCCTCTGGATTCAGTCCCCCTGCATAGCTTGACACATCAATTATGGGCTTAACTGTGGACCCCATAATAGTTCTAAGGAGCCTCATGTCAGGATGAATTTCAACATTTTCTTCTGCTTGCTCTATCTTAGGTTCACTGATGTCTTCAGGATCTCTGGGCTGTTGTTGCTCCATGGCATCCATTCTGGCCTCGACCCTCTGCAACATCCCCAACACCTCTGCGTTGGCAACAGGTCTTCTTCTGCCAGCACCTCTACCAACTCGGATTGCCATGTCAGCAAAACAACTTCAGACTTTCTTTGATACGACAAATGATGCAACAACAGCTGAAAGTCAGACTCCCTTTCTCTTAACCCTCATTCTTTGGCTCCACGTGGTCTACTTACATTTCCTTGGAAATTTTATTTATCAATTTTGGAGAAAATTGATAAATAACTATATTCAATAGCTTTGAATATTAAATGGTATCTCCCGGCTTATATCTTATTTCCAACTTTATAATCAAAGTTATACTTTCACGCGTTATATATTAATATTCTATGCCTTTTAATCAATTGACTTTACAATGACCCTTTGTAATTCAATAAATCTCCGCACCTTCTATGAATATCTCGACACCTTATAACTAACCGACGTTACAATAGACCTTTGGCCTGGCCCCACACATATGTCAATGGCCCAATCAAATGCGTGCGTTGTACCTTGTTTAATCTTCGTGCATCTTCATCGAATGAACACCATCCGATGACCCTTACCCAGATCGACGGTTCATACGCATATCGCTCGGCATCCAATGTCGAAGTTTAATGCACGATGGTGCGCTTGAATGGTGGTTTTCCGGAGGTCCACCTTGCTACGCGTCAAATTCTCTATGGAATCGCTCCTCGACCTAGAAATACCTCCTTCGCACCAAAAGTGGTGCGATATGGGCAATCTGCTTTCACAAATCCGCTAGCGGTTTTGAATAGTGGTTAACCAAGGTTCACGTCGGGGTTTGCATTCGCCTTTTTATACTTCGGTTGTTAACTCAGGTTCGCCTCCGGTTGGGAGTTCCAATTAATGACAGACGATTGTAACTTGAGTTGTTAAGCGGGATTCTATTACCATTAACCAGAGTTAAATGACCACGGTTTCACGGCTTCTCTACTCGAGAAAATTGAGGGAAACAATAGACAGGGACATGCAAAGTCTATACAACAATTTATTCCAGTAGATACATATGCACAGAGTTCATCACTTCGCAATTAAACAACCTCTTGACAATTAAGGATTCAACACGATTCTAGAGTAAATGCGCACAAAAACTATTTAATTGGAAGCAATTATAACACACAAATTTTATTGCAGAAATCTCCTCTCCTCTTCTTGTCTCCCTTAATACATCTGAGGGTTACAATTATATTTATAAACCTATGACTCTTCGGTTCCTCTGAGAGGACCATTTCAGGAAATCAGCAGTCTAATTAAAACAATTCAACTAACTGGAATATGATAGCTAGACTAACTGAGCTATTCAACTTCTACAACTCTAACTGATCTAATAATACAATCAGCTAAGGTATTGACACCTAGCCGTGACAATTTGACTGTTTTCAAACCCTCCTAGCCACAACATGTGGACAAAACTCCTACATTGCTGGCTAGTGTCTAATGCCCCTACATCACTATACATAAAGGAAAATGATGGTAAGATACTTATTATTGTTTTATATGTAGATGATTTAAGTTTGACTGGAAATGAATATTCTCTCATTGTTGATTTTAAAGCAGTCATGAAAAGTGAATTTGAAATGACTGATTTGGGTTTCTTAAGATATTTTCTTGGAATTGAAGTAGAGAAAAATGAAAATGGTATTTTCATTTCCCAAGCAAACTATGTTGATGAAGTGTTGAAAAGGTTCAACATTTAGAACAGCAAGGCAGCTTTAACTCCAACAGTAATGGGGTTGAAATTGAGTAAAGAAGACAACAGCAAGGATTTTGATCCAAAATTGTTTAAAAAGCATAGTTTGCAGCCTCATGTATTTGACTGCAACTAGGCCGGATATAATGCACGTTGTTAGTTTAATCTCCAGGTTTATGGAAAGGCCGAAAGAGATTCATTGGCAGACAGCCAAGAGAATTCTAAGGCATGTGAATGGAATGAAGGGGTATGGTATCTTATACTCCTCATCTGAAAATTTTGAATTGACAGGTTAAACTGACAGTGATTAGGCTAGAAGTATAGATGACAGGAAGAGCAGGTCTGGATATTTGTTTCATTTGGGATTGGGAGAAATTTCACGGGCTTCCAAGAAGCAACCAGTAGTTTCTTTATCAACAGTAGAGGCAGAATATGTGGCAGCAACAACAACAGCATGCCAAGCAGTATGGCTAAGAAGAGTACTCAGAGATTTGTGTCATGAATAGGAAAAAGGCACAACCTTTTACTTTGATAACAACTCTGCGATAGCTTTATCAAAAAATTATGTCTTTCATAAAAGAACAAAGCATATTGATGCTAAATTTCACTTTATAAGAGAACTGGTTAATAATGGCGAAATTATTTTGCAGCACTGCAGAATAGAGGAAAAGTTTGCTGATATTTTAACAAAGCCATTAACGAAGAACAATTTTAATTATTTCAAGAAATACCTGGGTATGTAGGAAAACCAAACAATTGAAATTAAGGGGGAGTGTTGGAATTTAATTCCAACTGCCCGCATTAATCAACAAATGGCAGAAGTAATTGTGACGGGATCTTAGGTCATCAGAGTTAAGGCAGATGTGAAGTTGAAGAGCGGTGGCAAAAGTATGAAGGCGGTGGAAGCACAGAACTTATCTGTTGCAACCACTAGCATTGATGTCCCACCAGCTGCAATTAACACAGAGGCAACATTCACTACACAGCGAGGAAGAAATTCTGGGGGGTGAAGAAACTCACGGGAAAGCTTTTGAAGCAGCCCCCCTAGAAAGCATAGAGGAATAAGGAAGCAGCCCCCCTAGAAAGCATAGAGGAATAAGGTTTTTAACCTTAGCACATAAATTTTTATTGTAATTTTGTTTTAAGTTGCTGCATGATATTTTAAATTTTACCGTGGGTTAATTTTATTTTAACGCGGTACATTGTTATTAACTTTGGTTAAATATGTTTTGATATATATTATAAATATGGAATATTTATAATATATAAAATTGTAAATTCATATATAAATGTCGTGAGAGCATTGCATTGTAGAGTGACAATGATTGTGTACTGTATTTTGAAAGCCCGAAGGTAGAAACAGAGACTCGGAGCAATTTTATTTTGCTGTGAGTCAAACAGTGAAACAGTGAGCTGCATGTGTAGCAACCAGCAGATTTTATTCTTTGAATCCAGAACATCAGAGTTCTGAAGAATCTTATTTTGTAATAGGCAGTTTGTTTTAATGAAATAGAATTTACATTTCATCTCTATGTCTGCAATTTTAATTTTAGTTTTTGTCTCTGTGTTGTGGAAGAGGAATTGTATTATTCCTCTGTTTGTGTGTTGAGGAATTGCTCAGAAAATTCCAACATTTTACATTACCTCTGTGAAACTTATCTCTAATTACAAACAAACAAGTTCAAATTCACTATGAGGCTTCTAATTTATGGTAAACATGCATTCACATAGATAATTCCACTATTATATTTGATATTTCTTCTAGAACGTTGAATTCTTTTAATTTTTTGTTCGGGACATAACATGGGTAATAAAGGTAAATCTATAACATCAATGTAGGCTATTCAACAGATGAAGTAATGCCTAAAGAGAGCCAAAAATATAGAACCAAAGTATTACAATCTCAACCCAGCTCTCATTTTCGACATCACATTAAAAACATAGATTAAAGATACATTGAAGTGGGACACAATTTATCATTTATTTAAGAATAGAAGCTCATTAAATTTGGAAACTTGAACTCAAGAGAAAAAAACTGAAATTAAAAAATAGGCGGTACCGAAATCCACTGAGTTGCTGCTAAAGAGAATTTTTTTCCTTATTATTAGATGATTACATGCATTGCATTATAAGACATCTCGATTTTCTTACCCACATTATAGTAGACTGCGACAAAAATGCTATAGCCTCTTGGAAACCGCAAATAGTTTCAGCATTCCCAAGCTTAGTGCACCAGAAGTTTTCTTAAACACTAAGTCTGTATATAATTTCAACATCAGTCTATTCAAGAAGTGTGCTGGGAATGATGATAAAGTTGCAAACAATATTGGTTACAAGAAAATAGATAAGGGTTCAAAATTAAATCATAAAAATAATATCTTTTTATTTTCAAAAGACTTGTTAGGTTCCTCATCAAAATGTTGTCACGTTTATATGGAGAGAAAGACCATGAGCACTAACAATTTCAAAGGATGGATTGTATACACAACCTACTCAATGATTCAAAGAATTTGAATTTGGACAATATTCTTTCTAAAAATTTAACATATACCCTTAGTTTTCGGTTTGTTCTCCTTTAAGATATTATCATATGTTTTGCAAGTAAGCCTATATTATGAATATTATAATTGATTTTGTTATGTTTCCTTTCATGAAGGAATTAACCAATTGATCAGCAAGTGACTATTCATAATTATGCCCCTATTTTGTTGGAAAGTAACTTTAAATTCATTTTGTATGACATTTTTAATTACATGATGATCCATTTCCATGATATTCTATTTGTCGAAAATCCTCCGAAGAATTATAATTTAGAAGTTTGTGGTTTGTGGAATAATTATTTGCATACATCAAAGTTTATGGAAGTGAAGTTTACCCTCATTTTCTTACTAGATATATGCCAAACCAGATTTCTTTAAGAGACTTATCCAATCAAACTACCTTTAATGCTCAAGGTCCGGAAATGAAAAAACTTTTGAAGAAAATCTGGTCAAACTTCCCAATTAACTTTGGAAAAAATTTCCCCAATGATCGTAGACATGCTTCTGAGGAGGCTGAAGAACTCCACCATGTTTGGTTTTTTTCATTTACCCTTTATGGTTATGATCCTAACGGAATCATTAATGACCATTATAAGGTTTTTAGCTACATCAAAACCTTCACATACCAAATAATTTTTTTTAATTTGGATAATTTTCAGCAAGATTGTCAAATAAGACAATTGTTGAGCAAGGAGGATAGAACTAAACTCCAAGATTTAAGATAAAATATTTATGAGGAATTCCTTAAACATAAGAATCTGGATAATAATACTAGAATTTAAGAGATCAAATCTGCACAATTTCAATCACACTATTTCAATCACATTATTTCAGACCATCTTTCATTTTCAAATTCCTACCACACCTAGCTTGCTTGCACCCAAGGCAAGTCAGCGGACGGTGTCGTACTCTGCTTTATACATATATTCTGATAAGCCATGACGCTTCTAAACAGGGCGGGTGGATTTACTAAAAACACGACCTTTGTGCGAAAGCATCCCAAATAAAAAGACGTGAGACGTGATTATCTTCTATGCTTTATATATATGTGCACACTAATAAACCATGACGCTCCTAAACATGGCGGGCAGACATACTCAAAATTTGAGTTATTACTAAAACATCCAAAACAAAACAAAAAACGTGTGATTCATCTTCGATGCTAAAAATATTTGGGAAAGAACAAATATTTTTAAAACCCGAAACCTTTTTCTGTATACCTGCAAAAGTCCAAAGTGAAAGGGCAGATAAAGTACCACTCTAGTTGGCATATTTCCATGACTTTTATCATGAGGAATCACACATTTACTATAAGCATATTTCCATGATAAACTTGCTAAACACAGAATAAATTTATGATACTGCTAAACATTGAAAACGGCGGGCTGCCCATTTCCGAAACGAAAAGCGGAAACCAGAGCCAAATGTCGGGATAGTTACGATGGACAAGCGTCAAAGCAACGTACGATTCTTCAAGACAAAAGTAACGAAGTGAAGCAACAAGGACAAGCTGAATCTCATGCGTACAGATATGCAGAATCTCATCTTTGGCGTCTTTGCATCACACTTACGCAAACCATACGGCTGCTCCATATTCCCCGATGCCATATTATCTTCTTTCTCGATATGTAGACAGAATAAAAATTGGCTCTTCATTTTGTTGGCTCTTACTCCTGAAGCTCAGTTATTCATATATTTCTTCTTGAGACCTTGAGTCCAACAGAGCAAAATGATCCAGTTGCAGAGCGTTTTAGGGTTTCCATGGTCGTCTCAAAGAAAGTTAACGACTATTGCCCCGGCATCAGCATTCGATTGGGTACGGAAAAAAATAGGCTACTTAAAATTCAATAAGATATTCAAATATATCATGTTTCCAATAAAGTAATCATTGAACTGTATAATTATAACATTGAAAACACTAAAAATTATTTTAAAATTGATTCAATTATAAATATTGGAAATGAAGTTATATATTGGACCAATTAGCTTAGTTTTACATTTAGAATGGTAAGTAGGATAGTAGGATTTAAGAAATTTTGTATTGTTCATTCACCTATTGACACCGTAAATTATAAATTTTATGAATTTAAAAATTACAAATCATAAATTTATAAAGCTTTTTTACTTTAATCTATAAACACATAATTATAGTGTAGAATCCTGGTTTTCTACATATTTTATTAAAACCTACCAACCGCATCGATCATTATCATTTATTAGTCATAATCCTCTGCCAATAAATGCATCGGAAGGGGAATTGAAAAGTAAATTGGAACTTAGAATCTCTAATTATGATTGGAAATTTGGGATAATCTTCATTGTTGAAAATTTGGTAGGGCATAGTTTAATTCAATTCTCTATTTGATAATTACTTGTGAGATTTATTCTCTTAGTTAGACCTTCTCTTCATTAGCTGATTAGGTCTTTCATCAAGTCAATTATCAAAACTCAAGAGACATGAGATTTAGGGTCTTCAAGCCAGGGCTAAAACCTCTCGCTCTTGGAGAGGAAAGCCCGCAAGTAATTCTTCTTATAGACTTTCAATTGACAAGTACCATGTCGATGGCACAAACCATCGACCCATGTATGTCTCCAACACCCTTGTCACTAGCTCTTCTTTGGTTCTTCCTGTTGATCCTTTCTTTTGCATTGTTCTGCAACATTACTAGAAAACTCGATTCCTAGTGAATTCCTTTCTTCCTAGCCTCTCCCTCCTAGAGATTCTTCCACTTATTTCTTTCCCTTAATCAAGATCCCTTTTCTTTGTGGTAATATCTTCTTCTATGTTCTTTCTTTCAATTCTAGATGACATTGTCTATTCTCCGGCCTTCCTTTATATGGGTATAGTCAATAACACAAAGATGATACTTAGCTCTTACACCACTAAAACACTAAGTTCTTCTCCGTTGAGGTTACTTATCTTGTACCAATATATAGTCCTGTACTTTGCACTTACAATCTAAACTTGAATGAGATATATTAGCCCCGAAACAGTTATATGTAAACCTTCCTTTGCCTCGATGTTTATTATTCTATACTTGTTGAATAGTCTCTTCACATCACTGTACTGAACGTAGATTTTCCCTTACTGTGATTGTTGACTTGTCTCCAAATTGTGTGTCCTAATGAAGCTGGAGACTTATCAGAATTTGTGTGATATATATGAATTTTGGTTCTATGATTTCTACGAAGTCTATTAGGGTATATATAGTTTTTTGTCCCTGTATATTAGCCGACATATCCGATGAACATTTGTGATTGTTCATGAGCCAACTTTATCATATGTTATGAGGCCAAATTCTGAAGGGATATTTCGAGCATCTTCTAAGCCATCTTCAAGGAGTTCTTTGACAAGGATAGGAGGCACACATTTACATCTCTCATAAATGTAACAACACTTCATATACATGAATCAAACTTATATGTTTATGACAAGATTACATACTCTAAAAGACATCAAGAAGAAGTCTTTGACCTATAATAAAAATTCCTTGCTCATGAGACCCATGAAGCAAGCTTTAAAAAAATACATTTTATTATCCTTTTCTTCTTCTGTACATAAATCCATAATTACATACTTAATATGAAGACCGATCCTAGTTACACTTTCCAACACTCCCTCTTAAATACAAAGTTATTCATATAGGTACATGGTTACTTTCAAACTAAAGAATCTCATAAGAAGAATTGGATTGGTAATCACACATGTATAGCATCATATCAACCAACATTTTCCTAGTGAAAGGCCTTGACTAATAGCCCCATCTCTCAATGATACAATGGGCTACAATGCCAACGAGACACGAATTATAGACACCATATTCATTGTCTCTCCAAGTTACATACTCGACCCAGGTGTTCCTAGAGTATGACCTTCTTGGACTATTCTTATTTTGGGTAGCCAACCCTCAAAGAATATCGGTCCCTCACTACTCTTACCTTGAATGTCCTATAACATTCTCAAAGAGTATTGAATGCCATATGATTAGCATCTCCTAAATACATGTCTTGTCAAAGGTCTTCTTCTTTACCAGACTTCTATCAGAGCCTACATATCATCCGAGGAGATCTCCTAGTCACATCTTCTTCGTTTCCGAATGATAACCGCCTATTTACATGGTTCACTTCATGATTTCTTCAATTATTTCAACTTCATACCTAGGAACTTCCAGTGTCGAGTATCTTGTTTGTATACAACTACCTCATATTCCATATGAGGAAATATTTAATTTCATCTGTTAGTGGATCCTATGCACCGTGAGAGATCCTCCTCCATAGATCATACTTCTAAATATAGAATTCCAATACCTGCAACCATGTTACATGACTTCATAGCATCCAGTGTCAGCATATAAGTATATATATATAACTCATACCTTTTTCCTTCGTGTTATCCTATAGCAATTTTACTAGAATGAAGAACTTCATTCCGTTTACCTGCTTCATCAATATGTCATCACATCCTAATCCCAGAATTTTGTAGCATAGAATTCTCAATGAAACTTTTATTCTTTCTTTCTAATCAGTGAATCCATAGAGAACTCCATTAGAAAATGTCAGCACATGTTCCCATGATGACCCTTGATCTTGATGACTGACTTCCATCAATGTTGTTTATCAATGAGGTTTTCAAGGAGTTGTTTCATCACGATCTCTTGACATGATTTTATCATGATGCTATTAATATACATTTCCTCCTATCATACTATTTTACAGCCAAAATACATCACTTAAAGAGGAAAATTATCTCAACCATAATATATATCTTTTACTTCCTCTTTATTACATTTGTTTACATCATGATCTTCCCTTTCATTAGTGACATGGGCTTCTTCCTTTTTCCTCTTGTCCTTTCTATATTAGGACAATCTCTTTTAAAATTTCCAAGTTCATTACATCGAAAGCATCGTACTTTGTCCATATTTCTTCTTTTATTTTGAGGAACAAATTTTTCGAATCTTCCTTTTTTCCTAGATACGACTGTAAAGGCTTGATTCCCTTCATTTGATAATGTATCAACTTTGGTTTTCAATATTGTTTCCTCTATTTTACATAGAGTCCATAGATCGTTGAATGGTGTTGCTTATTTCTTCCTGTATGAGCTTAAAGTGAAGTTTCCCCATTTGTCCAGTCTGGCATTTTATACCACTGTAGTCATTTCATTATCGGACATTACTTCTCCCAATTCCCATATTTGGTCTCTTATTTCATAAATCCGCTTAAATTATGAAGTGATTCCTTCATCTCTTGAAAATTTCATTTTTTATAGTTCTTTTCTCAACAAGATTTCTTCTTCTGTAGTACTCACAAAGAATAGTTCCACTAATTTCTCATATATTTATTTTGAAGATTTCAGTTTTGATACATAGGGTATGAGTGAGTTCTTAATGGATTACATGGGAATCCTATGGGCTCTGATTTCTCATTTCATGTACTTGGCATTAGCTAGGGCATCTTATTTTGAGGGCTGAATTGTAGATCCTTCGATGTAGTCCATAAATTCGTCTTCAATTTGATTCAAATTTGTCCTCTTCTTCCATTCACTAATGTTTGATGACCAAATAAATTTTTTTCTCTGTTTACAATAAGTCACCTTGACATATTTAAATAAGGTCATAGATACTTACTTGAGTAGAGTGACTTGCAACTTCCTTGATGACAATGAAGGAGTCGAGAGCTTCTTAGATTGAATTCTCTAATGTAGATGTTCTTGGATCCTAGATGATAAAGAATGTCTCCAAAAGATGATGTCTCTTCCAATAGTGTATTGAATATAAATATTTGATAGGAAATATTATCTTCTTGATTACTTGATCCTTTGAAGTATATACATTGCAAACTAATTTGACCTTTTAACCCAAACTTTGATCTTTGATTCCTTAAGTGGATTCTTGTCAATTAGCCCTTTTGTTCAACACCTTAGCTCTCATACCATGTTGCGAATATGGTAGGGCATAGTTTAATTCAATTCTTTACTTGATAATTACTTGTGAAATTATTTATCTACATAGTTATTCTCTTCATTAGCTTATTAGGTATTTCATCTACTCAATTATCAAAACACAAGAGACCCAAGATTTAGGCTCTTCAAGCTAGGGCTAAAACCTCTCCCTCTTGGAGAGGAGAACCCTCAAGTAATTCTTATTATATAATTTCAGTTGAAAAGTACCATTCCCATGACACAAACCCTTGACGCTTGCATGCATCCAACACCCTTGTCACTTGCTCTTCTTGCCTTCTTCTAGTTGAACCTTCCTTCTGCATTGTTCTCAACCAGAAATAGGAAACTCAATTCCTAGTGAATTCCTTTCCTCCTAGACTCTACCTCCTAGAGATTCTTCTACTACCTTCTTTCCCTTAATGAAGATCCCTTTTATTTGCGGTAGTGTCCTCTTCTATGCGCTTCATTTCCATACTAAATGCCACCATCTATTCTTGGACCTTCCTTTAGATGGTTACAATCAATAACACAGAGATGATATTTAGCTCTTACACAACGCAAACATTAAGTGCTTCTTCATTGAGGTTACTTATATTGTACTAATATACAGTCCTGTACTTTGCACTTAAAATCTGAACTTGGAAGAGATGGATTAACCATGAAACAAATATATGTAAACCTTCCTTTGCATCACTATTTTTTATTCTATGTAAACTTTCCCTTACTGTGATTGTTAACTTGTCCGAAATTCTGTGTCCTAAGGAAGCCGTAGACTTATTCGAATCCCTGTGATATATCCGAACTATGCTTTGGTGATTGCCAGCACTGCCCATCATTTTCTCCACCGCTACCTCAAATCCACCAGCCTTTCTCATGGATTGTCCAATCTCTTTGGAAGAATTTTCTAATGGGGAGAAATTGAGATTAATTCCCGAGTGCAGTCATAGTTTCCATGATGACTGCATTGATCAATGTATTTTCCCGCATTCTTCGTGTCCTATGTGCAGTCATTGTCTGCATCTCCATGACTAAAACAAAAAACAAGAAGGAGATGTAATTTCTACCCAATCCAACAACACCATGCATATGGGGATAGAAAAAGGCCAGTACGGATTTCACTTGAGTAATCGAGTGACCCCTCTACAATGAAAATTTGGAAAGAACTCTAGTATATCTCTTTGTCGTTTCCTAGTCGAGACCCCCTTTTTGAATTTGAAAGCTCATTTTTGCATATTTGAGCAACGTAAGGTGAATTAGTCAATATACAAGTTTATCTGTCAATTAAATTGTTGCCAAAACAGGTGAATGCAAGTTTATCTAGTTAAAAATGACCACAATTAATATGATTGTTAAATGTAATTATCTTTGTTAATATGGTTTTATCGTTTAGAGAAATGTGTAAAATTTCGGATAAGGGAGTTATGTAAAGTAATAAAATGATCATTGTTTAGAGAGGGTTGATGTAAAGTTGGACTGATTCTTGACTTTGATGTAATAAGAATTGCAATCCTTTGCTTCATGGAGGCTTATTTTTTTTTATTGAGTTCATTGTGTGCATTTTTTTCTGATCTATATATTAACGGGCTTGAAAACCGACAAGTGGTATGATAGCTTTGTTGTTGTAAGGGGATGAGTTATATTAAAGTATAAGCCTTTTTGATAAAAAAATGAAATACAAAGTAACCACATGAAAATGCATAGTTATCAACTTCAAGTTCGAATTCGATTGGAAAAAAATAGGTTACTTAAAATTCAATACCGAAAAAAATCTGCATTATACCTCTTACATATATTCCAATATATCATGTTTCCAATATTTTTAATCATTGAAATGTATAATTATAACATTGAAAACAATATATATATATATATATTTTAAATTGTTTGAATTATAGTTATTGCAAATAAATTTATATATTGATCAATTAGCTTAGTTTTACATTTAGAACGTTAAGTAGGATAGTAAGATTTAAGAAATTTTGTATTCTTCCATTCACCCATTGACACCATATATTACAAATTTGATGAATCTAAAAATAACAAATTTACAAATTATAAATTTCTAAATGTTTTTTACTTCGATTTATAAACACATAATTATCGTGTACAATCATAGTTTTCTACATATTTCACTAAAAGCCCACCAAATGCATTGAGCATTATCATTTGTTAACCATAATCCTATGTCATTTCATGGATCAAAAGGGATTTTCAAAAGTAAATAGGAACCTAGAATCTCTAATTATGATTAGAAATTTGGGATGGTATTAATATATTAATCGGGGACCTAATATCCATTGTACCTTACCTTACTTATTGCGTCGAGAGGGGCGATCTACAGCCCAGTATGATTCCAATGTTGGGTATGTCACGTTCTCAAAAAATAATATTTTTTTCTTTTCTAATGTCGGCCAAAGCATTAACCTAATCTTGAATTTTATATAACTTGAATATTTAGATTATTTATAACTTTTTTAACTTATTAATGGACTGAGATTAACTATTAAAATACAATTATGTATTATTTATATAATTTGAATGGATAGTAAATTATATACGTGAATTTGAATGGATCATAAGTTTACCTTTAACAACAAAAAATTACCACATTGAATTTCCAAATTAAGTAAAATTTTAAACATCTTCAATCTTTACTAAAGTCAATATCATTACCTAAATCAATGGAAAATATTTAATTCAACACAAACAATCAAAATCCAAAATCTTTTAATATTTCTTTTAATTAAATATTTGTAAAATGAATTTTTACCAAAAAAACCCATATTCTATGGATAAATTAAAATATTTAAATAAATAATAATATAAATAAACATGATGTATGGTAAATAAATAAAACCTATTTTTTTAATTACTCCATAGCTATGGTAAATAAATAAAAATATATCTAAACTAGATGTATGGTAAATAAATAAAAATTATTTTTATATTTACTCCATAAACTTTTTTATATTGAAAAAAACTTAAAAAATAGGTTTTATTTAGATGAAACCTATGGAACGAATACCATGGGACAAATTAATATTCACACCATGGGCCAAATACCACATTTATGAAATAAGTATGGAAAATAAATAAATATAAAAGAGGTATAAAGAGGTATGATAAATAAATAAATATAAAATAAGTATAAAGAGGTATGGTAAATAAATAAATATAAAAGAGGTATAAAGATGTAAGGTAAATAAATAACAATATATCAAATAGGATTATAAATAAAAATATAATTATATAACAAACCTATGGGAAAAATACAGTAGTTTTCTAAAAGAGACATGGTAAATAAATAAAAATATAAATAAACCAGATGTATGGTAAGTAAATAAAACCTCTTTCATATTTACTCCATAATCTGCTTTATATTTACGAATATTTATGTTCATTAGTTTACATAACTAAGAAGAAATAGAGAGAGAGAGAGAGAGAGAGAGAGAGAGAGAGATACGAGAGAGATGGAAAGAGAGTATGTATGTTTAGGGGTGAGATAAAGAGAAAAATTAATATGTATGGAAAGAAGGGGGGAGAGAAGAAGAGAGAGTGAGAGCGGGAGGGATATAGTAATGTAGTTGGAGAGAGAGAGGGGCGGAAAGAGAGAGAGAAAGAAATGGAGATGGGGAAAGAGAGAGGATTAGAGAGAGAGAGGGGGAGAGAGAAAGAGAGAGATGGGGGAAGGGAGAGGATTGGAGGTAAAAGAGAGAGGGAGGTAGGAGAGAAAGGGAGAGAGAGGAAGGATAAGAGAGAGGAGGAGAGTGATGAGGGAAGAGAGACTATTGGAGGGAAGAGAGAGGGATTTAGGAGAGAGAGAGAGAGAGGACTTGAGAAAGAGGAGGAGAGAGGGATCGATAGAGAGATGGAGTTGGAGGGGGAGAGAGGTAGGAAATAAGAGATATAGAGAGTGAGAAGTGGAGAGAGAGAAGGAGTGACAAGGGAGAGATAGAGAGAGAGTGTGTATGTTTGGGGCTAACATAATGAGACAAATAAGGAGAGATGGATATTAGGGGAGGGAGAAGGAGATATAAGGAGAGAGGGAGGGATATAATAACATATTTGATGGGTGAAGAGAGAGAGAGAGGGAGAGGGAGATGGGAGAGAAAGGTAAAGAGAGGAAGGAAGAGAGAGGATGTGAGAGAGTGGAGAGAGGGAGGGAAAGAGAGATAGACTTGGAGGGGGAGGGAGAGGGAGGTAATAAGAAATACATAGAGAGAGAAATGTGGAGAGAGAGAGAGAGAGAGAGAGAGAGAATGAGTGATAAGGAAGATGGAGAGAGAGGGAGAGAGGAAAAAAGGAGAAAAGAAAGATATTAGAGGGGGAGAGGGACAGAAGGGGAAGATATAGATATAGATGGAAGGTGAAGAGGGGGAAGAAGAGAGAGATGTGGAGAGGAGGGGATTAACAAAGAGATTGATATATATGGAGTGCGAGAGCGTGTGTGTTTAGGGGGGTGACATAGAGAGACAAAAAATAAGAGATGGAGGGGTATATAGATATGGATGGAGGGTGGAGAGAGGGAATAATATTTCTCACACTATATGGATTGATATAAGTGGAGATGGTGATTTATAATCCTATTTTATTATTTGCACTATATGCATCAATTTTAGTGTAGATATTTATTTCTAATGATATTCGATTACTTGCACTAGATACATTGATTTGAGTGTAGGTGGTGATTTCTAATACAATTTGATTGCTTGCATTGCATTTGTTGATTTCAATTTAGATGTTGATTTATAATTACATTTGATTACTTTCATTAGATGAATTGATTTCAATGTAGATGATTTCTAATCATATTTTATTGTTTGCACTAAATTCATTGATTTCAGTGTAGATGGCGATTTCTAATCCTATTTGATTTCTTTGAGTAAAAGCATTGATTTCAGTGTAGATGTTGGGTTCTAGAGAGAGAGAGAGTGAGTGATAAGGAAGATGGAGAGAGAGAGAGAGAGTAAAAAAGGAGGAAAGAGAGATATTAGCGAGGGAGAGGGAGAAAAGGGGAAGATAGAGATATTGATGGAAGGTGAAGAGAGGGAAGAAGAGAGAGAGATGGGGAGAGGGGGTGATTGACAAAGAGATTTGATATATATGGAGTGCACGAGCATGTGTGTTCAGGGGGGTGAGATAGAGAGACAAAAAAGAATAGATGGAGGGGGATATAGATATGGATGGAGGGTGGAGAGAGGGAAGAATATTTCTCATACTAGATGTATTGATATAGGTGGAGATGGTGATTTCTAATCCTATTTGATTATTTGCACTAGATGCATCAATTTTAGTGTAGATATTTATTGCTAATGATATTTGATTACTTGCACTAGATGCATTGATTTCAGTGTAGGTGGTTATTTCTAATAAAAATTGATTTCTTGCACTGAATGTGTTGATTTCAATTCAGATGTCGATTTATAATTTTATTTGATTACTTGCACTAGATGAATTGACTTCAATGTAGATGATTTCTAATACTATTTGATTGTTTGCACTAAATGCAATGATTTCAGTGTAGATGGCGATTTCTAATCCTATTTGATTTATTTGAGTAAATGCATTGATTTTAGTGTAGATTTTGGTTTCCACAGAGAGAGAGTGAGTGATAAGGAAGATGGAGAGAAGGGGAAGTTAGAGATATAGATGGAAGGTGAAGAGAGGGAAGAAAAGAGAGATGGGGAGAGGGGGTGATTCACAAAGAGAATTATATATATGGAATGCAAAATCATGTGTGTTTAGGGGGATGAGATAGAGTGACAAAAAACAAGATATGGAGGGGGATATAGATATGGACAGAGGGTGGATAGAGGGAAGAATATTTCTTGCACCAGGTGGATTGGTTTAAGTGGAGATGGTGATTTATAATCCTATTTGATTATTTTCACTAGATGCATCGATTTTAGTGTAGATATTTATTTCTAAAGATATTTGATTACTTGCATTAGATGCATTGATTTCAGTGTAGGTGGTGATTTCTAATACTATTTGATTGCTTGCACTGGATGTGTTGATTTTAATTTAGACTTCAATTTATAATTATATTTGATTGCTTGCACAAGATGCATTGATTTCAATGTAGATTATTTCTAATACTATTTGATTGTTTGCATTAAATGCATTGATTTCAGTGTAGATGGCGATTTCTAATCCTATTTGATTGCTTTGAGTAAATGCATTGATTTCAGTGTAGATGTTGGTTTCTAATCTTATTTGATTGCTTGCATTAGGTGCATTGATTTCAATGTAGAAGTTATTTTCTAATATTATGTGATTGCTTACATTAAATGCATTGATTTCAATTTATATGTTGATTTATGATTTGATGTAATTGGATATATGATGGTACATTAATTTTAAATTGATTGGATTAACAATATGCATTGATTTTAGTGTAAGCACAAAAAATTATTGACAATGTACATTGATTTTTGTGTTATAGTAATTTAACCTATTAATATTGGAAAGCAAGAGAGAGAAGGTATCATGTTTACTACAATAGCTCAAGCTAAAGTTTTAGATGCTTTATGATTTAAATTTTCTTTTTCATATAATCGATATGAAAAGATAAAAAGACTAACAAGGGTGGCAATATGAATAGTAGAAGAAAATAGTTTGAGATTGATCACAATGAAGACTATTTGTAATATGAGTACATTGTTATTATTCACATTTTCTCTCTTTCAAAAAGTCACTTTGCATTAAAAAAAATATTTCATCATTTTTCATCATTATAGCTATTAACAATATTTATCATCTCAACAATGAACTGAGGTAACTAAGAAAATTTTAAATTAAAATGACCAAGTTAATATGAGAAATATTTAGCATATTTAAAATAATTATATTAATATTTGATATATTTACATATTATTGATAAAATTAATCATATCTTCGATAGATTTTCCTTGGCAGCACACGACTGAAACCAACCTAGATCCATCTTAACTACGGATCTATCAAGCGCCAAGAGGGATCAAATATCTCGAGGTGCAAAACTTTCCTCAAGTTTTTAACTCAAAAAGGTTTGCACCTTGTCACTTGATAGATCCAGAGTTAAGATGGATCTAGGCTGGTTAGCTCACAAAAACAAATCTAACCATCAAATTCTGAAAAAAAAAATCGGCGGTACCACGGAATTTGGTATCTGTTGCTAAAAATCAAAGAGGATCTGAGAGGGGAAGCGAGGCCCATGAACTTTATTTGTTACAAAAAAAAAAAAATAAGCTAAGTGCAGCAGAAAATTCATCGTTTTCTTGGAACACCACTTGTTGGAGTCTTGCTGCCACACCCATAAAATCCCAAAGACACATATGAGAAAGAAGAGGAATTATTTTTCAAGAGACAAAATTAAAAAGGAGTGGTTAGCAGCCAAAGTCGAGGAGGCAGGGATAGCAACATTCCTAAATTTGTGAACCTGTTTTGAAGGAGTCGGTAATCATTGAAGCAAAGAAAATGCAAAACCTGCCATGTTGAGCCAAGTGTAAAGAGCGGAAGTGCAGTGAAAATAAGCTCACCAGAGGAAATACTTTTTTTTCTCAGACTTGCATATCCTCCCATGGTCTAGGAAGAAGTAATGACATGGGCGGGTGACTCTTTTTATCTTTATAGAAAAACACTCTTAGCAGTAAATATTTCTTAACAAAAAGTAATATCGTTTGATGAAGAATTATTTTTTGTAAAAAAATAAATTTTTTGAAGAGTAAACATCACGTTTTGGTTTTCAATTCAAAGAAAAAGGAAAAAAAGGAAAGTAGGGTTTTCAAAAATTCTCTAAGAAAATTGTTGAAATATCTTTTTGGTTTCTTTAAAGAAATATAGAGTAATGGGTTTAAAGTTTTGTTTTCTTTTTGGAATCTCTTATTAAAAAAAGAGACCCTAGTCAAAGAATCCAAAAGAATGAAATTTGCTTAAAACTTTGTAGAAAGAAAAAAATAAAAACAGAAAAAGCCTAGGACTCAACAAAATTTTATCATTAATAAATTTATTTGGAGTAGCTAGTGTAAGAAGAAAATGTCTAAAATGATTAGTACTAAGTTGGAGGTGGCGAAGACCACTAGTAAGAACAATTTTTGATTGTGGAAACTGAAGGTACAATATTTGCTGGTGCAACAAGGGTTACACAACAAATTAAATTGGGTTAGAAAGAAACATGTTGGCATGAGAAATTTGGATTGGAAAGACTTTGATGCTAGAACTCTCAGTACCATCAATTTGTTCTTGTTGGATTAAGTTCTCTTCAACATTGTTGAATAAACTTCAGCAACATGTTTGTGGGGAAAATTACAAACTTTGTACATGACCAAGTATTTAACCAGCTTAATCTATTTGATGAGGCAGTTGTATAGCCTCTGTAGGAAGGAGGGTAATAAATTTATAGAGAATTTAAATATATTTAATACACTTATTTTTGAGGTGTCACACATAGACATTAAAATTTGAAGAAGAAGATAAAGCCACTACCTTGTTATTATCCTTTCCCTACTCTTTGGTTCACTTTGTGACTTCTATCAGTTTGAGCTCAAATGAGTCTTTAAAATTTGATTCTCTTGTGGGAGCTCTGTTATCTGAACAGGTATGAAATAAGTCTATCATTGAAACTTCCACACGAGAATAAATTGTAGCGAAAGGTCAATCCAAAGAGAGAGGACAAAATGAAATAATTTATTCCATATAAAAGTCAAGATTCAGGAAGTGTAAAGTCAAATGTTGTTATTGCAACAAAAGATATAAAGAAAGACTATTGGAAAAGAAAGCCGCCTATTGAAAACCAAAAGAAGGAAGAAAATCAAGTTGATTTAGGTATGATTGATGATGTTTTATCTGTTAAATCAGGTATGATAGATGAAACATTTCCTCTTTGAAAATTTTCCCAACATTATGATGATTGGTTTTAGATTCTGGAGTTTCTCATCACCTAAGTTCACATGGAAATTGGTTTACTTCATATCAAGTTGTGAATGGTAGTTCTATGTTTATGGGTAATAATGTATTTTCTCGAATTTTTGGGGTTAGAAATGTTAGAATTAAAATGTATGATGATATGATTAGAAAAATGACCAATTTTAGACATGTACCTAAGTTGAAAAATAATTTGATTTCTTTGGGAGTATTGGACTCGAAGGGTTATAAATTTACAGGTGAAGGTGGAGCGTTGAAAGTTTCAAAAGGCACTCTAGTTGTTATATAGCCAGAGAAGATCATAAACCTTTGCAGACTCAAGGGAAACACTCAGGTCAGTGAGACCACAATTGTATCTGAGAAGGAAGAAGAATATACTTTCCTACGGCATCAACAACTGGGTCACATGAGAAAGAAGGGATTTTAGGTACACATGAATGCAAATTACTTCATAATTTGAAATAATTGAGTTTATATTTTTGCAAACATTGTGTCTATGGAAAACAATGTAGAAATAAATTGAAAGTCAATAATTATAATAGTAAAGGAATTTTGGACTATATTCATTTATATCTTTGGGGAAAATCTCCTTAAATATCTTATGGAGGTTCATCTTACTTCATAACATGTATTGATGATTACTCTAGGAAATTACGGGTCCATATCTTAAAAAGAAAGGTTGATGTATTTAATTTTTTTAAACAATTTAAGGCTAGGGTGGTTAAGAAAAAATGAAAAACAATAAAAAATTTAAGAGATGACAATGGCAGTGAATTTACTTCCTTATAATTTGAACAATATTGCAAGGCTGAAGGGATTGTTACACATATAACAATTGTCTATACTCTTTAGCAAAAAATATTTATTGAAAGTATGAATCAAACTCTTATGGAGATATCTAAAAGCATGATAAACAATGATAACCTACAAAATATTGTGGAAAGAGGGAATATCCATTGATTGTTATCTGGTAAATATATCACCTTAATTCGCTATTAATTGTAAAATTCCTGAATAAGTTTGATTGGGTCACTCTTGTGATTATTCATATTTAATAATTTTTGGTTGTAATGTCTACATTGTTATTCCAAAGAATGAGTGTTGTAAGTTAGACCCAAAAGAAAAGTTTTATGTTTTTTCCACATATGAGGATGCTTTGAAAAGATATAGGATGTGGGATCCTTCTTCATGTGAGTATAATATCTATGGCGTAAGCTACAGTAAAATATCTCGTAAAATGAGGGTTGTTGAAAAATTAAATATTATTAATTATTATATAGATATTACATGAAGAATATTCTTGCAATTCTTAACTATAAGAATATTACAATAATTAATTCTTAATTCTTCTATCTAGATCAATTATATTTCTAAGTTGGTATATTTTCTGACTTTTAGAAATAATGAGTATAGTCTTAGAAAAAATATGAATAAGTTATATTGTGTTCATATGGAAAAAAAATATGTACTTTGAAGGCAAAAACATGCAATATTTATGGATGATTTATTGAGTGATTTTAGAATTTAGGAAAATATGGTCTGTGGAGTAATTTATGGATCATTTATGGAGTGACTTTAGGATTTAAGAAAAATATGATTTATGGAGTGAGTTATGGGTCATCTATGGAATACTTTTAGGATTTGGAAAAGATGTTGTATTTTCTTAATTCTACTTATTGTAAGCTTATTGGGAAAACATGAGAACTAATGAAAGAATGCATTTAGAACAGATCCAAGAGAGAGTGAGGGATTCCAAGCATGCATTAAAAGATAAGTACCTATTCTCTTTGAAAATTATTATGTTTGCATATGGTGCATGAAGAAATAGGAATCAAATTTATTTGCTTGAAAACATTTATATGATAAAGAGGCGAGATTGTTTTCTTGTGAAAACATCCATGGACTTCCATGCATAGAGGAATATTTTTTTTTCATTGAATTCTTAAAATATTTCACGTGCGTTGAATACTTAAAATATATTCATGGCTAAATAATTGTGTGAATTCCATGATGTATTGGAAAATAGGGACCAACTATGTCTTTGTATCTCCAAAACCATGAAAGATGCATTAAAAATAAAAGCGTTTTTTTGTAAATGAGACCGTTTTAGTCAAAATTCTCTTTTATATTTTAAATATTTGTTTTCAACTTCCCGAAAGCCTTCTCCACAATAAATTATTAAAACAAAAAATTATTTAATATTTAAATCTAAAAAAATGGGTTGCAAAGATTCATTCATATTTTCCAAACCATGACACTTGTGTAAAAATAGAGAGAGTTTTCTTTTAATGAACATGTTCCCAACAAATTTCTCTTTTAATTTTAAAAAATTCATTTCCAAGTTTTCGGAAACCGTGCCCAATGTTGATAACTAAAACAAGAAAAAAATAGTGAAACAAAGTGTTTTCATTTGATTTTTCAACACGATAAGAATAGTTTTGATGAATATATAGAGATAAATATTGTGTTAATATTCTTGAAAAGAAATAAATTAATTGCATGCACAAACAAATAACTGTTAATTTTAAATATTTCTTAAAAATAAATAAGTTATTCTCATCTGTTATGAGGAATTATGAATTACGGATAAAACATTCTTCCCTAAATGTGGTGAAATGCATTTAGAACAACAGGTTAAAGACTTTACAGACACGTTTCCTAACAATAAATAAACACACATAACAGATCAAGAAAATTACTTGGAATCCAAGCGCTTCCAATTCTCCTTCTATCGCTCTTGTTGTAGCTTCAAATCCAAGCTAGATTGCCAAAATATTTCCTACAAGAATGAACACTAAAAAGAAAAGAGATAGCAATATACAAATTCCTAATCGACTTATTTAGTTAAATTAACGAAACATGAACCATCTACATCAAATAATAATTCATAATATGGAAGATAGAAGCTTATACGGATACATATGTGGGAAAGTAAACATAAATCTTTATTAATGGATAGAAGGGGAGGTTACAACTAGTGATTTATTTGATGTCACCATCTCCAGCATCATCACAATGAACATCGCTCCAGCAACATATCACTCAAATCAATTCCTCAATTGAAATTCCAGCAGCATTTCTCCACTCAAATTCTTCCTTCTCAAGCACTACGATCTGTGCTCAAATTATATATGAGCTAAAGGTAGTTTTATAATAAATTACTTTATGATAATAGGAAAGACATTTTCCCAAGCTCATAGGTATCAAATGGACACATGGATTTGAAGTTTGACACATATGCACTCTTCTAGAAGGCATTGGCCAAGTGGAGATTCTGGAACAATGAGAATTTCGCTCCCAATTGACCAATGCACCCTTGAATGTCGGGAAGTGCTTTGTAGAGCACCCGTGAGTGGATTTTCCTACATATGCAATGCACTTAGCCCCTTGAGAGACTGCATTGGTGAGCTCATAGGTTTTATAACATATACCTCAAATCTTGGAAACCTTGTAATGGAAGTCAGGAATGATTTGTCTTTTTTCTTTGTCTTAGGGCATGTAGCAACTGAAATGATAGGGGATGATAGACCCTATTCATTGGTTCTATGGATGATGTCCAATTTAACCATATCATTTTGAATGGTGCCCAAATTGACTTATAATAGATTACCCCCTAAAGCATGAAGTTGGAATAATAATAACGGTATTTTTTGAAGATGCTTTACACTGTGATGGGTTGGAACTAAAGTGGAGTGGTGACCTACATCAATATTACAATACATTACATCATGATATATCCTATTTATGACGAATTGCTGAGGGAAGAAATTCCCATGCTCAGTAAATAAACTATCTAATAACATGTACATAGTGCAGAAAGTTTTCTATATTGGAGTGTTGCCCAATACAGACATGCCTAGAGATATAGGCCCATGTTTGGATGATGATCTGTATGTAAGGTCACCGTATAGATGATGTTTACAACAGTCCTAAAATCACATCCCGCATGGCTAAAATTATATATCAGGTCTTCTTATCTCGTTCACTCGATCATTCGGGTACAAGTCTAGCCATGTGAATCTATGATTTGCAGTCGAAGATGGTAAGACATCATTTGATTACCATCAAATGATGTGAGTTGTTAACAAACGCGAGAGAATGGACATTGATGTCAATGGCCCTTAAGGTGTAGCAATACATTTCGTAAGGTGTGAATAGATGATTTGATGTTGAACGACAAACAAAATATTTCGGTCAAAAATCCGGAAAAGAGGATCTTATTGATACTGTAACAAGCCTCATGGTACTGAAATATGATGTTTCTAAGTGAACTTCCTGGATGATTATTTTCTCTCGACATGAAGCCACTTTATTGAGAAATGGGGGTTACTTATTTCAGAGACAAAGGATGAATTGATATAGCAATGTTTAGGGATTAATTTCATGAGAATGAAGGTTTATGGGTATTGTAGAAGGATGAGTATTCACTGGATGACTTCTCTTGAACATATCGACGACACAGATGAGTTTGCAGCATTGACCCAAAACTGAAGTGAAGTTATGATGAACCATAAGTATGAAAGAATCGTCAAGAAGATTAGCGAGACCAAATAGTCACGGTGATGGAGTGAAGTGTCATGTTCAAGAATGACATACTACTATAAAAAAGTTTGTTCACTTTCCCAAATTTTCCTCGGTCATTTGTCGACCAGTACCTCTTTATTTTTTAACAATATTGAGAAGGATAACATATGCTTGATCTATAATTCAACCCTTTAGCTGAAAAATGTAATACTATTTAATAATTTAACGTGTCTAACAATGAATGAAACTCGATTCTTGCAATGATAGACAAGCCCGCTGTTAATTTATGTTTTAACGAGCCTAACGACAGTGACAACCCGATCCTTTTTCATAATTAGAGAGTTTCAAAAAGAGGTCAAAAAGAAAACTCCATAAGTACTTTTTCATAAAATTGTCACTCAGATCCGAAAAGTGTAAAATAATATCTAAGAGAACCTCTTCTGTCATGTTTGACCACGGTAATCCTTTTTCGTAAATACTCTATCTTAGTTTGGAAAAGTGTTAAACTCATACTGAGTAGATATCAGTTCATTTAATTTTATGAGCTCGAAAAGGGAAGTGCTCAGCAATCCTTTCACATTATCAGAGTCTGAAAAGAGCTAAAAGAAGATGCCAAGGGCTCCTTTTTCGTTGTTATCGAAGCTCGAAAAAGAGATAAAAGTGCCCTTAAAATCCTTTTTCTTTTTTAACAAAGCTTGAAAAATAAGGGTAAAAAGTATGCATTGTGGTCAAATAATTGTTGAAATAAATATGAATGATTAATCTGTCCATCAATTGTAAAACCTGTTCAGAACAACATCAAATGGATTAAAAAGACCTGTTTCATGATAAAAATATAATAAAACCATAGTCATAGCAATAAATATTCATTTCGAACAGTTAAATGACTAAATAAAAAGAGTTTTACTATTCACTTTTACCATTCAATAGTTACCATTTTCATTTTGGAGCTCTGAACCTATTTTTGCCCCCAAACTTCAGCAGCTGATTGAGATCGATTATGTTGATAGTTTTCATCGCTGTTTGATCTAGGTTAGTGCCATGAACCTTATCTTTCTTTCAATAATCATTTCGTTTCGTTTTAGTGCAAATTTCTAGGGTTTTGCGCCCCTTAGGGTAAGTGTTTCTTCCAAAAAGGGAAACACACCATTGAGCATCGAAAATTTCATTGTAGAGCACATAAACTAAAGTCTAGATGCATATGAAATATGCAACACACTATCCCCTTTTCAAGACTGCGTTGGGCACAATATCCACTTTTATTTCTTGTACTATGCCCAAAATTTGTCTAATTTTTTGCATTGAAAGGAGTCTAATGAGTCTTAGGACTATGTTGCAGGATTTCATTAGACTATAATGACGATTACATGGAGAGAAAGAGGTCATGAAGAATATAATATGGTTTCCTTAAATGGTCCAGGTATAGTAAGAGCCCTAAGAGATTGTGGGTTGTTAATGTACTTCTGGTTGTCAGGATGAGGCAACATATAGAACTATTGGAGTTCCTTGTTCGAGCCTGGGATCCGAATATTGAGGCATTTCACATTAGGAACAAAGTAGTTCCTATAATAGTGGAGGATGCATATTTTCTCACAGGTTTTTCGAGGAGAGGCTTACCTATTTCCCTCTCAGGGTCTTCTCTTGGAGGAGAGACTGTGAGAGATTATGTTTTGTAGTATTTCTATCTAGGGGTAGAGCCAAGAAAATATGGGAAGATAAACATCCGGGATGTTCAACACTTTCCTTTGAGAACCATTCTTTTCATGATCACAAAACTTGTCGGCATTGTTACAGTACATGTAGCGAATATATCATATATGTAGTATGTGATATAGTGCATGGAGCCAATAGTATTCAACTAGTATGAAGTTGTACTTTCCCAAATAAATGAACAACTAAAAAAAGAAAAGGGAGGAAGGAAGAAGAACTTTAGTTACGGTTGGATCCTCATTTCCTTTTCCTTAGAGCGGATTCCACTGATGTAGCGTCAGCATGTAACACTGGGTGTGTCTAATCCTAGAGATCCGAGGATGCGGAGATGGGTAGAACTAATGGGTAGGCATGCGGCCCAATCTACCATTGCGTTCTTGACTGCATTATTCGCTTGGTTTATGCGACAAATTGTCGCCATTGATGAGTATGCATACACAGGTGTTGACTTCCGAGGAGATCCAGACTTAGCTTTACCAAAAGGTGCTCAGTGTGGTGCAATAGGCAATAATGTTTTGACCATGTTTTTTACTTTCCTAAGGTTTATACAATGTTTTTGTATTTTTGTTGTTTTCGCAAGACTAAATTAAATTTTTGATGCATTACAGATGTTGTTCAAGTTCAACCAGTGGAGGAGCCAGAGCATGGATCAGATGAGCCAGCAGAGAGGGCTGTTGGGAGAACAGTCCTTTAGAATCTAAACATGAATGAAACTCTAACTGAGCTTCGACAACACATAGAGGTGTTGAGCTTCAGGATTCAGGATTTTCGGATGGAAGAGTTACCCATGCGACTGTAGTGCCGCACTATAGGGGTTCCTAACCACTAGATGTGGTTACTATGTAGGATAGCTAGATCTATATCATGTTACCATGGGCACCACTAGTTTAATTTTCACATGTTGCATACATTTTGAGGTCAGATGACCAATGTGTCTTGCGTACAAATTTTTGTAAAAATCTATAACTATATATATATATTTGATTTCAGTGTTTTCCTACGTTTATTGTGTAATCCTATTCAATTATGTGAATTTTTTCTTTACATGTGTTGCAAATTTCTGTCTAAAACTTGATTAGCCAAAGAATTATTCAATGTGTTCAAATTTTTGGAAATGTGTTGATATTGAATAAAATCAAAGTGTCTTTCCAAAAGTCGAAATCTAAGGAACAAACAATGTAGTGTTGGAATTATAAAAATATAAACTCTAATAAGTTTTAATACCACAAGTTGTGAGTCTAACCTTATAATGATGTGGTTAATACCAAATGAAATGGCATTAGAGAGAAGTTCGATCACCGTGCTATACTCAGCGATATCGTTTGTTGATCTACCAATACAAATCCCTCAAAATCCCACTAACCCATAATTCGGAGTGAAAATGGCCCATGTTGCAGAGGATAGATTTTGCGTACTATGACTAGCACCATCAGCATATCCAACAAATGGTTCCAAAGATTCAAACATCTGCGATGAAATGTAAAGTGGATTACTAACGTCAAGAAAACTCTAAAAACAAACTAAGACAGTTAATGCAAATCAATAACATATATATACAATATAATACAAAAAATTACTATGCTCATGATTAAGCATAGTAACATTTCCGGTACAACGCATTTCTAGGCTACGCCAATAGAATTCCATCATGTTCTACTAACTCATAGGCACCCTTAGTGATGCAAGGGCATTAGACACTAGCCAACAATTTAGGAGTTTTTTTCCACATGTTGTGGCTAGGAGGGTTCGAATTCATCGAATTGTAACAGCTAGGTGTCAATACCTCAGCTGACTATTTCATTTAGACTAGTTAGAGTCCATAAGAGTCGAATAGGTTTGGATTCGATCTATCTGTCTTGTTTCAGTTAATTGAATAATTGTAATTAGGCTTTTGGTTTTCCTAAATGGTCCTCACAGAGGAACCAAGCAGACAAATGTTTATGTATATAAATGTAATCCCTCGGATGTATAAAAGGAGGAGGAGAAAAAGAGAGATTTCGACAATAAACCTCTGTGTATTGAGCAATTTCTTCCGGTTGAATAGACTTTGAGTCCTGTTGATTGCCAAAATGTCTGAATTGATAATTGTGAAGAATTTTGTTTAATTGTGAAGCGACTAAACTCCATATATTATAAAATTTTTGAATCAAATGGTCCCACAGGCTCCGCGACCCCTCTATCTATTGTTCCCTAAATTTTTTCATCAACTCTGTTGAAGCTAAATCTCGCCGAAAAAGAATTACAATAGTTTTTCTATTAGTTGGAAATATTTCCTGAGGTTAGACCTGGGTCAGTGAGTTCAAAGGGTGGCGTAACCCGACTTGAACCATGGCTAACCGTATCTGAAACCGCGAGCGGATTACGGAAGCAGATTGCCCATATCGCACTGCTTTTACGGGTTGAGTGGTATTCCCAGAATTAGAGCGATTCCATAGAGCCTTCGACACATGGCACCAGACGGAAGTACAAAACCGCCTTTCAATGCGTGCCATCGCGCATTAATGTTCAACCAGGGAGATTAAGCGATATTGTTGAGCATCGTCGATATGGAGGGGAGCCATCGGACGGTGGTCGGTTGATGAAGGTGCGCGGATGATAACCAAGGTAGGGCATGCATTTGATTGGGCTATCGACCGTAGAGGTGGGGCCCGGTGAAAGGGTTTAGTATACAGTCATTTTTTTAAGAAATAGAGCGTCGGTATTAATATAAAATCTGGAAGGATTAAACCTTGATTATAAAGTCGGAGATAAATATATATACCGGGAAATATAAGTTACCATTCAAAAGCTACTGAATGTATTTATTTATCAATTTTATCCAAAATTGATAAATAAAATTGCCAAGAAAATAAAGAACCACGTGGGGGTAAACCAAGGGAAATGCTGACAGAGCGAGTGAAGAAAACCAGCTCTCCTTAGGGGTCCGAATTCAGTTTTTTGTTGTCATTTGTGGTATCAGAGCCATTGTTTTTAAGGTTATTTTTGCAAAAAGCTGACATGGAAATCCGAGTTGGTAGAGGTGCTGGCAGAAGGAGACCTATTGCCAACGCAGAGGTGTTGGGGATGTTGCAGAGGGTCGAGGCCAGAATGGATGCCATGGAGAGAAGACAGCCCAAAGGTCCTGAAGACATCAGTGAACCTGAAACAGAAGAAGCTGAAGAAAATGTTGAAATTCCTCTTGACATGAGACTCCTTAGAACTGTTCTGGGGTCTGTAGTTAAGCCCAGGATTGAAGTGTCGAGTTATGCAGGGGGACTGAATCTAGAGGAGCTGGTGGACTGGATAAATGAAATGAATAAGTGCTTCTATTATGAAGAAATAAGTGAAGATAAAAAGGTCAAGTTTGCAGTGACAAAGCTGAAAGGACATGCTGCACTTTGGTGGGATGGAGTGCAGGCAGAAAGGAGGAGAGCTGGAAAGAAACCTATCAAAAGCTGGACCAGAATGATGGCTAAATTAAAAGGTAAACTCTTGACTAGTGATTATCAACTGACATTGTCTAAGCAAATGCAGAACCTGAGGCAGAGGTTGCTGACAGTAAAAGAATACACAAAGGAATTCTACAGAGTAAGCATAAGGGCTGGGCAATTATAGCACACACCAGAGAAGACTGCTAGATATGTGAATGGTCTCAAGCTAGAGATCCGAGATGAGATTGCTCTTCTGTCTCCTAAGACAGTAGAAGAGGCCTACCAGATGGCCTTGAAAGCAGAGGAGAAACTCCTGAGGAAACATTCTGCCAAGAAGAGAGGTACTTTCCGGGGAAAGGGAAGTCAGGGTGGTAGAAGAAAGCCTACTACACCCAGGGATGGAGCTAATAGTAGCTCACCTCAGAATGCATCTATAGAGGATGATGCAAGGGGCAAAAGGGGTTCTTACAGAGGAAAATGAAGAGGAGGCAGAGACAAAGGCAGAGGTAGAGAGTTGAGGTGTTATAGATGTCAGCAAGTGGGACATAAGCACTATGAGTGTCCAGATAATGTGGGTGTTGGTCCAAGAAATCTTGTTGTTGCCTAGGCTGGAGAAGAGGCAGAAATTGAAGAAATTCTACCCGAGAGGGGAGATTCCTTGGTGGTAAATAACGTCCTGTTGAAGCAAGCCAAAGAGGTCACTGAGCCTACACAAAGGAAGACTTTGTTTAGGATCATATGCAAATTCCAAGGGAAGTGGTGCCAGCTAGTCATTGATAGTGGCAGAACAGACAATATGGTTTCCACTAAGGTCAGAGAGAAGTTGAATTTGAAGACAAGGGAGCATCCAACTCCCTACAGGGTGTCCTAGCTACATAAATGGCACCAGCTGGTTGTAAAAGAGTAGTGTGAGAAAGAGCTGCAAATGGGAAAATATAAAGATAAGGTCTTGTGTGATGTAATGCCCATGGATGTGTGTCATATACTGCTGGGTAGACCTTGGCAATTTGACAAAGCAGCAGTGCATGATGGCAAGAAGAACACTTACAAGTTCTTCAAGTATGGGGTACATCATACGTTGATACCCATGGAAGAAGGAGAGCCATCCAGAAGAGTGATTGATCCAAAGACCTTGTTGTTGAGCGGGAAGGAATATCTACAGTAGATAGAAGAAGAAGAGGTAAGTTTTTCTCTAGTTTGCAAACCTAAAGTAGTTCTTACTTCTACAAAGATTTCTGATTTGCCAATAGAAATCCAAGAGATGTTAGACAATTATTGTGACATTATTGTGGATGATTTACCTGATGATCTGCCACTTCTGAGAAAGTTCAGCCATCAGATAGATTTTATCCCTGGTTCAAATCTTCCAAATAAGGCAGCCTACAGAATGACTCCCAAAGAAAATGAGGAAATCAGGAAACAAGTAGAGGAGTTGGTGGACAAGGGGCTGATTAGAGAAAGTTTGAGTCCATGTGCAGTACTAGCAGTATTGAGCCCAAATAAAGATGGAGGCTGGAGGATGTGTACTGATTCCAGAGAAATAAATAAGATCACAATCAGGTACAAATTCCCTTTGCCTAGAGTTGAGGATTTGATGAACTATTTGAGTGGTGCTAAATATTTCTCAAAGATAGATTTAAAAAGTGGATACCATCAGATTAGAATAAGAGAGGGTGATGAGTGGAAAACTGCCTTTAAAACAAATGAAGGACTATATGAATGGATGGTAATGCCTTTTGGGTTGTCAAATGCACCTAGTAATTTTATGAGACTTATGAATGAAGTATTGAAAGAATTCATTGGTAAATTTGTGATAGTATATTTGGATGATATATTAGTTTTCAGCAGAACTAAAGAAGAACATTTAAGGCATCTTAATCATGTCTTGAAGAAGCTGCACCAAGAGAAATTGCTGATAAATTTGAAGAAATGCTGATTCATGAAAGAAGAGTTGGTGTATTTAGGTTTTGTTGTTTCTGCAGAAGGATTGAAGATGGACCCAGAAAAGGTTAAGGCAATTGTGGAGTGGCTTTCACCCAGGAATGTTGAGGTAAGAAGTTTCCATGGACTTGCTAGTTTTTACAGAAATTTTATAAGAAACTTCAGTAAGATTAATGCACCCATAATTGAGACAATAAAGAAGAGCAACCATCCATTTAAGTGGACTGCTAAAGTAAAAAGAAACTTTAAACTTCTGAAGCAAAAGATAACTGAGAAGCCTGTTTTGATTCTGCCTGATTTTACTAAACCATTTCAAGTAAAATGTGATGCCAGTGGAGAGGCCATTGGAGCTATGTTAAGTCGGGATGATAGGCCTGTAGCCTATTTCAATGAAAAGATGAATGACACCAGGAGAAATTATTCCTCTTATGAGAAGGAATTCTATGCAATTGTTCAGGCACTGAAAAAGTGGAGACACTATTTGATGTCGAGGGAATTTGTATTGTATTCTGACAATCATGCTTTGTAGTATATTGTATAGCAGCCCAGGTTGAAGCATAAGCATGCCAAATGGGTTGAGTATCTCCAAGGTTTTGATTTTGTTTTGAAACACATAAGTGGCCAAGCAAATAAAGTAGTTGATGCTTTGAGTAGGAGGCACATGCTTGTTCAAGAAACTAATTTTGAAGTTGTAGGGTTTGATTTTCTCAAACAATTGTATAAAACATATTCAAATTTTAAGGAATAATTTGAGGTATGTAGTAACCCTGTTTTAACAGATAGGAACTAGTGGCTGGATTATTTCCTGCAGGATGACTTGTTATTCAGAAGAAGCCAACTGTGTGTACCAAGATGTTCCATGAGAGAAAATTTGATCAAAGAGAAGCATAGTGGACTTGTTGGAAATTTTGGTACTGATAAAAATTATGAGCAGCTCAGTCATTTCTATTACTGGCCCAAGATGAGAGCAGAAGTGGATAATTTTCTGAAGAATTGCAAAATCTGTCAGTATGCTAAAGGAAGGAGCGAGAATGCAGGATTGTACGCTCCCTTGCCTATTCCAGACAGGCCTTGGGACATGGTGAGTATGGATTTTGTTCTAGGATTTCAAAAGACTCAGAAAGGGAATGATGCAGTCTTTTTTGTGGTGGATAGATTCTCCAAAATGGCATATTTTATTCCATGCTATAAAACTAGTGATGCCACCCATGTTGCTAACTTGTTTTTCAAGGAAGTTGTTAGATTACATGGGTTGCCCAAGAGTATTATTTCAGACAGCGACACTAGATTTGTGGGTCATTTTTGGGGGACATTGTGGAAGAAACCTGGTACCAAACTGAGTTTCAGCTCTGCTTATCAGCCCCAGACTGATGGAAAAACTGAGGTAGTGAATAGGAGTCTGGGAAATTTGTTGAGAAGTCTTGCAGGAGAGCATCCCAAATAGTGGGACCATATTTTGCCTCAGGTAGAATATGCATATAATGACTCACCAAACAAAAGCACAGGGCAGAGTCCATTCCATATTGTTTATGGAATGCACCCCAAAGGAATATTAGAGTTAAGAAATCTGGGGAGGGCAGAGCTAAGGAGTGCAGATGGTGAGGAATTTGCTTCAGAGCTCCAGGGCATACATGAACAAGTGAAATAGCAACTACAAGGCAGCAGCATCAGATACAAAAGAAGAGAAGACTTGAGCAGGAAAGAAGTTCATTTTGAAGTAGGAGATCTGGTTTTGGCACACTTGAGAAAGGAGAGATTCCCAAGGAAGCAGTATAACAAATTGAAGTTCAAAAATATTTGGCCATGCAAGATACTTAGAAAGTTTTCTGCAAATTCTTATGAGATTGAATTACCTCCTGATGTTGGAATATATCCCATTTTTAATGTTGTAGATTTATACAAGTATGAGGATGACGGTGCAGAGGAAAGGACAGCAGACAAGAAACAGATTGAGTGGAAAGAGCAGCTACCTCCAGCACAACCATCGCAACCAGAGAAGATATTGGACAAAAGAGTGTTCAAAAGGACCAGAGGACAAGAGTAATTTCAGTACTTAATCAAATGGAAGGATAAGCCAGAGGAAGATACCACTTGGATGACTGAAGGAATGTTGTAGAAGATAGGCAGATCAGTGGAAGAGCTCATGGACAGGAGCCCATGAAGAAATTTTCCCTCGGGAGTCTGATGCAGGGGCATTAGACACTAGCTAGCAATCTAGGAGGTTTTGTCCACATGTTGTGGCTAGGAGGGTTCGAATTCATCGAATTGTAATAGCTAGGTGTCAATACCTCAGCTGACTGTTTCATTTAGACTAGTTAGAGTCCATAGGAGTCGAATAGGTTTGGATTCTATCTATCTATCTTGTTTCAGTTAATTGAATAATTGTAATTAGGCTTTTGGTTTTCCTAAATGGTCCTCACAGAGGAACCGAAAAGACAAATGTTTATGTATATAAATTTAATCCCTCGGATGTATAAAAGGAGGAGGAGAAAAGGAGAGATTTCGGTAATAAACCTCTGTGTACTGAGCAATTGCTTCTGATTGAAAAGACTCCAAGTCCTGTTGATTGCCAAACTGTCTGAATTGATAATTGTGAAGACTTTTGTTTAACTGTGAAGTGATTGAACTCCGTATATTATAAAATTGTCGAATCGAATGGTCCCACAGGCTTCGTGACGCCTCTGTCTACTGTTCCCTAAATTTGTTCGTCAACTCTGTTGAAGCGAAATCCTGCCGGAAGAGAATTACAACAGTTTTCTTATTAGTTGGAAATCTTTCCTAAGGTTAGACCTAGGTCAGTGAGTTAAAAGGGTGGCGTAACCCGACTTGAACCGTGGTTAACCCTATCTGAAACCACGAGCGGATTTGCGGAAGCAGATTACCCATATCGCACCGCTTTTGTAGGTTGAGGGGTATTCCCATAATTGGAGCGATTCCATATAGCCTTCGACACGTGGCACGAGACGGAAGTACAAAACTGCCTTTCAATGCACGCCATCACACGTTAATGTTTTACCAAGGAGATCGAGCGATATTGTTGAGCGTTGTCAATATGGAGGGGAGCCATTGGACGGTGGTCAGTTTATGAAGGTGCGTGGATGATAAGCAAGGTACGGCGTGCATTCGATTGGGCTATCAACCGTAGAGGTGGGGCCCGGTGCGAGGGTTTATTATACAGTCATTTTTTTAAGAAATAGAGCGTCGGTATTAATATAAAATCTCGAAGGATTGAACCTTGATTATAAATTCGGAGATAAATATATATACCGGGAAATATAAGTTAACATTCAAAAGCTATTGAATGTATTTATTTATCAATTTTCTCCAAAATTGATAAATAAAATTTCCAATAAAATAAAGAACCACGTGGGGGTAAACCAAGGGAGATGCTGACAGAGCGAGTGAATCAAACCAACTCTCCTTAGGGGTCCGAATTTAGTTTGTTTCTGTCACTTAGCAAGAACTATTTTGACAATATAGGGGTCATACCATAATGGCTCAAATTTTCTTGTACCTATTACATCAGCTTCTTGATCATAAAGAAGGACCAAGTTGCCCTCTAAGAAAATGAAAGACTGGACATTTTTGTCGTATTACACCTTTATACGTCTCTTATGCGCTTCCTTGGCCAATTGGGCTTCACGACACGTTTCATCAAAATGGATGAGGTTAAAAAGACGCGATTCTTCTTCTGAGGTGTTAGGTAACAAGTCGATTACAATTTTTAACTATGGTATTTCACATTGAATAGGAAAGATAGCTTCCAGACCATATACCAATTGAAAGGGAGTAAATCTGTTTGCGTTTCTCACCAAGGTTTGGTACACCCACAAGGTTGAGTATAGGATTAAATGATATTTTCTCTTACAAACTCCTGTCATTCATTGAAGCATACATTTAAGAATCTTGTTAATAGCCTCAACTTGTCCATTTGATTGTGGATAATAAGGAGTAGAATTATCATGTGACAATCCTAAGTTGGCAGTCAATTCAGTCATCATGTGGTTGTGAAAATTCTTCCCATGATCTATAACTATAGCCTGTGGGACCCCAAAACGTGCAGTAACATTATTAAAGAAAAACAATGCAGTTGTCTGTCCTGTGTTTTTTAATGTAGGCATCACTTCAGCCCATTTGGTAAAGTAGTCTACTATGAAAATAATATAACCATTCCCCCTGGATGAACGAGGGTTACAAGTCATGAAGTTAATACCCCATTTTGAAAATGGTCCCATAGATACAAAAGGATGCATTGTCACTGGCAGTTTTCGTATTTTACAATAAAAAATCTAGCACACATGACAACTTCTGACCGCGAGGATGAAATTGAAAAATATGGTATGCCAAAAGTAACTGGTGCGGAGTATCTTCTGCATGGTAGCGTATCCTGATAAATGACCACCAGAAGCCCCAACATGACAATCATTTAAAATATTTTTGACCTCCTCATGAGTGAGGCACCTCCTTAAAATTGTATTGCCACCATGACGATAAAGTGTATCCCCGACGATCATATAATATTTGGCTTCATATCGAATACGTCCCTATTCAGAGCTAGAGGTATTAGGCGAAAAGTTTTAGTTTGGAGATAAATGATGAAATCTCCATACCAAGGATCAGATGATCTGATCGGAAACAAAGACTCATCAGGAATTGATGGTTCTGACGTAGTAGAAGTACTATTAGATGGAAAGTCACACATAAGCTTAGCCAAAACTAAGGACTTCTTTGAATTGGATTTGATTAATTCCAAATCAAGTTCTTGCAAAATGACAATCCGTTTTGATTATTTCCCCCCCCAGCAATTGACATGATAAGATATAAGTCATGGGGTTGCAATCTGAAGTGAAAATGGTATTTCGGAACAGGATATAGTGGTGAAATCTTTGGACTTCTTAAACAGCAGCCAAGGCAAGCTTTTCTATGTACAAATACTTAACTTATGTATCATTGAGATTATGACTCAAATAATAAATCGGATGTTCTATCCCATTTTCTACTTGGACCAATACCATATCAATGGTCATATCAGCTGCGATGGTATATAGGAAATAATTATTATGATAATTATTGGGATACATTAATGACACCTGGATAAGAGTATCCTTGACAACATCAAAAGAAGCTTGTGCAACTTGGTCACAATGGAAGGGAACCCCTTTTTTCAAGAGCCGAGTAAATCGTTTAGCCATTTTGGCATAGTTGGGTATGAACCTCCCTAGGAATTTAGCATTTCCTTGAAGTTTCTGTATTTGAAGTAAATTTGATGGTGCAGGAAAATCCAGAATGGCCTGAACCTTCAATAGATCGATTCAAATTCTTTCTTTTGAGATAACGAATCCAAGAAAACGACCAAAACCAACACAAAAAAAACATTTATGTGGATTGACATGTATTTTGTAGTGTCGGGAGCGTAAGAAGATGGCTCTCAAATGCATCGGGTGATCAGTCTGATTTCGTGAATGTGGGTAAATCATCTAGATAGGGTTGAGCAATGTGCTTGATGTGATTGTAAACATAATCCATTGCTCTCTGAAATTTTTCCCCAATGTTCTTTAAACCAAATGGTAGTTTCCTATAAGAGAATTTGCCCTAGGGATTGATGAATGTTGTCTTATGTTGATCCTCTGGGTGGATATTGATTTGATTGTAGCAAGAAAATCCATCCATGAACGAAACAATTTCACACCCATCACAATCGTCAATAATCTGGTCGATAAAGGGAGTAGGATAGTTGTCTTTTGGATAAGCCAAATTGACATCCTGATAATCAATGCACAATCTCATGGTTCCTTATTTTTTCATGACAGGAACGATGTTGGAAACCCTCTGAGTTAGCGAAACAGGGTAAATGAAACCAGTACGCAAAAGTTTCTCAACCTCTGCTTTAATGGAAGTGGCCTTCTTTGGATGAACATGATGAAGGCATTGATGCACCATTTTGACATTAGGATACATATTGATAGTGTGTTCAACAATACTAGTATCTATGCCTGGAATTTAATCATAAGACCAAGCAAATATGTCACAGAATTCACGAAAGAGAGAGCGATATGTTTCGAGTTCTGATGATGAACAAGATACACCGACATGAAAATTTTGTACTACGCCAGGTTTGGTCAAAATATCGATAAAAATAGTTTCTTCAATATTTGACAAATTTCATTCGAAATCGATTGCATTAATAGGTAAATAATTCAAAAGAATTTTTTTATTGATGGGTGTGTTATCACCCTAGTAATTTCTTAGGTCGTTGGATTTTGATTTATAGTTAAAGAAAACTAGGGGTAACCACAAACCTAATTTGGAAATTTAGGATCTAGCCTTCCTAAGTTTCAGAGAGGGCTCTCTTTCAGATTTAACTTTGTTTTGAATTGATATTTTAGGCTACGTATGATTGGGCACTTAGGACTGGCAATTATTTTCTCTATAGCTTAATTGGTTTGATTTAATGGTTCAAATTGAGAAATTTGATGGTCAAATTTAGGGAAATACCTTATTTATAGGTGTGTTGACAATCAACAGGGTTTCAGTGGCTTTGGCTTTATGCTGGATCCTTTGCCGTAGCGGAAAATGTCAGAGATTTCTCAGATGAAACAATAGTGGTAAGGTCGATCTTCAGGGCTATAGACTGGTCAACAGGGACTTGAATCTCTTTATACAGTCGGGGCGGGAGCTTTTTTCCAGGCAAGAATGAAAATAATGCATCAAACAATGTTTTATCAAAGATTACCCTTTCAATATAAACCATTATATCTAGCATTAATGAAAGGTATATTCAAAAGGCGGGAGCAGGACATAAACACGGTGGGTTCCACAGTGCTCTGGATGGTATTACCTCTTTGCTTTTTTTTTTATTTTTTTTTTACAAAATATGGGAAAACAACTTGCAGAAATAAAAGTATGTACATATTTACAAGACTATCAAAATTAAATTCCAAATTATGAATCCTATATTTATAGGGCCCTAACAACGACTTCACATGGGGATGGCATTTCCTGGTGAAATGTCAAGAACTCTAAGAATAGTAGCCTTGAATTTTTAACCTTGATGATCCTGTAACTGTCTTCTGATTTCTACAACAACTCATACTTATGATATTTCACTCTTCAGAGCTTAGAACATTCACTCCAGGCTTCAAATTTTGAAAGGAAAACATCCAATCCAATCTACTCACTTGTAATGAATATTTACAATAATGTAAAAAATGAATCAATGTGGAACTAACTATTCGTTAACTTAGAAGAATAGTAGTGTTTAAGCATTCTACAACTCATTGGTCCTTCTGGAAGGTCAGTTCCATCCAAATTTCGGATAAATAATGTATTTTTACCCTTGTACCCATAAATTCCATAAGGTCCCTTCCATAAAAAATCAAAATTTTCATGTTTTCCCTTTTCCTCTCTCCTGGAATCCCACTTTAACACCTTATCTCCTATGTAAAAATCATCCTCCTTAATCCTTTTATCAAAAAAAATTTTGATCTTATCATGAATTACTTGAGATTTTTCATATACTTCCTCCCTTGTCTGTTGTAAATGAATGGTCTGATTTATTCTTCGTTGTATGTCATTAATCTCAACTTGTGATTCCTGAATAATATTCATTACTGGAACTCCCAATGATGAAGGAAAAATTGCATCCATTCCATAAACTAGCTGGTAAGGTGAAGTACCAATTAACTTTTTGGTGGTAAGTCTATCTACCCATAGGGCATAGATCAGCTTTTTGTTCGAAGTCTTTTTGTTATCTTGAAGTAATTTTTTGATGATGTTTACCAGGCTTTTATTAGAGGATTCTGCTAAGCCATTACCTTGAGGGTAATAAGAAGTAGAGTGGCCTAGGATAATGTGATACTTGTGGCAAAAGGAAATAATTTTCTTCATTTTAAATGCAACTGCATTATCAATAATAATTTAATGTGGGCATCGAAATCTAGATAAAATATTGTTTTCAATAAAAGAGATTATGACTGAGTCTGTGGCTTGCATAGTAGGAATGAATTCTATCCACTTGGTAAAATAATCTGTGGCAGTCAAAATCCATTTATGTTGTCCGGAGGATGGGGGATGATTTTCCGCAATGAAGTCTAAACCCCATTGTTGAAAAGGCATCTCAGTAGAAATAGGTTTTAGGGAAAAGGGTAACAATTTCTTTCTCCCTTCAAAAATATGACTTTGGTGACAGGAGGTAACATTTTTTTTAACATGAGAAAACAATGTTGACCAGTAGAAACCAAATCTAAGAATTTTATTAGTTGTACTCTTCCAGTATAAGTGGCCTCCACAGTCACCTACATGAAATTCCTCAAGAATCTTGTCACCTTCTAATTTCAGTAAACAATTAAGTAAAATCCCACTGTGTTCTTTCCAATAACGCATTTTATCTAAAATACAATATCTCATTTCTTTAAGTTTGACAAATCTTTCTTTAGTTCTAGTTAAACCAAGAGGAGCTTCTAAATGTGTGAGTACAAAGATAATATTAGAGTACCATGGTGAGTCTAGAAATGCCTCACTGATCAATGGAGTCGCCATCTCTTCTTGGTCATCAATTTGTGTAATGAAATTTATCTCTAAGGCATTACAGTTGGATTCAGCCATTAATCTGGCTAACCCTTGTCCTTCTATGAGCTTAGTTGGTTTGATTTCTATATCATACTCAAGGATAGTGGAAATCCACTTTCCTCCTCTACCATCTGGTCCATCCTGTGTAAGAATATATTTGACTACAAAATTGGGAAAATAAGCAATAATGTGGGAGTAAAGAATGTACACTTTGAAATATTTTATGGCTTTAACCAAGGCTAAAGCTTGTTTTTCCATGATATTATATCTCAAAGGGGCATCTCCAAGTGTTTTGCTGAAAAATTATATAGGCTATTCAAAACCTTGGTCATTTTTCTGCAAAATAATTGTAGCTATGGTATGTTGAGAGGAAAACGAAAAGATAATAAAATATTTTTTGGAGTCTGGGCTAATTAAGATTGGTGTTTTGATTAAAGCATGTTTTAGAGATTCAAAATATTGTCTTGCTTCAACTTTCCATTTTAATAACGAGTCTTTTTTCAACATCTTATTAAGTTCCTTTATGATTTCAACTAGATTAGAAATAAATCTTCTTAAAAAATTTATTTTTCCTAAAAATGCTTGTAACTCTTTGATGTTCCTAGGTGGGTGAATGTTAAGTATGGCTTCAATTCTTGATGGATCTATCCTAATACCTTCTTTGGAAATTATGTGTCCTAATAATTTACCTTCTTCAAGTCCAAAAAGACTCTTTTGGGGATTTAAGGATATGCCATATCTCCTACATTTAACGAATACATGTCTCAAGTGATCCAAATGTTCATTATCAGATTTAGAAAACACGGTAATATCATCTCAGTAAATAACCAAAAATTCATGAATTTATTTAGCAAAGGTTATATCCATAGCCCTTTGAAAGGTAGCCCCAGCATTCATTAATCCAAAAGGCATTTTCACATACATGAAAGTGCCCCAAGGAGCAGTAAATGATGTCTTGGGTTGGTCTTATTTCTGAACAAGTATCTGGTTATAACCTAGGAAACCATCCAATAGATAAATTCTTAAAGATCCAACTACTCTCTGGAAGATCTGATCCATCTTTGGAAAAGCGTAATTATCTTTCAAGGACACTTTATTGAGATTTTTGAAATCTACACATAATCTTATTTCTCCAGTATTCTTCCTAGTAGGTACTAAGTTAGAAACCCAATCAGAATATCTGATTAGTGCAATTATTTGGGCCTCATACATTCGTTTGAATTCTTTCTCTATCAAAGGTAAAAAGACAGAATTAATCCTTCTTAATTTCTCCCTAAAAGGCTTCTGGTCATCTTTTACAAGATCAATGTATTTGACTTTTTCTTCTTGTGATAAAGATTTACACGACTTTATCATTTTAGGATGTAATTCTGTTCTTATATTGCACTCCTCAATATTAGATTTGACTGGTTCCATTTTAGGCTTTTTTGGCACATCATTGGAATCAAACAAGTATTCTAAAGGAGTTAAACCTTTAGGTAAAAGATTATCTTTCAATTCTAGCATGTCTATTTCTTCTTCAATTATTTCCTCTATGTCTACTTTTTCTAAGTTATCTATATCTGATTGAGTAAATACAGTTGGATTTTTATATTTATGTACATCTACACTATTTATTTCACAGTTAAAATTATCATCTACATTACACTCTGAATCTAAATTATCATCAGTGTCTATCTTACAGTTTTGGAATTCTTCCTTACTGTTCAAAAAATTGAAAATGTGTTCATCTTCAGAGAAAATCTACCAATATTTAACATTTTCAGGAACAATGGGTTTGTATTTTACTTTAGGAGTATATCTATGGGTTGGTTGGAAAGGTAACTTACAAGTGCTAGCAAAATTTGCTAGGCAATGTGCTTGCAAATTTTTCTTTCTGGGAATAATAACAAACTTAGACTCTAGTAAATCATCAACCAAGTCAATTGTTGCTTCTCTATATCTGGCTAATCTAGGATTATGAACATAATATTGAGTGTTTATTTTCTTAATGACTAATTATGAATCACCCATGATTAAAATTCTTTTACCTCCTAAGTTTCTGATGATTTGGAGGACTAAGATCAATGCTTCATACTCTGCCATGTTGTTGGTGTATTTAAAGTTGAGTCTAAAGGCATGTCCTTCCGAATGACTGGTTTCCAAGTTGATGATCCATAATCCAGCTCCTACCCCTGACTTGTTCATTGAGCCACTGTTTGGTTCAGGTTTTCTATTAATCAATTCAGTTTTGATATCATCATTATCAAAGTTTCAAAAAATAAAAGAGTCAATTTCAGTTGGGGTTGAATAGATAGGATAATTTATGGACCTTTCTGCATTACTAACCATGTATTTCATTAATCATTCTCTATATAATTTTTTGGGCTTTCCAAATACTGTGATGGTAGAAAAACTCATGTCTACTTGTAGAGATCCCTGCAACTTAGCTCTCCATGAGCAAGAAATAAGCATGCCATACTTTGCTGGGATTTTAGCTAATACTATATCCATGATCATACTTTTACCTAGGTATTGAACTAAATTTACAAATATTTTATCAATCCATTGCACTTAATTTTATATGAATCAAATGAGAACAAGTCTTTATATGGCCTAGTTATTTCTAGATTGATAGTTTCCATAATAACTTTAGGCATTAAGTAGTGGGAATATCTTGAGTCTAACATTGCATTGTGTAATATCTGATCATAAATAGTAAGACTAATGTAAAAGGGAGGGATTGCTCCATCAGCATGTGTACCATTCACATCAGGACAAAAAATTAATTTAGGCTGATCATCATTTAGATTAATTGAATCCTCACCATCATTCATGTTTAAAGTTTCATTGATTGTTGATTTTTACAAGTCATTCTTTACCAGTTATTTTAAAGGAATTGGTATTTTTAACTTGGATATTTCAGCTTGAATGTTGAATGCTGGTTGAGATTTACTAAACTACAGAAATTCATATTTTGTGATTGTTAACTGAGTGGGTTTTTCTTGAGGTTCAGTAGTTTTAACTTTAGCATGATTTCTTCTTTTATCTTCTGTTTGAGTTTCTTGGTTTCTGTTGTCTTTGATTATTTTTTTATGAACAGTTTGAGTGGCATCAGATGCTTTGTTAGATCTGGCATTTTCAGTAGAAGATTTAGGATTTGATTATTTAGAGTCAGCTGGATTTTTCTTTGGATCGGGAACTGTTTTTTTTATTGAATTAGTGGCCTTTGTAGTATTATCATTTTGGGCATCTTTGGAGGATTGAGAAACTTCATCAGTGATATCAACGATATTTGGGCTAGACTATTTTTTAGGACTAGGTGGGTTTGAATTTCGCTTGTTTTCTCTTGGAATAATTCACAAAAATTTTGTTTTGGGAGCCTCTACACTCTTTTTGTTTTGATTTTCTTGAGTTGGAGCATTGTTTTTTGTAGAAGGATCATTTCTTTTCTCGCTCCTAAGGTTACACTGGCTGTCAATTTCATTGATTGCAAAGTCATAACCTTGCTTATAGTCAAAGGATTCACCAGATTCTATTTTGAACTGTTGAAGCTCAAAGAGTTCTTAATCCTTCTGAGTGAGGAAAATTGTATTGCTTTCATCTATCCCCATCACTATGTTGATATCTTCCTCAACCTCAACATTGTTTTGAGAACTTTTAGCATAGTTCTCTGGAAATAGGGGCCCAATGTTTTGATCTGGGGAAGGTTCTTTACCTTTTCTAGGATTGTTGTTTTTTCTATAGTTGGGATTTCTGATTTGGGATTGGTTATCCCATTTCGGTTTTTTCTCAATGTTGTCTAATCTCTCAACTACTCTTTCTAAATTTCTAGTCAAAAGATCAAATTTACCATCTAAGTTTGAATTCTCTTCTTTGATTGTGACTCTCCTTTCATTTCTAAGTCCAGCTTTTCTGGCTAGGATATTAATTTCTACACAAACATCATATAATTGCATCTGTTCTAATGTTTTAGCATTTCTTTCTCTTAATTGGTATGCCATATCTGGTTCAAATCCATCAGGAAATTTAAGAAGTACTAAATAGGGGGTAGGTTAGAGATCAACAGGGATGGAATTATAAACACTGTTATATCTGGTGCAGTAATCTTGAACAAACTCACTAAGAGCTCTTTTTAAAGAATCAAACTCAGATAAAATTTGTAGGGTTTCTTTTTCTTTTCCCATTTATTTATGAATGCTCTATGAAATGCAGCTAAATCTGCTATACTACTAGCACCTAGATTTCTAAACTATGTTTTTACCTCTCAAGTTAAGCTTTGAGCAAACAACCTCATTCGGACATCAGATTCATCTATCTCATAAATTTCACAAAAATCATTCATTCTGGTGATATGTTCTTGTGCAGTATATTGTGAAAAATTATTAAATAATGGGATATCCTTTTGGTAATTTTGGGACATATCATGGAGGTTTTGGGGTAAAACTAGAGGGGCATATCTTGCAGCATGATTTGAAGTTTTCCTGAACTATGGGGTACACTAGAAATTATAGGAGATGTGTTGGTTATAGTAGCTGATGTGCTGAAAGCTGTATTTGAAGAACTTGGAAAAGATGTTGCTATTGTTACACCATTTTTTGGTCATATAACCTATTATCATTAGATGGACCCAAGTATACCATGTAAGACCAATTTTACCCTAAGTAAAATTGTTTTCACTATGTGAAATAACTTAGTAAAACACCTTTATTAAGTTGTTTATGGTCTAAACAGGAAACCTCAAAAGGAAACAATAAAAAAATATATATTTGTTTATATTTCCTCAAGGAATAATTAGTTAAATATCAATTTAATTATTATTCCTGGTCATATTTAACCCAAAACAAGGAAATCAATTAAATAAATCCTTATTTATTTGATTATTTCCTAGGGATAAGTTATTTAATCCTTATTTAAATAATATTCCTAGTTAAATTTTACTAAATCATTTATAAATAATTAAATAAATCATTATTTATTTAATTATATTTCCACCATTCCCTTAAAATAATAAATAAATCATTTATTTATTTATTATTTATAAATAAAGGAATTGACCCAAGTCAAAAATCCTTTGTCCTCCAAAAAATATAATAAAATATTCCTAAAAGGTGGTTCTAGAATTTGATTAATAATATTTTATTCATACACCAAGTTCTATACCGCCCTAATATTTTGTTATAAATAGAAGGATTTTCCCATTCATTAGTCACCTTTCATTGCATTAGATCACTCTCGATCTATACTCTTGGTCTGACTTTGAGCCATTATCATTGTCACATTCTTCATCACTTGCTTTCTGAGCTCCCTTTGAGTTCTATGTTTGTCTGGGTTTTCTACACCAACAAGAGAGAGAAATTTTAGATCAGAAATGTTGAGGACTTTCAGGAACCCATTCCATTGAGGAGAATTGGAAACACCTTTCTTGTTTTCCTCTCAGGTGCCCCTTTAATATAAAAATTCTTTTAAATATATTTTTCTTGTCTTGTCTATTGGATGCATGAAGCAACATTTCATTTTTACTGCTTAATGTCTTTTATGCATAGATCTAGATTTGTGAAGCTTTCTTTGGATCAACTAACTACAGATTTAAAGATATTGGCAGCTATAATCGATGTTAGGGCTATTTTTTATGTGTAGCTAAAGTGGATTTTTTCGACAAAAGATTCATACTAACAGTTATATATATGGAACTGTATGGAAAAAATGCATTGCTTATAAAACTGGTGGTTGCAATGGACTGAGTGAATGATGGAAATACTATCTTAGGCTGCAAAGGAAACTTAGGAATAAATGGTTCTCTGGATGTACTTGCAGTCGCTTGAGGATATGATGAAAATATAATCCTAGGCTGCAAAGGAAACTCAGGCCTAAAAGGTTTTGTGGGTGAACTGACAGTGGAGTCTAAAAATGAAGTGGTAGCATACAGAGTTGAATATGCTGCTGGAAATATTTTTGTATGTAATTGAGAAACTGGAGCCTTAAAGTGAGATAAAAATTGAGCTAATTTGACAGCTTCATCAACATCTTTAATCTGTGTAACATTAACTCTTTCTACTGGACTTTGAATTTCAGATTTGTCTGATTTTATTGATGCTAAAATAATTTTCTGTTTCTCATTCACAAAAGAAGTAAAAATAGGATTTATGAAAATTTCCTTTAAATAAGTTTCAGATTTATTTCTAAATAATGAATTTTCAAACTTGAAATCAAAATCAATATCGATTAAGCTCACTAATTCCTTGGGAAATGAATAACTTTTCTTAAAGGCACTTCAGCTTCTCAATTAACAACTTGTTTTTTCTTTTTCTTTTTTCTATTTTGTCCTGGGTTATATACTATTACAACAGGCTTAGGATCCGGGTTAGACCTAGTATAGTAGGTTTTCCTAGAAGCCAGAATGTCTATTTATGAAATACCCACACCCTTTAAAGTTAATCTTAAATTAGAAAAGATAAATTTAAAAATATTCCTTCAAGGTTAAATTTAAAACTGGAGAGTGGTTAGTCCCTAGTATCGTTGCCAGTATGTTATCACCCTAGTAATTTCTAAAGATTGTGGGCTTTTTGGATTTTTCTAGTTTTAAGAAAACTAGGGGTAACCACAAACCTACTTTGGAAATTTAGGATCTAGCCTTCATAAATTTTAGAGAGGGCTCTCCCTTTAAGATTTAACTTTATTTTTGTTTAATTTTTTAGGCTAGTTATGATTGGGCACTTGGTTTTTTATTTGGAAAGTTTGGTGGGAAATAAAATTACTTGGAGACAAATTAAAGAGGGATCTACTAGTCCATTGGGTTATGGAGTCAAGATGTAGCAAGAAAAACTGGAAGGCAAAGCCAAAAGGATGCCAATGTACTCTGGGCAAGGTAGATAACCCTCAGAGATTTGAATAGTTTGATTTGATGAAATGGCTTGCTTTCGGGATAAAGGGCAGTGAAGAATCCTTTGATCCAGAAAAAGAGGAAGGAGGCAGGGGTCAAACAGGACTAGGAGCAATTAAGAATTCCTAAGTCCGGAGATCAGTAGAAAACATTGAAATGATCAAGTAGTTAAGACAGGGATTTTTTACACTTATCCTGAAATAATATTCCTAATTAATCATTTGGATTGAACAACATGTATGAAATTGAATGAAAATTCAGAAGAGGAAACAATGAAAGTAAGAAATCACTTTACTCATTATCTTATCACATGAATCTTGAGTTATGAATTCCAGTTGGTTGTTGTCCAAACTACAACTATTAAATCAACTCATTAGCCTCCAAAGTACCAGCAAAATCATCTATAATAATCTCAGTAACTTTATTCCACACTAAACACTTCACAAACTGAATTATTTATAGAAATTTTTATTACAAAATATCCTAGAGACATCTAGGAATAACTCTAGGAAAATAAAATATCTTAACATACTAAGAGGGACAACTGCTTAACAACTTAGCAAGCTATCCTTTTATCTAGAAAAAATAGAACTAACACCATCTAATCAAAAGATTTTGTTGACTAGGTGTGCATGCTTGATAGCATATTTAGATGATATTTGTTTGTAGATTGCTTTATTGAAACTCTTTCACTTTATATCCTTTAACAATGCTTTTCTTCCTGATACTCTTTACTCTGTTCATCTATCAATTTACTGCTAGTAAAATGTAGCATTTACCATAGTAAAAACTAGTTGATTTTTTTTGCTCGGATACACTTTGAACCTGTTGCTTCCAATACACTTTTAACTACTATTTTTTCCTTTTGACAGTTGTAATATGAAGTTATCACTGTGGTAAAAAAAAATTCTCATCATTTCTCTATCTTGCTTGAATTTTCCTTTCACTCTTTTACTGTTTTTCTGCTTTAATGTTGCTATAACAAATCTGTGAATTCATCTCATTGCTGATCACTTGGTATTTTCATACTTTTCAACTTCCGGTAACTTTCATTAGCATCAGTGTACTTTGATAAATTTTGTTTGATAATGAAAATATGATTAATTTCATTCTGTAGAAAAAATAAGTTTCCAAATTACTCCAAGACAACTTTACTGGTTGGAGAACCATGTGGCAGAGGCTTATTTATTTGTTCTTTGGCATGGGCTCTGATCTTTTTGTCATAATCTGTTTGAACCATTAGCTTTTCATTAAAGCCATGAATGTCTGGAAGGCTTGCTTGTCTCAATATTGTGTATTTTTCCAAAAACTTTGTTATTGACATATTCATGGCCTCACACTTTTACTTCAAATTGTTCATCATATTCCTTTTATTTAGGACCTTTTTGATTTGAAGAATTGTTTTAGTCCTGTCTTGTATTTTCAATTCTTCAATCTCCTCCTTGCTTTTTCTGTTTAAAAATCTAATAAGATTTAAAGCTTGAGATGCTTTATTAGCCAACTCTTCCTTTGTTTTATGAATTTCCACCTGTGCTGCCTAAAGTAGAGCTCTCTGCTCATATATGATTTGAATTGAAGGCCATTGTAGATGTATGCCTTGAATTATGTTTTTCGAAAGATAGTTCTTGATGAAGGACACCTGTTCACTGAGATTTACTTGCTGCTGCAAGATCTTTACCTGTTCTTCAAGTTTTTTTGCTATTTTTTCATGTAATCAATGTATTCATGTTTGATGATTCAAGAGTTTTAATGATATTTCTCAAATTGATTATCTCATTATTCTTTTGGGACATATCTTCCATGTCTTTCACAATATCTGTTGCTTCATCTATTTGATGTACCTGTGTGGTAGATGATCCCGTGGTAGAAGTATCTATAAATTGCACTGACATTGTAGTTTCCAGCGGCACTTTTCGGTCTAAATGCCCTGCCAATGTGGAAGGGATAGTTGTGCTAACTATAGGAATAACAGTGGGAGTAGATTGCGCATTAGCCTCTTTTACTACTTCTTTTTCTTTTATAATGATGTCCATCTGATCTTCCATCTCTTTGACTTGGGCAGTCAGTTTTAGTATTAGCTTGGCCATTTCAGCTTTTTTAGTTTGTTCTTGGAGGATTTCCTTTGCTTGAGGATGTTCGTGTTGAGGAAGTTTTAACTGTTTCCTCAAGGCAGTGATATCATAATTCTTTTGCTTTATCAAAGTCTCAACAACCTGTATGTTTGATGTATCTACTCCTATCTGAAGGAATACATCTTCTAAGGACTTAAACCTTATTTATTTTGCCTGTAAAGAGGCTTTGTCTAGCCTCATCTGGTCCTGCATATTAAAAATGGTGTTTTCTAATTGAGTAGCACTCCTGGTCTTATCCACTATTTTTGAATATAGCATTTTATATGTATGTCTATGAAATTCAATTTGATCCAGCTCATGGATATTTTCTGAATCAACCTCGAAGTCTGTTTTGATGTAGTCTAAGACTGTCCTTGGATCTGCAACCTTTGGCTGGTGGTAGGACATGATCATTTTATTAGTAGAATAATCAAATTCTATTAATAGTATGTCCTTGTTACCTAGCTTTTCTTCAAGAAATTGTGAGTAAATTTCTCTTTTGATCTCCTCATTTTTATCCTTAATTTGTTTGTACCTTTGTTTGATATCTGAATATTTTTCATCTGTTGTTTTGGAAGAAGAGGGAATATCTAAATCAACCTGTTTTTTAATCATTTTCTTGCCCTTCTTATATGCTGCGGTCTATTCTTTCACAATTTCTGTCAAAACTTCATCAACTATTTCTGTGGCCTCTTGATTTTCTGATTGATCATCATTCATTCCCTCATCATTTGTATCATCTATTTCTATAGTTTTTTCTTTCTCAGCAGCTGTCATTTTTTCCCTTTTGTTGTAAATAATCTTGAATTTGTTTTCTGCAATGGTCTCTGCTCAATAGCCTTCTTCATTCCTGGTCCTTTTGTTTGAACATTCTGACTGTTTGGTGACTATTATAGTATATGAATTATCTGTCCTTTTCACTATTTCTGTATCAGAAGTAAGATCTGCCAATGTATTTTCCATCCATTCTATTTTATTTGCAAACTTCTCAATATGTGGTTTTGAGTCATGTATAAAAGGTTGATGCTTGCATTTTACCCTTATAGCACTGAGGTAACCCTGGGGATCATAATTCCATAAAAAACTCTCTTGAAACTGATACTCTGATAATTGTCTAGATATTTCTTTCTCAGCCTCCCTATTTTTTACTATGAAAGGGCCAATCTGGCTCTTCAAATTAAACTAAGTCTTTTTCTTTGATGCCATGAATTTTATCGCATATGCATTTAAAACTTGTCTAAAATATTCCAATGCAAAAACCCTGATGGTTAAGAATTTAGGTAACTTATATGCGGACAAATTTGTTCCAAATATTCTGAATTATGTGTCTCTGATATAAGTACCAGTCTCCTACTTTGCATTGTTCAGACAACTGTAATATTCTCTTCATTTTTTCACTCACTCTACGCTATTCAGACTTGTAGATCAAATTCATGCATGTCCTGATGAATAATTCTGAAAACTGTTTATAACTCAATTCATTTCCTTCCTTTCTGAGAAAGGATTTCAAAAATATCACTGAGAGAGGCTAGCCCTCTACATCCATCTTTTGCAAAGAAATAGGGAAATGCTCAGCTTGGAAAAATAGAAAACAATGGAATAGATAATATGAATATCTGAAAACGCCTCCATTTGGAATTTTAGTCAGTTGGTAATGTATGCTATCCGCAATGAATCTAGAAAAATCAAAGATCATGACAAGAGGTTGCCCGGGGATAATGTAGAAAGGAAACCAAGAATAGATGCATTAGTAAATTCATCATTAAAATATCCCAGAATGAAGGACATCATTGAGATCACTTGTCTAGAAGCTTCAGGAAAATCAAAAGTAGAATATCGTGGATTCACCTTAGGAAGGTCTACATCGGCAAGCATAAAATGTTAAAATATCATCAACTTTTTAGGGAAATCCAACTCTAAGTATAACTAGGTTAACTCTTCAATTGACAAGGGTACTACTCTGGGATCAAGCTTCAACTAAAGCATCTCATTTATGGATTCTGCCATGACGAAAAACATAATTTCTCTATCTTGTTTTACCATGGCTCTATGATTAGGAACATAATGCATTTCACATAATCCAACTAAGTCCTAAGCTGGATGAGTAACAGGAAGTACATATTTGGGAAAATTGGATTCCCAAATAGGTATGTCATCTTCATTTTTATACAGAAATTTATCATAACACCAGTTATGAATCTCAAGCAAATTGAATTCTACCACTGTATCAGCAATATTGTAATCTAAATCAGTCGAAGGAATGTTTTCTTCAGAGGAAATAGGTGGTTGGAGAGGTCTAACAACTTCAGTTGAATCAGCTATTAAAGCAGGAGTTGGCTTGTTGATTTTTGAGGATTCAGGCTTGGCAAGCTTGGTTGTTACAGATTTTGAGGCTTTAGAACCTCCATCTTTGGGTGTAACCTATTTTTTGTAATTTTTGGGAATAACTAAGAAACATTAAACTGTTTTCTTTAGTTAATTTTGACACAAAGGGTAATTGAGCAAATCTTAAATAATTTTGGGAATCTGGGAATCAGAGCAAGGGTTTTAGGATAGAAAACATAGGTTTTCTGGGTCTAGAGGACTGAAAAAGGGATTATTGTCTTTCTATGCACCTTTAAATATTTTTCACCATGGAAATTGTCTTTTAGTGCCCAAACCTTGAAAAAACAGGGCAAACCCTCACAATTTTTCCTCAGAAATTTCCATTTGCATAAAACTCAGCTTTTAAGTCATTTTCTCAATTTCCAGTCATTAAAAGACAATTTCCATGATGCAAAAGATTTAAAGGTGCACAGGAAGACTGAAATTACTTTTTTAGTCCTCTACACCTAGAAAACCTATGTTTTCTATCCTAAAACCCTTGCTTCAATTCCCAGATTCCCAAAATTTTCCCAGATTTTCTCAATTACCCTCTCTGTCAAAATTAACTAAAGAAAACAATTTAATATTTCTTATTCATTCCCAAAAATGACTAAAAAGCAGGTCACACCCAAAGCTGGAGGTCCCAAAGCCTCAAAATCTGTAACAACCAAGCTTCCCAAGCCTGAATCCTCAAAGATCAACAAGCCAACTCCTCCTTTAACAGCTGATTCAACTAAAGTTGTTAGACCTCTCCAGCCACCTGTTTCCTCTGAAGAAAACATGTTTTTGAATGATTTAGATTACAATACTGCTGATACAGTGGTAGAATTTAATTTTCTTCAGATTCATAACTGGTGTTATGATAAATTTCTGAATAAAAATCAAGATGACATACCTATTTGGGAATCCAATTTTCCCAAATATGTAGTTCCTGTTACTCATCCATCTGAGGACTTGATCATATTATATTAAATGCATTATGTTCCTGATCAGAGAGCCATGGTAAACAAAGATAGAGAAATTATTTTTTTCATCACAACAGAATCCATAAATGAGATGCTTCAGTTGAATCTTGATCTCAGAGTAGTGCCCTTATCAATTGAAGAGTTAACCCAGTTATACTTAGAGTTGGATTTCCCTAAAAAGTTCATGATATTTCAACATTTTATGCCTACCCATGTAGACCTTCCTCAGGTGAATCCACTATATTCTACTTCTGATTTTCTTGAAGCTTCTAGACAAGTGATCTCAATGCTATCCTTCATTCTGGGATATTTTAATGATGAATTTACTGATGCATATATACTTGGTTTCCTTTCTACGTTATCCCCTGGGAAGCCTCCTGCCATGATATTTGATTTTGCTAGATTCATTGCTGATAGCATACATTACCAATTGACCAAATTTCCAAATGAAGGAGCTTTTAGATATTCATCTTATCTATTCCATTTGTTTCTATTTTTCCAAGTTGAGAATTTTCCCATTGCTTTGCAAAATATGGATGTAGAGGGCCAGCCTCTATCAGTGATATTTTGGACATCCTTGCTTAGAAAGGAAGGAAATGAATTCAGTTATAAAGAGTTTGCAGACTTATTCATCAGGACATGCACGAATTTGATCTACAAGTGTGAACAACCTAGAGTGAATGAAAAAATGAAGAGAATATTACAGTTGTCTTAACAATGCAAAGTAGGAGACTGGTACTTATATCAGAGACACACAGAATTAATAATATCTGGAACATATTTGTCCCCATATAAGTTACATAAATTCTTAACCATCAGTGTTTTTGCATTGGAATATTTGAGACAATTTTTAAATGCAGATGCTATAAACTTCATGGCATCAAATAAAAAGACTTAGTTTAAGTTGAAGAGCCAGATTGGCCCTTTCATAGTAAACAATGGGGAGGTTGAGAAAGAAATATCTAGACAATTATTAGAGTATCAATTTCAAGAGATTTTTCAATGGAATTATGATCCCCAAGGTTACCTCAGTGCTATAAGGGAAAAATGCAAGCTTCAACCTTTTATACATGACTCAAAACCACATATTGAGAAATTTGCAAATTAAATAGAATGGTTGGAAAATACATTGGTAGACCCTACTTTTGATATAGAAACAGTGAAAATGACAGATAATTCATAGACTATAATAGTCACCAAATAGCCAGAATGTTCAAACAAAAGGACAAGGAGTGAAGAAGGCTATTCAGCAGAGACCATTGCAGAAAACAAATTCAAGATTATTTACAACAAAAGGGAAAAAATGACTGCTACTGAGAAAGAAAAAATAATATAAATATATGATACAAATGATCAGGGAATGAATGATGATAAGTCAGCAAATCAAGAGGCCACAGTAATAGTTGATGAAGTTTTGACAGAAATTTGGAAATAACAAATTGCAGCAAATAATAAGGGAAATAAAATGATTGAAAAACAGGTTGATTTAGAAATTCCCTCTTCTTCCAAAACAGCAAATGAAAAAAATTCATTTATCAAACAAAGTTACAAACAAATTAAGGAGAAAAATGGGGAGATCAAAAGAGAAATTTAATCACAATTTCTCAAAGAAAAGCCAAGTAACAAGGACAAAATATTAACAACATTTGATTATTCTACTATTAAAATGATCATGTCCTACCTCCATCCAAAGGTTGTAGATCCAAAGACAGCCTCAAACTATAGCAAACTAGACTTTTAAGTTGATTCAGAAAATATCCATGAGCTGGATCAAACTAAATTTCATACACATACATCTGAAATGCTATATTCAAAAATAGTGGATAAGACCAGGAGTGTTACTCAATTACAAAACTCCATTCTTAATATGCAGGACCAATTGATGCTAGACAAAGCCTCTTTATAGGCAAAAGAAATAAGGATTAAGTCTTTAGAAGATCTAGTCCTTCAGATAGGAGTAGATCTGTCAAACATACATGTTGCTCAGACCTTGATAAAGAAAAAGAATGATGATATCACTGCCTTGAGGAAACAGTTAAAACTTCCTCAACACAAACATCCTCAAGCAAAGGAAATCCTCCAAGAAAAAACTAAAAAAGCTAAAATGGCCAAGCTAATACTAAAACTGACTGCCCAAGTCAAAGAGTTGAAAGATCAGATGGGAATCCTTATAAAAGAAAGAGAAGCAGTAAAAGAGGCTAATGTGCAATTTACTCCCACTTTTATTCCTATATTTAGCACAATTGTCCCGTCCACATTGGCAGAACATTTAGGAAGAAAAGTGCCACTAGAAACTGCAGTGTCAGTGCAATCTATAGATACTTCTACCATAGGATCATCTACTACACAAGTACATCAAATAGGTGAAACATCAAATATTGTGAAAGCCATGGAAGATATGTTCCTAAATAATAATGAGATAATCAATTTGAAAAATACCATTCAAACTCTTGAATCATCAAACAGGAATACATTGATTACATCAAAAGGACATAAAAAAAGAGCAAAAAGACTTGAAAAACACGTAAAGATCTTGCAGCAGCAAGTAAATCTCAGTGAACAGGTGTCCTTCATCAAGAACTATCTTTGGAAAAACATAATTCAAGGCATTCATCTACAATGGCCTTCAATTCAAATCATATATGAGCAAAGAGATCTACTTAAGGCAGCACAGGTGGAAATTCAAAAAACAAAGGAAGAGTTGGCTAATAAAAAATCTCAAGCTTTAAATCTTATTACATTTTTAAAAATAAAAAATAGAGTGGATCCTGAAGAATTGAAAATACAAGACAGGACTGTAACAATTCTTCAAATAAAAGAGGTCCTAAATAAAAGGAATATGATAAACAATTTGAAGGAAAAGTGTGAGGCCATGAATATTTCAATAACCATGTTTTTGGCAAAATATACAATATTGAGACAAGAAGGCCTTCCAAACATTCATGGCTTTAATGAAAAGTTGATGGTTCAAACAGATTATGACAAGAAGATCAAAGCCCATGCCAAAGAACAAATAAATAAGCCTCTGCCGCAAGGTTCTCCAACTGGTAAAGTTGTCTTGGAGTATTTTGAAAATTTATTTTTTCTACAAAATAAAATTAATCATATTTTCATTATCAACCAAATTGTTAATTTAGAAGCTGAAGTGCCTTTGAGAAAAGCTAATTCCTTACCCAAAGAATTAGTGAGCTTATCTGATATTGATTTTGATTTCAAGTTTGAAAATTCATTATTTAGCAATAAATATGAAACTGATTTAAAGGAAACTGTCATAGATCCTATTTTTACTTCTTTTGTGAATGAGAGACAGAAAATTATTTCAGCATCAATAAAATCAGACGAATCTGAAATTCAAGGTCCAGTAGAAAGGGTTAGTGTTACACAAGTTAAAGATGTTGATGAAGTTGTTAAATTAGCTCAATTTTTATCTCACTTTATGCCTCTAGTTTCTCAATTACACACAACAATCTTTCCAACAACAGATTCAAATCTGTATGTTGACACTTCATTTTTATTTTTTCCAGTCTGTTCTGGGTTATCTACTATTACAGAAGGCTTAGGATCCGGGTTAGACCTAGTATACTAGGTTTTCATAGAAGCCAAAATGTCTATTTATGAAATATTCACAACCTTTAAAGTTAATCTTAAATTAGAAAAGTTAGATTTAAAAATATTCCTTCAAGGTTAAATTTAAAACTAGAGAGTGGTTACTGTCGAATATGGTCACCAGTATGTTATCACCCTAGTAATTTCTTAGGTCATGGGATTTTGATTTATAGTTAAAGAAAACTAGAGGTAACCACAAACCTACTTTGGAAATTTAGGATCTAGCCTTCCTAAATTTCAGAGAGGGCTCTCTCTTTTAGATATAACTTTGTTTTGAATTGAGATGTTAGGCTAGGTATAATTTGGCACTTAGGACTAGAAATTATTTTCTCTGTAGCTTAATTGGTCTGATTTAATGGTTCAATTTGAGAAATTTGCTGGTCAAATTTAGGGAAATACCTGATTTACATGTGTTTTGACAGTTGATAGGGTTTCTGGTGGCTTTGGCTTTATGCTGGATCCTTTGCCATAGCAGAAGACTTCAGAGATTTCTCAGATGAAACAGTAGTGCTAAGGTCGAGGTTCAGGGCTATAAAATGGTCAACATGGACTTGAATCTCTTTATAGAGTCGGGTCGAGAGCTTTTAACTAGGTGAGAATGAAAATAATGCATAAAAAAATGTTTTCTCAAAGTTTACCCTTTGAATATAAACCCTTATATCTAGCATTAATGACAGGTCTATTCAAAAGGTGGGAGCATATTTATGAAAACCACTAGTGGGTTTTTTGTCGCTCTTGGATCGTAACTGGTTTATTGATTCCGAACACGATCGTATCAGAATTTGACATGTTGCATCAGGCGGTATTCAAAAACAACTTTTATCGTGCAACTTTTAATAAACATTGGTCATTCACATTCGGAGCGCGATAATGAACGTGCACCATTAGATGTGCTTGGATGATGCGAACGGTCAGGATCTTTCATAGAGTTGTGAGAAGGATGGGTGGGGTCTAGGGTAAATATATACGATGGCACATTTAATATATAACAAAACCTTTGTGAAATATATGATTATAACCAAAGTTTTAATTATATGTGGAAATGTTTATATGCGTGGGGGTAATGATTTTAATAGACTTATACATATGTATAGTCCAAAAGGGGTTTTATTAGACAATTTATATATATAAAGTGATTTTATATATATGGTAAATGGTGCGTGGGGCAGGTTAACTTGGGTTAGGCTAATGAAGCATGGGTTTTATATAGCGGATTTGAATGCATAGGAAGGTGATATTTACAAAGGTATGGGGGTTCTAAAGTTTGGCTCAGATTAAACTTTAGAAAAATCTCGGGAAATATTTTTTGATTTAAACATATAAAAGACATGTTTAATGTTTTTTGTATTTTATTTTTATTATATAGTTTTAGACTATTTAAAGGCCTAAAACCATAAGGGGCGGGATATTTGAATATAGATAGTTTTATGCCAAAGGGGGTTTAAGAGGAGTTGTTATTAAAACATGTGGATATTTATCTTTGGCAAAAAAAATTATAATAATGGGTTTATGGGATAATTAAAATAAAAAAGGAGTTATATTAACAGGAAAGGGTCATTTATATTAGGAATTAATAAATAAGTTAGAGGTTAATGTGAGAAGGGAAAATGAAAAACACAAAAATACATTAGGTGACTAAGTAAGGTGAAAACTTAAAGAAAAGCTTATCATCTTATAATTTCACCACCTTTACTTAGGATATAATGCTTTTTGAGGCCTTTTATACTTTATGAAATGGAGGGAGTTAATAAAATGGGATATTTCATACTTAATTAAGTAAAAAGGAGTCTTTACTTATGAATTTGAATAATGATGAGTGCATTAAGGGTAAATGATGAAAATTAGGGATTATTATAGGAATTCAAACATTTTTAACTTAACAATCATTGAGTCTTGGGTCCTGTCCCAGCAGAAGTCAGAGAAATGCTCCGAGCCTCTTTGACTAGAAGTCTAGAATGAAAAATAACTATATGGGAGGGAAATTAGTTATTGTAGCCTTGTGAAAGATATTTAAAATGATTTTCCCACCTTCTTCTACCGACCCAATATTTAATCTAACATTTTTTCTTCCATTTGTGCAGGTGCATTTGAGCTAGCAACATTGAACATTTTATTTTTTTGAAAGCAGTAAAAACTATCTAATTCTACCTTATTTCATCCAAGGACCCAGATTAAACTGTTGGGTTCCTTTTTACTCTATACCTATCTACTGAATTGGCAAGATTAAACTCTCTGACAACTCTTTATTCTCTCTCTAAAAGAAGTAAATTGAAACATGACAAGTCAAGATTAAGCAGTTTAGCTCATCATGGATCATGGCATTTATTGACACTCTTCCATAATCAACTGTAAAAGTAAAAAGTAGTGGAATTTAGACTTGCACACTTTCGTGTTTTATTTATTTTTTCTTTGGGGTATATTATTTTTTCTAAGTCCTTTGATCTTTCTTTTAGGACTTTACCCTCTTTTTGCTTTTCTATTTTTTTTTTATTTTTTACAAAATATGGGAAAATAACTTGTACAAGGAAAAGTATGTACATATTTACAAGACTATCAAAACTCAATTCCAAATTATGAATCCTATATTTATAGGACCCTCACAGCGGCTTCACATGGGGATGGAATTTCCTGGTGAAATGTCAAGAACTCTAAGATTAGTAGCCTTGAATTTTTAACCTTGATGATCCTGTAACTGTCTTTTGATTTCTGAAACAGCTCATACTTATGATATTTCACTCTTCAAAGCTTAGGGCCTTCACTCCGGGCTTCAACTTTTGAAAAGAAAACATCCAATACAATCTACTTACTTGCAATGAATATTTACAATGATGTAAAAAAGGAATCAATCTAGAACTAACTATTAGTTAACTCAGAATAATAGTAGTGTCTAAGAATTATACCATTCACTGGTCCTTTTGGAAGGTTTGTTCCATCCAAATTTCAAATAAAAAATGCATTGTTACCCCTGTACCCATAAATTTCATAAGGTCCCTTCCATAAAAAATCAAATTTTCCATGTTTTCCTAGTTCCTCTCTCCTGGAATCCCACTTTAACACCTTATCTCCTATGTAAAAATCCTCCTCCTTACTCCCTTTATCAAAAATATTTTTTATCTTATCATGAATTACATGATATTTTTCATATACTTCCTCCCTTGTCTACTATAAATGAAGGGTTTGATTATTCTCCGTTTTATGTCATTAATCTCAACTTGTGATTCCTAAATATTCTTCATTACTAGAACTCCAAATGATGAAGGAAAAACTGCATCCATTCCATAAACTAGCTGGTAAGGTGAAGTACCAATTGACTTTTTGGTGGTAAGTATATCTGCCCATAAGACATATATGAGCTTTTCGTTTGAAGTCTTTTTGTTTTCTTGAAGTAATTTTTTGATGATGTTTACAACAATTTTATTAGAGGATTCTGCTAAGCCATTACCTTGAGGGTAATTAGCAGTAGAGTGGCCTAGGATAATGTGATACTTGTGGCAAAAGGAAATCATTTTCTTGGATCTAATTGCAGCTGCATTATCAGTAATAATTTTGTGTGGAATCCAAATCTAGATAAAAGATTGTTTCCAATAAAAGAGATTATGACTGAGTCTGTGTCTTTCCTAGTAGGAATGGCTTCTATCCACTTGGTAAAATAATATGTGGTATTCAAAATCCATTTATGCTATCCGGAGGACGGGGGATGAATTTCTTCAATGAAGTCTAAACCCCATTGTGGAAAAGGCATCTGAGTAGAAATAGGTTTTAGGGGCAAGGGTAACAATTTCTTTCTCCCTTCAAAAATATGACATTGGTGACAGGAGGTAACATATTTTTTGACATCAACAAATAATGTTGGCCAATAGAAACAAGCTTTAAGAATTTTATCAACTGTACTCTTCCAGTATAAGTGGCCTCCACAGTCACCTGCATGAAATTACTCAAGAATATTGTTAGCTTCTTATTTCAGTAAACAATTAAGTAAAATCCCACTTTGTTCTTTCCTATAAATCATTTTATCTAAAATACAATATCTCATTACTTTAAGTTTGAAAAATCTAGCTTTATTTCTAGTTAAACCAGGAGGAGCTTGTAAATGTGTGAGTACAAAGATAACATCAGAGTACCATGGTGAGTCTAGAAAGGCCTCACTGATCAATGGAGTCGCCATCTCTTCTTGGTCATCAATTTGTGCAATGAAATTTATATCTAAAGCATTACAGTTGGATTTAGCCATTAATATGGCTAACCCTTGCTCTTTTATAATCTTAGTTGGTTTTATTTCGATATCATACTCAAGGATAGTGGCAATCCACTTTCCTCTTCTACCATCCGGTCCATCCTGTGTAAGAATATCTTTGACTACAGAATTGGGAACATAGGCAATAATGTGGGAGTAAAGAATGTACACTTTGAAATCTTTTATGGCTTTAACCAAGGTTAAAGCTTGTTTTTCCATGATATTATATCTGAAAGGTGCATCTCTAAGTGTTTTACTGAAAAATGCTATAGGTTGTTCAAAACCTTGGTCATTTTTCTACAAAAGAACTACAACTATGGTATGTTCAGAAGAAAATGAAAAGATAATAAAATATTTTTTGAAGTCTAGGCTAATTAAGACTCGTGTCTTGGTTAAAGCATGTTTTATAGATTCAAAAGATTGTTTTTCTTCAACTTTCCATTTTAATACCGAGTCTTTTTTCAGCATGTTATTAAGTTCCTTTATGATTTCAACTAGATTAGAAATAAATCTTCTTAAAAAATTTATCTTTCCTAGAAATGCTTGTAACTCTTTGATGTTCCTAGGTGGGTGAATGTTAAGTATAGCTTCAATTCTTGCTAGATCTATCCTAGTACCTTCTTTGGAAATTATGTGTCCTAATAATTTACCTTCTTCAAGTCCAAAAAGACTCTTTTTGGGATTTAATGATACACCATATCTCCTACATTTAATGAATACCCATCTCAAGTGATCCAAATGTTCATTATCAGATTTAGAAAACATGGTAATATCATCTAAGTAAATAACGAAAAAGTTATGAATTTCTTTAGAAAAGGCTATATCCATAGCCCTTTGAAAGGTAGCCCCAGCATTCATTAATCCAAAAGGCATTTTCACATACATGAAAGTGCCCCAAGGAGTAGTAAATGTTGTCTACATACATGAAAGTGCCCCAAGGAGTAGTAAATGTTGTCTTGGGTTGGTATTCTTTCTGAACAAGTATCTCGTTATAACCTGAGAAACCATCCAATAAGGAAAATCTTGAAGATCCAACTACTCTTTGGAAGATGTGATCCATCATTGGCATAGGGTAATTATCTTTCAAAGACACTTTATTAAGATTTCTGAAACCTACACATAATCTTATTTCTCCATTTTTCTTCCTAGTAGGTACTAAGTTAGAAACCCAATCAAAATATCTGATTGGTGCAATTATTTGGGCCTCATTCATTCGTTTGACTTCTTTCTCTATCAAAGGTATCAAGACATGATTAATCCTTCTTAATTTTTGTCTAAAAGGCTTATGGTCATCTTTTACAAGAATCTTATGTTGAATTATATTTGTGTCATAAGCCTTGAAATCTTTATAACTCCATGCAAATACATCTTGATATTCTTTCAACAGATCAATGTATTTGACTTTTTCTTCTTGTGGTAAAGATTTAGACAACTTTATCATTTTAGGATGAAATTCTGTTCCTATATTGCACTCCTTAATATTAGATTTGACTGGTTCCGTTTTAGGCTTTTTGGGCACATCATTGGAATCAAACAAGTCTTCTAAAGGAGTTAAACCTTTAGGTAAAAGATTATCTTTCAATTCTATCATTTCTATTTCTTATTCAATTATTTCCTCTATGTATCCTTTTTCTAAGTTATCTATATCTGATTGAGTAAATACAGTTGGATTTTTATATTTATGTACATCTCCACTATTTATTTCACAGTTAAAATTATCATCTACATTACACTCTGAATCTAAATTTTCATCAATTGTTGGCAATATGATGCAGAGTGTTGTCCTTGATGGCAACCCACTTGATGAAGATGATGGAAACCTACTTAATGAAGTTGTTATTGATGCTTGATGAGTTTATTAATGATGTAAATGTAATGTTCTACAAGTACCAGAGAAATAAATATCAGTAAGGGCTAGAACAATGATGAAAAGTGTGTGACACAAAGCATACGTGGGTTTGTTTAGGAGAAGTAGCGTATGCACGCGGAAAAGTACGTGCCAAGTCGCGTATGCACAAATGCACTCTAAATGTGTAAAACCAGGGGCTACTACCATGGTGTTGACCCATTGTATTAAGCATTGGATTGTCTATTTGATCCCGTCCAGGAATACCATTGGAAGTTGGATGGTTTTGGCTCATGGTATTGACAAAGGCTAAATCTATATAAGGAGAAGAAAATCATTGTGCAAAGGCAGTGCAAGATGTCTCGGTTTTAATGAATACTTCTCTCTGAAGTATATCTGTATGGAATGGGTAACAGTTGAATGATAGATCTGAATTCATAATGCACCAGTGAAGAAAATGATGAAGAGGGATCTCTAGATCTTAAATGTATTTGTATCTTCTAGATCTGTTTATAGAATGTTTACATCTGAGATGAGGTTAACATGTTTCTAAAGTGAAGGGTAAAATCTGAGCTATGCATCTATTCTGAAGAATTGTGCTGACCTAAAATGTTTGAAGATCTATACGCAAGTTTGTAACAGAGTAAGCGCGTATATACACGGGTTGGATTAAGAGAAAGCGCATATGGGTTGTGAAATTAGTTCTGTAATATGTGCAGATGTATACGTGGGTTTATATACATGAAAGCGCGTATATACCCTGGATCAGTGAAAGGAAAGCGCGTATGAAAACTAGGGTTTGCTGAAGTATGTGGTATGAAATGTCTGATCTGTTCTGTTGTATTACTGCTATCTGTCTATGATGTATTCATACAGATCTGGGTTTTCTGAACATTGATTATGTTGCTGACTATGTTTAGAAAAGATCAAGTTGTTGATTGATTGGTTGATGATTCATTGAATGAATTGATAAGGGTATAAGTTTCAGTTTGATGTATGATTGAGCTTAAATGTGTGGAGTGGGTCCAGTCTGAAAATATGATGAAAAGTGGCATGCAAGTTGTGATCTATTGAAGCTATTGGATCCAGTATGAAAATTGATGAAACGTGGTCCATGGTGGTGCTAAGGGTTGTAGCCTTCAGTCAGGGGGTTGTAGCTCCCTTCCAGGAGAGGCTGGTAAATGAGAGCAGGGGGTTGTAGCTCCCTTCCAGGAGAGGCTGGTAAACGATAGAAGTTTGTAGCCTTCTGCAGGTGGGTGCCTGCATGCTGGTATGAGTCTGCTCCGGTACATGGTTGTAACATGTTTTCTTTATATAATAAATATTGAAGACTGAGACGACGACAGCGGTGGTTTTCTCCCGACTTGGGTTTCCACCTTAAATCCTGGTGTTCTTGTGTGATGCTTATGTGTGATGGTTTATTTTGTTATTACTGCACATGCTTATTGTTATCTAATCATCAGAAGAATGAATGTTGCATAGATCTAAGTAAAGAATTAATGGCATAATAAGATCTCTGTATATACGCGAGTTTTATGAAGGATATTCACGTGTATATGCTAGTTGGCTTCAACAAAGTAGCGTATGGGTTTTAGAGCATGGAAAAATAAAAATTTTTGAGGAAGTCCTAAATACTGATTCACCCCCCCCCCCCCCTCTCAGTATTTTTCCCAAAAATTGGTATCAGAGGAGGTCCTTCTGCAGAAGCTTGATCGCTTGAAGGAGATCTGTCGAAATGGGAAGTCATGAAGGGGTAATTTCTATAAGGACACCTCTATTCAATGGAAATAATTTGTTATTCTGGAAGATACGAACAAAAGCATATCTGCAAAGTCTTGGTGCAGAAGTATGGGCAATCGTGGAAGGAGGTTATCAGTATCCGGCAAGTATTCCTACTGATGCAGCAGAAAGGAAGAAATATGAAATCAATGCCAAAGCCGTCAATGTCTTATTAGGAAGCCTGTCTGAACTAGAATTTGCTAAAGTGATGCAGCTAAATTCAGCAAAAGAAATGTGGGACAAAATCATTCTGAGCTATGAAGGAGATACAAAGGTAAAAAGTGCAAAACTCCAAACTCTCAGAATAGAATATGAAAATTTAAGGATGCATAGTGATGAGAGTATTTCCAGTTTATTTTTACATCTAGATGATATTGTAAATCATATGAGAAGTTTGGGTGAAACCATAACCGATACTACTCTGGTGGAAAAAGTCTTAAGATCTTTAACTTCAAAATTTGAGTCAAAAGTGTCAGTTACTGAAGAAAGGCAAGATCTGCAAACTCTTACTATTGTTCAACTACATGGTATTCTGACTGCTTATGAAATGAGACAAGGAGGTCCCTCTCAAATCAAAGAAGCTGCTTTTAAGGCGTGTGCAAAAGGAAAATAAAAGGAAATTGTCAAGGAATCAAGTTATATATCAGAAGAAGAAGAAGCAAATTTTGTAAGGAGACTCCAACCAGGTACTGGAATATTCAAAGGTAAGCTACCCTTAAAGTGTTTTACTTGTGGGAGAGTTGGTCATTATGCTGCTAAATGTCCTTATGAAGAAAATCATGATAAAGGGAAACAATTTGAAAAGAGAAAAAGTTATTATACCAATGAAGATAATGATGAGGATGAAGAAGATTCTGACCAAGATCTACAAGTGCTCATGGCAAGGAAGCAAAAGAAGAAGGCTACCCAAAAGGAGATACCTCAGAAACCATGTGCAGCAGAAAATGAAGAAGAGGAAACAGGTATTGATTTTTGTTCTTGTGATTCACCTTCTTGTGCATGCAATGGTGAAGATAGTGAAAGTAACAGTATAATTCTAGAAGCAAATCTCAAGATCAATGATGAAATCAATGATTGGAATCAATTTGATAAGAAATAATATATCTACAAAGATATGATCTCTAGAATGAATGAACATAAAGAAATACTGAATGGAAAGATAGAAAAGTGTCAAAAGTTGTATGTTTATGCAACCAATAAAAGTGAAAGACTTGAAGCATAAATCATCTCTCTCAAAGAAGATCTGGAAAAATCAAATAAGAAGAATGAAGGACCCCTATCATTTGAAAAGGAAGGACTTGAAGCAGAAATCATCTCTCTCAAAGAACATCTGGAAAAATCAAATAAGAATAATGAAGAGCTGTTACAAACATGTGAAGAACAAGAAAATTGGTTGAAGGAAGAAATTTTAAAATTGAATGATCAAGTAGAAGAAGGAAAAAGGGTCAAAGAAAGCATGATGAAGCAATGCCAAATATTGGAGGTTGAGGTAAATATTTTGAAAGGTAAATTAGAAGAAAAAGATAAACTCTTGAGGTTTCAAGATAGTACTAAGATTCTGGACAATATTCTTCGTAGTCAAAGGTCTCCCTCTGTTAAATTTGGTCTTGGTTTTCATGAAACTGTTAAAGGAGAATCTAGTTCACAAGGAAGTGCTAAAGATTCAAAGAATATCAATGCAAAACCTGAAGTGTTGAAAGAAACAAGAAGTCAACCGACAATCATGAACACTCAAAGGAAATCACTCAATAATGTTGAATACTTTAAATGTCATAATTATGGGCATGTTGCAGCCAATTGCAGAAGTTAATTGTTTCAGTCACAAACAAAAATATTCTACATAGAAAGGTACTCTAGTTTCTTTAAGGGATATTGTTTTTCATGTAGCAAGTTTGGTCATAAAGAAGCTGATTGCAATAGAAGAAAGAATAGAAGAACACAGTATGATCCTTATGCTTACTTTTCTGGTCACATAAGATGTTATGCTTGTAACAAGTATGGACTTGTGGAAAAAGAATGCAGGATGAACAAATCTGAGAAATTGGACAATTTCGAGCACATGATAAGAAAGTTCAAGCAAAGCTGGAAAAAGAAGGAGGACTGGTCAGAAACGTAGGGAATATCGACCCTACTGCAGTCATCTTCTTCTAAAGCTTACTTCTCATAATGACTGCAGGAATGATGTGAGATACATTATAGAGATTAGTAGTGTATCATCACAGGGGGAGCAATGTATGATGATTCTCATGGTTGATTTGGTAATTCTGGTTATGTTTATTTCTGATAGTGCATCTGTTGTGAAGAAGACTGGTATAGGTGGTACAAATTCAGGGGGAGAAGAAGGAGTGTGAAATTTTCAGTATTTCACTTTCCATATGCAGGTTTAATGAAGTAAAGTCACGTATACACGCGAGTTCCAGTGGACACAGACGCGTATGCATTTATGATAAGAAAATTAGTATGAGAGCTCAAGAATAGGAGCACAGGTTCAAGGGGAGCATCAGTCTGACTATTAATGATTGCATTATTGACATTATATCTACTTATGTCTTAGTTCTAAATGATAATGACATGATACATGATTTATTATGATGAGTTTATGGATGAGCCCTGTTTTCTTTTTTTATGAAGAGTATTCCTTGCTTTCACACATGAATGAGATGGAAGTCTTATGATTCAGAGATACGGACAGATCATGCAGAGATTGTTGCTGATGACTTGCTGTTGAAAGTATTTAGGTTGTGCAAGATAAGGAGGAGCCTTGGTCATATGGAAAGGATGCGTAGATGCACAGTTTTAGGGGGAGAATTAGCCTTGCTGAGCATAATGCATTGTTGGCATTATGATGATTCTGAAATATGATCTTTCTTGAGGTCTTTTTGGTAGTGGTCATAAAAAGTCATATTTGTAATTTGATGAAAAGGTCATGATGAGACCTATGATGTAAAATTGTAATATTCAATCATGTAATGACTTGATTCAAAGTGTGTAAACCCACTTGGTTGGGTACTTGAGTCTCATATGTAAATCCACTTGATTGGATCTTTGATGTAAGTATGAGTCCTTGGTGATAGGAAGGTCATAGAGTCTTGTACTTCATTGGAAAATATGTTTGAACATTCAGCATGAACTCAGGGGGAGCATGGTAACTTTAGTATACATCAGCTCTACAACACTCTTCTTTCTACATGAGGGGAAAAAACCTTGTGTTGGTTTTGATCCACCCTTTGCCCTTGATGTCAAAGGGGGAGAGTGACATGGTGTTTGGATAGGGGAAGAATATCATTATGCTTAATGTATCTATCTGTTGTGGTAATCAAACACCATCGTGGTTGCCATCAAGTCCAAAGGGGGAGATTGTTCGCAATATGATGCAGAGTGTTGTCCTTGATGGCAACCCACTTGATGAAGATGATGGAAACCTACTTAATGAAGTTGTTCTTGATGCTTGATGAGTTTATTAATGATGTAAATGTAATGTTCTACAAGTACCAGAGAAATAAATATCAGTAAGGGCTAGAACAATGATGAAAAGTGTGTGACACAAATCATACGTGGGTTTGTTTAGAAGTAGCGTATGCACGCGGAAAATTACGTGCCAAGTCGTGTATGCGCAAATGCACTCTAAATGTGTAAAACCAGGGGTTACTACCATGGTATTGACCCATTGTATTAAGCATTGGATTGTCTATTTGATCCCGTCCAGGAATACCATTGGAAGTTGGATGGTTTTGGCTCATGGTATTGACAAAGGCTAAATCTATATAAGGAGAAGAAAATCATTGTGCAAAGGGGGTGCAAGATGTATGGGTTTTAATGAATACTTCTCTCTGAAGTATATCTGTATGGAATGGGTAACATTTGAATGATAGATCTGAATTCATAATGCACCAGTGAAGAAAATGATGAAGAGGGATCTCTAGATCTTAAATGTATTTGTATCTTCTAGATCTGTTTATGGAATTTTTAGATCTAAGATGAGGTGAACATGTTTCTGAAGTGAAGGGTAAAATCTGAGCTATGCATCTGTTCTGAAGAATTGTGCTCACCTAAAATGTCTAAAGATCTATATGCAAGTTTGTAACAGAGTAAGCGCATATATACGCGGGTTGGATTAAGAGAAAGCGTGTATGGGTTGTGAAATTAGTTCTGTAATATGTGCAAATGTATACATGGGTTTATATACATGAAAGCGCGTATGAAAACTAGGGTTCAATGAAGTATGTGGTATGAAATGTTTGATCTGTTCTGTTGTATTACTGCAATCTGTCTATGATGTATTCATACAGATCTGGGTTTTCTGAATATTGATTATGTTGCTGACTATGTTTAGAAAAAATCAAGTTGTTGATTGATTGGTTGATGATTCATTGAATGAATTTATAAGGGTATAAGTTTCAGTTTGAAGTCTGATTGAGCTTAAATGTGTGGAGTGGGTCCAGTCTAAAAATATGATGAAAAGTGGCCTGAAAGTTGTGATCTATTGAAGCTATTGGATCCAGTATGAAAATTGATGAAACGTGGTCCATGGTGGTGCGAAGGGTTGTAGCCTTCAGTTAGGGGGTTGTAGCTCCCTTCCAGGAGAGGCTGGTAAACGAGAGAAGGGGGTTGTAGCTCCCTTCCAGGAGAGGCTGGTAAACGAGAGAAGGTTGTATCATTCTGTAGGTGGGTGCCTGCGTGCTGGTATGATTCTGCACCAGTACATGGTTGTAACATGTTTTCTTTATATAATAAATATTGAAGACTGAGATGACGGCAGCGGTGGTTTTCTCCCAACTTGAGTTTCCACCTTAAATCCTGGTGTTCTTGTGTGATGCTTATGTGTGATGGTTTATTATGTTATTACTGCACATGCTTACTATTATCTAATCATCAGAAGAATGAATGTTGCATAGATCTAATTAAAGAATTAATGGCATAATAAGATCTCTTTATATATGCGAGTTTTATGAAGGATATTTGCGTGTATACGCTAGTTGGCTTCAGCAAAGTAGCGTATGGGTTTTAGAGCATGGAAAAATAAAAAATTTTGAGTAAGTCCTAAATACTGATTCACCCCCCCCTCTCAGTATTTTTCCCAACAGTGTCTATCTTACAGTTTTGGAATTCTTCCTTGCTATTCAAAAAATTGAAAATATTTTCATCTTCAGAGAAAATCTACCAGTATTTAATATTTTCAAGAACAATGGGTGTGTATTTTACTTCAGCAGTATATCTATGTGTTGGTTGAAAACGTAACTTACAAGTGCTAGCAAAAGTTGCTAGGAAATGTGCTTGCAAATTTAAATTTCTGGGAATAATAGCGAACTTAGACTCTAGTAAATCATCAACGAAGTCAATTGCTACTTCTCTATATCTGGCTAATCTAGGATTATGAACAGAATATTCAATGTTTATTTGCTTAATGACTAATTCCGAATCACCCATGATTAAAACTCTTTTACCTCCTAAGTTTCTGATGATTTGGAGGCCTAATATCAATGCTTCATACTCTGCCATGTTGTCAGTGCATTTAAAGTTGAGTCTAAAGGCATGTCCTTCCCTATGATTGGTTTCCAAGTTGGTGATCCATACTCCAACTCTTTCCCCTATCTTGTTCACTGAGCCATCAAAATCTAAATTCCAAAGGGCTTCATGAAAGATATTTTCATTGTTTGGTTCAGGTTTTTTGTTAATCAATTCAGTTTGGATATCATCATTATCAGAGTTGCATAAAATGAAAGAGTCAAGGTCAGTTGGGGTTGAATAGATAGGATAATTTATGGACCTTTCTTCATTACTAACCATGTATTTCATTAATGATTCTCTATATAATTTTTTGGGCTGTCCAAATACTGTGATAGTAGCAAAACTCATGTCTAGTTATAGAGATCCCTGCAACTTAGCTCCCCATGAGCAAGAAAGAAGCATGCCATACTTTGGTGGGAGGTCAGCTACTACAATATCCATGATCATACTTTTACCTTGGTATTTAACTAAATTTACACACAAATATTTTATCAATCCAATGCACCTAACTTTAGATGAATCAAATGAGAACAATTCTTTATATGGCCTAGTTATTTCTAGATTCAGAGTTTCTATAATAGCTTTAGGCATTAAGTTGTGGGAAGCTCCTGAGTCTAACATTGCATTATGTAATATCGATCGTGAATAGTAAGACTAATGTAAAAAGGAGGGATTTCTCCATCAGCATGTGTACCATTCACATCAGGACCAAAAATTAATTCAGGCTGATCATCATTTAGATTAATTGAATCCTCACCATCATTCATGTTTAAAGTTTCATTGACTGTTGATTTGTACAAGTCATTCTTTACCAATTCTATTAAAGGAATTGGTATTTTTAACCTGGATATTTCAGCTTGAATGTTGAGTGCTGGTTAAGATTTACTAATCTATAGAATTTCATCTTTTTCGATTGTTAACTGAGTGGGTTTTTCTTGAGGTTCATCAGTTTTAACTTTAGCTTGAGTTATTCTTTTGTCTTATGTTTGAGTTTCTTGATTTCTAATGTCTTTGATTATTTTTTCATGAACAGTTTGAGTGGCAGTAGATGCTTTGTCAGATCTAGAATTTTCAGCAGAAGATTTAGGATTTGATGATTTAGACTCAGCTGGAATCTTCTTTGGATCATGAAATATTGTTTTTGCTGAATTAGAGGCCTTTGTAGTATTAGCATTTTGGGAAAATTTGAAGGATTGAGCCACTTCATCAGCGATATCAATAATCTTTTGACTAGACTTTTCTTTAGGACTAGGTGGGTTTGAATTTTGCTTGTTTTCTATTGGAAGAATTTGCAAAAAAAAAAATTGGGAGCCTCTACATTCTTTTTGTTTTTTATTTTGTTGAGTTGGAGCATTGTTTTTTGTAGAAGTCTCATTTGTTTTCTTGCTCCTAAGGTTATACTGGCTGTGAATTTCATTGATTGTGAAGTCATAACCTTGCTTATAGTCAAACGATTCACCAAATTCTATTTTCAACTGTTGACGCTCAAAGAGTTCTTGATCCTCCTGAGTAAGGAAATTTGTATTGTTTTCATCTATCCCCATCACTATGTTGATGTCTTTCTCATCCCCAACATTGTTTTGAGAAATTTCGACATAGTTCTCTTGAAATGGGGGCCTAATGTTTTGATCTGTGGAAGGTTCTTTACCTTTCCCAGGATTGTTGTTTTTTCTGTAGTTGGGATTTCTGATTTGGGATTGGTTATCCCATTGCAATTTTTTCTCAATGTTGTCTAATATCTCAACTACTCTTTCTAAAGTTCTAGTCAAAATATCAAATTTACCATCTAAGTTTGAATTCTCTTCTTTGATTGTGACTCTCCTTTCATTTCTAAGTCTAGATTTTTTGGCTAGGATATTAATTTCTACACCAACAGCATCTAATTTCATTTGTTATAATGTTTTAGCATTCATTTCTCTTAATTGGTATGCCATATCTGGATCAAATCCATCAGGAAATTTAAGAAGTACTGAATAGGGGGTAGGTTTAAGATCAACAGGGATGGCATTATAAACACTGTTATATCTGGTGCAGTAATCCTGAACAGACTCATTAGGAGTTCTTTTTAAAGAATCAAACTAAGATAAAATTTGCAAGGGATTATTTTTATTTCCCATTTATTTATGAATGCTCTGTGAAATGCAGTTAAATCTGCTATACTACCAGCACCTAAATTTCTAAACCATGTTTTTACTTCTCCAATTAAGCTTTGAGCAAACAACCTCATTCAGACATCAGATTCATCTATCTCATAAATTTCACAAAATCATCCATTTTGGTGATATGTTGTTGTGCAGTATATTGTGAAAAATTATCAAATAATTGGATATGCTTTTGGTAATTTTGGGGCACATCATGGAGGTTTTGGGTTAAAACTAAAGGGGCATATCTTGCAACCATGATTTGCAGTTTTCTTGAACTAGGGGAGTACACTAGAAATGATAAGAGATGTGTTGGTTATAGTAGCTGATGTGCTGAAAGATGTATTTGAAGAACTTGGAAAAGATGTTGTTATATATATGGAACTGGATGGAAAAAATATAGCGCTTATAAAACTGGTGGATGAAATGGACTAAGTGAATGATGTAAATATTATCCTAGGCTGCAAAGGCAACTCAGTAATAAATGGTTCTGTGGATGTACTTGCATTGTCTTGAAGATATGATGAAAATATAATCCTAGGATGCAAAGGCAACTCAGGACTAAAATTTTCTATGGGTGAACTGACAGTGGAGTCTAAAAATGACGTGGTAGCGTACAGAGTTGAATCTGCTGCTAGAAATATTGTTGTATGTAATTGAGAAACTGGAGGCTTCAAGTGATATAAAAATTAAGCTAATTTTACATATTCATGAACATCCTTAATCCGTGTAACATTAACTCTTTCTACTGGACTATGAATTTCAGATTTGTCTGATTTTATTGATGCTGAAATCTGTTTCTCATTCACAAAAGAAGTAAAAACAGGATCTATGACAGTTTCCTTTAAATTAGTTTCTGATTTATTTCTAAATAATGAATTTTCAAACTTCAAATCAAAATCAATATCGGTTAAGCTCACTAATTCCTTGGGTAATGAATTAACTTTTCTTAAAGGCACTTCAGCTTCTAAATTAACAACTGGTTTTTTATTTTTCTTTTTTCCAATCTGTTCTGGGTTATCTACAATTACATCAGGCTTAGGATCTGGGTTAGACCAGGTATAGTATGTTTTCCTAGAAGCCAAAATGTCTATCTATGAAATACCCACAACCTTTAAAGTTAATCCTAAATTAGAAAATATAGATTTAAAAATCCTCCTTCAAGATTAAATTTAAAACTAGAGAGTGGTTAGTCCCCAGTATGGTTGCCAGTATGTTATCACCCTAGTAATTTCTAAAGGTTGTGGGCTTTTTGGATTTTTTTAGCTTTAAGAAAACTAGGGGTAACCACAAACCTAATTTGGAAACTTAGGATCTAGCCTTCCTAAATTTCAGAGAGGGCTCTCTCTTTAAGATTCAACTTTGTTTTTTTTAATTGTTTAGGCTAATTATGATTGGGCACTTGTTTTTTGTTTGGAAAGTTTGGTGGGAAATAAGATTAATTGGAGACAAATTAAAGAGGGATCTACTAGTCCATTTGGCTATGGAGTCAATATGTAGAAAGAAAAAATAGAAGGCAAGGCCAAAAGGATGCTAATGTACTCAGGGCAAGGTAGATAACCCTCAGAGATTTGAATAGTTTGATTTGATGAAATGGCTTGCTTTTGGGATAAAGCGCAGTGAAGGATCCTTTGATCCAGAAAAAAAGGAAGGAGGCAGGGGTCAAATGGGACTAGGAGAAATTATGAATTCCTAAGTCTGGAGATCAGCAGAAAACATTGAAATGATCAAGTATTTAAGACAGGGATTTTTTACACTTATCCTGAAATAATATTCCTAATTAATCATTTGGATTGAACAATATGTATGAAATTGAATGAAACTTTAGAATAGGACAAAATGACAGTAATAAATCACTTTACTCATTAGCTTATCGCATGAATCCTGAGTTATGAAGTCCAGTTGGTTTTTGTCTAGACTGTTGCTATTAAATCAACACATGAGCCTCCAAAGTACCATCAAAATCGTCTATAATAATCTCAACAAATTTATTCCACATTAAACACTTCAATAACTGAAGTATTTATACAAATGTTTATTAAAAAATATCCTATAGACATCTAGGAATAAATCTAGGAAAATAAAATATCTTAACACACTAAGAGGGGCAACTGCTTAACAACTTAGCAAGATGTCCTTTTATCTAGAAAAAATAGAACTAACACCATCTAATCAAAACAGTTTCTTGACTAGGTGTGCACGCTTGCTGGCATGTTTGGAAGATATTTGTTTGTAGATTTCTTGATTGATACTCTTTCATTTTATATCCTTTAATGTTTCTTTTCTTCCCGATACTCTTTACTCTGCTCATCTGTCACTTTACTGCTAGTAAAATTTACCATTTACCATAGTAAAAACTAGTTGATTGTTTATGCTCGGATACACTGTGACCTTATTACTTCTGATACACTTTTAACTGCGATTTTTTCCTTTTGACAGCTGTACGATGAATTTTTCACTGTGGTAAAAAAATTGTCTCATCATTTCTCTGTCTTGCTTGAATTTTCCTTTCACTCTTTTACTGTTGTGCTGCTTCAATGTTGCTATGACAAATATGTGAATTCCTGCCATTGCTGATCACATGGTATTTTCATACTTTTCAACTTTCGGTAACTTTCATCAGCATCAGTGTACTTTGAGAAATTTGGTTTGATAATGAAAATATGATTAATTTCATTCTATAGAAAAAATAAGTTTTCAAAGTACTCCAAGACAGCTTTACCAACTGGAGAACCTTGTGGCATAGGCTTATTTATTTGTTATTTGGCATAATCTGTCATAATCTGTTTGAACCATTAGCTTTTCATTAAAGCCATGAATGTCTGGAAGGTCTGCTTGTCTCAATATTGTGTATTTTGCCAAAAAAAAAATTATTGACACATTCATGGCCTCACACTTTTCCTTCAAACTTTTCATCATATTCCTTTTATTTTAGACCTTTTCGATTTGAAGAATTATTTCAGTCCTGTCTTGTATTTTCAATTCTTCAAGATCCTCTCTATTTATTCTGTTTAAAAATGTAATAATATTTAAAGCTTGAGATGGTTTATTAGCCAACTCTTCCTTTGTTTACTTAATTTCCACCGGTGCTGCCTTAAGTAGATCTCTCTACTCATAAATGATTTGAATTAAATGCCATTGTAGATGTATGCTTTGAATTAAGTTTGTCTAAAGATCGTTCTTGATGAAGGACACCTGTTCACTAAGATTTACTTGCTACTGCAAGATCTTTACCTATTCTTCAAGTCTTTTTTCTCTTTGTGCATGTCCTTTTGATGTAATCAAAGTATTCCTGTTTGATGATTCGAGAGATTGAATGGTATTTTTCAAATTGATTTTCTCAATATTATTTAGGGACATATCTTCCATGGCTTTCACAATATCTGCTGCTTCACCTATTTGATGCTCCTGTGTGGTATATGATTGTGTGGCAGAAGTATCTATAGATTGCACTGACACTACAGTTTCCACTGGCACTTTTCGTCTAAATGTTCTGCCAATGTGGAAGGGATAGCTATGCTAACTATAGGAATAATAGTGCGAGTAGATTGCACATCAGCCTCTTTTACTGCTTCTTTTCTTTTATAAGGATTTCCATCTTATCTTCCATCTCTTTGGCTTGGGCAGTCAGTTTTAGTATTAGCTTGGCTATTTCAGCTTTTTCAGTTTGTTCTTGGAGGATTTCCTTTACTTGAGGATGTTCATGTTGAGGAAGTTTTAACCTTTTCCTCAAGGCAGTGATATCATCATTCTTTTTCTTTATCAAGGTCTAAGAAACCTGTATGTTTGATGGATCTACTCCTATCTGAAGGACTAGATCTTCTAAGGACTTAATCCTTATTTCTTTTGCTTATAAAGAGGCTTTTTCTAGCCTCATATAGTCCTACATATTAAAAATGGTTTTTTGTAATTTAGTAGCACTCCTGGTCTTATCCATTACTTTTGAATATAGCATTTCGGATGTATGTCTATGAAATTCAATTTGATCCAACTCATGGATATTTTCTGAATCAACATCAAAGTGTTTTTTGTTGTAGTCTGAGACTCTCTTTGGATCTAAAACCTTTGGTTGGAGGTATGGCATGATCATTTTATGAGTAGAATAATCAAATGTTGTTAATAGTCTGTCCTTGTTACCTCGCCTTTCTTCGAGAAATTGTGAGTAAATTTCTCTTTTGATCTCATCATTTTTCTCCTTAATTTGTTTGTACCTTTGTCTGATATCTGAATATTTTTCATCTGTTGTTTTGGAAGAAGACGGAATTTCTAAATCAACCTGTTTTTCAATCATTTGCTTGACCTTCTTATCTGTTGCAATCTGTTGTTTCCCAATTTCTGTCAAAACTTCATCAACTATTATTGTGGCCTCTTGATTTGCTGACTAATCATAATTCATTCCCTGATCATTTGTATCATCTATTTGTATTGTCTTTTCTTTCTCAGTAGCAGTCTTATTTTCCCTTTTTTTGTAAATAATCTTGAATTTGTTTTCTGCAATGGTCTCTGCTAAATATCCTTCTTCATTCCTGGTCCTTTTGTTTGAACATTCTGACTGCTTGGTGACTATTATAGTCTGTGAATTATCTGTCCGTCTCACTGTTTCTGTATCAAAAGTACGGTCTACCAATGTATCTTCCATCCATTCTATTTGATTTGAAAATTTCTCAATATATGGTTTTGAGTCATGTATAAAAGATTGAAGCTTTCATTTTACCCTTATAGCACTAAGGTAACCCTGGGGATCATAATTCCATCGAAAACTCTCTTGAAACTGATACTTTGATAATTGTCTAGATATTTATTTCTCAGCCTCCCTATTGTTTACTATGAAATGGCCAATCTGGCTCTTCAACTTAAACGGAGTCTTTTTCTTTGATCCCATGATGTTTATAGCATCTGCATTTAAAACTTGTCTCAAATATTCCAATGCAAAAACCTTGATGCTTAAGAATTTAGGTAACTTATATAGGGACAAATTTGTTTCAAATATTCTTAATTCTGTGTGTCTTTGATATAAGTACCAGTCTCATACTTTGTATTGCTCAGACAGTTGTAATATTCTCTTCATTTCTTCACTCACTCTGGGTTGTTCAAGCTTGTAGATCAAATTCATGCATGTCCTGATGAATAAGTCTAAAACAATTTTATAACTAAATTCATTTCCTTCCTTTTTAAGCCAAGATGTCCAAAATATCACTGACAGAGGCTGGCCCTCTACATCCATATTTTGCAAAGCAATGGGAAAATTCTCAGCTTGGAAAAATAGAAACAAATGGAATAGATAAGATGAATATATGAAAACTCCTCCATTTGGAAATTTAGTCAATTGGTAATGTATGCTATCAGCAATGAATCTAGAAAAATCAAAGATCATGGTAGGAGGCTGCACAGGGAATAATATAGAAAGGAAACCAAGTATATAAGCATCATTAAATTCATCATTAAAATATCCCAGAATGAAGGATAGCATTGAGATCACTTGTCTAGAAGCTTCAAGAAAATTAGAAGTAGAATATGGTGGATTCACCTTAGGAAGGTCTACATGGGTAGGCATAAAATGTTGAAATATCATGAGCTTTTTATGGAAATCCAACTCTAATTATAACTGGGTTAACTCTTCAATTGACAAGGGCACTACTCCGAGATCTAGCTTCAACTGAAGCATCTCATTTATGGATTCTGTTGTGATGAAAAACAGAATTTCTCTATCTCTGTTTACCACGGCTCTCTAATTATAAACATAGTGAATTTGACATAATCTGACGAAGTCCTGAGCTGGATGAGTAACAAGAACTACATATTTGGGCAAATTGGATTCCCAAATAGGTATGTCATCTTGATTTTTATTTAGAAATTTATCATAACAATAGTTATGAATCTCAAGAAAATTTAATTCTACCATTGTATGAGAAATCTTGTAATCTAAATCTGTCAAAGGAAAGTTTTCTTCAGAGGAAATAGGTGGTTGGAGAGGTCTGACAACTTCAGTTGAATTAGCTATTAACGCAGGAGTTGGCTTGTTGATCTTTGAGGATTTGGGCTTGGGAAGCTTGGATATTATAGATTTTGAGGCTTTGGGACTTCCAGCTTTGGGTGTAACCTATTTTTTAGTCATTTTTGGGAATAAATAAGCAATATTAAAAATTTTTCTTTACTTAATTTTGACACAGAGGGTAATTGAGAAAATCAAGGACAATTTTGGGAATATGGGAATCGGAGCAAGGGTTTTAGGATAGAAAACACATGTTTTCTAGGTGTAGAGGACTAAAAAATGGATTCATGTCTTTCTATGCACCTTTAAATCTTTTGCACCGTGGAAATTTTATTTTAGTTCCCAAACCTTGAGAAAACAAGGCAAACCCTCACAATTTTTCCTCAGAAATTGCCATTTGCATAAAACTCCATTCTTAAGCAATTCTCTTAATTTTCGGTCATTAAAAAACAATTTCCATGGTGAAAAAGATTTAAAGGTGCACAGAAAGACAAGAATCCCTTTTTCAGTCCTCTACACCTAGAAAACCGGTGCTTCTATCTTAAAACCCTTGCTCTGATTCCCAGATTCCCAAAATTCTCCCAGATTTTCTCAATTACCCTCTGTGTCAAAATTAACTAAAGAAAATAGTTTAATATTCCTTATTTATTCCCAAAAATGACTAAAAAACAGGTTACACCCAAAGCTGGAGGTCCCAAAGCCTTGAAATCTGTAACAGCCAAGCTCTCCAAGCCTGAATCCTCAAAGATCAACAAGCCAACTCCTGCTTTAAAAATTGATTCAACTGAAGTTGTTAGACCTCTCCAATCACCTGTTTCCTCTAAAGAAAACATTCCTTTGACTGATTTAGATTACAATATTGTTGATACAGTGGTAGAATTCAATTTTCTTGAGATTCATAACTAGTGTTATGATAAATTTCTAAATAAAAATCAAGATGACATACCTATTTGGGAATCCAATTTTCCCAAATATGTAGTTCTTGTTACTCATCCAGCTCAGGACTTGGTAAAAATATGTCAAATGCATTATCTTCCTGATCAGAGAGCCATGGTAAAAAAATATAGAGAAATTTTATTTTTCATCACAGCAGAATCCATAAATGAGATGCTTCAGTTGAAGCTTGATCCTGGAGTAGTGCCCTTTTCAATTGAAGAGTTAACCCATTTATACTTAGAGTTGGATTTCCCTAAAAAGTTCATGATATTTCAACATTTTACGCCTGCCCATGTATACCTTCCTAAGGTGAATCCACCATATTCTACTTCTAATTTTCCTGAAGCTTCTAGATAAGTGACCTCAATGCTATCCCTCATTCTGGGATATTTTAATGATGAATTTACTGATGCATCTATACTTGGTTTCATTTCTATATTATACCCTGGGAAGCCTCCTTCCATGATCTTTGATTTTTCTAGACTCATTGTTGATATAATACATTACCAATTGACCAAATTTCCAAATGAAGGAGTTTTCAGATATTCATCTTATATATTCCATTTGTTTCTATTTTTCCAAGCTCAACATTTTCTCATTTCTTTGCAAAAGATGGATGTAGAGGGCCAGCCTCTCTTAGTGATATTTTGGACATCCATGCTCAGAAAGGAAGGAAATGAATTCAGTTATAAATAATTTTCAGACTTATTCATTAGGACATGCATGAATTTGATCTATAAGTCTGAATAGCCCAAAGTGAGTGAAGAAATGAAGAGAATATTACAACTATCTAAACAATGAAAATTAGGAGACTAGTACTTATATCAGAGACACACAGAATTAAGAATATTTGGAACAAATTTTTCCCCATATAAGTTACCTAAATTCTTAACAATTAGGTTTTTGCATTTGAGTATTTGAGACAAGTTTTAAATGCAGATGATATAAGCTTCATGGCATCAATGAAAAAGACTAAGTTTAAGTTGAAGAGCCAAATTTGCCATCTCATAGTAAACAATAGGGAGGCCGAGAAAGAAATATCCAGACAATTATCAAAGTATCAGTTTCAAGAGAGTTTTCTATGTATTTATGATCCCCAGGGTTACCTGAGTGCTATAAGGGTAAAATGTAAGCTTCAACCTTTTATACATGACTCAAAACCACATATTGAGAAATTTACAAATCAAATAGAATGGATGGAAAATACATTGTTAGACCCTACTTTTGATACAGAAAAAATGAAAAGGATAGATAATTCACAGACTATAATAGTCACCAAATAGTCAGAATGTTCAAACAAAAGGACCAGGAATGAAGAAGGCTATTCAGCAGAGACCACTGCAAAAAACAAATTCAAGATTTTTTACAACAAAAGCGCAAAAATAACTGCTACTGAGAAATAAAAAACAATATAAATAGATCATACAAACAATCAACGAATGAATGATGGTCTGTCAGCAAATCAAGAGGCTACAGTAATAGTTGATGAAGTTTTGACAGAAATTTGGAAATAATAGATTGCAAAAAATAAGAAGGGCAAGCAAATGATTGAAAAACAGGTTGATTTAGAAATTCCCTCTTCTTCCAAAACATTAGATGAAAAATATTTAGATATCAAACAAAGGTACAAACAAATTAAGGAGAAAAATGAGGAGATCAACAGAGAAATTTACTCACAATTTCTCTAAGAAAAGCTAGGTAACAAGGATAGACTATTAACATCATTTGACTATTCTACTAATAAAATGTTCATGTCCTACCTCCAGCCAAAGGTGGCAGATCCATAGATAGTCTCAAACTACAACAAAATAGATTTTGAAGTTGATTCAGAAAATATCCATGAGCTAGATCAAATTGAATTTCATAGACATACATCTGAAATGCTATATTCAAAAATAGTGGATAAGACCAGGAGTGCTACTCAATTAAAAAACACCATATTCAATATGCGGGACCAGATGAGGCTAAACAAAGCCTCTTTATAGGCAAAAGAAATAAGGATTAAGTCCTTAGAAGATCTAGTCCTTTAGATAGGAGTATATCCATCAAACATACAGGTTGCTCACACCTTATAAAGCAAAAGAATGATGATATCATTGCCTTGAGGAAAAATTTAAAACTTCCTCAACACGAACATCCTCAAGCGAAGGAAATCCTCCAAGAACAAACTGAAAAAGTTGAAATGGCTAAGATAATACTAAAACTAACTTCCCAAGTCAAAGAGATGGAATATCAGATGGACATCCTTACAAAAGAAAAAGAAGCAGTAAAAAATGCTAATGTGCAATCTACTCCACTATTATTCCTATAATTAGCACAGTTGTCCCTTCTACATTGGTATAAAACTTAGACCCAAAAGTGCCACTAGCAACTGCAATGTCAGTGCAATCTATAGATACTTTTTCCACAGGATCATCTACCACATAGGTACATCAAATAGGTGAAGCAACAGATATTGTGAAAGCCATGGAAGATATGTCCCTAAATAATAATGAGATAATCAATTGAAAAAATACCATTCAAACTCTTGAATCATCAAATAGGAATACATTGATTACATCAAAAGGACATGAACAAAGAGAAAAAAGACTCGAAGAACAGGTAAAGATCTTGCAGAAGCAAGTAAATCTCAGTGAACAGGTGTCCTTCATCAAGAACTATCTTTGGACAAAAATAATTCAAGGCATACATCTATAATGTCCTTCAATTCAAATCATGTATGAGCAGAGAGATCTACTTAAGGCAGCCCAGGTGGAAATTCAGAAAACAAAGGAAGAGTTGGCTAATAAACCATCTCGAGCTTTAAATCTTATTAAATTTTTAAACAAAAAAAATAGAGACGAGATTGAAGAATTGAAAATACAAGACAGGACTAAAAAAATTCTCAAATCAAAAAGGTCCTAAATAAAAGGAATATGATGAACAATTTGAAGGAAAAGTGTGAGGCCATGAATATGTCAATAACAAAGTTTTCGGAAAAATACACAATATTGAGACAAGTAGGCCTTTTAGACATTAATGGATTTAATGAAAAGCTAATGGTTCAAACATATTATGACAAGAAGATCAGATCCCATGCCAAAGAAAAAATAAATAAGCCTCTGCCACAAGGTTCTCCAGCTGGTAAAGTTATCTTGGAGTACTTTGAAAACTTATTTTTTCTACAGAATGAAGTTAATAATATTTTCATTATCAAACAAACTGTTAATTTAGATGCTAAAGTGCCTTTGAGAAAAGATAATTCCTTACCCAAAGAATTAGTGAGCTTATCTGATATTGATTTTTATTTCAAGTTTGAAAATTCATTATTTAGAAATAAATCTGAAACAGATTTAAAGGAACTGGCATAGATCATGTTTTTACTTCTTTTGTTAATGAGAAACATAAAACTATTTAAGCATCCATAAAATCAGACAAATCTAAAATTCAAAGTCCAGTAGAAAGGGTTAATGTTACACAGATTAAAGATGTTGATGAAGTTGTTAAATTAGCTCAATTTTTATCTCACTTTAAGCCTCTAGTTTCTCAATTACACAAAAAAATATTTCCAGTAGCAGATTCAACTATGTATGCTGCCACTTCAATTTTATTTTTTCCAATCTGTTTTGGGTTATTTACTATTACAGCGGGCTTAGGATCCGGGTTAGACCTAGTATAGTAGGTTTTACTAGAATCCAGAATGTCTATTTATGAAATATCCACAAACTTTAAAGTTAATCTTAAATTAGAAAAGATAGATTTAAAAATCTTCCTTCAAGATTAAATTTAAAACTGGAGAGTGGTTATTTGCCAGTATGGTGTCGGAAATATGATGCAGAGTGTTGTCCTTGATGGCAACCCACTGAATGAAGATGAAGACATGCGACTGTTGACATGTGTTGTCCTTGATGGAAATCCACCTGATGAAGTTATGCTTGACTTGATGGACTTGGTAAATGATGTAAATCTGATGTGATATGATGTTGGTTAGCAATATGGCGCTGAGTGTTGTCCTTAAATGGCAATCCTCTTGATGAAGATGATGACAACTTACTTGATGAAGTTGTGCTTGATAGAATATGTCCTTAATGAAGTAAATATGATGTATCTATAGTAAGTACAGAAGGTAGTGAAGAAAGGAATTCAGATTGTGCTAAATCTATGGTGAAAGAGTATGTCTCAAGGCATACGTGGATCTGTCTAAGGGAAGTCGCGTATGCACGCGGAAAAGAACGTGCAAAGTCGCGTATGGGCTAAAGCGCTATAAAAGTGCAAAACCAGGGGCCCGTGGTATTGAAGGCTCATGATATTGTTTTGGCTCATGGTATTGAAAAAGGGGCCCATGGTATTGAAGGCTGATGGTATTGAAAAAGGGGCCCGTGGTATTGAAAAAGGATAAACCTATATAAGGAGAAGAAATTCATTGTGCAAAATATGAGTGTGGGAGCAAGATGTCTGAGCTTGAATGAATACTTGTCTGTGAAGTATATCTGTATGGAAAGGGTAAAGGTTTGATGATAGATCTGAATCTATGATGCACTTATGAAGAAATGATGAAGCGGGATTTCTAGATCTGAAATGTACTTGTATTTGCTAGATCTGTTTATGAAAGGCTTAGATCTAAAATGAGGCGATCATATGTCTGAAGTAAAAGGGTAAATCTGAACTGAATGTCTGATCTGAAGAAGTATGCTGCTCCATGATGGTTGAAGATCTATACGCTACTTCGTCGAAGAGGAAGCACGTATATACGTGGCTTCGCTGAAGAGAAAGCGCGTATGTGCAATAAAATTAGCTTTGTCATTTGTACTGAAGTATACGCCGGTTTATATGGAAGGAAGCGCGTATATACGCGACATCAGAGAAAGGAAAGCGCGTATGCAAACTAGGGTTTGCTGAAGCAAAGGGTATGAAATATCTGATCTGTTCTGTTGTGTTTCTGCTATCTGATCTGTGTTGATAAGTATCTATTGGTGATGTATGTTTGTGCTTAAAAGTATGGAAAGGGTCCAGTCTGAAAATATGATGAAATGTGGCCTGCAAGTTGTGTTCAATTGAAGTTGTTGGATCCAGTGTGAAAATTGATGAAACGTGGTCCAAGGTGGTGCTGAGGGTTGTAGCCTTCAGTCAGGGGGTTGTAGCTCCCTTCCAGGAGAGGCTGGTAAACGAGATCTGGGGGTCGTAGCTCCCTTCCAGGAGAGGCTGGTAAACGAGTCAGGGGGTTGGAGCTCCCTTCCAGGAGAGGCTGGTAAACGAGCGCAGGTGGGTGCCTGCGTGCTGGTCAAGTCTGCGCCAGCACATATGTTGTAAGATGTTTTCTCTATAATAAAATATTGAAGGCTGAGCAACTGCAGCGGTGGTTTTTTTCCCGACTTGGGTTTCCACCTAAAAATCCTGGTGTTCATGTGTGATGCTTTGTGTGATGGTTTATTCTGTTCTTACTGCACATGTTTACTGTTTATAGAACATCTAATGAATGAACGATGGAATGATATAAGTGAAGAACTAATGGCATAATTAGATCTCTGTGTATACGCGAGTTTTATGAAGGATATCCGCGTGTATACGCTAGTTGGCTTCAGCAAAGTAGCGTATGGGTTTTAAAGGAATGAAAAAGTAAAAAGTTTGAATATGCAGTAAATACTGATTCACCCCCCCCTCTCAGTATTTTTCCCAACAATTGGTATCAGAGCAGGTCCTTCTCCAGAAGCTTGATCGCTTGAAGGAGATCCGTCGCAATGGGAAGTCAAGAAGGAGTAATGTCTATAAAGCCACCTCTATTCAATGGAAGCAATCTGATATTCTGGAAGGTACGAACAAAAGCATATCTGCAAAGTCTTGGTGCAGATGTATGGGCAATCGTGAAAGAAGGTTATCAATACCCGGCAAATATTCCTACTGATGCAGCTGAAAGAAAGAAGTATGAAATCAATGCCAAAGCAGTGAATGTCTTATTGGGAAGCATGTCTGAATCAGAATTTGCTAAAGTGATGCAGCTACATTCGGCAAAAGACATATGGGACAAAATCATTCTAAGTTATGAAGGAGACACAAAGGTAAAAAGTGCAAAACTCCAAACTCTTAGAATTGAATATGAAAATTTGAAGATGCATAGTGATGAGAGTGTTGCCAGTTTCTTTCTTTGTCTGGATGATATTGTAAATCGAATGAGAAATTTGGGTGAAACCATAACTTGATACTACTCTGGTTGAAAAGGTCTTAAGATCCTTGACTTCAAAATTTGACTCTAAAGTTTCAGCTATTGAAGAAAGGCAAGATCTTCAAATGCTTACTATTTTTCAATTACATGGTACTCTGACTGCTTTTGAAATGAGACAAGGAGGTCCTTCTCAAATAAGAGAAGCTGCTTTTAAAGCATCTACAAAAGGAAAGGAAAAGGAAGTTGTCAAAGAATCCAGCTATATATCCGATGAAGAAGAAGCGAATTTTGTGAGAAAGCTCCAACTAGGTACTGGAAGATTCAAAGGTAAGATTCCCTTCAAATGTTTTGAGTGTGGAAAAGTTGGTCACTATGCTGCTAAATGTCCTTATAGAGAAAAACATGGTAAAGGGAAAAAATTTGAAAAGAGAAAGAGTTATTATGCAAAAGAAGATGATGATGAAGTATCCAGTGAAGATGAAGAAGATTCTGACCAAGATCTAAAAGTGCTCATGGCTAAGAAGCAAAAGAAGAAGGCTACTCGAAACAAGAAGATACCTCAAAAATCATGTATAGCAAAAATTGAAGAAGATGAACCAGGTATTAATCATTGTTCTTGTCTCTTACTTAACTGCATGTGCAAAGATTATGATAGTGAAAGTGACAGTATGGATCCAGAAGTTTCTGACGAAGCTCTTCAAGTACTCATGGCAAAGAAGGAAAAGAAGAAGGCCACTTGTAATACTCTTCTTTGTGCAAACAATAGTGAAGATAGTAAAGTTGTGGAAGCTATCAAGATCAAAGTTGAAGAACAACAAAAGGAAATTGATACGAAAGATTCTATTTACAAAGAGATGACCTCTCAAATGAAAGATCAAATAGAAATGTTGAATGGACAAGTGGACAAGTATCAAAGGTTTCATACTTATGCATCCAATCGAATTAAAGAACTAGAAGCAGATCTTGAAAAATCAAGCAAGAAGAATGAAGGACTTGAAGCTACAATCATCTCTCTGCAGGCAGATCTAGAAGCATCAAGTAAGAAAAATGAGGAACCTCTACAATCATTTGAAAAGGAAGGCCTTGAAGCAGAAATCATATCTCTCAAAGAATATCTGGAAAAATCAAATAAGAAGAATGAAGAGCTAGAACAAACATGTGAAGAAAAGGAAAATTGGTTGAAAGAAGAGATCCTAAATCTGAAGGATCAAGTAGAAGATGGAAGAAGGAAAGAAGAAAGCATGAAAAAGCAATGTCAAGCCTTGGAGGTTGAGGTAAACATTCTCAAAGGTAAATTAGAAGAAAAGGTTAAACTTTTGAGGTTTCAAGATAGTACTAACACTTTGGACAATATTCTAAGTAATCAAAGGTCTCCTGCTATCAAACTTGGTCTTGGTTTCCATGAAACTGTTAAAGGTGAATCTAGCTCACAAGGAAGTGCTAAAAATTTAGAGGATGTCAATGCAAAACCTGAAGTGTTGAAAGAAATAAAAGATCAACCAACAATCATGAATTCTCAAAGGAATTCATTCAAGAACGTTGAATGTTTTAAATGTCATAATTATGGGGATGTTGCAGCAAATTGCAGGAGCAGACCATTTCAACTACAAACAAACAGGTTCTACTCAGAAAGGTACTCTAGTTTCTTCAGGGGATATTGTTTCTCATGTAACATGTATGGACATAAAGCAGTTGATTGCAAAAGGAGAAAGATTAGAAGTACTCATTATAATTCTTATGCTTATTTCTCTGGACACATGAGATGTTATTCTTGTAACAAGTATGGACATGTAGAAAAGGAATGCAGGTTGAACAAATCTGAGAAAGTGGACAATTTTCAGCACACAAATAGAAAGTTCAAACAAATCTGGAAAAGGATGGAGGACCGATCAGAAACGTAGGGAATTCTAACCCTACTGCAGTCATCCGCTTCTGAAGCTTACTTCTCTGATTGACTGCAGGAATGATGTGGGATACATTATCATATTTAGTAATGTATCGTCACAGGGGAAGCAATGTATGATGTCTCTCATGGTTGATTTGATTATTCGGGTTATATGTATTTCTGACAGTGCATCTGGTTTGAAGAAAAGACAGGAACAGAAGGTAAAATTGCAGGAGGAGATGAAGGTGTGAAATTTTCTATATTTCACTTTCCATACGCGGGTTATATGAAACAAAGTCACGTATACACGCGAGTTCCAGCAGACACAGCCGCGTATGCATTGATGATAAGAGAATTTATCTGATTACTGAAGATCTGGAGCAGAGGTCCAGGGGAATCATCAGTCTGACTGATCATAACTGCATTGTTGACTCAATATCAGCTTAATTTCTCAGTTCTAAATGATGATGATATGATACTTGATGTCTTATGATGAAGTTTATGGATAAGACCTGTTTGCTTGAAGAGTATTCGTTGCTGAGATGGAAGTCCTATAATTCAGAGATAAGGGAAGCCCATGCAGAGATTGTTGCTGATGACTTGCTGATGAACGTATTCAGGTTGCACAAGTTAGAAAGGAGCACTGGTCCAGGGGGAGTAGCAGGTTGAATACTAATGATTGCATTGTTGGCAATATGACTGCTTATTCTTTGGTTTTTGTGATACTCATGCTCAAATGATGATGACTTGGTACATGGCTTATTATGATGAGATTTTGAGCCCTGGTTGCAGATAAGTATCTTTTGTGCTCACACATGGATGAGTTGGATGTCATTTGATTCAGAAATAAGAATAGATCATGCAGAGTTTGTTACTATGGTTGAGATCTTTTGCCTACATATGTTACTTCATGTTAAATCTTGAAGATCTTGGTGATGTTGGACCACATGGATGATTGCTTGACACATATCTGAAGATGCTGTTCTGGTATGATAATCTCTCTTGGAAAGAATGTATTGATGCTGCACGGAATATGAAGACTTGGTTACTAATGCGCTTATGCTACCACCATTGGATGACGCTTGAAGACACAACTACACTGTTCTATCTATCTATAGTCCAGGGAAGCAGTCAAATATCTCAGAAATAAGCTGAACACTGTCTTTTCCTCACAGAGGATCAGATCTGGTCAAAATATAGAAGATGGTAGTGGATACGCGGGTTTCCTGAAACACAGTCGCGTATATACGCGAGTTCATGCACAAAAAACCGCGTATGTCTGATTGCTGACAATTTTTGGTTGGAGTCAGCTCTCTTCAGCACAGCTGCAGTGCTGTTTGGTATATCTGATACTGTTTAGTATCTCTGGTGGTGTTCCAGTTCTCATAATTCTTTTTCTAATGATTTGATGAAGATGCCTTGATGATTTGTTGGTGAAAGTGTTCAGGATGCACAAACTAAGGGGGAGCCTTAGTCACATGGAAAGGATGTTTGGATGCACAGATTCAGGGGGAGCATTAGCTTTGCTGAGTATAATGCATTGTTGGCATTATGATGGTTCCGAAATATGTTCTCTTTCTTGAGGATTTTCTGGTGTTGGTCATAGATGGTCATATTTTTGATGAAAAGGGCTTGTTGAGACCCATAGTGTAAATTTGTAATATTCAGTCATGTAAGGACTTGTCAGTTTTGTAAACCCACTTGGTTGGGTAGCTGAGTTGAAATGTGTAAACCTACTTGGTTGGGTACTTGAGTCTTATATGTAAATCCACTTGGTTGGATATTTGATGTAAGTATGAGTCTTTTGGTGATAGGAAGTTCATAGAGTCATGTACTTCATTGAAAGATATGTTTGAAGATTCAGCATGAACTCAGGGGGAGCTTGGTCATCAATCGACATCGATCTCTGCAACGCTGATGCTTGGCCGGAGAAAAGGGGTGAGTGTGTTGGTTTTGATCCTGGCCTCTGTCCTTGATGTCAAGGAGAGGTGTGGGTTTGATCTCTTTTGCCTCGATGTCAAAGGGGAGTGACATGGTGTTTGGAATGCAGATAATGGTGTCAAAGAATTGGGAGAGTGACATGCGGTGTCAATGTACTTATCTCTGCTGTGGTAACCAAACACCATCGTGGTTGCCATCAAGTCCAAAGGGGGAGATTGTTGGAAATATGATGCAGAGTGTTGTCCTTGATGGCAACCCACTGAATGAAGATGAAGACATGCGACTGTTGACATGTGTTTTCCTTGATGGCAATCCACCTGATGAAGTTATTCTTGACTTGATGGACTTGGTAAATGATGTAAATCTGATGTGAAATGATGTCTGTTAAACAATATGATGCTGAGTGTTGTCCTTGAATGGCAACCCACTTGATGAAGATGATGGCAACTTACTTGATGAAGTTGTGCTTGCTAGAATATGTTCTTGATGAAGAAAATATGATGTATCTACAGTGTGTACAGAAGGCAATGAAGAAAGGAATTCAGAATGTGCTCAAAGTATGATGAAAAGAGTATGTCTCTATGAATACGTGGATCTGTCTAAGGGAAGTCGTGTATGCACGCGGAAAAGAACGTTCCAAGTCGCGTATGGGAAAAAGCGCTCAAAAAGTGCAAATCCAGGGGCCCGTGGTATTGAAGGCTCATGGTATTGGTTTGGCTCATGGTATTGAAAAAGGGGCCCATGGTATTGAAGGCTCATGGTATTGTTTTGGCTCGTGGTATTGAAAAAGGATAAACCTATATAAGGAGAAGAAATTCATTGTGCATATCACAAGTGTGAGAGAAAGATGTCTGAGCTTGAATGAATACTTCTCTGTGAAGTATATCTGTATGGAAAGGGTAAAGGTTTGATGATAGATCTGAATCTATGATGCACCTATGAAGAAATGATGAAGCGGGATTTCTAGATCTGAAATGTACTTGTATTTGCTAGATCTGTTTATGAAAGGCTTAGATCTGAAATGAGGCGAACATATGTCTGAAGTAAAAGGGTAAATCTGAACTGAATGTCTGATCTGAAGAAGTATGTTGCTCTATGATGGTTGAAGATCTATACGCTACTTCGTCGAAGAGGAAGCGCGTATATACGCGGCTTCGCTGAAGAAAAAGCGCGTATGCGCAATAAAATTAGCTTTGTAATTTGTACTGAAGTATACGTTGGTTTATATGGAAGGAAGCGCGTATATACGCGACATCAGAGAAAGGAAAGCACGTATGCAAACTAGGGTTTGATGAAGCAAAGGGTATGAAATATCTGATCTGTTCTGTTGTGTTTCTGCTATCTGATCTGTGTTGATAAGTATCCGTTGGTGATATATGTTTGTGCTTAAAAGTATGGAAAGGGTCCAGTCTGAAAATATGATGAAACGTGGCCTGCAAGTGTTGTTCTATTGAAGTTGTTGGATCCAGTGTGAAAATTGATGAAACGTGGTCCAAGGTGGTGGTGAGGGTTGTAGCCTTCAGTCAGGGGGTTGTAGCTCCCTTCCAGGTGAGGCTGGTAAACGAGATCGGGGGGTCGTAGCTCCCTTCCAGGAGAGGCCGGTAAACGAGTCAGGGGGTTGGAGCTCCCTTCCAGGAGAGGCTGGTAAACGAGCGCAGGTGGGTGCCTGCGTGCTGGTCAAGTCTGCGCCAGCACATATGTTGTAAGATGTTTTCTCTATAATAAAATATTGAAGGCCGAGCAACTGCAGCGGTGGTTTTCTCCCGACTTGGGTTTCCACCTAAAAATCCCGGTGTTCATGTGTGATGCTTTGTGTGATGGTTTATTCTGTTCTTACTGCACATGTTTACTGTTTATAGAACATCTAATGAATGAATGATGGAATGATATAAGTGAAGAACTAATGGCATAATTAGATCTCTGTGTATACGCGAGTTTTATGAAGGATATCCGCGTGTATACGCTAGTTGGCTTCAGCAAAGTAGCGTATGGGTTTTAAAGGAATGAAAAAGTAAAAAGTTTGAATGTGCAGTAAATACTGATTCACCCCCCCCTCTCAGTATTTTTCCCAACATATGGTTGCCATTATGTTATCACCCTCGTAATTTCTTAGGTCATGGGATTTTGATTTATAGTTAAAGAAAACTAGGGGTAACCACAAACCTACTTTTGAAATTTAGGATCTAGCCTTCCTAAATTTCGGAGAGGGCTCTATCTTTTAGGTTTAACTTTTTTTTGAATTAATATTTTAGGCTAGGTATAATTGGGCACATAGGACTGGAAATTATTTTCTCTGTAGCTTAATTGGTCTGATTTAATGGTTCAATTTGAGAAATTCGTTGGTCAAATTTAGGGAAATACCTTATTTACAGGTGTTTTGATATTCGACAGGGTTTCTGGTGGCTTTGGATTTATGCTGGATCCTTTTCCGCAGTGGAAAAATTTAGAGATTTCTCAGATGAAACAATAGTGGTAAGGTCGAGCTTCACGACTATAGACTGGTCAACAGGGACTTGAATCTCTTTATACAGTGAGGGCAGCAGATTTTAACCAGGCGAGAATGAAAATAATACATAAGAATTTTTTTTATCAAATTTTACCCTTTGAATATCAACCATTATATCTAGCATTAATGACAGGTCTATTCAAAAGGCGGGTGCGGATTTATGAAAACCACCAGTGGGTTTCACGTTGCTCTTGGATGGTAAGTGGTTTATTGCATTTCGAACACGATCATATTAGAATTTTACAGGTAGCATCGGGCGGTACTCAAAAACAACTTTTATCACGTAAATTTTAATAAACATTGTTCGTTCACATTCAGAGTGCAATAATGAACACGCATCGTTAGATGTGCTTGGATGATGCGAACGGTCAAGATCTTTCATAGAGTTGCAAGGAAGGATGGGTGGGGTCCAGGGTAAATATATACGATGGCACATTTAATATATAACTAAACCTTTGTGAAATATATTATTGTAACTAAAGTTTTAATTATATGTGGAAATGTTTATATGCGTGGGGGTAATGATTTTAATAGACTTATAAATATGTATATTCCAAAAGGGGTTTTATCGAGCAATTTATATATATAAATTGAGTTTATATATATGGTAAATGGTGTGTGGGGTGGGTTAACTAGGGTTAAGCTATCTGAAGCATGGGTTTTATATAGTGGATTTGAATGCACAGGAAGGTGATATTTACAAAGGTATGGGGGTTCTGAAGTTTGGCTTAGATTAAACTTTAGAAAAAGCTCGGGAAATATTTTTTGATTTAAACATATATACGACATGTTTAAATTTTTTCGTATTTTATTTTTATTATATAGTTTTAGACTATTTAAAGGCCTAAAACCATAAGGGGCGGGATATTTGAATATAGATAGTTTTATGCCAAAGGGGGTTTAATGGGAGTTGTTATTAAAACATGTGGATATTTAACTTTTGCAAAAAAGCTTATAATAATGGGTTTAGGGGATAATTAAAATAAAAAAGGAGTTATATTAATAGGAAAGGGTCATTTATATAAGAAATTAATAAATAAGTTAGAGGTTAATGTGTCAAGGGAAAATGAAAAACACAAAAATACACTAGGTGACTAAGTAAAGTGAAAACTTAAAGCAAAGCTTATAATTTTATAATTTCACCACCTTTACTTAGGATATAATGCTTTTTGAGGGTTTTTATGCTTTATGAAATGGAGGGAGTTAATCAAATGGGATATTTCATACTTCATTAAGTAAAAAGGAGTCTTTACTTATGATTTTGAATAATGATGAGTGCATGAAGCGTAAATGATGAAAATTAGGGATTATTATATGAATTCAAAAAAATTTAACTTAACAATCATTGAGCCTTGGGTCCGGTCCCAACAGAAGTCAGAGAAATGCTCTGAGCCTCTTTGACTAAAAGTCTAGAATGCAGAATAACTACAGGGGAGGGAAATTACTTATTATAGCTTGGTGAAAGATATTTACAATGATTTCCCCACCTTCTTCTACCTACCCAATCTTTAATCTAACATTTTTTCTTCGAATTGTGCAGGTGCATTTGAGCTAGAACCTTGAACATTTTACTCTTTTGAAAGCATTAAAAACTATCTAATTCTACCTTATTTCATCCAAGGACCCAGATTAAACCATTGGCTTCCTTTTTACTCTATACCTATCTACTCAATTATCAGGATTAAACTGTCTGACAACTCTTTATTCTCTATCTAAAAAAAGTAAATTGAAACATGTCAAGTCAAGATTAAGCAGTTTAACTCATCATGGATTATGGAATTTATTGACACTCTGCCATAATCAACTGTAAAAGTAAAAAGTAGTGGCATTTAGACTTTCACACTTTCATGTTTTATTTCTTTTTTATTTGGGGTATATTATTTTTTCTAAGTCCTTTGATATTTCTTTTAGGACTTTACCCTCTTTTTGCTTTTGTATTTTTTTTTTTTTTTTTACAAAATATGGGAAAACAACTTGCAGAAGGAAAAGTATGTACATATTTACAATACTATCAAATGTCAATTCCAAATTATGAATCCTATATTTATAGGACCCTAACAAACTTAACGTGCATAGACTCATATGTGAATAATTCTTCTATTAACTAGTATCTTGTTTCTTCTAATTCCTATTTAAGGCCTTCACTAAAGATGGGAGGGTTTTCCACAAACATAATCTCATGGAAATGGATCATCAAAAAACTACAAATGTCATAAAAATGGAATTTGAAGTTACTTTCCCATAAAATTGGGGCATAATTCTTAATAGGAACTTTTTGATTAACTGGGTAATTGGATTTCATCAAAGGAAAAAATAAAAAAAATTATAATATCTATAACATATTATGACATGCAAAATATATGATAATATATTACAGGAGACAAAATGGAAAACGTAAGGACATTTGTTAAATTCTTAGAAATAATATCGACCGAATTTAATTTTTTAAATCATTGGGTAGTTTATGTATTAAATCCATCCATTTCAATTTTCAATGCTCAGGGTCTTTGTCTCCATATAAATGGGACAAAATTTTGACGACTTATGTTTGAACCATTCTCTATCATCTCAAAACCAATGTTTGATAACTTCATCATAATTCAATTTACACTTCTTCAATACGGTGTTATTGAAATTATCAAGAAACATAGTGTTTGAGATACTTTTGAGAGGAATAAGCTTGTAAATTTCTAAAACTATTTGTGGTTTCCAACAAGCTATAAAATATTTGTTGTTGTCTACTATAGTGTGGATCATAAAATCCAGATGTTGCCTAACACATGCAATCATGTCATAATAAGGAAAAAAATTCCCTCTGGCAGGAATTAAGTGGAGTTCCATACCTTTAATTTTTTCAAACTAAGTGTTTTTCTCCTGGTTTGAAGTTTCCAAATTTAACGAAATTCTATTCTTAAATAAATTATAAATTTCTTGCCACTTCATCATACCCGAAATATCAATTTTGAAGGTGGTGTTGGAAATTAGAGTTGTGTTGAGATTTTAGTATTCTGGTTCTGTATTTTCTTCTCCTTTTAGGAATTCCTTGATCTATTGAATAACATAATTTGGTGTTGTAATTTACCATTGTTACCCATGTTATCTCTTGAAAAAGAATTTTAAATAATTCAACTTTCTATAAGAAATATCAAATCTACTAGTGAAATTCTATATGAGAGGGAATGTTTACTAGAAATTAGAATCCTCACAATGAATTTCAACATGTTTGTTTGTAATCATACATACATTTCAGAGAAGAATTGTAAACAAGGTGTGGAGAACAGATTGCAAAACAGAAACAGGAACGCAATAAACTTGATAAATTTTGTTTAAACCCTCAAGACATGCAACCATAAATTCACACGAAAGGTGTTAATTATTTATTAAAGTGATGAGAAATTTCAACTATTTCCATTTGAAAATACAGGTGAGGTGGCATGGTCAAAGTTTTCGGAGAGTTTTATTAAAACATAGAAAATTGTAATTTCGGAGTTAATTTATAGAAAACTAAAGAAAAATAAAATGAAATTGTGGTTGGCACAAAAACAAATAAACAATATATTTGATTCCTAGTTATAGTGAAATGCAATCAGAATTCAACATGGTGTTGAATTCAAGTTTTTTCAAGTGTTGACCGTGACCCCAATGTTCAATGTAGTTGGGGTAAGAAGCACATTAATAGTCAAGAGGTGAGGTGTGAAAAATGTTGTTTCATTTCTTTTTTAGTATGGAGTGTAATCCTTTCGTAGTTGGGATTCAAAAGGTCGGTGACCTAAGTAATGTTTTTATTAAATACATAGGTGTCGCATCCAACCTCTGACTTTCACATTTTTTTTTTTACCTTTGATGTTGTAATTTTTTTTAGAATTAAAAAAAATTAACTATTTACAAAAGGAATGAACAAATAGAGATTTTTTTTTTCATATAGGGTCCTTATTTTGTTTCTATTATACAAATAATAATACAGAGGATTTTGTTATTGTCATAAAGAGAACATCATGTAATGTCACATTGCGAGAAATATTTTATTAATGTGAGAATGAACCATGGTTGGATGTCGCATTGTGAGAAAGATTGTGTTCATATAGAAATATATCATGCTCAACCATGGGAGAGAATGCTCAGATATCACATATGTTAGGGTTTATATCCAGTGGGTTTATAATATTAATCAATTGGGTTTAATATGAATCCCTTGGGTTTGTAATCCCTTTGGTTTTTTATTATTGATGGCTTGGGTTAAAATTGATATCCCTTGGGTTTACTAATCCTTTGGGTTTATAATATTAATAATATGTTTGGTTCATCAATCCCTTGGGTTTTAATATTAATCCATTGGGTTTATTAATATTATTATTGAAATAATATCATTACAAATATGTATTAATAATAATATTAATCTCTTCGATGAAATGCATGACAGAGATGTTGCCCATGGCGGTCTAGGGTTTTCCATCATTCTAGGGACAGGAGTTGTTTGAGGCTCTTTCTCCCCATATCTGTTGCGACACTCATTGATTCTTCAATGCGTAGAGGTTGTCATACATTGAGGCTGACGATGGGGGGTCAGAGGCTCCCCCCACTCCATCTTACTCACCTACAAACAAAGAGATAATGGGATCTCACTCCACTCCTCAAAATGATTCAGACGTGCAAGTCGACCTCTCAAGGACGCTAGAACCCTTGAAAAATTTGTAAAGGGAAAAAAATTCTTAGAGGATATCATTATCATATACATTCATACGTAAAGCAGCTGAAAGGCCCAAGATATATCTTCCAGCATAGTGCATCAACATCGTAAGACAATACATGAAGGACCACACACTCATCGGAAATTTCATTGGCTTCTGGCCCACAGAGAAAACAGTTCTGGGTTGGATCACCTCAAAATGGAAGCCAAAAGGGAAAATCGCTCTCCAACTAGGCCTGAATGGCTTTTTCATCATCGTCTTCACATACCTAGAGGACACGAATCCTAGAGGGCAAGAATCGAATCATGGATGGGGGTTCATAGTTCTTCAACTCAATGGGACTTTTCCTTAGAAACTGGGTGGAAAGATTCAATCATAAAAAAGAGGACTTAAACTGGGCACCCATCTAGATCAGAATGTATTCCCTCCCTCAGGACTATTGGGATGATTTGTCTCTCAAATACATTGGAAACCATCTAGGAGAATTCATAAAAACGGAAGAAGAAACCAAGATCAATCGATACAATACCTATGCTAGGATCTGCATTTACATTAACATAGCCAACAGCCTCCCTGACTCATTTAGTCTTCTCCATGATTATTTTTAATGGGTTCAAACTATTGACTATGAACATGTGCCTTTTCATTGTCGCAAATTTCATGATCATGGGCACCTCTTCAAGGATTTCCCCATAAATCCAACCACAAACCCAGTTTAGGCTCAGAAAATATAGATCCAGATGGTTTCACCAAGATCACTAGATGAAAATTTCATGAAAGAAAGCCCACTTCTACCCCCTAGGCCTCACACCCCTCTACCAGCAACAAATTTGATGTTTTAGCCAGCTGACCCTCCCAGAAAGCCTCCACCTCTTCAGCTCCTAAGCCTCCCTTAAAGCCAGTTAATCCCCCTATTGATGCGGGCCATTCACTGTCATCTCAAACTCACTCCTCTGCTACCCCTCCTCCTCAAGCAAATCAGGCTCTAGCCTCCCATGGAAATAAAGCCAGAAAAAGGGAAAAAAGTTGAGAAGGAGAAACCTATGCCATGGATAAAGAGTCGGAGAGCATCGACTTCAGCGAACTCGATATCTTAGGCCTGGAGGAAGCGTGAAAAAGTAGAGAATTTCACATGATTCCCACTCAGTAGATCTAATGTCTTGAGGAAGTTCTCTCCAGATCGCAAAAACTACCAAATCTTGGAATCCAAGGAGGTACCTTACTAGACACACAAAAAAACATGAAGGAATCCAGAAAAAGAGGGCAACGCATTCAGCTACAACTCCTTATCATGCTTGGAGGCCAGCTCATTGAATCGGGAAGATATCCCAAGTTAACCAAGTTCTACACCACCATCACTCATAGTTCTCAATGAAAGTCATCTCATGGAATATCATAGGTCTCAATAGCCCCTCCAAGCATTGTTTGATCAAGACAAAAATTTCCCAAGAAAAACCCACCATTTTTTTATGCAAGAAACCAAATGTTCTAGCACCATGTTGAACACTATTTTATCCAGATTATGGAATGGATGTAGCACCACCGTTGTTGACTCCCTTGGTACCTCAATAATCTTATTTATTTCCTCTAACCCTCTCCAAATTACCTTGACTAACCTTCATGCTTCTCACAAATCCATTAAAGCCTCTTTCCATCTCCTTGACACCAACATTCATTGCCACCTCAGTAATGTCTATTTTCGACAACTGATAGCTCAAAAAATATAACTCGTGGACTCCATTGAGAGAATTAACTCTCAACGAAACTACCCTGTCTAGGTTTTGGGAGGAGACTTCAACATAGTCACCAGCTTGCAAGAAAAAAGAGGAGGGTGTTCCAAGGTTGAAGCAGATAGCCACAAATTTAAGGAATTCATATAGATCAACTAGCTCATTGATCTCTATACTTCGAACGAAACTCACACTTGGAACAATCGTCAATGGGGAACCCACCAAATCACTTTGTGCCTTGAAAAATTCCTCATTTTGGAGAAATCCATCCATCTAGGTTGCGACATAGCCTCCACATTCTTCCTCCGTCAGTGTCTGACCATTAGCAAATACAACTAGAGTTGTCCTGCCTTGGAGAAACAACAAACAAGCCCTACCACTTTGAAATTATTTTCCTAACACATCCCCGCTTCAAGGAATTAGTTACCAATTGGTGGTGCAACATCACCCCATCGATGGGAACCAAAATGTTCCAATTATAAATAAAACTAAAAGCTCTCAAAATAGAGCTCAAGGAATGGAATCAATCATCCTTTGGAAACATTTTAAAAAGTAAGCTGGAGTTGGAAGCTCAGATGGCCTGTCTCCAACAACAGATCATTCTAGAACTGTGCACAGATGGTCACACGAATTAGGAGAAAGTACTCATGGGTTGATTGGAAGATCACATGCAATAGGAATAAAATCTTTGGAAACAGAAATCCAGAATCCGTTGGCTCAAAGAAGGGGAAACAAACAATTTTTTTTTCCATCACTCAACCATGCAAGATTGAATGCACAACCACATCTCAATCCTCAATAATTTACAGGGGGACAGGCTCAAAGAACACAATGATATTGAATAGGAGTTTCTAAGCTTCTTCAAGGACACTGTCATACAAAACCTAACATATATCGCCATCCTCCTATCAACAGAATTTCCCAGCACATCCCAACTGTAATCATAGAGGATCACAATAAAATGTTTCTAAGACCCACCACACTACAAGAGGTTGAACAATAAATGTCACAGATCAAATATGGGAAAGCTCCAGGCCCAAATAGCTTCACCTCTAACTTCTTTCACTACTTTTGGGATGTGATCAAGTAGCAATTTTGGGACCTTCTTCAAGAATCTAGAAGCATGCATTGGGTTCTCATTTTGATTCCGAAAGAGGAACAAGCGACTAATCAAAGTAAGTACCGACCCATAGCACTTTGAAACATCATTTACAGGCACATGTCAAAATTTATTGCAAATAGGCTCAAACTTCTCCTCCAACTACTCATATCACCTGAAAAAACAATGTACGTTGAAGGAAGACAAATTCTGGACGACATTATCCTAATGCACAAAGTCATACACTCTCTAAAAATGCTGAAAAGGAAAAGTGTGCATCTCAAAATTTATTTCTCTAAAGCCTTTGATAAACTCAACTCGAATTATATTTGACATATGCTCCTATCATTTGGCTTCAGCCATACCTAGATCATATGGATCATGAGTATGCTCTCCTCCCCTATCTTGTCCATTCTTGTTAATGATTTACCCTCTCCTACCTTCACTCCCTCAAGAGGCATCCATCAAGGTGACCCTCTTTCCCCTTTCTTGTATTTCCTCATGGTGGAAGGATTACGCCATTTAATCTTCCATGCCATCAGCTCTCAATCCCTTAAAGGCATCTCCATTCATAAAAATCCACCACTCTCCCATCAACAATTTGTGGACAACAACATGCTTTTATGCCATGCATCTATCCAGGAAGCCAACTCCTTCAAAGATTTTCTTGTTTGCATCTCTGAATCATTTGGCACCAATATCAATGCTTAAAAATCACAACTCTTCTTCTTTAATACCTTATTTGTCACTCAATGCAATATTGGGCAGATCCTTGGCTTCTACATTGCCTCTCTTCCTGCCAAATATATAGGAGCCCCACTTATTGACTCAACCATCAAGCATACTTCATGGAAAGAGTTCATGGAAAACCTAGAAGCAATAATATCATCTTGGATTCATTGAGCTCTTAACATTTCTAGTTGTCTTATGCTCATCTAGATTTTCCTCCAATCCATGCCTCTTTACCTCTTCTAAGTGTTGGTTAGTCCAAAATGGGTTCTAAAATCCATCTGCAATATTTAACGCACCATTCTTTGGGGTGAGAACAAATATTCTAGGAAATGGGCCTTATTTAAATGGTCTGAGTTCTTATTACCCAAATAGTTGGGAGGTCTGGGCTTGAGGGAACCAGGGAAAAGAAATATCATCATGGGAGCACGCATTTGGTGGAAATGGGTATCCAATCCTCACAAACCTTGGGAAAAATTATGGGCAGCTAAATATGCAGAAAATTGGCCTCAAGAAGATCTCATACGTTAAAACTTAGAATTCATGGGCTCAAAAATATTGAAAGCTACCACTTAACATATGTTCCTCATCCAATCAAACAGTTTTTCAGAAATTCACTCAGGATCACAGGTTCCACTTTGGGATGACTCATGGAAGAAGATGCCTAAAATGGAAACTATTTTTCAAAAACCCAGGTGGAAATATACTCTCCAAGGTAGGGAGAACAATCAAATCAAAAATTTATGGAAAATGCTAAACATTCAAGGATTCCGCCTATGGCTACCCATCATTCAGTGGTAGGAAAATTGGCACAAGGAAACCCATGATGACTTTTGGATGGAATTCACTAAATAGAAAATGTGATATTTAGATGGATTAGATATCCTTAGATGGGGTGATACTCCCCAATGAATCTTCACTACTAAGGAGGTCTATCGTCTGCTCCATCTAACCGATCCAAATCGAGCTCGCAAAATTTTGACTCAAATATGGAATTCCAGTATATGGCCAAAAAATTCCACCTTTGTCTATATACTCAGTAAACATCGTATCTTAACTTGTGAAAATGTATTTAAGAAAGGGTTATTTGGCCCTTCATGGTGTTCTAATTGTCAAATTTAGGAGGAAACCATAGACCATATGCTGGACGCATGCCCCTTTGTAAGCTCCCTTCAGGACAAAGTCGCCATTCTTTGTCGTAGGACCAATAGAAAGCAAGGGGATATCACCAACACAATCTGCCATTGGTAGAAACCCTGCTTTACCAGCAACCTCCTCCACTCTCTATGGCCGCTCATCCCTGGGCTACTTATCTGGACAATATAGAAGGAGAGGAACAACATCATCTTAAAAGATCAAGAAACGCCTTAAGGGAGTATTCGGAATGAATTTTGCAACAACATAAATTAGACCTTAGCCCCACGTCAATGGAAGGACATAGATCTCCCGTCTCTACCTTTAGAGCGCCACATATGGGCCAACTAGAATCTCTCTATCCCTTGCAACTCTAAAGTGTCTTCCACATCCAATCGTCCTTTAGAATCTCCTAGCTCTTGGATTCCTCCTCCCTACAATTTTCACAAGCTCAACTTTGAAGGAGCCTCAAAAGGCAATCCTCGTGATGCTGGATTTGGAAGAATCTTCTATAATGCTAAAGGCACTTCCCTGCTAATATTCTTTGGATCTATTGGCTGGGATACCAACAACTCCGTGGAATTAGAAGGTCTCCTCCAGGGCCTCAACCTTTCTCAAGAGAATAATTTCTTTCCCTCGGAGGTGGAATGGGACTCTCATAACATCATCAGTGCAGCCTAACATCTTCTTCATGACTCCTCTTCTTCCAAAATCTCTAGGAGCTAGCGGTGAGCCACGAGACTAGAAAATATGGAAAAATGGTTTCATCTCCACAAAGACATCACCTTCATGCATGTGCACAGATCTTCTAATGAATTTGATGATCTCTTAGCCAATATATTTGTGGATCAAGACTCTCCCCTTATCTACAGAAAATTTCACTCCATCTCTGATGAATCTCTATGCATTGCCTACACTCAACTGATCTTAAAATATCTTCAACCCCCAGATGTGGGTGATTAATATGCTTGATTTTAGTGACCTCCTGGCCTCTCCATGTGATGCCATCAGGCCTCACCATTCAGCCACACCTTCCTCCAACGTGTAGGCTTTAAACTCTGAACTCTGGGAAGGACGCTAGCACTTGCAGCATTTAATCCTGCAACCTGCACCTTGGTTCCTGCAATTTTTACTTTGGTCATTTATGGTTGATGGATCTAGTTTTCATTCTCATTTCCATGTTCATCTCTAATTATCTATAGACCTTCGTCATGCCTCTGTCCTCTACTCTGCAAACCGTCGTCTCACCTCTGCCTAGTGCGCTGCTACTTAGCCCCCTTTGAGTTTTCCTTTCCTACCCTAAAAACCCATCAGCCCATCAAATTGATGTCGAGAAGACACTAAATGTGGTACCATCATGGAGGAGATAGATGATATTCCTCTCACCCTTCAGTTCTGACAATGGTTTGATGCTCCTTGGCCTTCTCTGTGGTTGTGGAAGAACCAGAAGTCCTTGAGCCCCATCTACTCACATCTCATCTCTCAATTCACCTCCCGGAGGAGCAGCATTGCCACTCTAGCTCCAGTAGTAGAAAACGCCGATGCAAATTGACCCTTTCATTATCCTCCTCCCCTCAGCTAAGAAAATCCATTGGTCTCCTCGTCAAATTCATGGCAGAAGACTCGGAGAGCAGAGGGAGTAGTTCGGCGGAAGGCGCCCAACAAAAATTCACAGAAGTGGACAAGGTAGCTCTCTCCACTTCAACCCTAGAGATGGCACCCAATATCTCAAAGAAGGATGAGGATTTTTCCAACTACGGATGCGTCATAGTTGAAGAGACTCCCCAAATGGAGAATCATGACATCTAGAACCGGTACCTACAAAGCTTTGGCTCTCCTCATTCTCAGTTTCTATATGATATTCACTATTTTTTTGTCTATATTTCTGTTTTCCAGCAAACTCAGTCACTCAAGTTTATGTTTATAGCCAATTTCTCCAAGAAGGTTAGCTCATTTTATGAAATTCTGAACTCACTAAGGGTTGGTATCCCCTTGAAGGGCAGCCCATATTTTGAATTTTTGAACTTTCTTCACCCAACAAGGGTTGGATAATCCAGGAACCCCTTTTCTAAAGCTTGATTGTATTTTGTACACTATAATAGAATTCAACATTACTTAGAAGAAAAAAATGTTAATCTCTTAGATTAATTATTATTACTATTATTTTATACTTATTAATATAATAATTATTTCAAAATATTAATATTATTATTATTATATATTTATCAATATAAACATTAGATATATACTATTAACGGCTATCAAAATTTTCAACCACATTTACTAATGTGGTTGTGCATATTATTGATATATTCCTATCGACGTATATCAAACACACTTATTTAAATATATGTGGTTGTTTTAGTTATTACACAAAAATTACTTTCGTATAGTTCTTGTACGACCAAACAATCTCAATTTCTTTTCTAATAAACCCCTAAATTGGATAACTTTATCCCCTTTTCATAGAAATTATATGCTATTCATTGTATCTTCTCTAATAATATAGATTCTTATAGCTCAAAAAATATTCCAAAATTAAATCAATTAAAGAATCCAACTTCCTTTCGCAAATACTTTTTACCTAAAGAGGTCAAATATGAATTTTGATACTACATGTTACTGCATCATTACTCCATTTGAAGAAGACCACCCTTTGATCCAATACTCATGGAACCCTTACTTTTCTCACAAATCATAAACTTACAATCTCCTTTGTAATACGCTGTTTTACCAAAGAGTGTAATATCTTTTGATTGACTTAACTAGATACTTAGACATTCCTTTTGATCTAGACCTTATTTTGGAGAAATTTATTTTTGTATGTCCACTAGGGAACCTCTTACCAACGTAAAATCTTCACTCAATCCTTTCATGTTTCTTTTCATCGTCTTCTCCTATGATATATATGCCACCACATCATTAAGAGTTAATGTGGTCATATTTCCTCCAATAGCCACAACAAGACTATCCCACGAGTTTCAAAAATATAAAATAAAATGATATTGTTTTATTATTATGTAAGAGAGATGTGTAAAATCAATAATGATCATAATATTCAATGTATGCAGGTGTTTTCAGACCAAATCACTCTCTTTTATCCTTAAAAGTCAAAGTTTCAATATATGTATTTTATGACCAATTCACTCCCTTTCATCTTCCAAAAGGAAAACTTTCCCCATAAAAAACTTATTCACCAATGATTTCAACTACTATAATTTTCCCAAATTATTCCATGGATTCTTGAAAGCCACAAAAAAAATCACCAATACCCAATCTGCAAGACAAACTAAATTTCGATTCCAGATTTTTCTTTTTCAATTTTCTCCAATCCTCAAATAACTTGCTAGTCAAAATGGTTTCTTATGCACCATTGTTCTTATTATATTATGGAATCATCCATTTTAATTTTATTTTACCACCTTAAATGGATTTTCATAAACCAATTATAACATGTTCTAAATGAAAACAAAATATGTAGAAGATTTAAAAGCATTCTCTTTTAGTTTTTAAGAAATTTATGGTGTAGTAATAATTTTAAGTTATTAAATTTATATAGTTTAGAATTTATTTATGTATAAATAAAAAAGAAAATGGAACGATAAAAAATAATATCAATATTTTTTAAAATTTTCAATTGTATAACCATATTCCAACTTCTAGTGAAAATAAAAAAAACATACAGACAGTTAAAATATAACAAATAAGCTCTGCAAAATAAAATTCCTATCACAATACTCAAAAGAAATATCCTAAGAAATCATCGAATTGGAAACTGGAAATTACACGCATGTGTGAGCATGAATTTCATTTTGAGATATGTTGGTATTCCAACCCATTATATATATAAATAAGAAAGAAATGCACAAAATGAGAAAGTGAATCAGACAAGAAAAAACATAAGGAATTACATGGTAAAACCCTGACAATGTGTCAAGGAAACCTCCACGGGGCAAGGGATTGGAATTATTATGAAAACAAACTCAAGAATGACTCTGCAATGTGACATCAAGCCTCTCGTAAATCATCATTTTAATACAAAGACTCTTTTACACAACTCCCTATGGTTACACAATTGTACGAACCGTAAACCCATATTTCCAAAGACAATTAAATTTTAACGATCATTTTAATTATTGTCATTCTGAACAATCTCCACCTTGGAAACAGTTTCCTAATCCCTTTCCCATTCCCATTCATCATATTTTTTAAAACCTAGAGAACGTAAACACGGATTTGTGAACATGTCTACACAATTCTCCTGTCTGTGGACCTTATTGAGAGCTACTTTCCTACCATCGATCACATGTCTTAGAACATGGTATATAAAATTAATGTGCATAGTCTTGATGTGATAACATGGATTCATATTCAAAGGAATATCACTTTGAATGTCACAAAATACATTCACTTTCTCCCGTGTCCTTCCAAGCTCATCAAGTAAACCTTTCAACCACATTTCCTCTTTAAAAGCATATGAAGTAGCTATATACTTCTCTTTCGTAGTGGGCAAAGAAAATGTTTCTTGAAGCTTTGACATCCAACTAATTTCTCCACCTACAAGAATAAAACCATATCATGTAGTAGATCTCTTGTTTTTGAGGTCACCTGTAGAATCAGCATCCATATATCCACAGAATGAATCTCCACTACCATTAAATATGATACAATGGTCACTTCTTTCTCTCAAATATCAAACCATCCATTTCACTCATCGCCAATGTTCTTCTCTTGGATTTTCCATGAACCTTCTAACAACTCAAACTGCATGTGAAAATGTCAAGTCTTGTAGATACCATCGCATAATTAAGTTTCCTACCACATTTACATATGTTCATGAGACATATTCCTCTTTCCTTCATCAGTTCTAGGACTCAACCCAAAAATATCTTAAAATGAGAAGCTAAAGGAATAGTAATCAGCTTCACATCGTCCATACTAAAATTTTCAAGTATTTTCTCCACATACTTTTGATTTGCTAACCAAAACTTTCCACTAACCCTATCTATGTGTATATCCATACCCAATATATGTTTTTCAGCTCCAATATCATTCATATTAAATGTAACAAAAATACGAGCCTTTAACCTGTTAATTTCTTCGATTTTTTTGCTTGCTATAGCCACATCATAACCATACAATATGAAGAAAATGAATATTTCATCCAAATTATTAAAGTACACAAAATGGTTTTACTCACGTCTAGTGAAGTTATGTCTCACCATGAATGAATCAAAATTCTTGTACCACTACCTGGGAGACTGCCTCAGGCCATACAATGATTTCCTGAGCTTTCAAACAAATATTTTGTTGTGACCTTGAACAAAACCTTCTCGTTTTTCCATATAGATATCTTCATCCAAATCCCCAGGAAGAAAATTTATTTTAACATCTAATTGTTCTAAATCAACATCAAGTAATGTAGTCAGTTCTAATAGAGTAATAATAGAAACAAGTTTTATGACTGGTGAAAAAATATCATTAAAGTCAATATCTTATACCTAAGAATACCCTTTTGCTACCTAACTCGCCTTAAACCTTTCAATACTTCTATCAAAATTTCGCTTCAATTTTAATATCCATTTGAATTTGCCAACACTTCTCCTTTTATAAAGTTCTAAAATATCTTATGTTTAGTTCATGTCTAAGGAATCCATTTCCTCAACAATAACCTTCTTCAAATGTTCACTATTTACATCATCCATTGCTTCGTGATAATAGGAAAGCTTTGCATCTTCAACAATAAACGCAATAAATGACACATAATATTCATACCTTTTGGGTGTTATTATTTCCCTTGTATACCTTCTTATAGTGACTGGGTGTTGAACTAGTTTCTAAACGTCTATAATTTCCTTCACATCTTTTTCGCTTTTTTGTTCAAAAGTATCTTCTTTCTTCCGACTTCAGAAAAAGTTTAAGTGTGCAACTGAATTTGTTGATTTGGTGATAGTGGTTCATGTTAAACCTTTTTAACTTATGATTTTAGAAGAGAATATTCATAAAATGTTACATATCTACTAATGACTATCTTATTGTAACATCCCCCAATAACCTCACAGCAAAATGCACAGAGTTAGGAATTTGTTTTAGGATTTACCAATGTGTAACTTTTTTAAATTTATTTCTATATTCCATGAATTTCCATTATAATAAACATCATCATTACCTAGAGAAATATTTAGTAAAATCATAGTGAGTTACACAACCATTAAATTCCATTGTTGTATCATATTAACCTAAATTTCCTCCTATAACTATGCATCATTTCCATGATTCTTTTAAATCAATTAGTAATTCACATACTTGATAATATAAAAATGACATCATGAGATAAATTAACATCATAAAAATGGCACAATGAATAATCACAACATTAGATATCAATATACTCTAGAAACATCGTAGGGTGAAAATCAACAAATGTTTAATATTTTTATTAAATGCTTGTGAGGGTGTTCTCCCCTCATATAATGGTTTGTAAGGGAGTCCATCCCTTAACCATTTTTTAAAATACTAATAATAACTATCATATGAATTAAATAATAACAAGCTATAATCTATTAGAATCATCATGATATCATTTACCCATGAAGCCATGAACATAAAGTCTTTGAAACCTGGTTCTTCCCATTAGTGGATCACCCAACAGTTAGCATTCCTAAATCTGCATGGACCAACAAATATTTATCTGCCAAAATGTTCAATGTGAATTATCCTTTGCACAAATCACCATCCTTTAATTCCATTGCTATTATCAACACACTTTATATCATAATCAGATAAATCATAAAATATTAATTAACCAATAATCAATATTTGTTAGTGACACTTCAACATCTATTCATATGTGTGCATAAACATAAAAAAAGATCCATGAAATGTCTTCTTTTAAATCATTGCACATGCATTAATAACAATCAAATCACTATAAAACGTCATCTTTCCAACAAAACCTTGCATGCACTTTCATATTATTTCCAAAGGAAAACTAACATACTAGATATTATCCTTGTGCATGCAAATGCATAACAATATTTTAAGCGAACTAGGCCAACAAACAATTTTCTTTCTTCTCACTATTATGTTTTCTTGTCCAAAGGGATTAACACAATACATTCTATATTTATTCATGGTAATGCATGTCCTTTTCCAAAAACATATTTCACACGAGAGAGTTATTACAATGGATATTATGTATAAAAATGAAATATTTATTCCAAAAAAATCTAACATGGTAGTTATAATTTCATGCACGCAACTACTTATCATGTCCAATAGAAAATAACATGATAGCTTATTCTTCTTGAATTTGAAACATATATTGTTTTTAAAATGAAACTAACTAGATATTTCATGGAAAAATAAACAAATTTATTTTCCAATGAATAAAACACATAAAATTTATATTTCATGCAAAGAAACATTTTCCTCTTACCAAAACATCTAGCCTAATAACTATACATAATCTTCTCCCAAAAGAAAACTAATACCATATATAATCCCTTGAGGTGTGAAAATTCATACTATTGTTTTTCAAAAGAAGGATAACACAATTATTATTATGCGATTTCACTTTCATTTTCTTGAGAAATCTAATACTAAAAATATTTCTCCATCCAAGCAAGTGTACATGTTTCTCTAAATAATCTTCCCAATAAATATTAACACAAGAAAGCATGTGATTACTAGTTTTCCTCTCCAAGAATCCAATTCAATAATGTATACAAGGACATGGTTTTCTCTTACCTTCTTTTTGAAGAGTTCTAACACAATAAATACTTCCTTGCCTACAAATATATATATTTATTTTCTAATGAATATAACACAGTAATTATTCTTTTTCGAAAAGTTAGCTAACTCACTAGCTATTATGCATGCAATACAAAATGTTTTCCTATAATTTCACACATGGGACAAACTTGTAACATTCCATCAAGAAATATCATGAATAACAAATGTTTCTAAAATTTCACAACCAATTGTCTTTTATGCAAAATATTTATGTGAACTCTTTCTCAAAAAAAAATATTTTTCTCTTTTTGCATGACTCAAGCTCCCCATCCATGTAATATCACATATTTTTTTCCAATAGATGAATTTGAGTAGATATCATCCATGTGCATATACGCACATATTCTCTTCAAAATTCCAACATTTCTCTTTAAAAATTTAACGCATATGCATCATGAGAACATCCTTCGCAATATTTTATATGAAATAACTTAATTACTTTTTAAATAATTATCAACATAATTGTTATATTTTTGTGTATCCAAATAACTTATTTCTTTTCAAGAAATATCAACATAATTCTTCTATTTATTGTGCATTTGAATATCTTATTTCTTTTTGAGAAATATCAAAATTAACAGTTATTTGTTTGTAAATGCAATTAAATTTTGTTTTAAAGAACATTAACACAATATTTATCTCTATATGTTCATCATAACTATGCTTATCACGCTCACAAATCAAATGATAACACTTTGTTTTACTATGTTTTATTTGTTTTAGACATCAACTTCGGATGGAGTTTCCAAACATCTCGAAATGAATTTTTGAAAACCAAAATAGGTTTTTGCTGGGAATGTGTTCATTAAAAAAAAATCTCTTTGTTTTTACAGAGGTGTCATATTTTGGAATATCGGAATGAATATTTGCAATGCATTTCTCCATATTTAAATATTAAATAATTTCCTATTTTAGTCATCAAATTTGGACATTGTTTTTTAGAAGTTTAAACTGAATATTTCAAATCTGAAAGACACTTTTGGCTAAAATAGACTCATTTCCAAAAGTCTCTTTCACTTTTTACACATCTATCATGGTTTGGGATATACGAAGACATATTTGGACCACTTTTAAAGAAATCATGCAATTGACACAATTATTTAGCCACGAAAATATTTTAAGAATTCAATGTATATGAAATATTTTAAGAATTCAATGAAAAAAAAACTTATTCCTATATGCATGGAAGTCCATGCAGGTTTTCCCAAGAAAATAATTTTGGCTCTTTATCATGTAAATTTTTTCAAACAAATAAATTTAATTCTTATTCTTTCATGAACCATATGCAAAGACAATAATTTCAAATGTAATAGTTACTTATCTTTTAATTCATACTTGGAATCCCTCCTTCCTCTCTCTTGGCTCCATTACACGTGTATTATGTGATTAGTACTCATATTTTTCTCATAGGATGACAATTAGTAGAATTAAGAAAATGTAATAGTTTTTCTAAATCTTAAAAGCATTCCATAAATCAGAATTTTCCTAAATCCTCAAATCACTCAATAAATCATCCATAAATCACTCCATAAAACATATTTTTCTAAATTCTTCAATCACTGAATAAGCCATCCATAAAACTCTCCTATTTCTCTTCTCAAGGTTGATTTGTTTTTGCCTTATGGAAAAAATATCACTTATCCATAGTTTTTCTAAAACTATTACTCACTATTTCTAAAAGTCATCAAATATACCAAATTATAAATATAATTCATTTATATAAAAGAACATAAATTCTTCTAACTAAAAGATTTAATAATGAATTCTTGTAATATTCTTATAGTTAATAATTACATGAATATTCTTCATGTAATATCAATATAATAATTAATAATATTTAATTATTCAACAACCCTAATTTTACGAGAGTTTTTACAATAGAATAAACCATGGATATTACACTTACATGAAGAAGGACACAACAACATGTACCCTTTCACAGCATTGTCATATCCAAGAAATACATAAAATTTTGTTTTTGGGTCTAACTTAGAACACTCATTCTTTGGAATAAGAGCATAGACATTACAACGAAAAATTATTGAATATGAATGATCACAAGGATAACATCACCAAAATTCTTTAGTAGTTTTAAAATTAATCGCAACTGAAGGTAATCTATTTACCAAATAAAAAGAAGGGAATACTCCTTTTTCCTAGAATGTTTTTTGGAGGTTATCATTGTTCATCATGCTTCTAGATCTCTCCATAAGATTCAGATTCATACATTCAACAAAGCCATTTTTCTGAGGAGTATAGACAACAACTTGATGTCTAGCAATCCCTTCATCCTTGCAATATTGTTAAAATCATAAGGAAGTAAATTCACAGGCATTGTCACTTCTTAAATATTTACTTGTTTTGTATGTTTTTTTTTTAATCATAGATTTAAATTGTTTTTAAACATTAAATACATGAGCCTTTTCTTTTTAACATATATACCCATACTTTCCTAGTTCAATCATCAATAAATGTTACAAACTAAGATTCACCTCCATAATATATTTTAGGAGATGTTCCCCAAGTATCTGAATGAATATAGTCCAAAATTCCTTTATTATTATTACTAATGACTTTAAATTTATGCCTACATTGTTTTACATATACACAATTTTTGAAAAAATTCAAACTCAATGATTTCAATTTAGGAATTAATTTGTGATTAGTTGGTACCTGAAGGACCTTTTCGCTCACGTGACCTAGTCTCTGATCCCATAGGCGAATATATTCATTTTTCTTCTCAGATACAGTCATTTCCTCACTGACCTGAGTACTTCCTTTGATTCTACATAGGCTTCCGATATTTTCTGCCTTCATAACAACCAGAGTACCCTCTGAAATGTTCAACACACCACCTTGACTTATAAATATACAACCCTCCAATTCAAATACTCCGGAACAAATCAATTTATTTTTCAACTCAAGTACATGTTTAACATCGGTCACTGTTCTAATCATATCATCATACATTTTAATTCTGACATTTCCTACCCCAAAGGTTTCACAAGATACATTATTACCCATAAAAATAAAACTACCATTCACAACTTGATATGAAGTAAACAAATTTATGTGTGGTTTCATGTCATGAGAAGCTCGAGAACTGAACAACCAATCTTCATAATTCCAAGAAAAATTACAAAGAGGAAACTTTTTATCTATCATACCTAATTGAATATATAAAAATTCATCAATCATATATAACTCAACTTGAATTTCTTCCTTCTTTGGGTTTTCAATGGACTCCTTTATTTTCCAATAGTAATTCTTGAGATTCCATGATTTGTTGTAGTACGGACATTTGACATTACACTTCTTTCCCCTTCACTTTGATATGGAATAACTTCCTTACTTTTCTCCACTCTCCTTGGATTGACGTTTGGCTACCATTTATTCTCATGTGGAAGCTTCAATGAGAGAATTCCTTCATACCTCTTCAAATAATGGAGATCCCACAATAGAATCAAATTCTAAATACTAGGTTATGCTCAAACTCGTAGAAGTCACAAAGTGATTAAAAGACTTGAGAAAGGAGAATAACTAGGTAATCGTGTTATCTTCTTATTCAAAGTTAAACTTCATATCTAAAAACTGGAAAATAAGTATACTAAATATATTTAAGTTTTATACAATTTTAGTACTCTCCTTAATATGGAGGCTATACAACTTCCTCTTCAAATATATTATGTTGGTCAAAGACATGGTCATGTACAAAGTATCCAATTTTCCCCATAAACATGGTGCTGAGGTTTCTTCAACAATGTCGAAGATAACTTCATCCATTAGGCACAACGTGATGATACTAAGAGCTCTAAAATCCTAGTCTTCCCAATCCAAATATTTCATGCCAAATGTTTCTTTCTAACCCAACCTAATTGTTAGAATTAAGCTAGAAACATATTAGTGTATTTGGTTAGGATTGATATTCTCTATTTAGGTTCTAGTTCCTACTATTTAGGGAGTGGTTAAAACTATTAGATAATGTGTAAGTTTATATGTATGAGACTCTAATTGAATGAGGAGGGAATGTGTCGAGTGGTTTGGAACTGTCTAGGTGACTCACCTGGAAAGCCTTTTTTTTTATCCCATATTCTGTCTCTCCTTCAATTTTTATCATGGTATCAGAGCTTCAGGTGGAAGCTGCTTTGGTTTGTGTATAATTTCTTTCAGCTCTGTGGCACATGAGTGTGTGGAGATGTTGGAGCGTTGAACATAATTTCACATTCTTATTTATGGAGCGGGCTATGTGCCCACTGAGATCCATGGTGCCTGTGAAGGCCTCTTGGTGGAAGAGTGGTGGTGCCTTCGTGTTAGTCTGTGGTTTGAGCAGCAAAATCGTGACCAACTTCTTGGAGATCGATTGTTGGAGAGTGGTTTTTTAGTGCAGTTGTGTGACCTGTGGAGGGTTGAACCAAGAGTGGTGATCTCAATAGCCTGTGAGGAGAGGTGTGACTATGAATGTGTAGAGGGTTGATTATAGGGCCAGTTATCTTTGTGTAGAGGAGATCGAAGTGTGTGAATCCATTTACTAAGGTCGTACAAGGAATCATAAGTGTTTGTACTAATTACATCGGAGTGCGTGAGGCCATTTGTTGAGGCCATAGAAGGAAGAGAAAGCATGTGGACAGATCCCTTAGGAGGATCAACGTTGCTTAATTCTACAGAAAGTAGAAGTAATGATATATATTTTTTTGTGTTCCTGCTGTATCTCCTAAGAGGAAGATCAACGCTTCTTAGTTATGTAGAAACCCATTTCTACGCTCTTCTCTACACTCAGAAGGGTTTCATTTCATGGAGATTGCTTAGTTGATCTGAAGATCCATTATTTCTATTTTCCTAGGTTCGTGCCCAGCGTGGATAATTTTCTGTGTTTCTCCACCATGATATCAGAGCCAGAAGATGTTTTCATATTGCCGGGGAATTTTTTCCACCAGGTTCCAGGATCTCCTCTTTGTTCTGTCAGTGAATACATGAGGCAGAGTAGCGTTTGATTTTGGTCAAATATTTCATTTCGGAGAAGGTGGAGTTGGTAACATTGTTGGGTTTGTTGTGTTTATATGTTGGTTTCTTTGTTGCATCAAGATATTGCCTTGTGTCACTTGTATTATCTCGCCAGTGTACCAGTTGATGATTTTCAGTGCATTTGGAAAGAAGAGGGCGTCAATTAGGAAGAGGTCGACGAGGCCAAGAAAAAAAGTGCCAAGAATGTCAGAGTCTGAAGCGATTTGCTGGAGGAGGAAACTTGTTGTTAATCACAGAGAAGGAGAAGGAAGGTGGTCTTGACCTCCACCTATTGCTACCCCTATTTGTCTAGTGGGCCATAGCTTTGGCGTCACCCTAGCTATTCTGAGCAGCTTCTATCTTGTGTAGAGCAGATTGAATTTTATTTCACAAAAACCCAACATTCTGTTGACTATGTTCATTCTTGGATGCCCCGCAGTTGGGAACGTGGCATTCAAGAAGTGGTTCGAGGCTTTGTCAGGCTTGTGTGTTCTTCGGATACTGAATGTGTTAGATCTCATTGCCAAGATGAGTGTATGGCGTGTGAAGGTTTACCTTGTAGTTGTGGTATCGGTCGTAGAAACAATATGTTGGTGTTTGAAAATGGAGATGGTGCACCAAAATCATGATTGAGAAAAATATAAATCCATAGTGTTTACCAGGGGAAGAGGTCTATTGGAGTGGCAGTGTACCTGTGAAAGAGGTGGTGTGAGAGGTATTTCAATGCATTATTATTGTGCATTGTTATTGAATTGAATAGATTGGTGGAGGATCTCCATGTTATATCCTTTCCTACACCACCATTGAAAATAGTGCAGTATAATTGGTGTAAGGCACTGAGGTAACTGGAATCATAAGTGCACAAATTGGTCATTATTTTTTATTCAAGCTTGATCTTAGTTCATGTAGCATGGCTGCTACGATTCATTTTTGAGTTTCCTTCTTATTCGTGTACCCAGAGGAGAAATTGGTGTTGTGTGTAAGGACAGTTCAATAAAATTCTGACATCGAGCGTGGAGAGGGTTCATTGTGCCACTTGGAGGAGAATACATTGTAAGGTGTTCTTGGCTATTGAAAATTTGAGTTTGCATGGTTGAATTTCTACATTGAGAGTTTACTATAGCCAAATGGAGTGCTTCTTTAAGCATTGATCGGAGCAATCATGTAAAGAACCAAGGAGATGATATCATTGTAAAGAGCCCAGTAATGGGTCAACGAAGGAGACAAAAAAAATCTCGAAGAAAAGTGAGGAGAAGGCATCAAGAGATAGTTGCAATATTGTTTCAGCTTAATTTGGTGAAGTTTTTCACATTGACATTGATGGACCAATAGTTGATCAAGTCAAGGATCAGAATGAAGATATGTAATTTGATGAGATTATTAAAAACTTAATGTCAGATCTACCCTCCTTTTGAGGTATGGATTATGAAATATAGGAAACTGAAATGAAAACAATATTATTGAAGGTAGATTTATTAAATTATGTGGAAGGTGTTCTTGTTAAATCAAACAATGATATGATTTCAACATTACACCTTATAACAAATGCATTAGATGAAAGCATCTTATTTAGCATACTATATGAATATGGTGAGGTTCGCAATGATAAATTTTTGTGGGATAAATTAGAAATTGAATATTTTTTGAATGAGGGCAAAGATGATGAAGGTATTTCTCTTGAAAACGATGAGTGTGCTTTCATTCTCATAACTGATTGTGAAAATGAAGATGGAAATAGTGAAGATGAAATGATGGATGTTGAATGCGTGACTGTAACTGAAATTAGAATATGTGCTGATGAGGGAAAGACCATTGCTGTAGAATCTATTTCTTTTTTGTGGAGAAAGCTTCTCCGATGGCGAGACCTATGATGTTATATTTGATGAAGACTATGTATCTCATGACGAGTGGATCAATTTGATGCATGAAAAGAATCTTATTGATGAGTTTTTGTTTAGTGATAAGGAAAGTATAACTCCATATACATATCAAATGCAGGGCTAAATGTTTGCAGCAACATAAATGATTAAAGAGGTTGAAGACATACATCAACAAACTATGTCAGCAAAGAAAGACGAAGAAATGAAATCTCTCTTAAAGGAGTGGGATGACATGGGAAAATATGGTCCTGTTTATGAATCTAACATTGTTTTTAAGTGTGCAGATATTGACAATGAGGAAGAAGCAATTACAAAAAATTAAGGACAACTCTAAGCCCCAAAAACCTGCAGCATTAAATTCAAATAATGATAGACTATGATCGATGTCAAGAGAGAGGAGAATAAGATTTTGAAGTGTTCCACATATGACATAGAAAATGAAAAGATAAGGATAAGCTTCACCACTATCTAATGGGAAGGAAATTGAAGATAAAACTTCACTGAAAAATGAACAAAAATGCACTCTTTAGAAAGAAGCAAAAAATGAAAGCTTAGTTATCAAGTACCATTGTAAGCCTAGTTGAGACTAAGAACAGTAGACGTATATTAAGACAATGAAGGAGAAATATGACTTTGGGTGAATTTATCCATTAAGGGGGGTGTTAGAATTAATGGAGAAATATATTAATGTATTTGGTTAGGATTGATATCCTTTATTTAGGTCGTAGATCCTATTATTTAGGGAGTGGTTCAAACCACTAACTAATATGTAATTTTATATGTATGAGACTTTGACTGAAAGAGGAGGAAGTGCGTTGAGTGCTTCGGCATTCTCTAGGTGACTCATCTGAAGAGCCTTTTTTAATCCTATATTTGGTCTCTCCTTCAAATTTTATCACTAATTTGTGTTGCAACCCTTGTTGCAAAAACAAATATAATACATTTAGTTTATACTGTTAGTCATCAGTAATTTTTGCTAATATCCAAAGATGACTAAGTTATCATCCTAGATTTCTAGAAACAAGATTTTAGAAATATTGTGAGTTCTAGAAATCTCACTGCCTTCATTATCCCAAGCTTAACTGATTCACTAAATTTTTCTATCCTTTCCTTCAGAAATTTACCCTGCTTCTCTAAAAATACTCCATTTTCTGGGCCTACTGACCTAATTTTTTCCCCCCTTCACTCTCATTCACCTTATTTTTCCCTATACAAAACCCATTTTTCCCCTTCCTAAAAACCCTCTTGAAACCCCCCCTCATTCATCATTTTCCTAAAAACCATATTAAACAATGTAAAAATCTCTTTTTACATTGTTTAAGGTTAAAATTTAACCTATCGAGTCCTTTTAATCTTATTAAAAACCCTGTTTTATGTACTAAACCCACCCCTTTTGACATAAAAAGTCTTAAGCTCCTCTCCACTTAAGCCCTAACCCCTTTACTCCCATATAAGCTTGCCCTTCGCTATTGCTTATCCCCTTCGCCATTAAAATATGTCTCCACCCCTTTCATTTTTATACACACCCCGAACTTTATTCTAAAAACCCATAAAACTTTGATTAATTAAAATATGGGCCCCGCTCTCCACTTAATCCTTCATTTAATGAAACCTTGACACCTGTCTCCGGGATCCACTATCCAAACCTGCCCTTCACCTCTCCATCATGCGTCAATCGTCAATCTCACTCCCTTAGATCTGAGGACCCAGATCCCATATCACATAGAAAGAAGCGATGTGTTTTATGATTCGAAACCCGTGAGAAATAGGTGGTTCTCCACCTGCCACACGTCGAATGAAAAATGGTATCATGTGATTTTGGCCCAAAACCACTTACCACCTCCAATCCACGTGATAAACCACCATGATTTATCAAAACCGCCTTTCACCTCTACGCCAAATTCAAATTTCTTCCCACCTCTGTTTGAATTCCTCCCAGTTCCACCTCTGGAACTCTTCCCTCTACACCCTCTCCTCCTCTGTAATCACCTCCCAACCACCAAAAAACTTCGAAAATTGTAGTAAACCGTCCCGTAGGTTTTAAAGTCTAATGGTTTGTGTTTGTGCATGTTTTAATGGTGGAGAAAGTTCATTATACCCTCCCACAGTCCAAGAAAGACGGATAAAACATTGGGTGACGATCCAGGGATTTGTATCTAGATTTTAAAAGGAGATCAGAGGCCCTGTCAGGTTTGATTTATGATAAAATATTATCATAAAAGATCATCCAACCTTTCAGCCACAAAGAAGACCACATCCCTACACAAAAAAAGCACAAACAAGTTAGAGAAACAACGAAGGAAGAAAGAAGAAAAGTTAAGGGGCTAATCCTAATTAGAAAACAAAAAAAGGGATTAGCCAATTAAAACAGAAGAATAACGAGATGACAAATTGATAAAGGTCAAAGAAAGAAAGAATACAATGGAAAGACAACAGGATAAAGCCAAAGGATCAAAAGAAATAAATCATAAAATCAAAGCAACAGAACAGAAAGATCAAGTAGAATTAAATAAAATATGATAAAGAGTAGACAGTAAAGCATCAAAATAGAGTTTAAGGCCTAAAGATAGAGATCAAAGATAAAATGAAGGACATATTAACCCAAGAAAAATTTGAATGACTCAGCTCACAGCAGTTATTCCCCTCAAAGATATTTTTCCACCTAAGTGATTTGTTTCCTTTAATAAGGCAGTTATGGAGCTGAGTCAGAGATATTTTTATTTGTCAAAAGGTTACTGTAAAAGTTATGAATAAGCCTTAAATTCAACACATTCACCTATTTTTTCTTATCAGTTAATATAGGAGTTATTAAAGCAGAGAAGTAGCTACAGATATTCCTACCTTGAGCCTTGCATGGTCTTCAAGTTTAGGAATGCAGTTACTCTATAATAAATTATACTCAAACCCTATATTAGGCTTCACCTCCTCATTTTTAGCTTAAATATTGCATCTGAACCCATTATCTTGTGGGCATTTGATGACTCTTTTAAGTAATACACGGTCTTTTGGAAGTTGAAAGGAAATAGATGTCTTGGAACTTGTAGATGCCCTGATTTGTTTGTTGGTGGAGGAGGCTTGATCACTGGATCCCTGAGCTTGGTTTTTGGTGAAGTGCATCTAATATATTATTGTTATTTCTTTTTTTCATTATGTTTCCATATTTCTTTTTTGCAGTAGAGAAAAAGTTTTAAGCTAAACAATGTCTTTTGAAAGCACCTTAGTTCTGTTTGCTCTTCACTGCCTTAATGTTTTATTTTTCTAGGAAATTTTGGAGAATTATTAATTATTCTCTAGACCACCTAAGTTATTTATTTCATAAATAGTTAAATATAGTTGGTTTCGAGCATGATTTATGGCTTTTCCTGCTTGTTGCTATTTAAACACTGTTTTTGAAGTCTCTCTCTAAAGTACCATTCTTTAAAGTCTGCCAAAGAGGTTTTGTTTTGATCATACCCTTTGTACTTGCTTAACTAATTGTTTTAGAGATCTTTATAGCTATGATTAAGGATGTTTAGGAGTTCCCTCTTCCCTGACTACAGTTATCTGTGTGTCTTAAGTGTTTTCTATCCTTGAAGGTGAAATCACTAGAAGTTAAATGAGTTTCCTGCCTTCTATATTTCGTTGGAAAAGTTTGTCTTGAATAATTATCAACTATAGTTGGATCATAGAATTTATGGTTTTCCCTGTCTATTGATTCCCCCTATATGCTTTGAGATTTTTTTAAGTACCTTTGTTGAGAAGTACATATGATAAAGGATTCTTAATTTCCCTTTGTCCTACTTTTCATTCTTACAATTAATGTCCATCTCATTACCCTAAAAATTTTGAAGATACACTGGCCAAGTTAGATTTTCCCTACGATACTCCCTGATCTATTGATGAAATTATCATGACTTTCATTTGACTCCATTGCCCAATGAATTAGATATTTCCTCATTCTACCTATGCTCTTTGACCATCATGCCCAACCAAAACAAACAGCAAAACTCCATACTTAATAACTATCCTAAAATCAACCCCTAAAAGAAAACAAGCACATATATTTTGCAAACAACTAGAGAGATCCCTCTCATAGTCTTTGAAGGCTAGGTCCTAGGACTCTAAATACTGGTTTTGATGTTGCCTTGTCATTTGGTTTACCAAACTACCAAATCGCAGGATCACAACATAATGGCGATCAGGGTGGGACATTGTGAGTATGTAGTTTCCTGAATAATTCCAAAAAATCATTAGATTCCCAGCTTGAAAAATAGAATTTGGTGATTTATTGCCACCTCATCCCCATTACAACATAACGACGATCATGATGGGAAATTTTGAGTAAAGTCCCAAGATAAAACACTAAGTATCCATCCAGTGAATCATAGCTACCTCAAACATTAACAACACAATGGTGATCATGATGAGACCTTCTGAATCAGTGACAATCTAAGTACACCTTAGGATTCCAGAAAACCTCCTCAAATCATAGAGGATTCAAGCTATCATCCATAGAGAAGACTTTTTTTGTTTCACCATCTTAGCTAAATGATGATTCAGGTATAGGACACTCTTACAAACCATAGATCCACACAAAAACTCAAAAAAAATCCAAAAAAATCCCTAGATTGGTTTTTATTACTTATTGGTGGTGGACCATAACACATTTTACCTTCAAAAACGCTAAAAATTTCCACCTGGTGACTCCACTAGTCCCAGTAGGCCTATTACTCCACAAGTACTCTTAGATTTCCTTAGGATCGTATCAAATCAGTCCCGAGAAGTTTAGAAGCCTAGTCCCATATTTCAGAATTATACTAAACACTAAGAGATGTCAAACTTCTGAAAACAGTCCTTAAAAATTTCATCCTCTCTAAATTTTGAATTTGAAATCTAGCTTCACATAGGATCAATACTAGATCTCATCCAGACCCTAATCCTCCTACTATAGTTGATTAGTAGGAGGAAAACTTCTAAAGCTGGAAATTTAACTACTATTAGGACTGTCCAAAGAACAAGATATGTCCCTGAAAACCTTATAGTCTTGAAACATCCTCACTTTGACTTCTATCATTCCAAAAAGCCTATTCAGAACCAATTCACATAGTGATATTGACCAAACTGACCTTGAGCCCATAGATTTGCAGCAGAGTTCTAGTGGAGAAGCCTCTCCTTCTACTCCTCCTGATTTTCAGCTTCTCCATCACTTTAATTCCTTCCATAACAAATCTTCTCAAAATCAGTTTGTTGGTCCAAGTACTTCCAACACACCCATCCATACTTACAGTGCTCAAAATACTCCATTTCATCCCACCATGGCAGCATTGTATGCCCCATTAGTGTTACCACAACCTCTGGTTCCTTTACCAAATGTTTATCAATCTAGAATTCCCCATTTCACTGGAACTAAATGTACTACTACCCAACAATATGTAGATAAAATGGATGATGCTTTTGATTACACAGAAATAGAAGAAGAGACCATTAAGATGAGAATTTTTTCCCAAAGCTTAGAAGGAGAAGCCAAAATATGGTTAGAAAACTTAACTCCTAGTAGCATTTATAATCTCCTATCCCTCTATCAGAAATTCATCAATAAATGGGGAAATAAGAAAAAACATCCCCAACCCTCACAAAACTATAGCAGCTCTGAAAAACCCCATGATGATAAAACTGGATTTGATTTTTTGGCAATTTAAAATTGAAATTTTAAAACCTAAAAACAATTTAGAAAATAAACTATGTTTCTCAAATAAAGGATAAATCTCAAGAACACAACTATTCCCTTTTGCAAATCTAGAGATATTTAAATACCCTCACAAAACAAAAATCTTTGAAAATCTGGATCTGGAGAGTCTTATATTTTTTCCTTACATAGATACCTCATCATCAAAGAGCTTTTTCCCTTCTGAATAATTTTTTCCCACAAATATTTCTATGGATCCTAAAGAAGTATCTACTAAAACTAACATAGAGGAATATAATGTAGGCAGCCTAGGAAAACCCAAAATGATCAAATTATCCGGAACCTTGTCATTACACACAAAACTGAAATACATAAGACTGTGTAAAAAGCTTCAAGATGCTTTTTTATATATAAATGAAAGCCTAAAGCCTTATAACCCTGATATTATTCAAAAGGGACCACGTTCAAAGAAATACCATGAAACCCTTGTGCAAATTGTGTCATTAATAAAGAAAACTAAAGGATACATGTGGTGTGTAGATTTTGGGTACCTGTTTGGTCAATTTAGTGTGTCCTAAATTGCTACATTTAATTTTTCAATCCGGGATTCGTAAGCTGACGAAGTGTGGCACGCTATATGTGCAAGATAGCCTATCTCTTACTTTTTTGTCATTTTTGGATTTTGGTGAAATTCTAAAAGACAAGTATGGAGAGAAATATTCAAGACAACAATGTCTTTCTAATGATTTTCCAAACTTCAAAAGAATTTTAAAAACACACAATGACAAAATTAATTCTTCAAAGAAAATGAAATTGCATCACTACTCTAGTCAAACAAACAATGAACTACTGATCATGAAACTCATTATTCTTGCTGCTGTTCAAACACAAAAGAAACTACGCTGAAAGAAATCCAAATGTTGCAACAAAGTAAATCTAAATCAAATTACATCAACTTATCTTCTGATCCCTCATCATTAGTCCAACTATGATTTTCGGAGGTAACCATAAACAACTTCAGTAACCTGATATCTGACTTGCAGAAAGTAAACTAATATCAAACTACACATTCATAATTCAATCCCTCACCATCAGTCCAGCTGTGGCTTTCGGAGGTAACTGAAGACTTCATGAGCAATTTAATATATCTAACTTGCAGAAAGTAAACTAATATCAAACTACACATTCATAATTCAATCCCTCACCATCAGTCTAGCTGTGGCTTTCGGAGGTAACTGAAGATGTCATGAGAAATTTAATATATCTAACTTGCGTAAAAGTAAACTAATATCAAACTATACATTCATACTTCAATCCCTCACCATCACCACTCGTGGCTTAGAGGTAACTGAAAATGACATGAACAATTTGATATATCTAAATCTAACTACTGAAACAAATGTGCAAGACTGAAATAAAAAAAGCAGTACTGAAATTAAACAGAAACTAAGAAAAGTAAATTAGAAGTAGAACAATATTAATTCCATGTCATTAGTCAAAAATTTATGCAGATGCCCGGGCTGCCTATTTATAACCTGAAACAGGAACACTGATCAGTTAACAATAACATAAAACATGAAAGATTATGGACAGAAGCAAGATGTAAAGCATGAAAGATTATAAACAGAGGTGAAGCATATATAGCATGAAAGATGCAATGTATAAACATGTGAATGAATTATGGCACAATGAGCTTAAAGAAATAAAACAAGAACTATACAATAATGCACGAAACCTCAGCATGTGCAGGGGCCCTCTACACCAGCCTTGGCAACAGACTTCAAGTACGAATTACGCTTGGAAACAGAGTCTTCTTATATATTAAAATGCATTCATAATAGAAAGGTGATATTACGGCACAGTGGCATCGTAATTACATTACAGAGCTATCTGGAAGCTAATGGAGACTAATCTAATATGCGTATGCAAACGCATTATTTATAACAAAGGAAATATAACTAATTCCCTAAAGTTTGTGCTGATGGAGAACACGTAAACCATTACGTCCAGAGATCTAGGATCATGGCCACGTTGAGGAGTAAATCTATGTAGAGTGGATGTTGGATTCAGCTATGGAGCCGTGTACAAGTGTTGATTTGTCTCCTGCAATTCAGAAACGGCCATATGAATCTTCACGTGACGAGAAACAGAATCCTGTCACCGTGGGACTCTACGGTTGACTTCCACTTGGCCACCTTTGACCGCAGCTTCCTTAAGTGAATTTGCTCGAGCCAATAGGACACAATCCATTTCCACATCATTTCTGACTTGCCCATGTGGCTCGTTTTTCCTGAAGACACCTGTAACATAGACTTTCACAAAATGGCTGCGGAAAGTTGCAGCAGCTGCGGAAAGTGGCAAGATTCCGCAGCTAAATGAGCAAAAATCTAAATCAAACAGTAGACACAAAATATAGTTAAAAACCATTTTAGATGCTCTTTTACAATTAATATACAATGATATTGACAACTTGGAAGGTTCAGGTGAATGAAAAAGGTCTAGAAAGGTGTATAGGAAAGATGCAGATTTGAGACTCAACATACCCCCACTGTGAAGGTGTTGCATGTCCTCATGCAACCAAAATTTTGATAATCCTTTTTCAATTCATATGCCTTGACACTTCAGCCAGTACATCCAGTCCTCTCCTCCTCTTCCTTGGTGCTGCTAACATCCTGGGATTTTTCATCAAGCATCTGAATTTGATATTAATCAGTGCTCTGTTTAACTTCTGGCATTTCCTCTTCAATTTCTTGTTCTTCTTCTGCCATAATCCCAGATGTAGCATGGTATTATCATGAATGATTTTGTCCAATTTACTTTTTTCCTTCAATGTCTCATTTTCATTTTTGATGTGTCTATTTAAAAGCTCTAGCTCAAAGACTTCCTGTTTCAGTGATTGGACTAAATCATCTTGTACTGTGTGAGGCTGGATGGACGAAGTACTGGGACCTGTAGCTGCTTTTTCTAAAGATTCTATATAATCATATACTTCCTGCTGCTTGGGGTCTATATTAGGTGTCATTTTTATTGGGCTGTCCCCAAAATGCCGTGAAGGAGAGTTATCTTCAAAATCTGGCTGAGAAGGGCTCACATCATCATCTTGCTAAGAATGGGATGGACTATGTTCAATGTCTGACTGAGAATGAAATGAACCAGGTTCACTAACTGACTGAGAGTGAGATGGACTATGGTCAGCTGGGGATTGTTCAGATGTTTCTTCTCCCAAATCAATAAAATGAGGACCCTTCATTTGTGTTTTCCTCAATTTCCCCTTAAGTCTGGAACTTCTTCTCACACGCTATGGACCAATGTCCTTTCGCTTTTGTTTTCCTTTCTCTTTCTTCTTGGCTATAGATAATTGTTCTTGAAGATGAACCAATCTCTCAGATAACATTTGATGATCTTCTTCTTCGGAAGAAGGGGTTTGATGTATAGCCTCAATACTTTTTCTCTCTTTTGGTGTTATTGGCTTTTTACCCTTGGTTTCTCTCTTCTTCCTTTTTGACAACATCTCTTCCCTACTAGTTCTTTCAATTGTAGTAGTAGGAGTACTTTGAGTTTCATCATTTGTTCTTTTTCTCCTACTCCTTCTTGATGTGCTACCTTCAGGAATTTCCTGAGGTTCCTCAAAGAAATTTCTAATCAAAAATTGTTCCCATGTGTCTTTCTTCTCTTTTAACTCTTTTTCAATCAAAATTTTTACAAGACCGTGGTGATATAGATGTGGTTCTACATCTCCTAAATGCTTCTGAACAGTCACAGACATTTTCTTCAAACTATTTAATAGAAAATATGGAAGATTGAGAGCTTGATTATCTAGAAAATTCATCAGCAATCTGGTATGGTACATATACATGGACCCAAAACGGCCTTCACAGGTAATGAATTTTTGAACAACTAGCAGCAAAGTAGCCCATTCCTCTTTCAAAGCATGAACAGGAATTCCTCTTTTAAAAATAGTTATGTCCATACCTTTGTTTCGTAAGATTATTCTCCAGGCTTCATCACTAATGCTTTTATTCTTAAACCATCGTTCACCCTCTTGAAGAAGTTCTGTGGCAGATGCTATAGATGCCTCATTCACCGTGAACTTAAGGTCTCCAATCTCTACCTCCAGGCCATTGAACGACCTTGCAAATGCTTTTGTCACTTCTTTATGGTAGCCTCTGAACTTTTGGATAAACCGCAGCCACTTTTCTTTCTTCAATATATCCCTAACTTGCGGATACCCTTCCATGAATTTAGGTCCTTCTCGTTCTTCTCCTAGCAATTTACCCATTCTTCTTTCTGCTCTTCAAAAACTTGCCTGTGTGAGGAGGGTTCAATGGAAGTAGAACGGCTGAATGCACGGAAATGAGCACAATGACTGTAGGTAGATATCAGAGAGTGGGTATACAGACAGTAGCGTAACAGAGAATGAAATGGAGTGAAGTGGAATAGAGAGGGGTTTCATGAGCACAACAGAGATACGGCTGTGAGATTAACAGAACAATAGGAGGAGTATAACACATCTGGCAGTGTTTTGAAATTTGGTGGCTGCAAAATAAATGTAAGCACGTTTAAACAACGGCTATGGATTTTATGCGGCTGAAAGAGGCCGTGGTCAAATCAACTACGTCTCATTTTCATAGGTGGAATATCGGAGTATGAGTGAAGATCGAAGGTTTAATTATGGGACCGTTTGAGAATGAATGCGGGAGGATCATATGGAGATCGTGAAAGTGTTACGGAGTTCGTCAATATAATCATTGCACATAATGGATGGAGCTTATGGTTTAGAACTATATAAAAATGTTTTTTCAATGCTATTTGAAATGAATTTTACTCATACCTTGGAATCTTTGCCTTTTTCTTTGGTCTTCAATTAGTTGCTCCTCATTGATATCTTGAATGCCCCATGTCTTCATAATTGGTCCTCTCACCTGCATTTAATTTCATTATTATGGAAATAACATCTGGCTGTACACTCTTTTGAAAACAGAGTAGTAGTTGTGGAATCTGCTTCTCGCTGTGGAAACTGGAGTCAGTTGTGGAAACAGAAGTCAGCTACGGAAACTGACACAGCTATTATTTGGGTGAATGAAAATGAACAGATGACAAATGACTAGATGGAAATGGTCATGAAAAATAATTTTATTGGTGAAAATGGAATGAAATAGATAAAATGAAGTGGAATGGAGTGAAATGAAGTGAAATGAAGTGAAATGAAGTGGAATGGAATGGAGTGGGTGGTCACAAAACTTGTGAAATGAAAGAGAGATTTTTTTTTTTTTTTTGGGAAAATATAGAGTGTCAGGTATTCCTGATTTTCACCCTATATTTTCTGTATAAGACTGCCAATCAGTGATTGGTTTTCAAGCTTATACAAATATTTATTTATTTATTTATTTATTTTAAACTGAAAAGAACAAAAGCTAGGCTGGTGGAGAAGAAGAATTCTTCTGTACCAGCCTGATTGCATAATTTTCTTGAAACATTTTGACAAAATCCTCTTTTGAGAGTGGCTTATGATAAACTTTCAATCTGTGGCCATTCACAATAAGAGGAGTTTGAAACTCATCAATGGTCTTGATTCTTACCGCTCCATTGCTAAAGATCTTGTCAATCTCATATGGCCCAAGCTAATGAGTCTGAAATTTTCCTTGAAAATATTTAAACTTGGAATCAAATAACAATGCCCAATCTCCTTCTTGAAACATCTTCTCTTTGATGTACTTTTCATGCCATTTAGCTCTTTGATATTGAACTAGATCAGTTCTTAAAATTGCTTCTTGTCTGATTTCATCTAGCTCATTCAATTGCTCCATTCTATGCTTTTGGGCTTCTGATAAATTCATCCCCAATTGAACTGCTATCTTGAAGGTCTTGACTTGGAATTCAATGGGGAGTAAGACTTCTTTCCCATAAACAAGTTCATAGGGATAATGTCCTGTTGTATTTCTCCATGTAGTTCTATAGGCCCACAAGGCTTCAGGAAGCCTTTCTGCCCAATCTCTTCTATGTAGATGAAAATTTTTGGTGATGATACTTTCAAAAACTTTGTTTGTAGACTCCACTTGACCATTGCTTGCGGATGGTAAGGAGTAGATCTTCTGTGCTTGATTTTGTATTCTTCCATCAAATTCTCCACCAAGTTGGATGTGAATTGGCTTCCTTGATCTGTCACAATTTCTCTTAGAACACCAAAGCGAGTAAAAATATCCTCATAAAGAAAATGAACAACTGAATTTTCAGTAGCAGATACTAATGCTTTGGCTTCTACCCATTTAGTAACATAATCAGTACAAACCAATATATACCTCTTTTGCTTAGATGGTGGATTAATAGGTCCAATGAAATCTAAAGCCCATTTTTCAAAGGGTTCAATGAGTACCTGTGGTTGCAATGGCATTTCATTTGAAAGGGTAGGTTTCCCTACTCTTTGGCAGCTGTCACACCTTTTGACATATTGTTTTGCATCTTTGAAGAGGGAAGGCCGATAATATCCTAAAGAGAGGATTTTATAGGCCTTCCTTTTGTCTGCAAAGTGTCCGGCACATGGTTCATCATGACATGCCTTAAGAATATCAGGCATTTCATCTTCCCTGACACATCTTCTAATCACAAGATCTGGCCCTGTTTTAAACAATTCGTTAGCAATCCATGAATATTTTGAACTCTCCTGAATAATTTTTCGTTTTTCATTTGGAAATAAATGTGAAGGCAGTTTCCTTGTAACCAAATAGTTAGCAATATCTGCATACCAAGGAGTTTTAATAGTTACTGCAAACAAGTATTCATCAGGAAACTTATCCTCTACAGGAGAATCTTCTTTAGTATTCTGAATCCTAGACAAGAAATCAGCTACTGTATTTTGTTTCCCCGGTCTATCCAACACAGTAATATTGAATTCTTACAAAAGTAAGAGCCATCTTGTCACTCTGCCATTAGTAACAGGTTTATTCATTAAATATCTAATTGCAGAATGGTCAGTATGAATAAAAGTTTCATAGCCTGTTATGTAATGTCTAAACTTATTAATTGCATGAACAACAGCTAAAAACTCTTTTTCAGTCACAGTATAGTTCAACTCTGTGGGAGTCAAATTTTTACCGGTATAATAAATGGCATAAGGAACTAAATCTTTTTGACCCAACACAGCTCCTAGAGCTATATCTGAAGCATCCGTAGAAATATGGAAAGGGAGTTTCCAATTTGGTCCTCTCAAGATAGGTGCTTCAGACATTCTTGTTTTCAAAGTTTCAAAAGCTGATTGACAATCAGGATCCCATTTAAATTCACAGTCTTTTGTAAGCAATTTGAAGAGTGGAGATGCTATTTTAGTGAAGTTTTCTATAAATCTTCTATAGTAACCAGTAAATCCCAGAAAACTTCTAACATCTCTTTGACAATTTGGAATAGGCAACTTGGAGATGACTTCAACTTTTGATCTATCAACCTTAATCCCATCTCCCGAAATATGATGTCCTAAAACAATCCCTTCAGTAAACATCATAAAGCATTTTTCATGGCTTAATGAAAGGTTTATTTCTTTACATCTTATAAGAACTTTTTCCAAATTTTCTAATGCCTCTTCAAATGAATTACCCTAAACTGTAAAATCATCCATATAAACCTCTACACAATAATGGATTAGATCAGAAAAAATTCCTAGTACTGCTCTTTGGAATGTTGCAGGTGCATTACATAACCCAAAAGGAAGCACTCGGTAGGCAAAAGTTCCCCATGGACAAGTAAATGTGGTCTTATCTTGATCTTCAGGTGCTACCTGAATTTGATTATAGTCACTAAAACCATCCAAAAATGAAAAGTAATTTTTACCTGCTAATGTGTCTAATACCTGATCGATAAAAGACAAAGGAAAGTGATCCTTCAAAGTTTCTTTGTTAAATTCCCTGTAATCAATGCATACCCTCCATTTACCACTCTTTTTAGGTACTATAACCAGAGGAGAAACCCATCAGCTATCTGAAATTGGATAAATGAAGTTTACATTGAGTAGTTTTTGGAGCTCTTCTTTCACTATCTCCCTAAGATTTGGATTCATTCTTCTTTGAGGTTGTCTAATTGGTCTACTGTTTTCCTCAATATAGATATGATGGATGAAAGTCTTAGGATCAATACCTTTCATGTCAGTATACTCCCATGCAAATGCAGTAGAATTTTTTTGCAAGATTTTGGTTAGTTCTTCTTGTTGTGACTTTTCCAAATGTTTGTTGATATTCAATGTTTTTCCTGGAAAAATCTCAATGGTAGAACTACCAAACTCTTCCATAGAGTAAAGAGACATTTGTCTTGATGATAAATATTCTATGTCAGATTCCATCTAAAATTGTGTGGGGTCATATTCTGAAGATATCTCAAAATTTTCTAATGTGTTCAGAATTTGACTATCCTCACTAATTCCCGAAATGGTAAATACAGGTTGTATAGTGTCCTCATCATCAACCCATTCATTGTATCCTACTTCTGTGATTGCTTTTTACATAGGATACAAATTGAATTTCTTTGTCGAATTACCATTATAAATGTACATATCCCCAGATCTACAACTAATAAAAGCATCAACTGTGGCTAGCCAAGGTCTTCCTAAGTTAAGTGGGTGCCCTCCTAGATTACTCTTGGGAGTCAAAATCATAAAATCTACCGGATATTCCCAAGAATATAAGGAGACTGAAATATCTTCTAATACACCATCTGGTTTAATAATTGATCGATCTACAAGTTGCAGTAAAGTAGGTGTAAAAAGAAGGTTAGGAAGTTTTAGCTGGTCCATAGTTTGTCTACTCATAATGTTGATAGTAGCCCCTAAGTCAATCAATGTGTTTGGAATTTCTATCCCATTTATATGTGTCTTGACAATTGGACTTCCTGGATCTACATACTTCTGCATGGTAATTTTTCCCATCATGATATCTGCAATTTTTCCTACTAGGTGGATTCTTCTTGTGTCTTTTAGTTTCCTTCCTGGTCTTTTGAAACTTAACTCCTTTATTGTTTTTGCTAGAATAGGAATCTCTCGAATGGCTTGTAGCAAGGGAATCTTGATACAAACATTCTTCAATTCATCTAGAAAATCATAGTTAGGGAACAAGATTTGTTTTTCCACCCCCTTGTCAATTTCTAGTCTTTCAGGAAAAGGAGGTGTAGATGAAGATGCAGGTTGCTCAACTATAGGAGTTGTGGGTGTTAAATTTTCTTTTTCTTTTTGAATATTTGAGTTTTGAAGAGATGCTTCCTCATAACCCTTATTGGCTTCAAGAGAGTCCTCCTCAGAGGTATCCTCCTCTAGTTCATCTATAGAAGGTTTTTCTAAAACTCTACCAGATCTGAGTTGTACATCATTGAGAGGAACAATCATATAGGTAGGAAATTGTTGTCCTTCTATCATGTAAGTATTCTGAGGATTTTTATTATTAGGATTTGAAAATGGCTGAGATGGAAGTTGATTTGTCTTTTGTTGGTATGGGAGCATGAGTTGAGGATTTGAATTTTGTTGAGAAGGTTGTTGTTGTGGAAATGGCAATGAAAGTTGTGGATTTTTGTTTGGAAGTTGTGGAGCTTGTTGATTTTGAAAAGATGGAGGATATTGATAAAATTGAGCAAATCTCCCATAAGGATTTTGCATCCCTTGTACCCATGGCTGATATGGATTTTGATGTTTGGGCCAAGGTTGTTGCCAAGGATTCCAATTTGGTGGGGTTTGAAGATTCATAGGGTTGTTAAACCCTTGAGTTTGTTGTCCCTGCCAAGGTCTTCTTGCAACAAAATAGAGAGATTCTACTGAATTTGGGTCTTCTTGAAAAACAGCTTTGAGTCTAGGAATTGAAGGACAATCCTTGATCTCATGATTCTCTGAGAAAATCATACATGTTTCTACAACTTTTGCATCCAAGGGACATTCCCTTAAAGCATGTTTCTAACTACATTTCGGACAAAATATGGCTAAAGCATCTGTTTCTGCTTTCTACTTGTTTTGGATTTTAAGGGTGTCTAGTTGTTCACCAAGCCTCCCTAAGATATCAGTTTTGAATTCATCAAGCATATTACCAATCTCTGCCCTACTTATTGATCCAGTTTCAGATTTTTTAGCCCTAATAAGAGAAGGATCCCTAGGCCCTTTTCCTGTTTTAGATTTTCCTCTTGAGAGATGGACACATAGTTCTGTTATGTCACAAAGTGGAAGTTGAGAAATGTCTCCTTTCCCCATCATGTTTAAAATATCTATCCATTCATCTCTAATGGCTTTTAATATGAGGGCTTTCAAGGTTTCATCATCTAAGTTGGTCATCTTTGCTCTTTTCAAGTTGTATTGAAATCTTTCAAGTAAGTCTTCCAAATTTTCATCTTCTTTTTGCATCATTTTGAATACCTCATCTTTGTGATTGGTGGGCATACAATAGTCCAAGTATCTATCCAAAAATGTTTGTTTCATATAATTCCAAGTCCTAATAGATTGAGTGGCTAATCCCATGAACCATTTCAAAGCAGATCCCTTCAATGTTGAAGGAAACAGTTTGAGTTTTTGAGAGTCTTCCATATAGTCACAAGTTCGGCACACAACTTCAAACTCAAACAGAAATGTTTCAGGATCCTCACTTCGCAATCCATAAAAGTTAGGGAGAACAGATGGTGAGATATTTTTCATTGTTGTATGAGTTTCCTCATCAACTATAGGGAATCCAAACAAGTTGTCTCCTTCCCTATTTCTTCCATTATTTCCTTCACCATTGTTGTCTCCATTGTTTCCTCCTCCTCTACCTCTACCTCTACCTCCAAATCCATCTATTATTTCCTCTACCATGATAGTTTCTTTAGAGTCCTTAAAGTCCTCTGGTTCTTCTATCAAGGGAGGATGAGAGGGAGTCTCTTCCTTTTCTAAATGAGATTTAGTAGGTGGTATAGAAGAATCCTCTAATTCAGCTGCTCCTTGAATTCCAAAAATCTTAAGGCTAGGGGTAGATGGTGGTGAATCTTGTCTATGCCTTGAAGAAGATGGAGTTGTGAAAATCGAACTCTTGGCTTTAGCTATAAACCTTCCCTAGAATCTCTTGCTCTATGCATGTCATTTATTTATTTTATTTTTTTTTAAAGTTGGGCTAATAATTCTCTTTCTGATCTTCCAGGTCACACTAGGTGCAAGAAGAGAGCATACTTAAGAAATTACTGAACCAATAACTCTCTTTTCTAATCCTCCAGATCACACTAGGTGCAAGAGGAGAGCATACTTCAAGAAGTTATCAAGTTTTCCCTTCTTTTGTTATTTTGTTTTTTTTTTTAAGAAATTGGCTACCTAGTTACACTTCCCCGGCAACGACGCCAAAATGTTTGGTCAATTTAGTGTGTCCTAAATTGCTACATTTAATTTTTCAATCCGGGATTCGTAAGCTGACGAAGTGTGGCGCACTATATGTGCAAGATAACCTATCTCTTACTTTTTTGTCGTTTTTGGATTTTTGTGAAATTCTAAAAGACAAGGATGGAGACAAATATTCAAGACAACAATGTCTTTCTAATGATTTTCCAAACTTCAAAAAGAATTTTAAAAACACACAATGACAAAATTAATTCTTCAAAGAAAATGAAATTAAAGAAAATGAAATTGCATCACTACTCTAGTCAAACAAACAATGAACTACTGATCATGAAACTCATTATTCTTGCTGCTGTTCAAACACAAAAGAAACTATGCTGAAAGAAATCCAAAATTTGCAACAAAGTAAATCTAAATCAAATTACATCAACTTATCTTCTGATCCCTCATCATTAGTCCAGCTATGATTTTCGGAGGTAACCATAAACAACTTGAGTAACTCGATATCTAACTTGCAGAAAGTAAACTAATATCAAACTGCACATTCATAATTCAATCCCTCACCATCAGTCCAGCTGTGGCTTTCGGAGGTAATTGAAGATGTCATGAGAAATTTAATATATCTAACTTGCAGAAAGTAAACTAATATCAAACTACACATTCATAATTCAATCCCTCACCATCAATCCAGCTGTGGCTTTCGGAGGTAACTGAAGATGTCATGAGCAATTTAATATTTCTAACTTGCAGAAAGTAAACTAATATCAAACTATACATTCATACTTCAATCCCTCACCATCAATCCAGCTGTGGCTTTCGGAGGTAACTGAAAATGACATGAACAATTTGATATATCTAAATCTAACTACTGAAACAAATGTGCAAGACTGAAATAAACAAAGCAGTACTGAAATTAAACAGAAACTAAGAAAAGTAAATTAGCAGCAGAACAATATTAATTCCATGTCATTAGTCAAAAAGTTATGAAAATGCCCGAGCTGCCTATTTATAACCTGAAACAAAAACACTGATCAGTTAACAATAACATAAAACATGAAAGATTATGGACAGAAGCAAGATGTAAAGCATGAAAGATTATAAACAGAGATGAAGCATATATACCATGAAAGATGCAATGTATAAACATGTGAATGAATTATGGCACAATGAGCTTAAAGAAATAAAACAAGAACTATACAATAATGCACAAAACCTCAGCATGTGCAGGGGCCCTCTACACCATCCTTGGAAACAGACTTCAAGTACGAATTACGCTTGGAAACAGAGTCTTCTTATATATTAAAATGCAGTCATAACAGAAAGGTGATATTACGGCACAGTGGCAACGTAATTACATTACAGAGCTATCTGGAAGCTAATGGAGACTAATAAAAACTAACTCTTATGCGTATGCAAACGCGTTATTTATAACTGGAAGGTGATATAACTAATTTCCTAAAGTTTATGTTGATGGAGAACACGTAAACCATTACGTCCAAAGATCTAGGATCATGGCCGCGTTGAGGAGTAAATCTATGCAACTGATGTTGATCTGCCATAGAGCCGTGTACAAAAAGGGGTGCTGATGGCCCTCGCAACTCGAAACGGCCATATGAATCACGTGACGAGAAATGTAGTCCGTCACCGTGGGACTCATGGTTGACTTCCACTTCGTCACTCGACCGCAGCTTCCTTAAGTGAATTTGCTCGAGCCAATAGGACACGATCCATGTCCACATCATTTCTGACTTGCCCATGTGGCTCGTTTTTCCTGAGGACACCTGTAACATAGACTTTCACAAAATGGCTGTGGAAAGTTGCAGCAGTTGCGGAAAGTGGCAAGATTCCGCAGCTAAATGAGAAAAAATCTAAATCAAACAGCAGACAAAAAATATAGTTAAAAACCATTTTAGATGCTCTTTTGGAATTAATATACAATGATATTGACAATTGGGAAGGTTCAGGTGAATGAAAAAGGTATAGAAAGGTGTATGGAAAAGATGCAGATTTGAGACTCAACATAAGTACCTAGGTAAACCCTCCATGAAATATAAACATCCTTTTTCCAAGATAAATCATCCTGTGCCAAGGGTAGGAATTTCTAACAAAAATGTCATTTCATAATAGTGTTTCAGGTTATCATCAAATGATACCACCTCAGATCAATCAGCATAAAGACATTTTCAAAATTCCTTGGAAAAGCTGCATGTTTGACCAAATGCTTCCAGGACCAAGAAGTACTGAAGATATCTTCCAAGGAGTTATGGCCCCTAATTTCAAATTCTTCACTATAATATACATTAGTGACATCTTTATTTGTTTTGAAGTTGATAAAGAATACTTTTTTTACCTGAGGAGGACATTTGACAAAAACATATTTAGGAAGAAAAACTCAAGGAAATATCGAGAAGCGCATGGGTTGTTTGAAAAATTTTGGAAAAAAATTCACACCATTCCTTCAAATATAGGTAACTATGATATCTTTCTACAAAATTTGAATCAAGAAAGAATTTCAGGAGATCCTTTTGAGGACATGATGCTCAAGTACCATTGTTGTAAAATCCCTTAGTATAAAAATTTTCATTCATTATACATAACATCTCCATGAGAAAAATCATAGAAAATACAAAAACAATGAAAGAAAAGAAAAAGAGGGAAAATTCAAAAGAGGTACAGCCCCATACCCAAAAAATAGTATTGCTGAAAGTGTGCAAGTCTAAATGCCACTGCTGATTCGAAATGATACCTTGTTCAGTCATCTAGCCTATTCATGGCTGAACATGCTTTAAATTTATATTGATAAGTTAGTGAAAACAAGGGTTGTCAATATTATTTCAAACTTGACTTGTCAAGAAATATATATTAGGGAAATAAAAGATACTGGTTCCACATGCTAAAAACGGAACCAAAGAGGAAGATAAAGATGCATTGCAAATGATAAATTATAGCATTATCTTTCTAAATTTACTTTTATGCAAAATAATGTTTGTGTGTAGCTTGTTACAATGCCACAACCATAGTAAATCAGACTTTCTAATCCTGATTTGAACCATGCTTTAAATTTCATGTCAATAGTTTAGAGAATCAAGATTGCCAAACAGCTTAATCTTGGTAGTCAAATAGTTCACGTAGAAAATAAAAGAGTTCACTAGTTTAATCTGAACTCTTGGATGAAATAAGGATAGAAGTAGATAGTTTATTTATTTTTTGAAAAATAAAATGTCAAAGAGTTTTCCAGTCCAAGTGCACTCAAAGAAGAAAAAAATTTAGGACAAGTAGGATTGGGTAGGTTGAGATGTTATTGAAAGAATCATGTGTTGCATATTGTTAAGATTGTCACTTGAAAGAAATATCAGCAAGTGAAAAAGAAGGGAAATCTGCCCAATGAAAAAGACATTGGTCTACTGAAACTCAGAGATTTGATAAGCTGGAGGTTCTGGAGACCTTGAAAGGAAAGCTTCCCTCCCCAAGTGGAGCCACTGTTAGTCATCAGTAATTTTTGCCGATATCCAAAGATGACTAAGTTATGATCCTAGATTTCCAGAAACAATATTTGAGAAATATTGTGAGTTTTATAAACCTCACTACCTTCATTATCCCAAGCTTAACTGATTCACTAAATTTTCCTATCTTTGCCTTCTCAAATTTACCCTGCTGCTAAAAGAGGACTCAATTTTCTCCGCCTACTGACCTCATTTTTTCCCCCCCTTCACTCTCATTCACTTTCTTTTTCCCTATACAAAACTCATTTTTCCCCTTCCCAAAAACCCTCTTGAAACCCCCCCTCATTCATCATTTTCCTAAAAAACATATTAAAAAATATAAAAATCTCTTTTTACATTGTTTAAGGTTAAAATTTAACCTATCGGGTCCTTTTAATCTTATTAAAAACCCTGTTTTATGTACTAAACCCGACCCTTTTTGACATAACAGGCCTTAAGCCCATCTCCGCTGAAGCCCTAGCCCCTTTACTCCCATATGGCCCCGCCCTCTGCTATCTCTTAGCCCCTTCTCCATTAAAATATGTCTCTACCCCTTTCATTTTTATTCACCCCCAAGATTTATTATAAAAACCCATACCTTTGATTAATTAAAATATGGGCCCCACTCTCCACTTAACACTTCATCCAATGAAACCCCGACACCTATCTCTAGGCTCCACTATCCAAACCTTCAATTCACCCCTCCACAATGTGACAACCGTCGATCTCACTCCCTGAGATCTGACGGCTCAAATCCCATATCACGTAGAAATAAGTGATGGGTTTTATGATTAGCAACTTGTGTGAAATAGGTGGTTTTTCACCTGCCACACATCGATTGCCCAATGGTATCACATGCATTTGGACCAAAAACACTTACCACCTCCAATCCATGCGATAAACCACCCCGGTTTATCAAAACCACCTTTCACCTTCTCGCCAAATTCAAAGTTCTTCACGCCTCCGTTTGAATTCCTCATGGTTCCACCTCAGGAACCCTTCCCTCTGCACCCTCTCTTCCTCTGCAATCGCCTCCTGACCACCCAAAAAAAAAAAAAAATTGCAATAAACCCTCCCGCAATTTTTAAAGTCTAATGGTTTGTGTTTATGCAGGTTTTAATGGCAGAGGAGGTTCATTATACCCTCCCACCAAGAAATATGGATAAAACCCTGGGTGACGATCCAGGGGTTTGTGTCCATATTTTAAAAGGAGATCAGAGGCCCTGTCATGTTTGATTTATGATAAAATATGATCATCAAAGATCATCCAACCTTTCAGCCACGAAGAATACCATGTCCCTGCACACAGAAAGCGCAAACAAGTCAGAGAAACAATGAAGGAAGAAATCAAAAAATTTAAGGGGCTAATCCTAATTAGCAGACAAAACAAAGGGATTAGCTAATTAAAACAGAAGACTAAAGAGATGACAGATTGATAAAGGTCAAAGAAATAATGAAGATAGTGGAAAGACAAAATGATAAAGACAAAGGATCAAAATATATAAATAAGAAAATCAAAGGAACGGAACAGAAAGATCAAGCAAAATTAAAGAAAATATGATAAAGAGTATACAATAAAGCATAAAAATAGAGTTTAAGGCCTAAAGACAGAGATAAAAGATAAAACAAAGCACACATTAACCCAAGACAAATTTGAATGACTCAGCTCACAACAGTTATTCCCCTCAAAGATAATTTTTCCACCTAAGTGCTTTGTTTCCTTTAATAAAGCATAAGGCAGTTATTGAGCTGAGTGAGAGATATTTTTATTTGTCAAAAATTTATTGTAAAAGTTATGAATAAGCCTTAAATTCAACACATTCACCTATTTCTCCTTATCAGTTAATATAGGAGTTATTAAAATAGAGAATTAGCTACAGATATTCCTGCCTTGAGCTTTGGATGGTCTTCAAGGTTGGGAATGCACTTACTCTGTAATAAATGATACTAAAACCCTATATTATGCTTCACCTCCTCATTTACATCTTAAATACTACATCTGAACTCATTATCTTTTTGGAATTTGTTTACTCTTTGAAGTAATACATAGTCTCTTGGAAGTTGAAAGGAAATTGATGTCTTGGAACTTGTAGATGCCCTGATTTGTTTGTTTGTGGAGGAGGCTAGATCACTGGATCCCTATGCTTGGCTATTGGTTAAGTGCTTCTAATATGTTATTGTTATTTTCTATTTTCATTATGTTTCCATATTTATTTTTTGCAGTAGAGAAAAAGTGTTAGGCTAAGAAATGTCTTTTGAAAGCACCTTGGTTATGTTTTCTCTTTACTGCCTTAATGTTTTCTTCTACTATGACATTTTATAGAACTCTTAATTGCTCTATACACCCAATAAGCTTGTTTATTTCATAAATAGTTGAATAAAGTTGGTTTTGAGCATGATTTATTGTTTTCCCTCCTTACTTGCTGCAACGTAAACACTGTTTTTGAAGTCTCTCTCTAAAGTACCATTCTTTAAAGTTTGCCAAAGAGGTTCTGTTTTGATCATACCCTTTGTACCTTCTTAACTAATTATTTTAGAGATATTTATAGTTATTATTAAGGATGTTTAGGATTTCCCTCTTCCCTGATTATAGTTATCTATGTTTCTTAAGTGTTTTCTTTCCTTGAAGGCGAAATCACTAGAAGTTAAATGAGTTTCTCGCCTTCTATATTTCATTGGAAAAGTTTTTCTTGAATAATTATAAACTTTAGTTGGATCATAGAATTTATGGTTTTCCCTGTCTATTGATTTCCCCTATATGCTTTGAGATTTGTCTAAGTACCTTTATTGAGAAGTACATATGATAAAGGATTCTTAATTGCCCTTTGTCCTACTTTTCATTCTTACAATTAATGTCCATCTCATTACCCTAAAAACTTTAAAGATACACTGGCCAAATTAGATTTTCCCTATGATACACCCCGATCTATTGATGAACTTATCATGACTTTCATTTAACTCCATTTCCCAATGACTTAGATATTTCCTCATTCTACCTATGCTCTTTGACCATCATGCCCAACCATAATAAACAACAAAACTCCATACTTAATAACTAGCCTAAAATCAACCCTTAAAAGCAAACAAGCACATATATTTTGCAAAAGACTAGAGGGATCCCTCTAAGAGTCTAGGAAGGCTAGGTATTAGGACTCTAAAGACTGGTTTTGATGTTGCCTTGTCATTTTGTTTACCAATCTTCCAAATCACAGGATCACAACATACACAATGCAAAATTGTTCTTACCAATGAACTTCTCTACCTCAAACTTAGCATTAACCATTTTAGACATCCTCTTCCTACACTACCTCTTTCAAATAATTGTATTAATGATAAAATTTTGTTGAGTCCTTCAACTAGGGTTTTCCCATTTTTATTTTTGTTTTCAACTAAAGTTTTATGAAATTTCTTTCTTCAGGTTTCTTTAACTAGGTTTTCTTTTTTTAATAGAAAATTCCACAAACTAAAAAGAAAAACTTCAAACCCCTTACTCTAATGTTAGGGTCCTATAAATTATAGGATCTCGATATCATTGAGTATTTTATATTTGCAATTTCATATTGTACATGAATTTTAATTTTCTAATGATTTCCAAAAAATATGAAAAGAAAAAGAAAAAGAAAATACGGTATGTTTAAAATATAAATAAAAAAAGGAAAAAAAGACTAAATAAAAGTTGAAAAGAATGAAAGAAAATAAAATAAACCCTCAAAAAAGAACAATACTAAAAGTGTTGTAAGTCAAAATGCCACTAGTGATAAGTTAGTTTTTTCAATTCATATAGTCTAATCATGATTGAACAAGCTTGAATTTCCTTTGAATAGGATAGTGAATAAAGATTTATCAAACAATTTAATCTTGGTAAATCGGTAGCTAGGTTGAAATTAAATTGATTCAACAGTGTAATATGAATCAATAGGTGAAATAAGTGTAGAGTAGGATAGATTTTCATGAAAAAATTGATCTCGGTCTGCTAGTTTAAACACACCCTCCAAAAGAGAAGATGAAAATTGTTAGCTTAGAAGAAAGGATAGGTAGAAAGAGAAAGGTGACTTTGGAAAAGGCATGAAATTTTATCCTAAGTTACATTGCAAAGACATTTCATATTCTTGAGGAATACAAAGGGACAAGAGTTTTATCCCATGTTCAGAGATTCCATCCATTAAAATTTGTACATTGTTTCCCATTTACCTAAGTTAATAATCCTTTCATAATATCCTTTCCATATTTCATTAAATCGTTGACCTCGCCATTTATCCTATCATGTCATATTAAAATCCCGCCACCTTTTCCCCTCATCTTGACCCATACATTTTAATCTAATGGCCAATATCACTTTTCAACCCCCCACACCATCTGGAATTTACTATCGGTGGGCCTGAAATGGGTGGTATCCAAACTCGGACCCACCATTATGTGGTGAGAGATGGTGATTTAAACCCCCCCCCCCTACTGAAACTGCATACCACGCGCCACCCCCTCCAAAATTAGTCTTCGTAGACAACAAAAACCATCCTCATGATCATTATATCTCCGCCTGTCCCGTTGTGCCACCTCATCCATCTGTTTCTCCCACCAATCACCTCCGCTCCTCCACAAATAAACCTGTTAAGTAACCAATTTACTTAACTGTTAACCAATAGACTCATGCCATGCACAATAGAAACCCAGGGAAACTAAAAATTACCTCCTCCTGCCTATTTAAAATGTTAATATGCTCTCCTAATATTGTTTCTACATCATGTTTTTTAACAGAATTGAGCCATTAACTAAGAGGAGCCTTCCTTCTCAGTTTGTTATCAATGACAAACTGATAACCAGGGAATATTATGTAAAGAAGCATAAAGAAATTGCAAAGGATATAACCAAATTTTCAAAAATAAAAGGTTCTATGATAGGGAGAGCTTTTCTATAAGCTATGAGGAATGACATTTTCATTCAGCATGAGATAAAACATATCTTTGTAATCAAACCCACATTTGCTACATATACTGAGGTAAATGAGATCTATCGGAAGACCACAAAGATAAATATACCACATGAAAATTAGTGGGATAAGTTTTGCAAGTATTAGGAAGAGTAAATACCAACTACAACCATCGCAATAGCTAGCGCAACAAAAAAATTAGATCGTGCAGCAATTGTTTCCTAGATAAAAGTGTGAGATGTCCATATGTATTCAACAATTCCACCTTTTCAGTCACGTTATTAAAATACTTCTATTTTTGTAATTAATAATAGATTTCATGTTTGATGCAACATTCTTTGTAGAATTAGTATAAATACTTCATGTATTTGAAGTATTCAGGGGTTGGACTCTAATCATTGTAATCATTTTCTATTGAGCATTGTACTTTTTCGAACTACTAGAACATAAATAATATGAAGGCCATTCACAAGATACTTTTGCTATATTTTACTACTGATGTTTTTCCTTTTGTGACAGTTTTTTTCATCATTTCTCTTTATTGTGTATCATTTTAACATAATTGTAGAACAGAAAGTGAAGAATAAGATTTATTATCGGAACACCTTATTTCTGGTTGTATTTATAATATATAAATTTTCTTCTTAATTTTGATTGAGAAATTTTTAAATTCTTCTCAATAATTACTGAGTTCACCATTGCTTCATTTCATAATTCATTTAGAATTGTAACACCCAATAATTGTAACTAGCTTTCCATCTGACTACTCTTTAAAAATTTGATGCAACATGCAGCCTTTACCCGACTCCAAAGCCCAATGGAAATAAATTAGTTTAAACATACCCACCAATCCAACCAATCAAACCAAAAAAATAAACTAACTAACAAACAAACAATTCAGCACTATGATAACTAGCCTAATATCAACTCAGAAAACAAATATAAAACATAAAGAGAGATCCCTCTCTAAAGCTGGAAGGGCTAGATCCCAACTTTAAAAGAATTTTTGATGTAATATTACTAAATTAGCACACAACTAATTCGAATATTAATTTTTGATTTTTATTCTTAGTTTGAAGAATAAGAGGGTATGGAGACCCATAAATCTCTTTAGTAGGAATAAAAGACACTCCTAATGTGAAAGGAGGTCATATAAAGGTTGTATTGAAGATCCTTATGTGTGAAAAGGGGTTGGAGCATGAAGATTGAGTCAACCTTGACCATATCAAACAATGCTTGTATGGAAGGAGTGACATTCATTGAGGGAAAACACAGTTTTGGAGGGATATTCCATGCATGTAAGTAGTGGCTCTAATGTAGTGGGGCCCAAGGTGACGAAGCTCACCAAGAATAAAAGGAAGAGGATGGAAGCCATTGTGGGCATGATGGGAATATTATTTTGTTAATGGTTTGTTTAGACTTGTTTCTCTCTTCAGCTGTTTAGCTAAGATTGCAGTTTTCTTTAGCACATGGTGTTCCCGAGTGGTAATCCCACCTATTTCCTTGAGGATCCTCTAGGAATAGTTTTTAAAATTTCTTCAACAGCACAATTTCTTCTTAGAGTTATACTGTTTTGTAGGGTGCAATAGTGGCAGATTTCATTGGCTGTTTTCTGAGCTAATTTTGTAGTGGAGGAAGGTTTCCCTCCATTGTGAGGCTAGTAAAGAATCCCCTTGGGATTTATTGACACATTTGGCATCATGCCAGGGAATATTTATCCCCTAAAACACAGTTTCAGTCCAGATCTCTATTATTTTAGGGAGGAGTTACAGGGGTGGTTGCAATATATGTCTTAGGAGGTGATTTCTTCAGTGGAAGAGATATTCTTTCATCTGGAGGATCTATTAGCAAAGAGCTGTAGGATTCTACATAAGATTCAAACATATTTTCTCATTTCGTGTGTTGCAACAAACCTTCAGCCCTAGGGTTGTATCTGACATTTGTATATTTTGTGTATCTTCTGAAAAACCCTCTTGGGTTATCTTGGGAAGGTGATATAGGGTCTAGATCTATTTGTATAATATCTATTGTTGCATATATCTTTATATTTGTATAATTATATGATCTCCAGCTATAGTTATGCATGTTATGATTGTGCTGTAGCAACTCTCTGGAATTTTTATTGTAGCAGCATCTCACTTTTGCGAGTGATTGTTTATGCGAGGCTTGTTTCCTCATATCATATGACTTGTACCTCACTATTTTGTATTGATTTTTTGTTCTTATACATAATGTTATGGCTCCATATTTGTCTCCATTGTTGATGTGTTGATTTACACTACTATTTCCCTTGTGTATTCACTATATTCCTACTTTTACCATTTGGGAATATTATAGTGGTATTAGAGCATAAACTTGGCTCATCCTGTGGATCTCAGCCATTATGATATTAGGAGAATAAGAATAAGGAGAAAGAGATCCGAATTATGGTAGGAATGAGTTTTGTCTCATCTCTTTTCAAATCTACGAGGGACCTCACCAAGGAGGTCAAGAAAATAATAATCGAGAAAGGCCATGAAACCACAATAGGGTTTCAGGATGAGGAAGGTGGTTGTACTTCCTATTAGCAGAAGAAAGAACCAGCATTGCATAGAGCTCCAAAGGAATATACTATGCCCTTTCGTTTTGAAGAAGAAGACATAAGAGATGGAGAGGGAGGACACTTAGATGATGAGATTCTATGTGAGTATCTTGCAGAATAAAAATCTCAATCAAGAGCTTTCAATGAGGATCTCACTCTCCCATAGTTCATTCATCTCAAAGAAGAAAGAAGACCTTGCAACAATAGAAGAAGGAAGCACAATAGATTTTTACTGTCTACATTTGATGGGTCATCCACATGCACAACAAGGACTTGGGGAATGAAGTTTGATGAATTCTTCCTACTGCATCCAGTAATACAGAGAAATTTTTTTGGGATTGCAGTGCTACACCTTGAGGGTGAGGCAAACATTTGGTGGTTCATCCATTTCAGTCATGCAAAAGTGACTGCATATGCATATTTTAAAAAAAGGTTGATTAAGAAGTTTGACAAGAAGAAATCAGAGGAGAAGAAAATTCCACCACCACTTGCTACAAGATCACTTACATCAGGAGGAAGAACACTTGCACCTTTGCAAAGTGGTCTTGATCTCTTAACATTTAGAGTCTCATGCACTATTCTGGAGATGCATGAGGAGGAGGAGACTTATACCAGCGCTGGTGCATCCATAGAGGAGGAACCATCGTCATCAGTAGTTGGGGAAGTCATCACACCGGTGGGAGGAAACCTTATAGCAGTACAAGATGTTCCCAAGAAAAACCAAGGTATGTAAATTTTTCCACTTTCTATTATTTCAGCACATCATATGGAAGGTTGTGGGGACATGCCATTGCATGACATAGGATAAAACACAATTTTTATTTGGAGTAGTGGACTATCACTACGCAGATTATCCTTGATAGAATCAATGAGAGGATATACATTTATCCTGGTATGTCATTGTTGAGTTGCACACAACTCTTGGGGTTGGAGTGTAGATTTTTGGAGGATAGGATGAGTATTTTTTTAAACAATCCACTGTAGAACTATATGTTTAGAATTGAGCATGATCATGAGACAGCAGATGGACCATCATGGAGATGAGAAGCACTGTCATTGAGCACCAGTGATGAGATGGGGGGCCAACCATTATTGGAGCATCCCAATGACCATTCTACTTGTGTAGCAGGGGATAGGCAGATTGTTGATGAGAGACATCTTATCTCCCGTTATTATGATGGATCCTTCTTTATTAGCACTTCACAGATCAATGAGAAGATTTTTCCCTCAATATACTTGGATCCTTATGGATTCAACATGGTCATTGATGAGTGGTATTCATATGGAGATCTACAAGAGGTTGCACTTCAACATCCCATGAAGTCTCTAGAGATATTGATTCGATTTGAGAGGATGGTATTCGCCACTGGAGGAATAGCCATTTAGAGCATGAAAATAGACACTCACCATTGGTTGGATGGGTGATGTTCATAAGAAATAGGTTGGTGAGCCACTTGCAGATCTATGACACAAGTCAGCAAGACTCAAGGTTGCACTCTCTACTCTTGAAAGAGTTTGGTCAGCATGTGACATACCCTACTTCAAGGGGTGTGTTGGTGGTTAGAACTTGGCATTGCACTTGCATCATATGGAAGCAAGGATTTTGGGTGCATTGTCATTATATGGAATTCTTCATGTCGATCATCATTTTTTCACCTCATGGTTTGTATGATGGAGGTGTAAGGAGGCAGCAAGTTCTATTATTGCTCTGGTTACACTGGGAGAGTATGGGCTGATTTTCTCCCATACTTTTCACTATGATTCAGAAGTGGTGGATGGAGACATCTACTACGAAGATATGATCTTCTTTACTTTGAATTCCATGCATGAGAAGAAGGATTTGAATGCAACACATGGGTATTTTCTCTCTAGTGACACTGATTTCATGAGATTATACTGTGCTATCATAGAGAGATTCACTTGGGAAGGCCTCAAAGAGGTGGTGCACCATCACATGAGGAGATGCATGGATTATTTGGAGGAGGGACATAACTCTCTGATAGAGTTAACATAGCCACTTCCTTCTTCATTGGGGATGAGAATAGGTTCATCTATGAGCCACTTCACCAACTTGTTCAAGGTACATGGTAAGGATTGTGTTTATGTGCACGATGATTCAATTACTATGTTCTTATATTTCTTTGCTATCCATCTATAGGCAATTGCTCCAAGATGAGGTACTCTTTCTTATATACCTCATGATCCACTTGGGGACATAAGCAATGATGGTGATGGCCACTCTCTAGGATATTTTGGGGAGATGATATCTTTTTCAGAGTGTGCTCAATGTGCACCTCACATCATGCACCTTCTCCAAGCATGTGAGAGGATTGGGGTAGAAAGAAAGTGGTTGGGAAATGACTCATCATATCTTATTCTGAGGTATTTTGGAGTAAAAGTGCCTTCGTTTCACTTGAGGGATAGTTATCCTCCTCTATTTTTATATATGGAAGCTAGTATAACTCTGATTATGATCCCATCTATTGATGATCTCCTTATCATTGTTGTTGGAATGGTTGGAGAGATGACACATGGATCGGATGTTCTTATTAGAGATGATATTCTCCACATTAATTATGTTCCATATTTCAGGGAGAGCATTGGACCATCCATGATTGCTACATTGGGTCTCTTGCTTCCTTATGGGATGATACATTTGGGTAACTTGAGCACTTGGGAGCTGCCTCTCATGATCAGATGGGAGGATTTTTCTATGACTTACAATTCTGGAGGGTGACGCATTTCAGATGGAAGATAGCTTGGAGATTGGAAATCCATATGGGAATGAAGGATCCCCACATTTTTCTTTTCTTTCCTTTCAGTTGCTTGGGGACAAGCAACACGTGGTAGGGGAGGGTTGTAATATTTCTAAATTAGCACACAGCTAATTGGATTATTATTTTTTTATTTTGCTTCTTAGTTTGTAGAATATGAGGGTATGGAGACCCATAAATCTCCTTAGTAGGAATAAAATACACTCCTAATGTGAAAGGAGGTCATCTAAAGGCTGGATTGAAGACCCTTAAATGTGCAAATGGGTTGGACCATGAAGACTAGGTCAACCTTGACCAAATCAAACAGCGCTGGTAAGGAAGGAGTGTCATTCATTGAGTGACAACGTAGTTTTTGAGGGACATTCCATGCATGAAAGTAGTGGCTTTAATGAGTAGGGCCCAAGGTGAGGAAGCTCCCCAAGAATAAACAGAAGAATATGGTAGCCATTGTGGGCATGATGGGATTATTATTTTGTTAATGGTCTATTTAGACTTGTTGCTCTCTTTAGTTGTTTAGCTAAGATTATAGTGTTGTTTAACATAGGGTGTTCCTGAGCTGGAATCCCACCTCTTTCATTAAGGAGCTTCCAGGAAGATTATTGCACTACATTTACATATTCAAGCATTAGTCCAAGCTTCATCTTTCTTCAACAGTGTAGTTTCTTGTTAGAGTTGTGGTGTGTTGCAGGGTGGAGAAGTGGAGGATCGCATTGGGTGTTTTTGGAGCTAGTTTTCCAGTGGAGGAAGGTTTCCTTCCATTGGAAGGATAATAAGGAAGCCCCTTGGGCTTTATTGACACATTTGGCATCATCCCAGGGAGTATTTATCCCCTACAACATAGTTTCGGTCTAGATATGTGTTATTTTAGGGAGGAGTTGCAAGGGTGGTTGTAGTATAAGATTGGGAGGTGATTTATTTAGTGGTGGAGACATTCTTTCATCTAGAGCATCTATTGAATAAGAGATTTAGGATTCTACATCACCTTTAGCCATATTTTCTCATTCCTTGTGTTGCAGCAAAGCTTCAACCCTAGGGCTGTAGCTCACATTTGTATATTTTGTGCATTTTCTGGAAACCCTCTTGGGTTACCTTGGGAACGTGATATAGGGCATATATCTTTTTGTATAACATCTATTGAGGCATATATCATTATATTTATACCATTTTATGATCTCCAGCTGTAGTTATGTATGTTATGACTACATTGTAGCATCTCTACGACATTTTGTATTGTAGCAGCATCTCACTTTTGGGAGTGATTTTTTATCAGAGGCTTGTTTCCTCATATCATATGACTTGTGCCTCACTATTTTGTATTTATTTTTTGTTCTTATACATAGTGTTATGGCTCCATATTTGTCTCCATTGTTGATGTGCTGATTTACACTTCTATTTCCAATGTTTATGCACTATATTCTTGCTTTTCCCATTTGGGAATATTAAATTTGATGTTTTCCTATATAATTATTCTTCCAATATTGAAATTATAGAATGATAACATAGTGGCGACCATACTAGGGAAGGACGAATTGAAAATGGTCATTTCTTTCAAATTTTGAAACCCTGGTTCAAAAAAATTTGTATGATAGAAATATTTCAAGAAGATTGGTTTTCCTTCATTTTTTTAAATAATTAGAGTTTTTGTTCCTTAGGTTTAATTTTGGCTCCAAAAACAGCCTACACTAGATCTCATCCTGATCCAAATCCTGTAACTCTAGTGGATGATCCTGAAAAACTTTTAAGAAGAACAAGAAAACCAGAGAATGAAGGAAGAAATAACCCTCTTTCTCGAACAAATTCTCTTCCTCAAAGGTATGATACTATACAAGACATTGAATTTGACTGAAATTTAGAACAATGTATTTTTAGGACTAAATCTGAGAGTTGGGTAGATAAGACAATACTTGATCCATCAATTTTACAACAAAGTCGAGTTAAAGAAGTTTCTTCACAAACTAAATGTGACCTTCAGCTTCTCCAGGATTTTGATGACCTTCAAGATCTGGTAACAAGCCTTACTTCAACAGTCGAAGATGCTTATCTTCAACAATCAGTTGAATTATCTTTTTTAACCGTAGCAACCTCCTCTATACCCTCTCAGGCTGCACACCCTAAGTCATCTACTCCTACTGCTTTTTTGATCTCCATGACTTATCCTTTATTTCCTCATAAAAGTAAACAAAACTCATCACATCCATCTCCTTCCATTATTCACCCTACTCCACCTACCTCTCACCCTTCCCCACTTATTGTTAATTCCCCTCTAGTTCCTCCTCCACCAATCATGGCAGCAAGGTATGCTCCATTGGTGTTACCTACACCTTTAGAAAACATGCGAGAGGATTATTAGTGAAAAATTCCACAATTTGATGGGACTGGTCCTTTAATGGCCCAACAACTTATAAACAAGATGAATGACTATTTTGACCTTCAGCAAGTAGACGAAGAGAGTGTTAAGCTAAGAATGTTTGCTCAAAATTTTAGTTGAGAAGTAAGGAAATCATTTAAAGGTTTGACTGCAAACAATATTAATGATCTTCTTGAATTCCATCAGACATTCCTTAATAGGTGGGAAGTTAAGAAAAACCCTCTTCATATTTTTATCTGAATATGAAAGAATTAGGAGAGCTCCAAGTGAAAGTGTTCATGATTACTGCACTAGATTCAATAATTTATATAATGAAATTATTGCTCACATAAAACCACCACAATGTTTCACCTTAGTCAAATTCCCAGATGGTTTTGAGGCAAAAATGTCTTACCAACTCAGAGAGAGAAATTCAACAACATTAAAATAAATGCAGAGTGATGCAGTAAACGTAGAAGCCAATATGTTAGAAAATAGATCTAAAATGAGAAGTGAGAGATGAGTTACCATAATAGATGAAACTAAAACTTCCTCAGCTGATGACAAGATATATGCCTTGAAAAGAACTATAGAAGGACTGATGGAGAGGATTAGCCTAAATGAGAGGACTGCTCCCAGAGAAAAATAGCCTACACCTCGAAATTGTAATCAAAATCCCAAAAGAAATCCTCCTTATATAAGACAAAGAGAACATAGGGGCCATGATCAGCAGATTAGGCCTCCATTTTAGGAGGATTATGCTGATGAATATGGGGAAATAGCTGGAGAGGTAGAAAAAAACCAAATCAATTTAATGGGTATAAATGAAGATGATGATGCTTTTCTCACTCAAGAAGAACATGAATTATTCCTGTTAACCCCAACTGAAATTGAATGTGGAGAATCTGATGAGTGAAAATAATGATTTGAAAACACCATCATGGAAATTCATAGGTACAATCTTATGAGCAAGAAAAAATTAGACACCTCTAATAAAAAGAACATTGAAAACTCTACCAAAAAATTCTCTGAGTTTGATTCTAATAAAAGTATAGAAAGTCCTAAGAAAGGTGTACATAAATCACGAAAAAAGACCATAGAAATCCCTACTAAAAGAACCATTTATATTTCTTCCAAAACTACCAAAAATTATGTCCCTACCAATAGTCAACAAACAGAACTTGCCACAAAATTAGTTGTTGAAAAGTATGATTTTTGAAATCTTCTATAGAGTCAAACACCATTCAGTATTGAACATGAAATTTCCAAAATGAAATTTTCTATCCCCTTAACTGAATTAATAAAAAAAATTGTGTAGAGGACTCGGGTCATGAAAGCATTAAACATAGTGGGAACAAAGACACTTTTAATCTAAATGATGATCATCCTGAACTTTTGTTTGGACCATAAGTTGATGGAAAACCACAAGAAGGAGTTGTCCCTCTATTTTATATCAGTCTCAATGTTGATGAGAAGATTCTCCAAAATGTAATGTTGGATTCAAGTGCATCCATAATTTAATTCCAAAAGTTGTTTTGGAGAAATGTGGCCTCGAAATTACTAGGCCTTACAAAGACTTATGTTCTTTTGATTCTAGAAAATTTAGATGTTTATGTATTATTAAAGATCCCTCTATCACTTTAGATCAAATCCCAGCTAAGATACTAGTAATGGACATAGTAGTAGCTTACATTCCTCCTCAGTATGGCTTGTTGTTGTCACACTCTTGGGGAGAAAAGTTACAAGGTACCCTTCAAATGGGCATTTCTTATACCACAATACCAGTGTTTGGTCAAAAGAGAATATTATATAGGGAAACCTAAATGAAGTATATGGTGAGTAGTCAAGAGAAACCACAATACTACCTCCTTTACTCTGTTCATTTTGGACTTGACTCCTTCCTTCTTTATAATGATGGAGACATTGATGCACAATTTACCAAGGTAGAAAATGACTCTAATGAAAAACAGGAAATCAAATACAAATTGTGGAGCAAAACACTGAAACTGAGCTTCTTTGGAACATGAGCTTTGATGTATCTCGTGGCAAAGCAGGTTCAGCGGCTAGTGTTTGGATGTGAAATTCAGGGAATAATCTTGCAGAAGGTCATCCCTACAAACTCAATTTTCAGTGCACCAATAACATACAAGAATATGAGGCACTTATCTTAGGGTTACAATTATTGAAAATATTAGGAGCTAAAAGAATTTATATTCATGTAGATTCTGAATTAATTATAAAACAAATAAAAGCATAATATTCTGCAAAAAATCCTAGATTGAGAGCATACAGAAATGTTGTGCTTGACTTTCTAAGATCTTTTGAAGAATATGATCTTTTTGTCATTCAAAGTAATAAAAATATCCTAGCTAATGGTTTGGATTTTTCAGCAAGCACATGCAAGTTTCCTCATCCCAACAAACAATACACAGTGGAAGCTAAACACCATCCAGTTGTACCTGATAACATGAGAGATTAGCAAGTATTTGGAAATGACAAATAGATTGAAATTTTCTTGCAGTCAAAGGATGATTTCGAAGATAGAGTATAGATTTAGATTCTGAAGTAGAAATTCAAACTGATATACATGTTAGTATAGATAAATAGTTTGATGACTCTGATGTAAATATTTCAGCAAATAAAATTTCACATTAACCAGAATTGCCTGAAAAAAGACATAGAAAAAGAGGAATTTGAGGTACTTCATCTTATGGATAATGTCCTACCTAGAGGTCTTTTCCCATTAGAAGAATTTTTTTATTTCAAAGATGTAGCAATAAAGCCAATAATAGAACACACATAGAAAACATAGAAGAATGTTACATAGGTAATGAATAAAATCCAAAAATGATAAAACTATCAAAATCACTACCTATTGTTCAGAAACAAAAGTACATAGTTGTGTTCAAAGAATTCATAAATGTATTTGCATGGAGTTATCAAGACCTGAAATCATATGACACTAGTATCATACAACATAAAATCCCAATCAAAGAAGATCAAAAACCATTTAAACAAAAACAATGTAGGATAAAGCCTGTGCTAATGCCTTTGGTTGAGAAAGAAGTGAAGAAAATGTATGATGATAAAATCATATTTCCTCTTAGATATTGTAAATGGGTATCTAAAATTATGCCTAGAAGGAAGAAAACTAGAGAAATCGTATTATGCATTGATTTCATAAATCTAAAGAAGGTTTCCTTAGAAGATAACTACCCATTACCAAAAATGGATACATATTATAAAGGGTAATAGGATCTAGTATGATTTCCTTGTTAGATGGTTTCTCAGGATATAACCAAGTCTTAGTGCATCCTGATGATCAGGATAAAACTGCCTTCACTACTCAGTGGGAAAATTCATGTATGTGAATATGTTCTTTAGGTTAATGATTGTTGGAGAAAATTTTCAGAGAGTAATGGATATTGATTTTGCTGATAAAATTGGTTGTTTTATTGTGAATGATCTTGATGAAATTATTGTGTATTTGAAAACTGATGAGGAACACTTTTCACATCTAAGAATATTGTTTGAAAAATGTATTGGCATCTCATTAAGTCCTAAGAAAACACTTTTTGGTCTTAAATAAGGAAAGCTTCTTGGTCATATTATTTCTAAGGATGGTATTAGGATTGAAGGTATACCTAAAATCATTCACCCAAGAAACATAAAATAACTTCAATATTTTATTGGAAAAATAAATTTCTTACGGAGATTCATTCCTAATCTTGTAGAACTTCTTAGAAATATAACAAACCTGCTTAAAAAGGATTCAAAAACTAGGTGGAATATTGAAGCTAAACAATCTTTTGATCTATTCAAAAATGCATTGACAAAAGCTCCAGTGTTAATTAGCCCTGATTTTACCAAATATTTCATTATATATATTTTTTCTTCTGAACACACTATTACGGTTGTCCTATTGCAGAAAAAAGTGAAGAATTTAAGCAACCTGTTGCATTATTTAGAAAATCTTTAAGAGATGCCTCTTTGAAATACAACATTGTGGAAAAACATGCCTTTGCATTGGTTAAAGCAATAAAATATTTTAGAGTATATATTTTACATTTCCATATTATTTCTTATGTGTCTAATTCAGTGGTCAAATACATTTTAACGTAGAATGGACCTTATGGAAAGAGAGGAAAATGGATTGCCATCATTCTAGAATATGACTTAGAAATCAAGCCCACCAAATTAATCAAAGGAAAATGACAAAGACAAACTCATGGTTGAGTCAAATTTTCATCCACTAGATATCAGCATGGTTTACTCATTAGATGATCAAGAGGAATAGGTGACTCCACAAATTGATGAATCACTCCTAAATTCACCTTGGTATGTAGACATGTTTTATGTTTTATTCAATTTAAATGCTCCTCCTCGTCTGACAAAAACCAAGGCAAGATTTCTGAAGTTAAAATCAGTTAAAAATTTATTATAGAAAATGTATTATATTGGAAAGATGCTCGAGGTATTTTACTCAAATTCTTGTTAAAAGATGATGTAGAAAAAGTCATGTAGGAGTTCCATGTAGGTGACTGTGGTGGACATCTTTATTGGAAAACCACTGCAAATAAAATCCTTAGGGCTAGTTTTTACTGACCTACTATTTTCCCTAATATAGAAAATATGGAAACTGCAAGTCATAAATGCCAAATATTCGAAGGAAAGCGAAAATTGTTGCTACTACCATTAAATCCTATCTATGTTGGAAGCCCTTTCCAACAATGGGGATTGGATTTGATTGGTGAAATTCATCCTCCTTCCTCTGCCCAGCACAAGTGGATTCTTACTACCACCAACTACTTTACCAAATGGATAGAGGCTACCTCTTCTAGAGCTACAACTGATTCTATCAATATTAAATTCCTTGAAACTAATATACTTTCTAGATTTGGATGTCCTAGGAAACTCATCACTGATAATGCTGCAGCCTTTAAATCCAAGCAAATGATTGAATTTTTTCATAACTACCACATTAATTTGGGACATTCAACAGCTTATTACCCTCAGGGTAATGGTTTGGTAGAGTCCTCAAATAAAATTTTGGTAAACAACATCAAAAATTTGTTAGTAGACAACAAGAAATCTTGGCATAACAAGTTGGTCAATGCACTTTGGGCTAACAGACTTACTACCAAAAAATTAATTTGCATGTTATCATATCAATTGGTCTATGGAATGGATGAATTTTTTCCATCCTCTTTAGGGCATTTAGTCATGAATATTATTCAAGAAATATAGGATGAACCAAATTATGTACAGAGAAGGATCAATAAAATCCAATTACAACAATCTAGGGGGGAAGTTTATAACAGGACCCAAGTTGTTCAAGAAAATGTTAAGAAGATCTTTGACAGAAGAACAAAGGCTGATGATTTTAATATTGGAGACAAAGTTTTGAAGTGGGATTCTAGAATAGAAGACAAAGGTAAACATGGAAATTTTGACAACCTTTGGTAAGGACCATACATTGTTTATGCTTTCAGGGGAAATAATGCATATTTCCTTAAAGAGCTAGATGGAACAGAGATACCTGGAGGTCTTTTCAATGGCAGGATTTTGAATCATTAATTTTCTTAAGTATACAGATTTATCTTTCATCATTGTAAATATCATAGTTTGGACAAATTGGATCAGGTAGCTTATTAACAAAGGTTGAAGCCCGTAGAGAATGCCCTAAGCCTAGTTTGATTAGATACCATATGTATTTTAGAACAGAAAAATAAATCAGATGAATACATTGCAGAAATGGAGTACTCAAGGTTATTGATCTTATGTTCTTGATATTTCACTTCGATAAGTGCCATCCTCAGTTGGAGCCACTGTTAGGGTCCTTTAAATTATAGGATGTCAAGGTGATTGAGTATTTTGTATTTTCAATTTCATATTGTACATGAATTTCAATACTCAAATGATTTCCAAAAAATATGAAAAGAAAAAGAAAAATAAAACAGGGTATATTGCAAAAATAAATAAATAAAGGACAAAAAGATAAAAGAAAAGTTTAAAAGAATGAAAGAAAAGAAAAGAAAACCCCACACAAGAATAATACTAAAAATGCCACAAGTCAAAATGGAACTACTCATAAGTTAAATTGTTCAATTCATACAGTCTAATCATGATTGAACAATTTTGAATTTTTGTTGAATAGGATAGTGAATAAAGATTTACCAAACAATTTAATCTTGGTAAATTAGTAGCTAGATAGAAATGAAATTGATTCAACAGTGTAATATGAATCAATAGGTGAAATAAGTGTAGATTAGGATAGATTTTCATGAAAAATGTGATATGGGTCAGCTAGTTTAAATGCACCCTGCAAAAGAAAATATGAAAAATGTTAGCTTAGAAGAAACGGTAGGTAGAAAGAGACAGGTGACTTTGGAAAAGGCATGAAATTTTATCCTAAGTTACATTGCAAAGAAATTTCATATGTTAGAGCACAACAAAGGGAGAAGAGTTTTATCCTAAGTTCAGGTATTTGATCCATTGAAAGGTTTTTGTGCATTATTTACCATTTCTCTAAGTTTTCATCCTTTCATAATATCCTTTTCATATTTCATTAAATCCCCGAACTCACCATTTATCCCATCAAGTCATATTAAAACCTCACCACCTTTTTCCCTTGGCCCCGCCCACACTATCCAGACTTTACCGTCGGGGGGGGGGGTTCCAAAATGGGCGGTATCGAATCTCGGACATTGAGCTACGTGGCGAGCGATGGTGAGTTCACGCCCCCGCCACCCCCCCAACCAAAACTTCTTACTGCACGCTACACCCTGCAAAAGTGGTCTTCTACGACAACCAAATCCATCTTTGTGACAGTTATATCTCCACCTATTGCGCCACCTCATCCATCTATTCCCCCCCCACACCCCCCCCCCCCAAATCACCTCCCCGCACAAATCAACCCATTAAGTAATTAATTTACTTAATTTTTAATCAACGGTTTCGTGCCATGAACAACGGAAACCCAGGGAAACTACAAATTACCTCCTCACGCCTATTTCAAACGTTACTGTGCTCTCCTAATACTATTTCTACATTAGGTTTTTTAGCAGAATTGAGCCATTAACTAAGAGGAGCCTACCTTCTCTATTTACTATCAATGAAAAACCGATAACCATGTTGGAATTATACTCCCAACCACCGCCATGAATGAGAAGCGGCATCAGTCCACACTTCATAAATTTTGTGCAGAGAATGACAAGCAAGGATCCAAGAGCCCGAAGGCATTTTCACGCAACCACAACAAACAGAGTATCCAAGCCATCCTCAAGCCATGGTGGTTGTCGATTCCTTTGATTTATCCAGGTGGGACCAAATTTGATCTTGGTGTAATGAGTCTCATTACGGCCATCCTTGTTCATCAGGTTCCACCACTGATTTTATATCCTACAAAATTATACACAATATCAGGAAAAAGCAAGTTAGGATCATCACCTGGCCACATGTAGAATTTATCCAGCCAATCTTTTCTTGGGTATCGTGTCCTATTGATAGCAAATGATTTACTGAAGATATTTGTTCTATTGCTGTCACTAGTACCAATAATAGCAATATCGCAAAAATCTTCGAATAGAGATCTTTCAGCTTCTTGTCGCTAGTACCAATACTGCCCATGACTCATCATCAGATATGGATCTGAGTTTTTCTCTCTGTTGGGCATGGTTCCATTCTGTAATGATGACCATCACATGTGCTTCTTCTTTCTGGTCATCATGCTATTCTTGATGCTGGATAAACTCTCTACTGAGAAATTCTGGCAAACAGTTCTCAGAACCCTTTATGTGTTCAACTTTAAAATTACAATTTGCAAATAGCACTTGCCATCTTGCAAATTTGGCATCTTTAGGATTCTTTATTTCTTTTGAAATAACTTTGCCCAGAGCATGAGCATCAGTTCTTAGTAAAAATAATTTGTTTACCAAGTGAATGGAGAATTTGCTGATACAGTTCCATGCAGCCTTAACTTCTTTTTCAATCTTGGAGTAATTATTTTCAGCTCTACTCCAAACTCCATATGCATACTACATGAATTTTTCTTCACTTTTATAGCTCTCCTCACTTGGTCTCTATTTGAGGACACCTCCCCAACCTATATTGCTGGCGTCTGTTTCAACAATCTTAAAAGAGCCATCATCAGCAACATAGAGTATAGGAAGATTCTTGACCTTGGATTTAATATTTTTGACAACCAGTGTATGAGCTTGAGTCCAAGGTTTTGGATTCTTTCTTAGTATCTGGTTGAGCAGATACCTGTCAGTGGCACATGATGAATAGAAATTGCTTACATATTTTAAACATCCTAAAAATATCTACAATTGAGTCTTGTCCAAAATGATGTCTGGAAATTTATCTGCGAACTCTAGAGCATGGCTCTGTAAAGAAATTTGTCCATTTTCTATACTATGCCCTAAAAAATTTATTTTGGTCCTACATAAATCCATTTTCTTCTTACTTAGGACCAACCCATTTTTCTGGACCAACTTCATGAAAATTCTTAAATGTTTGAAATGGTCCTGGAGATATTTAGAGAAAACTAGGAGATCATCTATATATGCAAGTAACCACTCATTATATGGCTTAAAAATGGAATCCATTACCTTCTGGAACTTAGAAGGTGCACGCTTTAAACCGAATGGCATCACATTCCATTCGTAGTTTCCTGCTGGCACACTGAATTCCATCTTCCATTTATCTTCTTCTTTTATGGCTACTTGCCAGAAACCAGATTTTAGATCAAACTTTGAGAACACTTTGGCTCCAGATATCCTACTCAGAAGATCTCCTTTGTGCAGAATAGGATAGGTATCATCTGCAAGGATAGAGTTAAGAGGCTTCTAATTTATGAAAATTCTGGGAATACCTCTTATCTATTCACTTCTCTTGTTGACGTAGAAGCCATAACAGTTCCATGGACTGTCAGACTCCTGGATCAGCTTTCTTTGAAGGAGCTGATCTATTTCTTTTTCACAAAGCTGTATGTATTCTTTGGACATGGAGATAGCTCTAGATTTGCATGCTTTGCCCATATATCCATCCTTGTAGGGAAATTCTACACAATGTTGTTTGCGATGCCAGAATGCATTGGGTTCTTCTGAGCAGCAAGTGTTTTCAAACTATTTCTTTAATTCAGAGATATGTCTCTGAATCTCTGGAGAACTCAACTGATCTTCAATTTTGATCATACTCTTATGATCTTTGAGTTCTTTTAGACTGTTTTCTGCTTTGTGAAGTTCCTGCATAGCCAACACCATTGTTGAAACTTGAGGATTAGATATATAGGGAAGTTCTATCCTCTTACTCTGATTATCAGATGTAGGCACTGTGATGAAATAGCCCAGAGATTTATCTGGGAACCTGAAAGAACCATGGGGCTCTACTACCACTAAAAATACATTTCCCAAACTGCAGTCAACTAGAATTTCAGCAATTGCAAACTTAAGTTTGACACAATGGGAATCAAAGCAAACAGCAGCTTTTGGAACTTCAAATTTTAACTCTTGCTTTCCAAGTCCTATGATTTTTTTGGTAGCAGATACCCATAATCTAGAGGGAACAATTTTCTTGGAAAGGATATTTACATCTGCTCTTGAATCTATTAATGCAGTCACTTTATATATTTTACCTTCAACACAAATATTTACCTTGACATGGTGTTGTTGGTATTGAACTGCAAGGACTTTCATTTCTCTGAATCCAATTTCTAGATCCGGCATTCCTTCAGCAATCTCCACTTGTGTATTGGAAGATTGTCCTGGAGCAATATGCAGAGTGTAATTTGTGTTTTTGCCTGAGAGAGAGCTAGAAAGCTGAGAGCCTCTTTTGGCCATTTCTAGCTGTGCAACTTGTGATTTCAGGGCAGAAATTTCTGACTTCATTGAATGTATCTCCTTACTCACCTCCCCCAAAGTGAGTGTACGAACATTGCTTGAATTATGCTGGAGATACGTTTCGATATTTCATTCTTAAGAAGCATAAAAAAAATTAGGCTTCTTACCTGAGGGTGTACTGGAAGAACCAGTACCATGCTGCATAAAAGTCTTTAATAATGCAGCCTTCAACTCACCTTCCTCCATGGTGCAGATTTGTTCAAAGACCTTGAGATCATCTTCATCATTTTGTGCCATGAGGACTTTTAACTTTCCTAAGAATTATTCTAGGAGAGAGTCATCAGAAGAAAGATCTGAATCATCATCAGAACAAACACAATAACAATTCTATGAGTCAGAACATCGGAAATAAGCATCAACCTCTTCTTTAGAAGAATAAGAAACAGAAATACCAAAGGAAGATTCAGAATAAGAATCTTCTGCTGCTTGCTAGATAGCAAGACGGTTGCAGTCTTCTGTTTTGTGAAATGCAGAATTGCACTGTCAACATCGGTCTTCGAATTTAATAGTGGTGCTTGGGCCAACCTGATTTTTGGGCTGTGATTTCTTACCATGACCTCTTTTACACTCAAGAGCTATGGGGCATACATTAGAAGTGTGACCATGTTCTCCACAAAGCCAACAGATAACACCCTTCATTCTTTCTAGCTTATGATCTTTTGGCTTGATATCCATAGGGGTGTAGTAATGAGTCTTGGGGTTATTTATGTAATAACCTTTTCTTCCTTTGGCTGGTTTCCTTTTCTGGGTTCTGAGCTCGCATTTCTTTCCAGAGCTCAGTCTATAAGTGGAGGCTCCGGTTTTGCGTTGAGCCTTCTTTTCTTTTCTTTTTGTCTTCCTGCGAGTAACCAAAGGATCCTCAATGTTTATACCATACTTACTGCAGGAAGATTTGGTACCAAGAAATCTGTTCAATTTATCAATATACTTTGTCATCTTAGAGCTCGTACAAAGAGTTATCAACACCTTAGTGATGATAGAATATATTTCTCCCCATAGATAAACTTCAAGAGGCAAGGGGAAGACTTCTCGCAGCTTTAATATATCAACTAATTTGAATGGAAGTGCTGCAAGGTATACTTGTTTCCACAGAATATTCTTTGGTTCTTTAACCAGATATATCCTCTGTATCAAGTCTCTATGGAAGTCTTCAAACTGGTTGATATTCCTACACTTTAGATTCATTAAAATCATTTCATGCTTATTTGACAATGTAATATCAGCACCACAAAATGTTCTTGGATCATTGCAGTCAGTGCACCAATCATATTATTATGAGGGGTGCCATCGGGATGAAACATAATATCCCCATTCTCATCTTTTAAAATTTCCTTCTTCATTTTCTCAATCATCGCAGGAGAGGATTCAAGTTCCCACCACCTGCCAAGTGTTCCTGTAAAACACTGCATTAAATTTTTGCAGGATTCAACTTCAGTCTTTCCTGCAACACACATGAGCCTATATTCTGTAATCATTTGATCAAGAATTTTCCTGATATGTGCAGTAGTCATATTATCTAAATTCCATTCTTTATGACTATCTACATGAAATATTTCCCTTGGGGGAATCTTTCCAACTCCATATAGATCAGGGGCAGGATGTCTGGTGAACTGAGGCTCAAGTGGCTCATAAATAGGAATAACTTGATGTTCTGTATCAGACTCAAAGATGAGGGTTTTGGCAGATATCTTTTCAGACTACAGTTTATTTTCAAATGCATCAGCTTCTTTAGGGAGAAGAAAAGCAAACTTAGAGACAGGGCTTTCACTAAGTTCATGAGTATGAATGGATTTTCCCTTATGCAAAAATGAAACTGGTATTGGTTTCTCTACTTTCTTCAAACTCATTCTGTCAACTTTATCAGACAGATTTGAAATTAAATGCTGAGTAGAGATAGAATTTTCTATAACACAATTCTCTACTTTGTCAATCTTTTGGAAGGATTCTAAAGAATAATCTTTAGCAATTGAAGAATTATACTGTACAGAATTTGAAACATTATTTACATCATTAATAGAGACTTGGACTCTATCAATTTGATCTCTGACTGTGGCATCTTTTGCTACATTTTTCTCCAGGCCAGTGAGAGCAGTATTAGTCCAATTGACTTGTTCATCGACTTTCTGAATTCTACCTTCAGCACCTATTGCAGCAGTATCCTTTTGAACTAAAGGATAAGCATTGGCTGAATTATGACCTTCTCCTAACACAATGCTTTTGAAAGGAGGATATGAGGTAGAATTCTAAATTTTTCTACCATCTGTGGTTGTCCAAGAATGTGAAGAAGAAGATGTGGAATCATTCATCAAAAAAACTTCTCATTCTTTAGCTTTCTTCCATGAATAAAAAGAAATCCAAACATTTTCTTTTTCCATGAAAGCTTTCCATTCATTTGCTAATGCTATATTCTCTTCAGGAGTGTGTGAAAGAACAAATTCAGTAGCCTGTGGATGTGTATAAATATCCCAGTTCAACATCTGTTTCATCCATGAACCAGGGATCTGATGTTTAGAACATCCATCCATCAAAGTGTAAAACTTATGGATTTCAGGGAATGATGGTATTTTGCAGTCTTTTGGTAGATCTTTAAATCTACATTTAGGGATCAATCTATCTTTTTCTTCTAAGTATCCAAGTCCATACTTAGGATAATTTTCAGGCCTCATGTTTTTAAAGATGGCAGTTAACCCGGGGTCTTCATTTTCTAGTGTTGGCACTAGATGCATCATAAAAACAAATTCATCCTCATGTGGAAACGGGATGTCTGTACATTTGGGATTAGGATAGGGGGTGACAGAGGTAGATGAAGGAGCTTCACTAGTCCTAACATTGTGGTTCTTATGAATAACCAGATATGCAAGCTGACTTGGGTTTACTTGTTGTTGACATTGAGGACATGCAGCTGAAATCGGCTGAAAGTTAATTAACTGAGAAAATTAAAAAAGAGAAAGATGCTGACAAGAATTTACAAGACTAGAACACGCAGTATCTGACGAACTGGGTGGAATGTATATTGAAGACTTTTTACAAGGAAAAGACAAAGTGGCAGTGGATTAGTCTTCTGAGATATTTGCAGAAGCTATTTTCCGAGGAGAGATGGGTTTTGGATTTGGCACTACCTAGTGTTCTGGAAAATTCAGATCCTCCCACTTAATGGCTTGGTGCTCAACATTTTGGTTCTTGGGATCTGTCATGACTATGACACTGGTTTTTGAATCTTTACTAGGGGCATGGAGGACTGTGGGGAACATAGTAATGGTATGAAGGAAAAATCCTCTGGTCTGTATGGCGATATTGTTTCTCTTTCTTCGCATGTCAAACTCGGAATTTTGGATTTGCAACTATAAAATATCACTCAGAGTTTCATCATAAACATACACAGAGAAGTTTGGGTAGCAGTCAAACCAGACTGGTCCATTTGACAGTGGTGCAACTATTCCTCCTATTACGGAATCAGTGTATTTGTTGTGGGTTAGGTCATGGACAGTGGCTAACACGTATGTATCTAGTCCAGGATGGACTAAGCCGTTGATTCCCGCCCGTATGCATCCTAGATGCAGGAATTTCGTCCCCAATTTCTTGGCTTCTGCTTAGAGCTGTTTGGGATTTAACAGCGGAATGGTCTGGACACAATTAGAGTTTTCCTCTATATAACTTAAGGATTATTTTATTTTGATTCTCGTGGCAGCCTTGAGATACCACACAGTCAGATCTGCATAAACCTCGGATGCAGATATCTTTGGTAGAACCCATTTGGCTTGAGGCTCGACCTCTTCACACAATAACTTTGATTGATTTAATACTCTACTTGAAGAAGATGCAAACATGTCTCTGAGAGGTTCTTGGGTGGCCCTATCTTGTTCTTCAAGCTCTCGAAAAGAAATAGATTTCCTTATTGAGTCCATATCAACTTATAAAGAGAGGAAAAAGATTAAGTACTAACCTTTTCTCGAACCAGATTCGACAGTCAACCTTGACTACTGGCTCTAATACCAATTTCTAGTAGGGGCTTCAACAAGCTTGCTTAGCACCGCACACGTAGGCGGACTTGGCCTTGCTAAGCTTTACCTTTGTCAATTTCTCAACAGTTGTTTATGTGAACCCGGCGATGAACCCATACACGAACCTACTTATACATTGGTAATTGGGAGGTGAGGTGTGAAGAATGTTTTTTAATTCTTTCCGAGTACGGAATCTAACCCTCGTGTAGTCGTGAGTCACAAGGTCAGTAACACAAGTGATCTTTTATGAAATACATAGGTCCGATCTCTAACCTCTGACTTTTATATTTTTTTTATTTATTTTTTTACTATTTGTGTTGTAATTTTTTTAAAATTATAAAAAATATATAATTATTTAAAAAAGGGAAAATAAAGTTTTTTTGAGTTTTTCTTTTTTTTTAATTTTATATAGGGTCTTTATATTATTTATGTTATATATATAATAATAAAGAGAAGTTGTTGTAGTTGTAATGCAAAAATTGTGCAATGTTATATAGTGAGAAATATTTTCTTCTTATGGAAATTCATCATACTCAACCATGGAAGAGCATGTTCAGAGGACAGAGATGTAAAGATTTATATACTTTGGGTTTATAACATTAATAATTTGGGTTTGTAATCACTTTGGTTTTTTATTATTGATCTCTTGGATTTATTATTTTTTTAGATTTATAATATCAATCCATTTTCTTTATTAATCTAAAGGTTGATATTCGTAGCGTTTAATATTATTTGTAGGGTTTATAATATTAATTATATGTCATTAATATAAATCCCCTTGGTTTATTGATCCATTGGGTTTATTAATCTCTTGGGTTTATAATATTAATAAATTTTTGGGTTCATCAATCCATTGTGTTTATAATATTAATCCATTGGTTATTATTATTATTATTATTGTAAATAAATATCATTACAAATATGTATTAATAATAACATTAATCTCTTTGGCTAAATATTATTTTATTATTAATAATTGATATTTATTAATATAATAATTATTTTATAAGATTATTTTTATTATTATATATTTATCAATATAGATATTAAATCGATAACATTAACACATTTTTCAACCACATTTACTAATGTGGTTGTGCATGTTATTGATATACATATCGGAGTATAACAACCACACTTAAATAAATGTGGTTTTACTACTTATTATACACAAAATTCATACATTTCTTGTACAACGAAACAAACTCAATCTCTTTTCTAACAAACCCCTAAATTGGATAACCCTATCGCCTTTTCATAGAAAGTATATTCCGCTCATATTATCTTCTCTAATAATATATATTATTCCAGATAGGAAAATATTCGAAAATTAAGTAAATTAAAGAAACCAACTTCCTTTCGTAAATACTTTTTATCTAAAGACGTCGAAGATGAGTTTTACTAGTAGATATTACTGCATCTTGTAGAAATTATATGCACTAAGCATGAATATGTCCTAGATCCACCTGATCTCACACTATTTAACTTTATGCAAGATACTAAATCTATTCCACTTGTTAATCTTTTGTGGAAAAATTAATTGCACACACATGTGAAGCATAAACAAAAATAATCAATCACACATAACACAGTTTTTAACCGGGAAAGCCTGAAGATGAAAACCCCAACTATATATTATGTAACATGGATATCATATGATAATATTATACAAGCATGCAAAGTTTATCACAAGCTCTCAGTAAAGTACAATCGTCATACACTAATCAGGACCAATCCTGCAAATCCATGCACCGATCTTTGCCTTCTGCTAGCCTAACTCCACTGTGCAATCCCTGTTGAAGAATAGCTTTGAATGAATTCGAATTACTCTTTCCTTGACTACTTAATCCTCATTGGAAACTCCAATGTGTGTGTGATGCAATCAATGCATCACTATAGTCACAACAGATAGTCTATCTTGCCCTTTCACCTACCTTTCCACTGGGTCTCCACTGAAACTGCCATGCACTGTAGTTAACTGCTGTATTGTTCAGTTGATTAATGAGTTATTATTTTTGAATTAATTAACTAATTAATTCACTCCACTCTCACTATTGTATCATTCAGTTAGACTAGATACAACTAGCTCAACTAAGTCTAACTGAGTTAAACTGAATACAACTCCATAATTAATTCTTCCAAATGTGTCATAACTCTGCCACTTGAGTTCTAACTGAGTCCTCCATGGATTAGCTCCAGTAAACCCTTGGGAATTGCATAATTCCCTCAGTCAGCTGATGTGCCACATCTGTGCACTGAGCTGAAGTGCTCCAAGAGAATAAGTTGTTGTTTAGTGTCTGATTATTATTAAGAGCTAATAATAATCGACATGCATCTATTTTTAGATCAACAATCTATAAATAGACTTCACCCAATATTCTAAAAATAGAATTTCATCTATTTTTCCAACTTGATCAACCATCTACAAATAGCATCCTGCAACTTTTAAAATATGATCATGATGTCTAAAAATAGACTTGCGCCAAAAATAGCCTGCGTGCCCACTTAGTGAAGGCGACTTTTTTCACTAAGCTCATCATCTGGTTGAATCTCAACACTCCCTGTCAACAAGATAGGGATTATCCTTCACCCCGATCCTGCCTCTATCGTATTCGATTTTGCTCCTGGTGGGTGCCTTCGTCAGAATATCGACATCCTGATCCTCCGTAGGAATGTACTGAAGCAACATGATCTTCTGCTACACACAATCTCTGATATCATGATACTGGATATCAATATGTTTAGATCTATCATGAAACACGGGATTAACCGAGAGTTTAATGTAATTCTGATTATCACAATGTATCACTGTGGGATCTAAATGTGAACCGAACAAACCAACCAGAATCTTCCTCATCCAAATAGCCTCACATGCAGCTTGACTTGCTACCATGTATTCTGATTTCGTTGAACTGAGTGCCACGGACTTTTATTTCATTTTGTACCAAGAAACTGCCATAGATCCAATACTAAAAATCCCCCTTGATGTGCTATTTCTTTCTCTTAGGCTTCCTTCCCAATCTGCATCCGTGAAGCCATGCAACTTCACCTCATCCATCTGTCTGTACCATAAACCATACTCATATGTGTGTTGAGTCTCAAAAGTGTTTTCCATATTCGTACATATTTCCATTATGTCATAACCATTTAGCTCTTATTTCATAGCCATTTGACCTAAAACCCTACATCAAGTAACCATTTTCTTAAATATATGGGTTAGGATCCTTGTTTTCCAAAGTTATTTATTTTATGTATTTTAAGTGAATTTATGATTAGAAACTAGAAAATTAACATAGTTTCATATATCCATATATGTGTTATGAGTTTTGTGACATGTGTAGGTCAAAAGGAGACTTCTAGAAGACCCTTATGTGGCACTCTAAGGCAAAATTCGAATTTGGTTGGAGAAGATTATGGGATCAAGAGGATATGTGTCTCACTTCCTTGTTGTATTGAAACTCTAAGAGGATATGTGTTTCATCTCTTAGTTGTGTTGAAACTCTAGAAAGACATGTGTCTTATCATTTCTTATTTTGATTGTAACTCTAGAGATGGAGGGAGAGATTCATGGACTCCCATTAATGAGATGACTCCTCATATTTTGTATAAATAGGAGAAGCTTTCTCCTATCATAGGTAATGAAGAAGTAATGAGGAAGTAGATTTGTAACAAAGCTTAAGATGGAATGGGATGTAGATTTGTGAAGTTTTTCAATAAAGAAGTTCCTTGATGGTGTCTTGATTACAATTTTAAGGAGCTGAAGAAGGATTACATCAAATTGGTAGCAGAGGGCCCCTGCTATTCAAGGAGGTTTTGCATGTTTTCTAGATAAGTTTCTTTCAATTTTGTTTTGTCATATTTCCTTACTTAGATTGCTTTCTGAAATCATAGCTTTTAGCATAATTTTTCATTGCAGCCCGGGCATTTGCACATCTTTTTGTGACTAATGACATGGAATCAATATTGTCCTTTTGCTGATTTCTTTTTCTTAGTTTTTGTTTAATTCCAGCACTTTTTTGTTTATTTCAGTCTTGCACATTTGTTTTAGTAGTTAGTTAGATATTAAATTGTTCATGTCATTTTCAGATACCTCTGAAAGCCATAGCGAGACTAATGGTGAGGGATTGGAGTATGAATGTGTAGTTTGATATTAGTTTACTTTTCTGCAAGTTAGATATTAAACTGTTCATGTCATTTTCAGTTACCTCCGAAAGCCATAGCCAGACTAATGGTGAGGGATTGAAGTATGAATGTGTAGTTTGATATTAGTTTACTTTTCTGCAAGTTAGATATTAAATTGTTCATGTCATTTTCAGTTACTTAAGAAAGCCATAGCCAGACTAATGGTGAGGGATTGAAGTATGAATGTATAGTTTGATATTAGTTTACTTTTCTGCAAGATAGATATTAAATTGCTCATGTCATTTTCAGTTACCTCCGAAAGCCATAGCGAGACTAATGGTGAGGGATTGAAGTATGAGTGTGTAATTTGATATTAGTTTATTTTTATGCAAATTAGATATCAGATTGCTCAAGTTGTTTATGATTACCTCCGAAAGCCATAGCGAGACTAATGGTGAGGGGTCAGAATATGAGTTGATGTAATTTGGTTTTAGCTTTACTTTGCTTGCAATTCTTGGATTTCTTTGAGCACAGTTTCTTTTGTATTTAGACAGCAGCAAGGGTAATGGGTTTCATGATCAATAGTTCATTGTTTGTTTGACTAGTATAGTGGCACATTTTCATTTTCTTTTAGGAATTAATTTTGTCATTGCATGTTTAAAACCCTTTTGAAGTTTGAAGTTTGGGAAATCATTATAAAGGACATCATTGCCTTGAACATTTATATCCATACTTGTCTTTTAGAATTTCTATCTCACATTAGGAAACCAACCAAGATAAAAACCCCCAAGATAAATAAAAAATCCAAAAACGACAAAAAGTAAGAGATAGGTTATCTTGCACATATAGTGCGCCACACTTCGTCAGCTTACGAATCCTGGATTGAAAAATTAATGTAGCAATTTAGGACACACTAAATTGATCAAACATTTTGGCGCCGTTGCCGGGGAAGTGTAACTAGGTAGCCTTACTCCTTACATCTAAAAAAAAAAAAAATTAATAGTTCTTGAGTATGCTCTCCTCCTGCACTTTGTGTGATCTGGAGGATCAGAAAAAGGATTGTTATGTAAAAAAAAAAATTAATAATTCTTGAGTATGCTCTCCTCCTGCACTTTGTGTGATCTGGAGGATCAGAAAAAGAATTGTTATGTGAAAAAAAAAAAAATGAGACAAAATAAAACTTCATCATTTCAATTGATTCAACAATTTAAAAAAAAAAATTTGTTTTCATGAAAAAAATTTGATTTCAATAAATTGTTTTGTTTAATGAAATATATATATGTGTATTTTTAAATTTTTGAAAATATAACATACATAATTTTATTAACAAATCAATTAAAAAAAAAAAAAAAATCTCATGGAAATAAGACCCACGCATATGCATGAGGCCATTCTTTGGCTTGGCTTTACACATATATGCAGACCTTCAATCCACACAAAGACCCATGCACTGCAATTTAAAAAAAAAAAAAAAACCCTTCTCTTTTTCATATTCGTTTTTCCTCAAACAACAGTTATTAGAAATCATTTAAAAAAAAAATTTGCACACAATGAATGTATATCACATGAAGAAACTGTTGATGAGGAAAAGATTGCAAATTGTTGATGAGAAGAAGATTGCAATTTGCTGATGAAGAGAAGATTACAAATTTAATTGTAGGGATATACAATGGAAGTGTATCATATGAAGAAATTGCTGATGAAGAGAAGATTTCAGACTGTTGATGAAGAGAATACTGTAGATTTCATTTCAAGTAATTGGAATGAGGAAGATCAATCTGAACTTCTCTATGAGATACAATCCATTACACTTCAAAACCTGCAAAATAAAAAAAAATCAAACCGCAAGTAATTGCCAGAAAACGAAATGCGTAATTGTCAAAAATACCCAATTTTAAAACGAATTTTCTGAGAAAACCAGGGCGAATTAGAAAAAACTAAAACATGGGTTTTTTCGGGAACGGGGTGAATTAGGTAATCTAATAAAAACTTTCTGAAATTCATAGCCATTTGGGAGAAATTCATGGTTCTTCGGAGCACTAATTTGCAGTGCGCGTGAGAGAAAAATGTTTTTTTAATTATGAAAACAGTGACGGTTTTGAGAAATAATCAAGGAACTGATTTCCTTATTTGAAGGAAAATGTGGCATAATTCATGTGTGATGGCACATGATGAATGACAAATGGATCATTTGAAGCAAACACATTATCACATGTGCATCAAATGCAAGTTGTATAAATTAAAAAGGACTATGCCTTCATCTCCTTCATAGTTAGGAATTTGACTTTAGAAATTTCAAGTTTTTTATTTTTATTTTGCATGAAAGAGGCATTGGCATGACTTTGTTTCAAAAATATTCATAAGGACAATTATTTCATCAATGCTTTATTTCATTTAAAAAATAAAAATAAAAATAAAAATAAAAAATAAAAAAAAAAGAAAAAAAATAAAAAAAAAAAATTCAAAAAAAAAAAAATTAAAAAAAAAAATTGAATCAATGAAATGAATAAGTTATTTGCTCACTTTTCTGAAGGTATTGATTAATTTTGGACTGATGATGAAAGATGAATGGCTAACTTTTTATTCAAGATTTTTAGCTACAGAAACCGTCGACATTCTGCAGCTAAAGTCCAATTCCACAGTTGTTCTCCAATTCCGCAGCTGAAAAACCTCATTGTTCAAATCAGCCTAACTTTCTCATACAAAATCAGATTTTGATGATTCAAGTATCATTGGAAAGGTCTCAACAAGATCTATACAATGAGAAATCCATCATTAGAGTTTGAAATGGAAAATAATGAAATAAATTGCTGAAAAGAAGCAACATTCAACTTGAGGCACTAATTCCAAAACAGGTATAAATTCCTTTGATTTTTCCTTTGAAAACTTGTTTCATTAATACAAATTCTTAGTTTTGTGTAAATATCATAACTAGAGAGATTGATCACCTCTCTCTTTTGATAATCTTACATTCCATTGCAGAAAAAATATTAGTTTTTTTGCAGGTTCCAGGAGGAAAGACAAATAACTACAAGAGAATAGTGTCTCTCTAAGAGACCAATTTGTTTCATAAGAGGATGATCAGCAACAAAGAGGAAATATGCTGATGCAAAATCAGATCCAAACACTTGAAAAACTTTCAGATACTATTGTCTCCATCACATCCATACCTCATAATAAACCATTCATCTCATTTCACTTCATATTTTCCATTTACATTCACATCCACTTTCCATTTCTTTTTTTCCATTCATAACCCACAAATAAAAGCAAGAGGCTCATTCACATGCTTATTGCCCATTGCCATTTCTACTCTCCATTGCCATCTTCCATTTTCATCTTCCATTTCTTATCATTTTCATTCCGCAAATAAGCCCTGCTTCAATGCAAATTATTGAGTCCATAGTCCTTTGAGTCTAAGTTCTTTGTAAAAACACCTTGAGGCTTGCATACCTTAATGGCAAGTTCTCATGCTGACAAACAATGAGAATACATTAATGTCCCTTGTTCGTCGGATCTTCTAGGTGACTCGACATCGGCAAAATCATTCGTACCTAGCAAGATGTGTTTGGGCATCTTGACTCTCATTGTCATCAATGGTGAGAGTTCTCGTGTTGACTAGTGGCATCCATTAATGGCCACTAAGTCAACAATTTCCTACTATGTTCGACATCAGAACATCTTTTCACATATTAGGAATTATGCCAATGAGTTTTGAAGACATGAAGACTATTATTTTCAGCATTTTGGAGCAGATTCAACAAGTTTTAGTAGGAGCAATAAAAAGTCATCTTATCTCTTTATCCACGACTCCTCTTGTTCAGCCACTTGAAGAAGAATATGATCAGAATTTTGCAGCCACCATACATACACAACTCATCCACATTTAAGGTAAGTGAAGGTATGTTGTTTTCTAATTTTTAGTCATGTAATTCATTAGAATGCTAAAATTGTAACTTTGGAAAAAAATTTCACTCCCTTTTCCACATTGTCATATCTTTAGTTGGGTGGGGAAGGGACATCATTTCATATCCACATGTCATACACTATCACACATTTTCATTTCATTTCCACCCACATATACTTCCCAACCAACTATTGTTGCAACATGATTCAAAAGATTATATGCCTTGCAAATGATCAATTCATTGATGAAGTAATTGATTCTAAATGTTTTCATGAACTTTGATGCAACAAAGAAAATAAAGCATTGTTACACAAGAACCAATGCTCCAAAAAAAAAAAAAAATGGTTGTCACACAAGAACCAACCATTGAGAAAAAATGTTGCAATCAAATATATTATACTTTGCCAAAAAAGAAAATATCAAAAAGCAAAGTTTGGAACAAATCTATACGAGTCAAAACTCATAAAAGATCAACTCATGGACAAATGAATCATTGCAATAGTTGCATGAGGACATGCAACAACTTCAGTTGGGGGGTATGTTGAGTCTCAAATTTTTTTTCCATATTTGTACATATTTCCATTATGTCATAACCATTTAGCTCTTATTTCATAGCCATTTGACCTAAAACCCTACATCAAGTAACCATTTTCATAAACATATGGATTAGTATCATTGTTTTCCAAAGTTATTTATTTTATATATTTTAAGTGAATTTATGATTAGAAACTAGAAAATTAACATAGTTTCATATATCCATATATGTGTTATGAGTTTTGTGACATGTGTAGGTCAAAAGGAGACTTCTAGAAGACCCTTATGTGGCACTCTAAGGAAAAATTTGAATTTGGTTGGAGAAGATTATGGGATCAAGAGGATATGTGTCCTACTTCCTTGTTGTATTGAAACTCTAAGAGGATACGTGTCTCATCTCTTAGTTGTATTGAAACTCTAGAAAGACATGTCTCTTATCATTTCATATTTTGATTGTAACTCTAGAGATGGAGGGAGAGATTCATGGACTCCCATTAATGAGATGACTCCTCATATTTTGTATAAATAGGAGAAGCTTTCTTCTATCATAGGTAATGAGGAAGTAATGAGGAAGTAGACTTGTCACAAATCTTAAGATGGAATGGGATGTAGATTTGTGAAGTTTTTCAATAAAGAAGTTCCCTGATGGTGTTTTGATTACAATTTTAAGGAGCTGAAGAAGGATTACACCAAATTGGTAGCAGAGGGCCCCTGCTATTCAAGGAGGTTTTGCATGTTTTCTAGATAAGTTGCTTTCAATTTTGTTTTGTCATATTTCCTTACTTAGATTGCTTTCTGAAATCATAGCTTTTAGCATAATTTTTAGCTTTTAGATTACAGTAGGCAGCCCGGGCATTTGCATATAATTTTATAATGACTAATGACATGGAATCCATCTTGTCCTTCCGCTAATTTACTTTTCTTAGTTTTTGTTTAATTCCAGCACTGTTTTGTTTATTTCAGTCTTGCACATTTGCTTTAGTAGTTAGTTAGATATTAAACTGTTCATGTCATTTTCAGTTACCTCCGAAAGCCATAGCGAGACTAATGGTGAGGGATTGAAGTATGAGTTTGTAGTTTGATATTAGTTTACTTTTCTGCAAGTTAGATATTAAACTGTTCATGTCATTTTCAGTTACCTCCGAAAGCCATAGCGAGACTAATGGTGAGGGATTGAAGTATGAGTGTGTAGTTTGATATTAGTTTACTTTTCTACAAGTTAGATATTAAACTGTTCATGTCATTTTCAGTTACCTCCAAAAGCCATAGCGAGACTAATGGTGAGGGATTGAAGTATGAGTGTATAGTTTGATATTAGTTTACTTTTCTGCAAGATAGATATTAAATTGCTCATGTCATTATCAGTTACCTCCGAAAGCCATAGCGAGACTAATGGTGAGGGATTGAAGTATGAGTGTGTAATTTGATATTAGTTTATTTTTCTACAAATTAGATATCAGATTGCTCAAGTTGTTTATGATTACCTCCGAAAGCCATAGCGAGACTAATGGTGAGGGGTCAGAATATGAGTTGATGTAATTTGATTTTAGTTTTACTTTACTTGCAATCTTTTCTTTGAGCACAGTTTCTTTTGTGTTTAGACAACAGCAAGGGTAATGGTTTTCATGATCAATAGTTCACTGTTTGTTTAACTAGAATAGTGGCACATTTTCATTTCCTTTTTAGGAGCTAATTTTCTCATTGTATGTTTCAAAATCCTTTTGAAGTTTGAAGTTTGGTAAATCATTATAAAGGACATCATTGCCTTGAATATTCATAACCATACTTGTCTTTCAGAATTTCCATCTCACATTAGGAAACCAACCAAGATCAATAAAAATCCAAAAACGACAAAAGTAAGAGATAGGTTATCTTGCACATATAGTGCGCCACACTTCATTAGCTTACGAATCCCGGATTGACAAATTAATGTAGCAATTTAGGACACACTAAATTGACTACACATTTTGGCGCCATTGCCGGAGAAGTGTAATTAGAAGACCTTATTTCTTACATCTAAAAAAAAAAATTATTAATAATTCTTGAGTATGCTCTCCTCTTGCACTTTGTATGATCTGGAGGATCAGAAAAAGGATTGTTATGTAAAAAAAAAACATTAATAATTCTTGAGTATGCTCTTCTCCTACGTTTTGCATGATATGGAGGATCAGAAAAAGAATTGTTATGTAAAAAAAATTAAAAAAATAAAGGGAGACAAAATAAACTTCATCATTTCAATTGATTCAATAAAAAAAAATTAAAAAAAAAAAATTCATCATTTCATTTGACTTAAAAAAAAAAACAAATTCCAATATTTTGTTTTCTTTAATGAAATATATATGTATATTTTTAAATTTTTGAAAATATAACATACATAATTTTTTTAACATACCAATTTAAAAAAAAAAAAAATGACTCATGGAAATAAGACCCACGCATACGCATGAGGCCATTCTTTGGCTTGGCTTTACGCATATATGCAGACCTTTAATCCACACAAAGACCCATGCACTACAATTTAAAAAAAAAAAGAACCTCCTCTTTTTCATATTCGTTTTTCCTAAAACAACAGTGATTAGAAATCATTTTTAAAAATTTGCACACAATGAATGTATATCACATGAAGAGACTCTTGATGAGGAAAAGATTGCAAATTGTTGACGAGAAGAATATTGCAAATTGTTGATGAAGAGAAGATTACAAATTCAATTGTAGGGACATACAATGGAAGTGTATCATATGAAGAAATTGTTGATGAAGAGACGATTTCAGACTGTTGATGAAGAGAAGATTGTAGATTCCATTGCAAGTAATTGGAATGAGGAAGATCAATCTGAACTTCTCTGTGAGATACAAGCCATTACACTTCAAAACCTGCAAAATAAAAAACAAATCAAACCATAAGTAATTGCCAGAAAACGAAATGCGTAATTGTCAAAAACACTCAATTTTAAAATGAATTTTCTGAGCAAACTGAGGTGAATTAGAAAAAACGAAAACATGGGTTTTTTCGGGAACGGGGTGAATTAGGTAATTTTGTAAGTACTTTCTAAAATTCGCAGCCATTTGGGAGAAATTCAGGGTTCTTCGGAGCACTAATTTACAGTGTGCGTGAAAGAAAAATGTTTTTTTTTTACTATGAAAACAGTGATGGTTTTATAAAATTCAATTTTGAGAAATAATCAAGGAAATGATTTCCTTATTTCAGGGTAAATGTGGCAGAATTCATGTGTGGTGGCACATGATGAGTTACAAATGGATTATTTGAGGCAAACACATTATCACATGTGCATCAAATGCAAGTTGTATAAATTGAAAAAGACTCTCCCTTCATCTCTTTCATAGTTAGGAATTTGAATTTAGAAATTTCAAGCTTTTTATTTTTATCTTGCATGAAAGAGGCATTGGCATGACTTTGTTTCAAAAATATTCCTCGGGACAATTATTTCATCCATGCTTTATTTCATTAAAAAATAATAATAATAAATAAATAAATTAAAAATTAAAAAATAATAATAATAATAATTTTGAATCAATGAAATGAATAAGTTATTTGTTCACTTTTCTGAAGGTATTGATTAATTTTGGACTGATGATGAAAGATGAATGGCTAAGTTTTTATTCAAGATTTTTAGCTACAGAAACCGTCAACATTTTGCAGCTAAAGTCTAATTCCGCAGCTGTTCTCCAATTCCGCAGCTAAAGTCCAATTCCGCAGCTGTTATCCAATTCCACAGCTGAAAAACCTCATTGTTCAAATAAGCATAACTTTATCATAAAAAATCAGATTTTGATGATGTAAGTATCGTTGGAAAGGTCTCAACAAGATCTACACAATGAGAAATCCATCATTAGAGTTTGAAATGGTAAATAATGAAATAAATTGCTGAAAAAAAACTACATTCAACTTGAGGCACTAACTCCAAAAACATGTATAAATTCTTTTGATTTTTCCTTTGAGAACTTGTTTCATTAATAAAAATTCTAAGTTTTGTGTGTAAATATCATAACTAGAGAGATTGATCACCTCTCTACCTTTGATAATCTTACATTCCATTGCAGAAGAAGTATTAGTTTTTTTGCAGGTTCCAGGAGGAAGGACAAATGACTACAAGAGAATGGTGTCTCTCTAAGAGACCAATTTGTTTCATAAGAGGATAATCAGCAACAAAGAGGAAATATGCTGATGTAAAATCAGATCCAAACACTTGAAAAACTTTCAGATATTATTGTCTCCATCACATCCATACCTCATAATAAACCATTCACCTCATTTCACTTCATATTTTCCATTTACATTCACATCCACTTTCCATTTCCTTTTGTCCATTCATAACTCACAAATAAAAGCAAGAGGCTCATTCACATGCTTATTGCCATTGCCATTTCTACTCTCCATTGCCATCTTCCATTTTCATCTTCCATTTCTTGTCATTTTCATTCCGCAAATAAGCCCTGCTTCAATGCAAATTATTGAGTCCATAGTCCTTTGAGTCTAAGTTCTTTGTAAAAACACCTTGAGGCTTGCATGCCTTAATGGAAAGTTCTCATGCTGACAAACAATGGGAATACATTAATGTCCCTTGTTCGTTAGATATTCTAGGTGACTCGACATCAGCAAAATCATTCGTACCTAGCAAGATGTGTTTGGGCATCTTGACTCTCATTGTCATCAATGGTGAGAGTTCTCGTCTTGACTAGTGGCATCCATTAATGGCCACTAAGTCAACAATTTTCTACTATGCTCGACATCAGAACATATTTTCACATAGTAGGAATTATGCCAATGAGTTTTGAAGACATGAAGACTATTATTTTCAGCATTTTGGAGCAGATTCAGCAAGTTTTAGTAGAAGCAATAAAAAGTCATCTTATCTCTTTATCCATGACTCCTTTTGTTCAGCCACTTGAAGAAGAATATGATCAGAATTTTGCAGCCACCACACATACACAACTCATCCACATTTAAGGTAAGTGAAGGTATGTTGTTTTTTAATTTTTAGTCATGTAATTCATTAGAATGCTAAAATTGTAACTTTGGAAAAATTCCTCACTCCCTTTTCCACATTGTCATATCTTTAGTTGGGGGGGGGGAAGGGACATCATTTCATATCCACATGTCATACACTATCACACATTTTCATTTCATTTCCACCCACATATACTTCCCAACCAACTATTGTTGCAACATGATCTAAAAGATTATATGCCTTGCAAATGATCAATTCATTGATGAAGTAATTGATTCTAAATGTTTTCATGAACTTTGATGCAACAAAGAAAATAAAGCATTGTTACACAAGAACCAATGCTTCAAAAAAAAAAATGGTTGTCACACAAGAACCAACCATTGAGAAAAAAAAAAAAAAAAAAGTGTGTTGCAATCAAATGTATTATACTTTGCCAAAAAGGAAAATATCAAGAAACAAAGTTTGGAATGAATCTATATGAGTCAAAACTCATAAAAGATCAACTCATGGACAAATGAATCATTGCAATGGTTGCATGAGGACATGCAACAACTTCAGTTGGGGGGTATGTTGAGTCTAAAAAATGTTCTCCATATTCATACATATTTCCATTATGTCATAACCATTTAGCTCTTATTTCATAGCCATTTGACCTAAAACCCTACATCAAATAACCATTTACATAAATATATGGGTTAGGATCCTTGCTTTCCAAAGTTATTTATTTTATGTATTTTAAGTGAATTTATGATTAGAAACTAGAAAATTAACATAGTTTCATATATCTATATATGTGTTATGAGTTTTGTGACATGTGTAGGTCAAAAGAAGACTTCTAGAAGACCCTTATGTGGCACTCTAAGGCCAAATTCGAATTTGGTTGGAGAAGATTATGGGATCAAGAGGATATGTGTCTCACTTCCTTGTTGTATTGAAACTCTAAAAGGATATGTGTCTCATCTCTTAGTTGTGTTGAAACTCTAGAAAGACATGTGTCTTATCATTTCCTATTTTGATTGTAACTCTAGAGATGGAGGGAGAGATTCATGGACTCCCATTAATGAGATGACTCCTCATATTTTGTATAAATAGAAGAAGCTTTCTCCTATCATAGGTAATGAGGAAGTAATGAGGAAGTAGATTTGTAACAAAGCTTAAGATGGAATGGGATGTAGATTTGTGAATTTTTTCAATAAAGAAGTTCCTTGATGGTGTTTTGATTACAATTTTAAGGAGCTGAAGAAGGATTACACCAAATTGGTAGCAGAGGGCCCCTGCTATTCAAGGAGGTTTTGCATGTTTTCTAGATAAGTTGCTTTCAATTTTGTTTTGTCATATTTCCTTACTTAGATTTCTTTCTGAAATCATAGCTTTTAGCATAATTTTTCATGGCAGCCCGGGCATTTGCACATCTTTTTATGACTAATGACATGGAATCAATATTGTCCTTCTGCTGATTTCTTTTTCTTAGTTTTTGTTTAATTCCAGCATTGTTTTGTTTATTTCAGTCTTGCACATTTGATTTAGTAGTTAGTTAGATATTAAATTGCTCATGTCATTATCAGTTACCTCCGAAAGCCATAGCGAGACTAATGGTGAGGGATTGAAGTATGAGTGTGTAGTTTGATATTAGTTTACTTTTCTGCAAGTTAGATATTAAACTGTTCATGTCATTTTCAGTTACATCCGAAAGCCATAGCGAGACTAATGGTGAGGGATTGAAGTATGAGTGTGTAGTTTGATATTAGTTTACTTTTCTGCAAGTTAGATATTAAATTGTTCATGTCATTTTCAGTTACCTCCGAAAGCCATAGCGAGACTAATGGTGAGGGATTGAAGTATGAGTGTATAGTTTGATATTAGTTTACTTTTCTGCAAGATATATATTAAATTGCTCATGTCATTATCAGTTACCTCTGAAAGCCATAGCGAGACTAATGGTGAGGGATTGAAATATGAGTGTGTAATTTGATATTAGTTTATTTTTCTGCAAATTAGATATCAGATTGCTCAAGTTGTTTATGATTACCTCCGAAAGCCATAGCGAGACTAATGGTGAGGGGTCAGAATATGAGTTGATGTAATTTGATTTTAGTTTTTACTTTACTTGCAATATTTTCTTTGAGTACAGTTTCTTTTGTGTTTAGACAGCAGCAAGGATAATGGTTTTCATGATCAATAGTTCATTGTTTGTTTAATTAGAATAGTGACACATTTTCATTTCCTTTTAATTTTGTCATTGTATGTTTCAAAATCCTTTTGAAGTTTGAAGTTTGGTAAATCGTTATAAAGGACATCATTGCCTTGAATATTCATAACCATACTTGTCTTTTAGAATTTCCATCTCACATTAGGAAACCAACCAAGATCAATAAAAATCCAAAAATGACAAAAGTAAGAGATAGGTTATCTTGCACATATAGTGCGCCACACTTCGTCAGCTTACGAATCCTGGATTGACAAATTAATGTAACAATTTAGGACAGACTAAATTGACCAAACAATGTGCCCCTGAGATATCTCAGGACATGCTTGCCTGCCTTCCAAAAGAGCTTGATATTCTTAACCATCGCTTGTGAAAGCTGGTTCACCACTTAGCATATGTCCGATCTTGTATTGACTAAATACATGAACGAACCCACCAACTATCGATAAATAGTGGCATCCACTACTTCTACTGATGTAGAATCCTCTTTCTTCCAATTGCCTGGAAGAGGAGTGTCAATAAGCTTGCAGCCTTGCATGTGAAACTTCTCCAGTATCTCCCGGGCATACTTTCCTTGAGACACAAACAATTCACCTTCCCGATGCCATATTTCCAATCCAACAAAATAATGAAGGAGGCCCAAATCCTTCATCTCAGACTCCTTTGCAAGATCTGCCTTCCATGAGTGTATCAACTCCTCATCACCTGCTAGTATTAAATCATCAACATAAAGTACAATGATTAAAAGCTTACCCCCCACCACAATCTGGTAAAGGTTTGCATTCGCCTCACACTTGGTGAAGCCAACTTCAATGAAATAGCTATCAATCCAAGTGTACCAAGCATGGGGTGCTTGTTTCAGCCCATACAATGCTCTTTTGAGCTTGCACACATGCAACACGCTGCTGAAGATATAAAATCATTTAGGTTACTCAATGTACACGTATTCCTCAATGATCCGATTAAGTAACACAATCTTCACATCCATCTGATTAATGTTCCAACCCATCTGCACTGAGAGAGCATGGATGGTCTGTATTGAAGAATATCGTGTGACAGGTGCAAAGGTTTCTTCATAGTCAATCCCCTTAATTTGTGAGAAGCCCTGGGCAACAATTCTTGCCTTATACTTCTCGAAAATCCCATCTACATCTTGCTTTACCTTGTAGATCCATCTTGATCCTAAAACTAATTTTCCCACTGGCCTTGGAACAATCTCCCACACACTATTTCTGACAATGGATTCATACTCCTCCACCATGGCATCTACCCATGTGGGCTCCTGCTCTGCTTCTTCGAAATAATATGGCTCTGTCACAATAAATTTTCTCATAAGAGCCATGTATCCAGTATATCGGTCAGGTATCTGTCTCTATCTGCGCTGTGATGTAGGAACTCCTACATTCTATGCCGCATAAAGCTTTAGTCTCTCAACTTTTGTGGTATGCTTTCTGCCTTGTCTGATGTTTGGTTCTACATCAGTGGACTCCTCCACTCCATGAATCTCCTCCTGTGGCTGATCCACATCCAGAGGCTCATCTTTGGGAACAAGAAGTTCCTCCTTCGCATGAAAGTGTAGCTCCCTCTCAATCGACAACTTCATGGCTTTCACCTCATTGAATTTTATATCCCGTCGCACAATAGTCATCTGACTGTTTGGAAAATAAACATGATATTTATGGGGTGTTTCTATGTACCCCACAAATATCCCAACTTCTGCAGTCAGCTTCAGATTCTTCCTGGCATCCTTCGTCATATGAATGTAAACAGGTGAGCCAAAAATATTCAAATGAGAAATATCAGGCTTCTTACCAGTAAAGGCTTCTTTGGGTGTACTCATGCCAAGTACTCTATGAGGACAATGGTTTTGCACATAAACCATATTTTTGCATGCTTCCGCCCAAAAGTGCATGGGTAGGCCGTGGTCATGCAACATCGCTCGTGTAGCACCCACGATCGTTCTGTTCTTTCTCTCTATGACCCCATTCTGCTGTGGGTTATGAGACGCTATGAGTTATCTTCAAATTCCTTCTTTGCTACAGAAGTGTTTGAATTCACCCAAGATCTATTCACCACCATTATCATTCCATAGAGCTTTCACTTGCTTCCCCGAATCCCTCTCCACCAATGCCTTGAACTCACAGAACTTTGAGAATGTTTCACTCTTCTTCTGCATGAATAAGATCCAGCATCTACGAGAATAGTCATCAACAAATATCACATAATACATGTGTTTTGATATTGAAGCAACTGAGAATGGTCCACACACATCTGTGTGAATTATCTCCAGGATCACCAAAGCACGGTTCTCCTTCTCATGAAAGGTGGTCTTCACAAAATTACCCATAGTACATCCCTTGCACTGATCTAACTGTGAAAGAGTACCCTTTTGGATTCCAGTAGAAATTTGCTGCAAAATATTCAAATCACTATGGTGAACATGGCCCAATCTCCTGTGCCATAATTCGCCCTCATCCCAACTCACCACTTCTTCTGCTTTTTCCACCATTACAGCGCAACCATATACCTCCAGCTTGTAGAGATTCTTAATTTGAACGCCTATATTCTTGGTTTGACCCATTGTGTTATGTCGAAGGAAGGCTTTTCCCTCACTGAAAACAACATCATAACCTCTGTCTTCCAGCATTGCAACTGAGACCAAGTTCTTCTTCAGACCTAGAACATGCATGACATTCTTCAACAAGAATGGATTAGAAGACTCCCTCTCAAAGGTAATAGTCCCAATGCCAGTCACACTATACCAACCATCGTCGCCGATCTCTATATGCATCTATAGGTCCTTCTCCTCCAAGTCACTAAACAACTCTTTGTCTCCCGTCATATGGAAAGACGCAACACTATCAAGATACCACTCGAATGTCATGCAGCTTGAAACCAAGAAAGATATCAAGGATAAATCAAGCTCAAATTGCAAGGCTAAGGCCTCTCCAGCTATAGATCGAGCAACCTACTTGTTCTTTTTCTTATGTGGACAGTTAGTGGTGAAATGTCCATGCTCGTGATAGTGAAAACACTTCACTTTGGCAAATCCTGCTTCTTGCCTTTAGCACTATATTTTGAAGGATTTTTCTTCCCCTTACATTTCCTTACTTTTGAAACCAAAGAACAATTCTCTTTATCTTCATTCTTCGATGAAGATCCATCCCTGGTACCCCGCCTTATCTCCTCCTGCACAAGATATAATCAAAGTCGCTCCCATCCTAGCAGTTTCTCCTCTCCATTGACAGAGTCTTCAAATCTATGCAAACTCTTTAGAAGCCCAAGGAGAGCCAAGCTCACCAAGTCTTCTTCATCAATAGTAACCCCCACACTTCCAAGTTCATCCTTGCAGTGGACAAACTTCGTGAGGTATTTTGGAATACTGTTTCCTTTCTCCGTTTTTATTTTCCTGAGCTTGTCTTTAAGCGCCAACTTCCTCTGGTTACTGCTTCTTTGGAAAAAGTCTATCAAAGCCTTCCACATTAATAATGGAGTGGATTTCCTGTGAAGGCTGGACACAATATGGTTCTTCACACCTTCCAACAGAATCCTTCTCTTCTTTGTTGTTTTCTTTTGCCATGCATCAAATAATGTAGCATCACTAGATCCCAGCTTAGGAACATTGCTATTGATGAACTCCTTCAACCCATTATCCTTCAGCACTGCCTCCATCCTATCCTTCCAGGATATGTAATTCGAGCTCCCATCAAGGGCATACTCCAAGCTCAACCCATTGAAATACATTTCAATGTATACTCGATTTCTGCACCAAGAATCTTCTGTAGCAAATTTGAATTGTCCACCAGCACAAAATCACTTCACAATTGCAATATTCAATCAAAAATGCTCTGATACCATGTAGAAATTATATGCACTAAGCATGCATATGTCCTAGATCCACCTAATCTCACACTATTTAACTTTATGCAAGATACTGAATCTATTCCACTTGTTAATCTTTTGCGGAAAATTTAATTGCACACACATGTGAAGCATAAACAAAAATAATCAATCGCACATAACATAGTTTTTAACCGGGAAAGCCTGATGCTGAAAACCCCATCTATATATTATGTAACATGGAGATCATATGAAAATCTCATACAAGCATATAAAGCTTATCACAAGCTCTCAATACAGTACAATCGTCATACACTAATTAGGACCAATCTTGCAAATCCATGCACCGATCTTTGCCTCTTGCTAGCCTACCTCCACTGTGCAATCCCTGCTGAATAATAGCTCTGAATGAATTAGAATTACTCTTGCCTTGACTGCGCAATCCTCATTGGCAACTCCAATGTGTGTGTGATGTAATCAATGCATCACTATAGTCACAATAGATAGTCTATATTACCCTTTCACCTACCTCTCCACTGGGTCTCCACTAAAACTGCCATGCACTGTAGTTAACTGCTATATTGTTCAGTTGATTAATGAGTTTTTATTTGTGAATTAATTAAATAATTAATTCACTCCACTCTCACTAGTGTATCATTCAGTTAGACTAGATACAACTAGCTCAACTCAGTCTAACTAAGTTAAACTGAATACAACTCCATAACTACTTCTTCCAACTGTGTCATAACTCTGCCACTTGAGTTATAACTGAGTCCTCCATGAATTAGCTCCATTAAACCCTTGGGATTTGTGTAATTCCCTCAGTCAGCTGATGTGCCACATCTATGCACTGAAATGAAGTGCTCCAAGAGAATAAGTTGCTTTTTAGTGTCTGATTATTATCAAGAGTTAATAATAATCAACATGCATCTATTTTTAGATTAGTGATCTATAAATAGACTTCGCCCAATATTATAAAAATAGAGTTTCATCTATTTTTTCAACTTGATCAACCATCCACAAATAGCATCCTGTAACTTCTGAAATATGATCATCATGTCTAAAAATAGACTTGCGCCAAAAATATCCTGCAGGTCTATTTAGTGAAGGTGACTCTTTCCACTAAGCTCATCATCTTGTTGAATCTCAACACATCTTTCTTCATTTGATTATATCATCCCTTCAATTGAGTACTCATGGAATGCTTTCTTTACTTAACATTCATGAACTTACAATATCTTTTGTAATGCCTTGTTTTAGGATTTCGATCTTGAAAATCTTGGTAGAATGGATTATGATATTCATTATAATTGGCACACAACAATGGTGCGAGATGAAATTTTAGAATAGGCTATTCATTTTATAAAATATTCCTAGTTTGTGGGTGTTGTTAATGGAAACTCAATTAGGGATACAATAGCTCCACCTTTATCTTTATCCCAGAAACAATGAGTTTCTTTTGAAATTGTTTTACGCCACTTTGTTGATGTTGGAAGAAATGACCATTTGAAAATGTTTTTTCAAGGAATAAGTGGAACTCACTAGTCTCCTCTGATTCATTGTATTCCTCATTCTCTATCTTCTTCTACAACGGATGGTAGAAGCGCACTCTTACTATTGGGTCCTATTAGAATTTCTACTTTTAATATACATGGAAAATCATTACACTCAACTTTTAAAATTCCTAAAAAATATATGAAACAATTGAAGGGAAATCGCTATAAACATTTCAAAAATAAATGATGCCTATTCATTATGTTTTGGTTGATGAAATAAGCATTATAGGTCCAAAGTTGTTTATATATATATATATATATATATATATATATATATATATATATATATATATTCATGTTTGGGATAAGCATTTCCCGAAAATAAGGATTCTCGTTTTGGTGGCAAGTTAATGATTGTTGTGGATGACCTTGGGAAATTTCCTCTTATTAAGGATAAACCTTTGTATGCATGCATAACAATAGGGAAAGTTCTGTGCTAAAGCTTCAATATTTTTGTGACTTTGGATAAAATCTTTGGGGAACAAGGTGATGATCCTAGAAAATCTTCATTTTGCAATTGTTTAAGAAATATCAGATATCCAGACCCTTTACTGCATGATTGGAATATACTCATGTCACTTGTTGACACTTGCCTATGTATAGAGGAAAAAGTGTTTATTTGATTCTACGGTTCACTTTTTTTCAATGAATAATTTGGTCAACCTACAGAACTGGAAGATAGTCAAATCATTAAGTTTTTCAATTGCAAAGTATGTTGTAGAGCGCACCATAAGAACAAAAATAGTTCACAACGATAATGATGTGTTGGAGCATGAAGTGTTGTTGTGTTGTGGAGAGCATGTCATGTTGACATGTAATATGTGGGTTGAAGTTGGGTTGTTTAATGTTGCACTTGGATATAACTAATATATATTCTATATGCCTGGTTCAAATCTGCCTGAACTTCCAATGTTCACTATAGTTATTTTTGAGAATTACAAAATTGTTCCATTTGATATAAATTGTACAAAAATTATGCTCATATCACCTACTGCTAGAGATAATCTTAAACAAATTCCTTTAAAAATGGCGTTGGACTTCAGCATACACAAATTGCAGGGGATGGATTTTCAATGAGGTATTGTAGATGCTTGAGATAAAGAGAGGAATGGTTTGACATTTACAACTATATGAAGGCTGAAATCGTTGGTAGGTTTATGGATTTCACCACCGTTTTATTTTGAAGATTTTTCTAAAATGAAAAATAGTGCATATGTCAAACTTGCGAATAAAGAGGAGGAACAATTAAAATCCTTACCAGTGTAACATATTTATTTTCGTTAATTACAGTATCTTTTTGAAAATATATTTCCAAGTTGTGACAAAAATAAATTGCTTGGAGATATATTTTTCTTAAAAGGATAAAACTAAGTGTATTTTCATTTGAATAGAAGGATTCACAAACAAATATATATGCAATCGCCCAGCATATAACAATTTTCCTTCATAGAGAAAATAAACTGCAAAATATCCTAACAAATGTTGAATAAAATATCCTTTTATTTAGCGAGACATTGACATGAATAAAGTTAAGAAAGAAGATAAGGTGTATTATATCTGAAGAAGTGTTGAGAACAATATCTCAATTTTCAACCAAATATAAACATGAGTATTTTCAACCAAATATAAACATGAGTAAAGTTAATAGTTGAGAAAAATCTTCTTCCATTTTCGAATTAGTGTGATCAAATAAAATGTGTGTGGTAGCTCAACAAACATTCAACTCTCAAATTTCACCTTCAAAAAACTTTGACTTAAAAAAATCGTTTGGAAAGTAATATTATTGGGCTTAATCAAGATATAAACCCTTATTCCAACATAATAGTTCATATAAATACCAATGAAAATAAGGAAAGTTTTTTCAGTTGTCCGAAATCTGAAAATCTGCACAATTTCTCTACAGAAAAAAAATATTTTCCTCTAAAATTTTAATGCTTTTTAAATGATTTTATCCAGGGAAAGTTGGGAGGTCGTTCAAGCTTCCCCCTCGTCATCGAACTATTATTTATCCATGCTAAGAAAATGTGTTGTACATTTTTCATGATATAATTAGCCCAATCTTAGTACAACTCCAAAATTGTGAAGGGGATAGGATGAAAATGATTGGTATGACTTCATACATTGATATAAAATTATTAATAACTCTTTTTATATATATATATATATATATATATATATATATATATATAGATTCAAAATATAGAAATAATTTTCGTTTTCTTGAAGGGAAACTGCATAAATATTTGAATGTTTTATTGATTCCAGGTTTTAAGGTTGTCTATGGCTTTGTGCGGATATGTGGAATTGCCTTTAAGTCAATTTTCTATTGACACAAGTTTTTATTCTTTTAATGGTATGGATCCTCATCAATAAAATTCCCTTATAAAATATTTTCCCATTTCTTATACTGACTGACAATGTTGAGTGGTCCTTTTGATGCATATTTGATTTACTTGGCCTCAAATTGTCGATGACTCAAGGAAGAAAACATTAGTGTTTTATTCGTTTTAGAGACTTCAAAATTTTTGTCAGCCTAAGGTTGTGCTTCCCATTTAAGAATTCATGTGATTTTTTTTAATATACTTGTCTTCTTCGACTACAGATTTAATTATCTCTTCAAGATATAAATTAGATCGATAAAATCTATAAATTTTATCCATTTATTTATAAATATTAGCATGGTATTTCCTCAATATTTTGCTAACTTTCATTTCTTTAGCCTTAAATTCGTTCAGAATATTTCCCGCTTCATGAATTTGAATTGATTGAGACTTAAGAGTTTCATTTTCTCCTTCATTTATATGGTAACTATTTCAATTTTCATGTAATATGCTTCCTTCAATATTCTATTTTGGTGTTCAGGTGGTTTTCGGATTTGTTTTTGCTGGATATTTGTGGACTGTTCGAGTTTCAATTCATTTTGGAATTTTTTATATAGATTTTCTCTTTAAATGGTGAACACACCTATAAGTGCTACAACACAGGTTTTTCAACTTTATTCACTAAATGATTTACTATTCTCTATTTCACTTTCGACAAATTTGATCTTTTGTGAACTCTTCTTGTAGACGGTTGAAAGTTCACCAAAATGGTGTTGAGTGTCATTGAAAAATTCTCCTTGAGCACGAGAGGATTCTTCAACATTTTCATCAACATTTTCATCAAAATGGTGTTGCTTTCCAATTGAATTCTAAAATGGTTTAAAAAAATTTTAACTTTATTTTCTTATTTATTCTCATAATTGTCTTAGTTTCATAATTAAAGTAATACTCAGTCAACGATGGAACACATTCAGGAACAGTTTCAACGTCATGATAGGTTTAAACAAAAGAGAATCAAGATGTTTTTTTATAGAAATTTGAGTCATGGATGTATCATGAGAAGTTTGCGGACTACAAAGTTCAATACTTTTCTCTTGATACTCGAGAAACTCTTTTTCTGTGCTAGAGAAAATTGTCAACAATGACTAAGGAGTATTAGTAATTTTCTCATATTTATTTGTATCAATATTCATATATTTAACTTCCTCATCAATTTTTTTCCACTCTATATGTGTTTGGTCGATGTCATCTAGAGCATCAATAACAATGATATTGGTGGGAATGAACATTTTTTTATTTGTTACATGTTCTTTATCTAGTTTCTACTCTTACTTACCTTTGACTTATGTGTTCCTTTCACCCTTTTGGAATATATAGCTATCGGAATATTTTTCATTAATATATTTTTATTTGGCTATGCTTGTCTATGGAGCTTGAAAACAAACATTGGGAATATTTTGAACTTGGAATTCTTCTATTTTTTTAGAAGAGGAAATATGGTTTGAAATAATGAGATTGAAATTGTATTTGAAAATCTCAAGGGATTTGATCTCTTGAATTATAGTGTTAGTATGAATACTCTCATGGTTAAGGAATTCCTCATAAATATTTTTTGTAAAATGTTTCGTTTTAGCTCTATCGTCCCTAATAAAAAACTCTCCTACTTCACAATCTTGATGAAAATTATCAATATTAATGAAAAGGTCATAAAAAAAATCTTCTGGTGTGACAAGGTTTTGATGTAGATAAAAACCTTATAATTATCATTAATGATTCCTCTAGGCTCATAATAAAAAAGTGGAAATGAATAAAAGAACACATGATGGATTTCTTCATCCTCCTTAAATGCATGTCCTTGATCCTTGAGGAAAAAATTTCCAAAGTTAATTGGGAAGTTCGATTGGATTTTCTACTGAAGATTTTTCTTTTTCTGAGCTTGACCATTTAAGGTATTTTCATTGCCTACCTCTCTTAAATAAAGAAGGTTTGGAATATATCTAGGAAGAAGATGAGGGTCAACTTAACTTCCATAGAGTTTGATATATATGAATAATTCTTCTAGTAACTAGTCTCTTGTTTCTTCTAATGCCTCTTTAAGGCCTTCACTAATGATGGTAGGGTTTTCCACAAACATAATCTCATCAGAATGGATCATCACATAATTACAAATGTCATAAAAATGGAATTTTATGTTACTTTCCCACAAAAATGTATCATAATTATGAATAGGAAATTGCTGATCAATTAGGTAATTCAATTTCATCAAAGGAAACAAAAAAATAAATAAATTATAATATCCATAACATAGGCTGCATCCAAAACATATGATAAATATTACAGGAAAGAAAATGGAAAACATAAGGAAACTTTTTAAATTCTTAGAAAGAATATCGACCCAATTCAAATGCTCTGAATCGTTGAGTAGTTTATGTATTAAATCCATCCATTTCTATTTTCAATGCTCAGGGTCTTTGTCTCCATATAAATGGAACACAATTTTTCTGTCTTAATTTTGAACCATTCTCTATCGTCTCGAAACCAATGTTTGAAAACTTTATGATAATTCCATTCACACTTCTTCAGTATTGTGTTATTAAAATTATTAAGAAACTTAGTGTTTGAGACATCTTTGGGAGAAATAATCTTGTAAATTTCTAAAACTATTTGTGGTTTCCAGGAGCCTATAAAATGTTTGTTGTTGTCTATGGATCAGAAAATTGAGTTGTTGCCTAACGCAAGAAATCATGTCATAATAAGGAAAACAAATTCCTCTGGTAGCAACTAAGTGCAGTTCGATACCTTCAATTTTTTCAAACTAAATGTTTTTTTTTTGAGTTGAAGTTTCAAAATTTAACAAGCTTATATTCTTAAAGAAATTAAAAATTTATTTCCACTTCATCATACCCGCCATCTCGGTTTTGAAGGTAGTGTTGGAAATGAGAGTTGGGATGAGATTGTAATATTACGGTTCTGTATTTTTCGGTCCCTTTAGGAATTCCATGATATTTTCAATAGCCTACATTGATGTTGCAATTTACCATTGTTATCCATGTTATCTCAAAAAAAAAAAAAAAAAAAAATTCAAATTATATAAGAAATATCAAATCTACTAGTGGAATTATATATGAGAGGGCATGTTTACTAGAAATTGGAAACCTCACAATGAATTTCAACATGTTTTCCTGTAATTAGAAATACATTTCAGAGAATAATTTTAAACAAGGTGTGGAGAACATCTTGCAAAGTTGAAACCCGAAAGCAAGAAACTTGATAAATTTTGTTTAAACTCTGAGGACGTGCAACCATAAATTCACATGAAAGGTGTTAATTATTGTTTAAAGTGATGAGACATTTCAAGCACTTCCATGTGAGAATATAAGTGAGGTGGCATGGTCGGAGTTTTGGGAAAGTTTTATTAAAACATAACAAATTGTCATTTGGGAGTTAATTTATAAAAAAACTAAAGAAAAATAGAATAAAATTGTGGTTGGCACATAAACCAATAAATAAAATATTTGATTCATAGTTGGAGAGAAATCAATCAAAATTCAGCATGATGTTGAATTCAAGCTTTTTCCAGTGGTGAGAGTGACCCCGATGTTCAGTGTAGTTGAGGTAAGAAGGACATTGATATTCGGGAGGTGAGGTGTGAAAATCTTGTTTCATTATTTTTTAGTATGAAGTCTAATCTATCCGTAATTGGGATTCACAAGGTCAATAACCTAAGTAATTTTTTTATGAAATACATAGGTGTGGCCTCCAGCCTCTGACTTTCACATATTTTTTTTACCTTTTATGTTGTAATTTTTTTTTAGAATTAAAATATTTTAACTATTTACAAAAGGAATGAAAATGTAGAGATTTTGTTTTATAAAGGGTCCTTATTTTATTTCTATTATGCAAATAATAATAAATAGGATTTTGTTATAGTCATAACTAGAACATCATGCAGTGTCACATTGTGAGAACATTTTCTTAGTATGAGAATTAACCATGGTTGGATGCCGCATTGTGAGAAGGATTGTGTTCATATAGAAATATATCATGCTCAACCATGACAGAGCATGCTCAAATATCACATATGTTAGGGTTTATATTCATTGGGTTTATAATATTAATAACTTGGGTTTAATATTAATCCCTCGAGTTTTTAATCCCTTTGGTTTTTCATTATTGATCCCTTGGGTTTATATTAATATCCCTTGGATTTATTAATCACTTGGGTTTATAATATTGATAACTTGTTTGGTTCATCAATCCCTTGGGTTTTAATATGAATCCATTGGGTTTATTAATATTATTATAGAACAAATATCATTACAAATATGTATTAATAATAATATTAATCTCTTCAGTGAAATGCATGATGGAATTGTTTCCCATGGTGGCCTAGGACCTTCCATCATTCCAGGAAAAAAAATCATTTGGTGCTCTTTCTCCCCATATCTACTGTGGCACTCCTTGATTTCGCCCTATGCAAAGGTTGTCAGACATGGAGGCTCACGATGGGGCGAAAAAGGCTCCCCCCTATATCTCACTCACCTACAAACAAAGAGATAGCAGGATCTAACTCCACTCCTCAAAATGATTCAGACATGCAAGCTGACCTCTCAAGGATGCCAGACCCCATGAAAAATTCGCAAAAAGACAAAAATGATCAGAGGAAAGCATCCTCATCTACATGCATATGTAGAGCGGCTGAAAGACCCAAGATATACCTTCTAGCAAATCGCATCAACAACAGAATACAATACATGAAGGACGAAATGCTCATCGGCAAGTTCATTGGCTTTTGGCCCACAAAGAAAAGCCTTATGGGCTGGATCACCTCAAAATAGAAGCCAAAAGGGAAAATCGATCTCTAGCTAGGCGTGGAAGGCTTTTTCAACATCATATTCACATGCTTAGAGGATAAGAATCGAATCATGGATGGGGAACATTACTTCTTCAACTCAGTCGGAATTTTCCTCAAAAAATGGGTGGAAAGATTCAATCGTGACAAATAGTACTTTAACTAGGCACCAGTCTAGATCAGACTGTACTCCCTCCCCAGGACTATTGGGATAATCTATCTCTCAAATATATTGGAAACCATCTAGGATAATTCATAAAAATTGCATAATAAGCCAATATCAATCTATACACTATCTATGTCAGGATCTATGTTTACATGAACATAGAAAACGCCCTCCCTGACTCGCTAAGTTTGTTCCATGATAATTTTGAATGGGTTCAAAATATTGACTATAAACATGTGCCTTTTCGTTCTCGCAAATGTCATGAGCATGGGAACCTTTTCAAATATTTCTCCATTAATCACAACCGGAAACCTAATTCAAGCTCAGACAACACAAATCTGAATGGCTTCTCCAAGATCACTAGCCACAAATGCCATGAAAGAAATCCCACTTCTGCACCCAAGGCCTCACACCTCTCTACCAATAAGACCTTTGATTTTTTAGCTAGCCAACCCTCCCAGAAATACCCCACCTATTCAACTCCCAAGCCTCCCTTAAAGCTAGTAAATTCCCCTCTTGATTTCGTCCATCCCTAGCCATCTCAAACTCACCCCTCTTCTACCCCTCCTCCTGAATAAAATCAACTCTAGCCTCACATGGAAATAAAGCCAAAAAATGGGGAAAATCTAAGAAGGAGAAATCCCCTGCCATGGATGAAGATATAGGGAGCATCGACTTCAGTGAACTTGATATCTTAGGCTTAGAGGAAGCATGAAAAAACCGAGAATTTCACATGATTCCCACATAGCAGATCCAATGTCTCAAGGAAATTCTCTCCATAGCTCAAAAACTACTAACTCTTGGCATCCAAGGAGGCACCTTACTAGACATAAACAAAATCATGAAAGAATCCAAACAAAGAGGGTGGCACACTGATCTGCATTGCCTTATCATGCTTGGAGGCCAGCTCGTTGAATTGGGAATATATCCCAAGTTAACCAGGTTCTACACTGCTATCAGTCATTTTTCTCAATGAAACTCATCTCATGGAATATAAAAGGTCTCAACAGCCCCTCCAAGCATCATTTGATCAAGAAAATAATTTCTCAAGAAAAACCCACCATTTTTCTATTTAAGAAACCAAATGTTCTAGTACCATGCTGAACACTGTTTTATCTATATTATGGGATATATGTAGCACCATTGTTTTTGATGCTCTTGGTGCCTCAAGAGGCTTAGCTATTTCCTATAGCCCTCTCCAAATTACCCTGACTAACCTTCATGCTTCTGACAACTTCATTCACTCCTCTTTCCATCTCCTTGGCACCAACATTCATGGCCACCTCACTAATGTCTATTTCCCTGAACCGATAGCTCAAAAACTAGAACTCCAGAACTCCATTGAGAGAATTAACTCTCAACAAACCTACCCTCCTCAGTTTTTGGAGGATACTTCAACATGGTCACTAGCTTAGAGGAAAAAAGAGGAGGGATCTCTAAGCTTGAAGCAGATAACAGATTTAAGGGGTTCGTACAAACCAACTAGCTCATTGAACTCTAGACTTCCAACAGAGCTCACACTTGGAACAATCGTCGAGGAGGAACCCACAAAATCACTTCACGCCTTGATAGATTCCTCATTTTGGACAACTCTATCCATCTAGGTGGTGACATAGCCTCCACCAATCTTCCTGCATCAAGGTCTGGCCATTAGCCTATATAGTTGCAGTTGTCCTGCCTTGGAGAAACAAGAAACAAGGCCTTCCACTATGTTAAATTTTGGCTAACACATCCTAGCTTCAAGGAATTAGTTACCAATTGGTGGCATAGCATCACCTCGCCAATGGGCTCCAAAATGTTTCAATTCTAGCGGAAACTCAAAGCTTTAAAAATGGAGCTCAAGCAATGGAATCAATCATCCTCTGGCAACATTTTCAAAAATCAGCTGGATTTGGAAGCTCAAATGGCCTTTCTCCAGTAACAGATCATTTAGGAAGGATGCACAGATGCTCACATGAACCAAGAAAATGAGCTCATGGGTCAGTTGGAATATCGAAGGTAATAAGAAGAAAATACAAGGAAATTGAAATCCACAATCCAATGGCTCAAAGAGGGGGAAAAAACACAAAATATTTCCATCGCTCAACCATGCAGCACTGAATTCACAACCACATCTCAATCCTCAAGAATGTACATGAGGACAAGCTCGAAGCACACAATAATATTGAACAAGAGTTACTAAGTTGCTTCGAGGACACTCTCAAAAAACCCAACATAGATGGAAAGCCTCCCATCAACAAAATTACCCAGCACATCCCAAGGATAATTACAGAGGATCACAATCAAATGTTGGTAGGACCCACCATGCTGTAAGAGGTTGAACAAGAAATGTCGCATCTCAAATATGGGAAAGCTCCAGGCCTCGATGGATTCACCTATAACTTATTTCACTACTTTTGGGATGTGATCAAGCAGGAGGTTTGGGATCTGGTTGAGGAATCTAGAAGCGTGCACTGGGTTGTCACTTTGATTTCGAAAGAGGAACATGTTACTACTCCAAGTAAGTACGACCCATAGAACTTTGCAACGTCATTTACAAGCACATATCAAAAGTGATTTCCAACAAGATCAAACCTCTCCTCCAACTGCTCATATCAATTGAACAAACAACGTATGCTGAAGGAAGTAAATTCTAGACAACATCATCCTAACACATGAAGTCATACACTCTCTAAAAATACAGAGAAAAATCTAGCTATGCATCTCAAAATTGACCTCTCCAAAGCCTTTGATAAACTCAGTTGGAATTCTATTTGACATATGCTCCTAGCCTTTGGCTTTAGCCCTACCTAGATCAGATTGGTCATGAGTATGCTCTCCTCCCCTTTCTTCTCCATTATTTTCAATGGTTTACCCTCTCCTAACTTCACTCCCTCAAGAGGAATCCATCAAGGTGACCCTCTTTCCCCTTTCTTGTTTGTCCTCATGGCATAAGGATTTGGCCATTTAATTCGCCATGCCATCAACTCTTAATCCCTTAAAGCCCTCTCCATTCATAAGAATCCCCCACTCTCCCATCAACAATTTTTTGATAAAAAAATTCTTTTAGGCCATCCTTCTGTCCAGGAATCCACCTCCTTCAAATATTTTCCTAATTTCTTCTTTGAAGCCTTTGTCACCACTATCAATGTTGAAACTTTGTAGCTCTTCTTCTTTAATACCCCAGTTGTCACCCAGCACAATATTGTACGGTTTCTTGGTTTCTCCATTGCCTCTCTTCCCCCCAAATATCTAAAAGCCCCAATTATTGACTCAACCATCAAGAATACTTTATGTAAGGATCTCTTGGACAAGATAGAAGAAAGACTATCCTCTTGAACCCATCAAGCTCTTAACATTGTTGGTCGTCTTGTGCTGATCAAGTTTTTCCTCCAATCCATGACGCTCTACCTCTTATCAGTGTTGGCTGCTCCAAAATGGGTTCTGAAATCCATCTACAATTTTTAGCGCACCTTTATTTTGGGTGGCAACAAAGATTCTCAGAAATGGGCCTTAGATAAATGGCCTGAGCTCTGCTTACCCAAACACTTCGAAGGTTTGGGCTTGAGGGATCCGGAGCAAAGAAATATCATCTTGGGTGCCTGCATTTGGTTGAAATGGGTATCAAGTCCTCGCACACCTTGGGAAAAACTACAGGAAGCTAAATATGCAAAAAATTTGCCTCAAGTAGATCTCATACATTAAAATTTAGAAATCATGGGCTCCCAAATATGGAAAGCTGCTAATCAACATAAGATCCTCATCCAAACCCACAGTTTTTGGGAAATTCTATCAGGATCACAGGCTCAACATTGGGAAGACTCATGGCACTAACAGCCTAAATTGAAAACTCTTCTTAAAATACCCAGGTGTCAATCTACTCTCCAAGGCAATGAGAACAATCAAATCATGAATTTATGGACAATGCTAAACATTCAAGGATTTCGCCAATGGCTGCCCATGATTCAGTGGTAGGAAAATTGGTAGGAGGAAACCCATGATGACATTTGAATGGAACTCACTAAACAGAAAAAATGATATTCTGATGGATCAGATATCCTCATATGGGGCCACACTCCCCAACGAATCTTCACTACCAAGGAGGTCTATCATCTCGTCCATCCAACTAATCCAAATCAAGCTAACAGAATATGGACTCAAATATGGAATTATAGCATATGGCCAAAAGTTTCCACCTTCCTCTAGCTACTCAGTAAACGTTGTATATTAACTTGGGACAATTTATTGAAGAAAGGGTTCTTTGGCCCTCTAGGCTGTTCTAATTGTCAAAGTCAGGAGGAAACCATAGACCATATGTTGGACACATGCCCCTTTGTAAGATCTCTTTGGGACATAGTCACCATTCTTTGTCATAGGTAAAACATAAAGTGAGGGGATCTCACCAACAAAATTTTCCATTGTCTGAAATCCCCCTTCACTAGCAACCTCCTCAACTCGCTATACATGCTCATCCCTAGGCTACTTTTATGCAAAATATGGAAAGAGAGGAACAACCGCATCATCAAATATCAAGAACTACCTCAAGGAATTATTTGGAACAAATTCTTCAATAGCATAAAGGAGACCTTAGCCCTACGTCGATGTAAGGACACAGATCTCCAATCTCCAGCTTTAGAGCACCACATATGGGCCAATTGGAATCTCTCTATCCCTTGCAACTCTGCAGTGTCTTCCACCTGCAATCCTCCTCCAGAATCTCCTAGCTCTTCGAGTCCTCTTCTTAAGGATTTTCACAAAATCAACTTTGAAGAAGTCTCAAAAGGAAATCTGAGAGAAGCTAGATTTGGATTAATCTTCTATAACGCTAAAGTTTCTCACGTGCTAATCTTCTTTAGATCCATCGGTTGGGATACCAACAACTCTGCGGGATTGGAAGGTCTCCTCCAAGGCCACAAACTTGCTCAAGAGAATAATTTATTTCCCCTGGAGGCTAAAGGGGACTCTTATACCATCATCAATGTAGCCCAACATCTTCTTCATGGATCCTCTTCTTCCAAAATCTCAAAGAGCTAGCGGTTAGCCTCAATAATGGAAAATCTGGAACAATGGTTTCATCTGCACAAAGTCATCACCTTTATGCATGTGAATACATCAGCTAATCAATTTGTTGATCTCTTATCCAACGGAGGTGTTGATCAAGGCTCTCCCCCTATCTCCAACATATTTCACTTCATCTCTTATGAATATCTACACATTTCCTACACTCAATTGGTCCTCAAAGATCTTCAAGTCCCAGATGCGGGTAATTAATATGCTCGATTTTGGTGGCCAATTCGCCTCTCCACATGATGGAATCTAGCCTCATGATGTGGCCACACCTACCTCCTACGTGAAGGCTTTAAACTCAAAACTCTTGGAAGGACGCAGGCACTTGCGATAGTTAATCCTGCAACTTTCACCTTCGCTCCTACAATTTTCACTTTGGCCATTTATGGCCAATGACTCCAGTTTTCATTCTCATTTACATGTATGTCTCTCATTCTCTGTAGACCTTCTTCATGCCTCTGTCCTCTTCTCTGCAAACCTCCATCTCGCCACCACCCAATGCACTTCTCCTCAGCCCCCCTTTCAGCTTTCATGATCCAGATTTATGCAGGAATGCAACAGAATACACATATAACCATAAAAATAGATATGCAGTAGAAAAAATGCTTCCTTTTATTAAAAAAAATGACTGAAATATGTTTACACACATAGTAGAAATAAAACGCTAGGGTGTTGGTAGGCTTATCTCTAAGAAGAGATTTAGCGGCTACAAAGCTCAGAACTATGTTACATTAAGGCTCAGAGGCCTATTACAGACATAATGGAAATGAGTGGGCGAGGCACTGGTAGTGTATCTTTGAGAAGAGATGTTATGGCTACAGGCCCCTCCATTGTGTTAAAATGAGGCTGAAATGCCTATTTATTGTTGAGAATAATGTAAAACCTTAAACATCCAAAACCCTAACCCTAGGAGATGAAACGCCAAAACTGTGGGTCCCGTTTGGGTAAGTTGGTGTTTCAACTTCTTGGGGACGTCACTTTGGCATACGATATCTGTTTGACGCACTCAATATATCAGTAGAAATATATATTAGAGGTATACACCTTTTGAGTGAGAAATTTCAACATATAGAGGCATGATTCCCCCAATTTCCTCAAGAATCGTTGTTTAGGGCCTCAAAATAGCTTCGGAAGTTTAGGACCCAAAACATTACTAAAAATAGTGAGTTGTGTTGAAACATAAAAACTAAAAGAACTGGTGGGGGTTCAAATGGAATAGGTGTGTGGCCACCAATATCTGACTCGATTGTTAGGGCCCCAAAACAACTCCGGGAGTTCAGGACCTGAAAACCTGCTAAAAATAATAAGCTATGTTGTAAGTGAGAACTGAAATAATTGATGGTGTGGGTCCAAATGGAATAGGTTGGTGGCCACCGATATCCACCTGGATCATTCCTCCCTCCTGAGGAAGCAATGATCCCCATTTTGTTAAGTTCCTCCATGAGAGGAAAATTCTGCTGAAATTGGTATTGGATTTGTGCACAATGTCAGAGACCTATTGGTAGATGTGCTGGATGTAGATGTGTCGTCGGTGGGTAGTCATTGAAGGATTTGGGAAAATTTATCGATCATCATATTCCTCTATTTCTTGAGGTCCTCCTCGAGCAATATTTTGATAGGATCTCCTGCTCCCTCGTCTTTACTATTTTCTACCATGGGAGGTCGTCAGGGTTTGCGAGGCTGAACTTGCAAGGGTTCAACTGGATCGAGCCCAAACTCCTTATACCCTGACCGCATTGGGGACATGCAAATAAAAGCAAGGAAAGAGCAAACCTGCTCTGATACCATTGATTCGGATTTATGCTAGAATGCAATAGAATACACATATAAGCAATAACACAGAGATGCAACAGAAATAATGCTTCCTTTTATTAATAACAAATAACTGAAATATGCTTACAGACATAATAGAAATAAACAACTAGAGTGTTGGTAGGCTTTTCTATGAGAATATATGTGGTGGATACAGGCCTCTCAACTGTGTTACATTGAGGCTCGGAGGCCTATTATAGACATAATGGAAACGAGCAGACGGGGCACTGGTAACGTATCTTTGAGAAAATATGTGATGGCTACAGGCCCTTCCAGTATGTTACAATTAGACTCGAAGGCCTATTTATTGTTGAGAAACAATGTAAAACCCTAAAAATCCAAAAACATAACACTAGGAGATGAGGCACCAAAACTGTGGGTCCTGTTTGGGTAAATTGGTGTTTCAACATCTCGAGGATGTAAATTTGGCGTATGATATTTGTTTGACATGCCCAGTAGCTAGTTATAATTATATATCTGAGGACTACAACTTTGGAGTGAGAAATATCAATTTATAGAGCCATGTTGCCCTCGGTTTCCCCAAAAAACATTGCTTAGGGCCTCAAAAAGACTCTGGAAGTTCAGGACCTGAAAAACTGCTAAAAATAGTAAGTTGTGTTGAAACTTAAAAACTTAAATAGTTGATGGTGGGGGTTTAAATGGAATAGGTAGATGGCCGCCAATATCCACCTGGATAATTAGGGCCCCGAAACAACTCCTGGACTGCATGACCCAAAAACCTACTAAAAATAGTAAGTTGTGATGAAAATGAAAAGTGAAAGAATTGATTTTGTGGGTCCAAATTGAATAGGTGGGTGGCCACCGATATTCACCTGGATCATTTCCTTTCCTGCCCTGCAAACCCATGAGCTTGTCAACTCAATGTTGAGAAGACACCGAATGTGGTGCCATCACGGAAGAGGCTGAGGTTCTCCCTCGTGCACTCCAGTTACGGCAATGGTTACGTGCTCCTTAGCCTTCATTATGGCTGTGGAAGAACCAAAAGTCCTCAACCCCCATCTACTCTCAACTCATCTCTTAATTCACCTCTCGGAGGAGGAGCGTTTCGACTCAAGCTCTGGTTGTAGGAAATGCCCACGCAAATTGACTTTTTCGTTCTCCTCCTCCCCTTGGCCAAGAAAATATATCCTTCTCCACATCAAACACGTGGTGGAAAACTCAGACAATGAAGAGAGTTGTTCTGTGGAAGGCGCCCTGTAAAAAGTCACAGAAGCGGACAAGGTAGCTCACACCACCTCAAATCCAGATTTGGCACCCCATCTCCCAAAGAAGAATGAGGCCTTATCCGACTACGGATGGTTCATAGTTGAAGAGACTCCCAAAATGGAGAATCATGACATCTAGAACTGGTAGTTACAGAGCCTTGGCTCTCCTCGTTCTCAGTTTTTATATGCTATTCAATAGTTTTTTTTCTATATTTCTATTTTCCAGCAAACTCAGCCACTCATGTTTATGTTTATAGCTAGTTTCCCCAAGAAGGGCAATGCATTTTTCTAAATGCTAAACTCACTAAGGGTTGGTTTCCCCCTGAAGGCCAACCCATATTTTGAATTTTTGAATTGTCTTCACCCAATAGGGGATGGCTAATCCAGCAATCCCTATTCTGAAGCTCGATTGTATTTTTTGTACACTATAATAGAATTCAGCATTGCTTAGAAAAAAATTATTAATCTCTTTGGTTAATTATTATTATTATTATTATTATTATTACTGTTATTATTATATTATATTTATTAATATAATAATTATTTCATAATATTGTTTTTATTATTATATACTTATCAGTATAGACATTAAATATATACATTAATGCCTATCGGCATTTTCAACCACATTTACTAATGTGGTTGTGCATGTTATTGATATATCCCTATCAATGTATATCAGCAACACCTATTTAAGTAAATTTGGTTGTGCTATTTATTACACAAAAAAATTATTTTCGTACAAATCTTGTACTTTCTATCCCCTTTTCATAGAAAGTATAAGTACCTTCTCTAATAATATAGATTCTTCTAGCTTGGAAAATATTCCAAAATTAGACAAATTAAAGAAGCCAACTTCCTTTTGTAAATATTTTTACCTGAAGAGGTCAAAGATGAATTTTGATACTACATGTTACTCCATCATTACTCCATTTGAAGAAGGCATCCCTTCAATTGAGTACTCATGGAACCATTTATTTTCTCAACAATCATGAACTTACAATCTCCTTTGTAATGCGTTGTTTTTCCAAAGAGTGTAATATATTTTGATTGACTTAAGTGGAGACTTAGATATTCCTTTTGATCTAGACTTTATTTTGGATAAATTTATTTTTATATGCCCACTAGGTCTCTCTTACCAACATAACATCTTCACTCAATCCTTTCATGTTTCTTTTCATCATCTCCTCTTATGATATATATGTCACCACATCATCAAGAATTAGTGTGGTCATATTTCCCCCAATAGCCACAACAAGACTATCCCGTGATTTTTGAAAACATGAAATAAACTGATATTGTTTTCTTATTATGTAAGGGATATTGCACAATCAATAATGATCATAATATTAAATGTATGTAGGTGTTTTCAGAACAAATCACTCTCTTTCATCCTTAAAAGACAAAGTTTCGATATAGATATTTTATGACCAAATCGCTCTCTTTCATCTTCCAAAAGGAAAATTTTCCTCATAAACAACTTATTCACATATGATTTCAATTGGTATAAGCTTCCAACTTATCCCATGGATTCTTGAAAGCCACAAAAAATTGACCAATACTAAATCCGCAAGACAAACTAAAATTGTGTTCCACATTTTTCTCTTTCAATTTTCTGCAATCCTCAATTAACTTGCTAGTCAAAATGGTTTCTTATGCACTATTGTTCTTATTATATGAGAAAATCATCCATTTCCATTTTTTTTACCACCTTAAATGCATTTTCATAAAACAAATATAACATGTTATAAATGAAAACAAAATATGTATAATATTTAAAAGCATTATCTTTTAGCTTTTAAGAAATTTATGGTGTATTAATAATTTTAAGTTATTAAATTTATATAGTTTAGAATTTATTTATACATAAATAAAAAAGAAAAGGAAACAATAAAAAAAATATCAATATTTTTCAAAATTTTCAATTGTATAAGCATATTCCAACTTCTAGCAAAAATAAAAAACATAAAGACAGTTAGCATATAACACATAAGCTTTGTAAAAGAAAAGTCCTATCACAATACTCAAAAGAAATACCCTGAGAAATCATCCAATTGGAAATTGGAAATCACTCACATGTGTGAGCATGAATTTCATTTCTAGATATGTTGGTATTCCAGCCCGTTATATATATATAAATAAGAAAGAAATTCAGAAAAAAAGAAAGTGAATGCGACAAGAAAAAACATAAGGAATTATGTGGTAAAACCTTGAAAAATGTGTCAACGAAACCTCCATGGTGCAAGGGATTGGAATTATTATTACAACAAAGTCAAGAATGACTATCCAATGTGACATCAAGCCTCTCGTAAATCACCATTTTAATAAAAATACTCTTTTACGCAACTCCCTATTTTTACACAATTGTCTAAACCGTAAAAGCATATTTCCAAAGACAATTAAATTTTAACAATCATTTTAACTATTGTTATTCTTAACAATTTCCACCTTGACAACAAATTCCTAATCCCTTTCCTATTCCCATTCATCATATTTTTTTAAACCAAAATAAGGAAAACACCATCTCAACTTCTCAACCAATACTAGATTTGTGAACATGTCTACACAATTCTCCTGTGTGTGGACCATATTGAGAGCTACTTGCTTGCCATCGATCACATGTCTTAAAAAATGGTATATAACATTAATTTGCATAGTCTTGATGTGATAAGATGGATTTGTATTCAAATGAATAGAACTTTGAATGTCACAAAATACATTCACTTTCTAACGTGTCCTTCCAAGCTCATGAAGTAGACCTTTCAACCAAATTTCCTCTATAAAACCATATGAAGAAGTTATATACTCTTCTTTAGTAGTGGACAAAGAAATTGTTTCTTGAAGCTTTGACATCCAACTAATTTCTCCACCTACAAGAGTAAAAAAATATCATGTAGTAGATCTCCTATTTTTGAAGTCACCTACAGAATCAACATACATATATCCACAAAATGAATCTCCACTACCATTAAATATGATACAATGGTCATTTGTGCCTCTCAAATATCAAACCATCTATTTCACTCATCGCCAATGTTCTTTGCTTGGATTTCCATGCACCTGCTAATAACTCAAACTGCATGTGAAAATGTCAGGTCTTATAGATACCATCACATACATTAAGTTCCATACCACATTTACATATGGTTCAGGAGACTTATACTTCTTTCCTTCATCAGCTATAGGACTCAACCTGAAGAAATCTTAAATAGAGAAGATAAAGGAATAGTAATAGGCTTCCCATCTTCCAAAGCGAACTTTGCAAGTATTTTCTCCACATACTTCTGATGTGATAACCAAAGATTCCCACTTTCCCTATCTCTGTGTATCTCCATACCCAATATATTTTTTGTAGCTCCAAGGTCCTTCATAGTAAATGTAATAGAAATTCGAGCCTTAAACCTCTTAATTTCTTCCATGTTTTTTCTTGCAATAAGCACATCATCAATATACAATACGAAGATAATGAATATGTCATTCAAATTATTAAAGTACGCAAAATGGTCTTGCTCACTTTTACTGAAGTTATTACTCACCACGAAGGAATCAAACTTCTTGTATCACAGGCTTGGAGACTGCCTAAGGAGATATAATGATTTCCTAAGCTTGCAAAATAATATTTTTTTGTGACCTTGAATGAAACCTTCTCATTGTTCCATATGCATATCTTCATCCAAATCTCCATGAATAAAACTTATTTTAACACCAAAATTTTCTAACTCAAGATCAAGTAATGCATTTAGTGCTAACATAGTACTAATAGAAACAAGTTTTATGACATGTGAAAAAAATATCATTAAAGTCAATACCTTATACCTTAAAATACCCTTTTGCTACCAAACTCGCCTTTTATCTTTCAATACTTCTATCAAAATTTCACTTCAATTTGAAGACCCATTTGAATCTTCCAACACTTCTCCTTTTATGAATTTTTACAAGATCCTAAGGTCTATTCTTGGCTAAGGAATCTGTTTCCTCATCCATAACCATCTTCAAATGCTCAATATTTACATCAGCCATTCCTTCGTGAAAAAAAGAAAGCTCTGCATCTTCAGAAATCCACGCAATAAATGACCCATAATATTCGTACCTTTTGGGTGTTATTCTTTCCCTTGTATAACTTCTTAGAGTGACTAGGTGTTGAAGTACTTTCTAAAATTCTACAATTTCCTTTACATCTTTTTCACTTTTTTCTTCAAAGGTCTCTTCTTTCTTCCGACTTCAGAAAATTTTTGAGTCTGCAACCGAATTTGTTGATTTGGTGATACTGTTTCCTATTCAACTTTTTCAACATATGATTTTAGAATAGAATACTGATAAAACGTTACATCTCTACTAAATACTATCTTACTGTAACATCCCCCGATGACCTTGCAGGAAAATGCACGGAGTTAGGAATTTTTTTTAGGATTTACCAATGTATACCTTTTTAATTTATTTCTATATTCAATGAATTTCCATTATAATAAACATCATCATTACCTAGAGAAATATTTAGTAAAATTGCTATGAGTTACACAACCATTAACTTCCATTTTTGTAGCATATTAACTTAAACTTCCTCCGATAACTATGCATCGTTTTTATGATTATTTTAAACCAATTAGTAAATCACATACTTTATAATATATACATGACATCATGAAATAAATTAACATCATGCAAATGGCACAATGAACAACCACATCATTAGACATCGATATACCCTAGAAACCTCATAGCGTGAAAACCAACAAATGTTTAATTTTATTAGTAAATGCTTGTGAGAGTGTTCTCCCCTCACACAATGGCTTGTAAGGGATTCCATCCCTTAACCATTTTTTTAAATACTACAAAGAACTATCAAATGAATTAAAGCATAAAAAGCTATAATCTATTACAATCATCAAGATCATTTACCCATGAAACCATGAGCATTAAGTCTTTCAAACCTGGTTCTTCCCATTAGTGGATCATCTAGCAGTTAGCATTCATAAATCTGCATGGACCAATAAATATTTATCTGCCAAAATGTTAAATGTGAATTATCCTTTGCACACGTCATCATCCTTTCATGCCATTCTATAATCAACACACTTGATATCATGATTAGGTAAATCATAAAATTTTAATTAACCAATAATCAATATATGTTAGTGACACTTCGACATCTATTCGTATGTATGCATAAACATAAAAAAATTGTCATGAAATATCTTCTTTATAGTCAATTCACATGCATTAATAACAACCAAATCACTATAAAACTTCATGTTTCCAACAAAACTTTAACAAAACCTTGCATGCACTTTCATATTATTTCCAAAGGAAAGCTAACATACTAGATATTATCGGCGTGCATGCAAATTCATAACAAGATTTTAAGTGAACTAGGCCAACAAACAATTTTTTTTCTTCTCACTACTATGTTTTCTTTTCCAAAGGGTCAAATGAAATAGATTCTATACTTATGCATGGTAATGCATGTCCTTTTCTAAAAACATATTTTACATGATAGAGTTATTACAATGGATACTATGTATAAAACTGAAATATTTATTCCAAACAAAGTTAACATAGTAGTTATAATTTCATGCATGCAACTACTTATCGTGTCCAACAGAGGATAACATGATAGCTTATTCTTCTTACATGTGAAACACATATTTTTTTTAAAATGAAACCAACTAAATATTTCATGGAAAAATAAACAAATTCCTTTTCCAAGGAATAAAGCACATATAATTTATTATTTCATGCAAAGAAACATTTTCCTCTTACCAAAATATCTAGCCTAATAACTATACACAATATTCTCCCAAAATAAAACTAATACCATATATAATCCCTTTAGGTGCGAAAATGCATTCTATTTTTTTTCAAAATAAGGATAGCACAATTAGTATTATGTGATTGAACTTTTTTTTTTTTTAATTCTAATACCAAAAATATATTTTTCCATCCAAGAAAGTGTATATGTTTCTCTAAATAATCTTCCCAAGAAATATTAACACAATCAAGCATGTGATTACTCGATTTCTCTCCAAGAATCTAATTCAATAATGTATACAAGGACATGGTTTTATGTTATCTTCTTTTTGAAGAGTTATAACACAATAAATACTCCCTTGCATACAAATATATATATTTATCTTCCAAGGAATCTAACACACTAGTTACTCTTTTTCCAAAATTTAGCTAAATCACTAGCTATTATGTATGCAATACAAATTTTTTTCCTATCATTTCACACATGGGACACACTTGTAACATTCGGTCAAGAAATAGCATGAATAAAAAATATTTCTAAAATAACACAACCAATTGTCTTTTATGCAAAGTATTTATGTGAACTCTTTCTGAAAAAAAAAAATTGTCTCTTTTTGCATGACTCAAGCTCCCTATGCATGTAATATCGCATATCTATTTCCAATAGATCAAATATAGTAGATATTATTCATGTGCACATAGGCACATATTTTTTTCAAAAGTCCAAAATATTTCTCTTAAAATTTAATGCATATGCATCATGAAAACATCCTCGGGAATATTTTAAATGAAAGAAATTAATTACTTTTCAATAATTATCAATATAATTGTTATATTTTTGGGTATCCAAATAAGTTATTTCTTTTCAAGAAATATCGGCATAATTGATCTATTTTTTGTACATGTGAATATATTATTTCCTTTTGAGAAATATCATAATTAACAGTTATTTGTTTGTAAATTCAATTAATTTATTTATTTTTCAATAACATTAACACAACATTTATTTCTATATGTTCATCACAACTATTCTTATAACACTCACAAATAAAATGAAAAAAATTGTTTTATTCTTTTAGACATCAACTTCGGGTGCAGTTTCCAAACATCTGGAAATGAATTTGTGAAAACCAAAATAGGTTTTTTCTTGGAACGTGTTCATTAAAAAAATCTCTCTTTGTTTTTATACAGGTGTCATCTTTTTTAATATCCTAATAAATATTTGCAGCCGATTTTTCCATATTTAAATATTAAATAACTTTTTGTTTTAGTCGCCAACTTTGGACATTGTTTTTGAGAATTTTAAAACGAATATTTCAAATCTGAAACACATATATGAAAACACAATAATTTTCAAATATAATAGTTACTTATATTTTAATTCATGCTTGGGATCCCTCCTTCCTCTCTCTTGGCTCCATTCTACATGTATTATGTGATTAATTCTCATATTTTTCTCATAGGATGACAATTAGTATAATTAAGAAAATGCAATCATTTTTCTATATCTTAAAAGAATTCCATAAATCACTCCATAAATCAAAATTTTCCTAAATCCTAAAATCACTCCATAAATCATCTATAAATCACTCCTTAAGACATATTTTTATAAATTCCATAATCACTGAATAAACCATCCATAAAACTCTTCTATTTTTCTTCTCAAGATAGATTTGTTTTTTCCTTATGAACAAAATATCAATTATCCATAGTTTTTCTAAAACTATTATTCATTATTTCTAAAACTCATCAAATATATCAAATTATAGATATAATTTAGTTATATAAAACAACATAAATTCTTCTAAATAACATAATTAACAATTAATTCTGGTAATATTCTTATAGTTAAGAATTACATGAATTTTCTTCATGTAATATCAATATAAGAATTAATAATATTTAATTATTCAACAACCCTCATTTTACGAGAGTTTTTTACGGTATCTTACACCATGGATATTACACTTACATGAAGAAGGATCCAACAATGTGTACCCTTTCACAACATCATCATATCAAAGAAAGACATAAAATTTTGTTTATGTGTGGATTCATGTGATGAGAAGCTGGAGAATCGAACAACCAATCTTCATAATGTTAAGAAAAATTGCGAAGAGGAAATTTTTTATCTATCATACCTAAATGGATAGATAAAACTTCACGAATCATATGTGACTCAACTTGATTTTATTCCTTCTTTGGGTTTTCAACGAGCTCCTTTCTTTTCCAATAGTAATTCTAGAGATGCCATGTTTTGTTGTAGTATGAAAATTTTACTTTACACTTCTTTCACCTTTACTTTAATATGGAATAACTTCCTGCCTTTTATCCTATCTCCTTGTATTTACCTCTGGCTACCATTTCATCTCGCGTGGAAGGTTCAATGATAGACTTCCTTCATACCTCTTCAAATAATAGAGAACCCACAACATAATCAAATTTTAAAGACTAGGTTATGCTCAAACTCGTAGAAGTCACAAAGTGATTAGAAGACTCGCGAAAGGAGAATAAAAGGGTAATCATGTGATATTATTCTTCAAATTTAACGTTCATATATAAAAACTGGAAAATAAGTGTAGTAAATATATTTAATTTTCCCCACAAATGTGGTGCTGAGATTTCTTCAACAATGTTGAAGATAATTTCATCCATTAGGCACAACGTGATGGTACTGAGATCTCAGGCATCCAAGTATTCCAAATCCAAGTATTTCATGCCAACAAGTTTTTTTCTAACCCCATCTAATTGTTAGAATTAAGGGAGAAATCTATTAATGTATTTGGTTAGGATTGATATCCTCTATTTAGGTCCTAGATCCTATTATTTAGGGATTGGTTCAAACCAGTAGCTAATGTGTAAGTTTATATGTATGAGACTTTGATTGAATGAGGAAGAAGTGTGTTGAGTGGTTTGGAATTCTCTATGTGACTCACCTGGAAATCCTTTTGTTTTATCCCATATTATCTCTCTCCTTCAAATTTTATCATGGCATCAGAGCTTTACGTGGAAGATGTGTGGGTTTTTGTATAAGTTCTGTCAGTGCTATGGTGCGTGAATGTGGGAAGATGTTGGAGCATGGAGCATAATTTCTCATTCTTGTTTTTTGAGTGACCTGTGTACCCACTGAGATCCGTGGTTCCTGTGAAGGCCTGTTAGTGGAAGAGTGGTGATTCCTTGGTGTTGGTTTATGGTTTGAGAAGAATAATCGTGAGTAGCATCATGGAGATCGATTGTTTCATATTGGTGTTTTAGTGCAGTTGTGTGACTTGTGGAGGGTCAAACCAAGCGTGCTGACCTTAGCAGCCTATGAGAAGAGGTGTGACTGTGAGCATGGAGAGGGTTGACAAGAGTGCTAGATATCTCTACACAGAGGAGATCTGAGTATGTGAATCCATTTACTAAGGTCATGGAAGGAATCAGAAGCATGTGGACTAATTAGATCGCAGTTTGTGAGGCCATTTTTTGAGGTCATGGAATGAAGCGAAAGCATGTGGACAGATCCCTTGAGAGGATCAATGCTACTTAGTTCTGTAGAAAGAAAAATTAACGTTGTATATTTATTTTGTGTTCCTGTTGTATCTCCTGAGAGAAGGATCAACGATGCTTAATTTTGTAGAAACCCATTGTTGCGCTCTGCTCTACACTTAGCTGGGTTTCATTTCATGGAGATTGCTTAGCTGATCTAGAGATCCATTATTGTATTTTTCCTAGTTTGGTGCCATGCGTGGATCATTTTCTGTGTTTCTCCACCATGATATCAAAGCCAGAAGATGTTGTCATATTTCCAGGGAATTATTTACACTATTTGTGGAATCTCCTTAGTGTTCTGTTAATGAATACGTGAGGAAGAGCAGTGTTCAATTTTGGTCAAATATTTCATTTCAGTGAAGGTGGAGTTTGTAAATTTGTTGGGTTTGTTTTTTTTATCTGTTGGTTTCTTTGTTGCATCAAGATCTCGCCTTACGTCACTTGGATTATCTCACCAGTGTACCAATTGATGATTTTCAGTGCATTAGGAAGAAATATGGTGTCAATTAGGAAGAGGTCAATGAGGCCAAGAAAAAGAGAACTTGGAAGGTTAGAGTCTGAAGCAATTTGATGGAGGAGGAATATTGTGGTTATTCATGGATAAGGAGGAGGAAGGTGGTCTTGACCTCCACCTGTTTCTGCCCATATTTTTCCAGTGCGCCACATCCTTGGCATCGCCCTATCTATTATGGGTGGCTTTGACCTTGTGCAGAGCTAATTGAACTATGTTTCCTGAAAACCCAACATTTAGGTGACTATGTTTGTTGTTGGATACCCCTAGGTTGAGAACGCGGCTTTCAAGAAGTAGTTCAAGGCTCTTTCGGGCTCTATGTTCTCCGGATAGTGAATGTGTTGGATCTCATCATCAGGATGAGCGTATGGTGCATGGAGGTTGACCTTGGATTTGTGGCATCGGTCATAGAAATAATGTGTTTGTGTTTGATCATGGAGATGGTGCACCAAAATCATGATTGAGAAAACTGTAAATTCATAGTGTTTACTAGGGATAGAGGTCTATTGGAGAGGCGGTGTACCTATGAGAGAGGCGATGTGAGAGGTCTGTCAATGCATTGTTATTACGCATTGTTATTGAATAAACTAGATTAGCAAAGGATCTCCATGTTAGATCCTTGCCTACAACACCATTGAAAATAGTGCATCGTAATCGGTGTAAGGCACTGAGGCAACTGGAATAATAAGTGCACAAATTGGTCGTTATTTTTTTTCATGCTTGTTCTATGACTAAGGAGTGGGTAGTGCGTATAGAACGGCTACTATGATTCATTTTTGAGATTCTTTTTTATTCATGTACGTAGAGGAGAAATTATTATTATGTGTAAGGATAGTGTAAGACAATTCTGACTGCGAGCGTGGATAGGGTGCATCGTGCCACCTAGAGGAGAAAAAATTGTAAGGGAAGGCATTGTTGGCTATATAAAAATTTATTTTACATGGTTGAGATACTATATTGATAGTTTATTGTGGCCACATTAAATGATTCTTTGAGCATTGATTGGAGCAACCGTGTAAAGAAACAAGGAGTTGAGATCCTTGTAAAGAGCCCAGTAATGGGTCAACAAAGGAGACTGAAACGGTCTCGAAAAAACACTGAGGAGAAAGCATCAAGAAATAGTTGCGATATTTTTTTTACTTGAATTTGGTGAAGTTTTGTAGGTTGACATTGATGGACCGGTAGCTAATCAAGTCAAGGATCAAAATGCAGATTTGGAATTGGATGAAATCATTAAAAACTTAATTCCAGATCTACCCTCCTTTTGAGGTATGGATTATGAAATCTAGGAAACTAAAATGAAAAACATATTATGGAAGGTAGATTTATTAAATTATGTTGAAGATGTTACTTTTAAATCAAACAATGATATGAGTTTAGCATTACACCTTATAACAAATGCATTAGATGAAAGCATCTTATTTAGCATACTACATGAATATTGTGAGGTTCGTAGTGAAAAACTTTTGTGGAATATTTTCGAAATGAAATACTGTTTGAGTGAGGGAAAATATGATGAAGGTATTTCTCAGTACTACATTTGGTGGAAATTCCGACACTTGGTTTTGACGCTTTTGACCAAATGTCGGAAATTTCCCAAAAAAATTTCCATCTCGCATGAAACTGTCGTTATACCGACGTTTATAGAAAAGTGTCGCAATACCGACACTTAGAAAAGTGTCGCAATTGCGACGTTTGGAGGAAGACGTTGCAATTGCGACACTATGGCCCAAAGCGTCGCTATTGCGACGACTACCTCCAAACGTCGCAAGTGCGACACAATGTCTAAGTGTCACAATTGCAACGTTTGGAGGCACCCGTCGCAATAGCGACGCTTTTTCTGTCGTCAGTATAACGACACTTATATGTGCACTACATAAAAATGATTTTATTGTATTGTATCCATCGCAATAGCTACATTAACGTCTGATATCACATGCACATTCACCCTCCGCTCTTGCAGAACAGCATTCGCCCTCAACTCTTGCAGAACAGCATTTGCCCTCAGCATTCGCCCTCAGCGTTCACCCTCAGCTCTTGCAGAATAGCATTCGCCCTCAGCTCTTGCAAAATGGTAAGTTCTTACTGCAGGCCCTTACTCCTATAGTAGGGTTGACTCTATTTGGGTTTTTTTGGTCAATTCCATTGGATTGTGTTAGGCTGTAGGGTTCTCTCTAGATGTCAAGAATCAAGATTCAATATCCTTTATTATCTACATCACCCAATACAAGATTTAACTTTTTCCCAATGAAACGCTTATTAATTTGGCAGCCATTATTTCTCCCTGCTTTAAAAACCCTACATTTAAAGGAAAACAAGAATTGCATTTCAACTACAAAAATCTATTAGTGTTCAAATGTAAATGTGTGCTACATTAACGTCTAATATCATGCACGCATTCGCCCTCATCATTCGCCCTCAGCTCTTGCAGAACATCATTCGCCCTCAACATTCACCCTAAGCTCTTGCAGAACAGCATTTGCCCTCAGCATTCGTCCTGAGCTCTTGCAGAACAGCATTTGCCCTGCATTCACCCTCAACTCTTGGAGAACAGCATTCACCCTCAGCTCTTGCAAAATGGTAAGTTCTTACTGCAGGCCCTTCCTCCTATAGTAGGGTTGACTCTGTTTGGGTATTTTTGGTCAATTCCATTGGATTGTGTTAGGCTGTAGGGTTCTCTCTATATGTCAAGAATAAAGATTCAATACCCTCTATTATCTTCATCACCCAATACAAGATTTAAATTTTTCCCAAAGAAACGCTTATTAATTTGGCAGCCATTATTTCTCACTGCTTTAAAAACCCTACATTTAAATGAAAACAAGCATTGCATTTCAACTACAAAAATCTATTAGTGTTCAAATGTACATGTGTGCATCACTTGTGTAGGGTATTCCTTTTCCACTTTCACATTATCCAAGAATGTGTGCAGTATAGTTCATATTTTTTGTGATTTAGATTATCTTGAAAAAGGAAAGGTAAATTATTTCCCATGGAAAAAGAAGGTTTTCCCTTTTTACTACTAGAAATGGTACTACAAAGTTCCATTTCTACCCGAAACTCCTATGAAATAGGAACCAAATAAAGGCCATGTCCTCAATGGACATCATTTGGCCTTGAAAATGGCCATTGCACCGTGTTGTTTCTTATATTACATCACGATAGTTTCTTAGGTCATTTCTTATTTCTAAGGATTTTTCAATAGTTTCTCCAAAAGCTTCACTTCAAGGCCCTTCAAGATCGTCTCCAACAATGCTATACCATCAGCTTCAACAATGTTGCTCCAAAAATATCCTCAAGGTCTTCACAACAAGTTTACTAGAAGTTGCTCCAACAATATATTCAATAATGTCTTCATTGTCAACTCGTCTCTTGTTTGGGTGCCTTAATGTGCAATGACATGTTTCCAGGACTGAATTCAATGCAAGGCATATTTGAAACTCTAACTTTGTCTTCCGGTGTCTTATTAGAAATTATTTCAGTTTTCATTTTGTGTTTTCAAGTTAGATATTGTTTTCAAGTTTTTACATTTATAATTTTATTGCAATGTGGCGGACTGATCAGAGCAGTGCAGGAACAACCCCGAGACGGGATGATCGCGGAAAGAGGCCAGCGGAAGAACATGTAAAGTGCCAGCATTGCTCTATCTTCAGGTATTTTAGTTATTTACATAATTAAAATAATATTAATTTTGTTCAAATATGCAGACACCTAGCCATGGTACGCCTGATGATTCCCTCTTTGAGGAAGAGCTTTCTTCATCCCTATCTCCAGTGTTCTTGTTGTGAAAAAAGGCACGAGATGCAAGGTCGGAATTTAATACTTTGATAGACGTGCCTCAAACACCTGAAACAGAAGAGAGGATAAAAAAACTTATGAGCTAGCTAGAAACATATCAGGTAATAATAAAAATTCAAAAGGATATTTTTTTTGTTCTACATGAGATGAATTGTGATAGTTTGATTTTTAATTTTTACATTGACTAAACTAAAAAAAAGTTCTTTTGTATGTAGCGTTTTCTAGCACTTGCTGAACCCGGTGTTTGTGGTAGTGGGACACAAGGGAAAGAGATTTCCAAAAAACCCTCTCGTACACCTTCTACTCCTTTAGGTGCTAGCCAAGAAACACACCCTACCCAAGCAGACACCCAACCAACCGTTGAACGTGTTGGCAATGATGAGGCTGATATGGCCAACTACATTATTGTGTTTCCTGGAGCTATACGTGTCAGCTCCACAGGGACCATTAATGGCACGTTGTTGGTGAACGATGAAGGTGTCCCTATAAAGCATGTACAACTCCCAGGTAAATTTGAATATTTCAACTATTTCATGTACTTTATCTAAAACATATTTATCATGATTTTTATTTTTAAATTAATGATAATATCTTTTTTTTTCTGTGTAGGAAACAATGAGTTCTACAGGTTTCTGGAGAGCCATGCATTGGTAATTTTTTTCCCAACCATACGCACAGGGTGGAATTCCCAGAATTCCAACCTGAAAAAAGAACTTATAGATTATCTAGAAGCCCTTTTTGGGGTCGGCACATTTGACAGAACAACGGTGGCTCGGGTAGCCAGAAAATATTTGAAATATACCAGGGACACCTATAGGACGCAATTGCAATTTAACCCTAGATATGAGAATCCTATCGTAGTTCCAGAGAGTGATTGGAGAGCACTCATCCATGACGGAAAAGAGCAAAGGGCAAAGAAAGAAGGAAAAATGCCAACTGGACCCGCAAGGTAAATTACAACTTTAATTCAATAGCTTTAATTTTCTTTATGTATAAAATAAAAGTGTGCTATGTCATATCTGACTTCAATATTTTGATGCTAGGTTGTCTGACACCTCAAAGGCAACCAAAGCTAGGATTGAAAAAAAGGGCCATCACAAGCTAGGCCAGGGCGGCTACTTGAAATTAGCTGCAAGAATTGTAATTAAGTAGCTAAACATCTTATAATTAATTGTATCGCCTTCCAATGTTTTTGTAATCCTATCAAATATGATTAAAAATACACAATCATATGTAATGTAGGGTGATGACTTCGGAACATAAACTACAGAGGGACATAAAAATATCGCTTTCCATTTTGGCTATCAAGCTGTAGTTGAATGTTGCAGAAGCTTGGGGCAGGTCCCAAGATCCAGAATGCCTGATAAGGTAAAACATTAACCTTTCAATATGTTTGTTTTCATCCATAAATTTAATGTCTAACAACTTTGTTTAAATCAGGGGAGAAGCACTACCGACAAGGCAAATAACCCAGTTTTAGAGCCAGATGTAGATGATCCTCACATGCAACCTGATCATTGTAGTGGGGACCAGGTCGACAATGCTACTATCAGTGAGGGTCGTGACGGTAATTAATTTCCACTTATATTTTTTTCTAATTATACCTTGATGGTTTTCCTTATAAATTTTTTTGTTTAAATGACAGAGAATGTTTCCCTTGAGGATATTACCACCAGAGAGGAAGACAAGGCAACAGTCCCAACGACGAAAATTGGTGCACCAGGTAAATAATCTCATTACAATTTTTTTTATTAATATTACCGAACTAGTTGGATGATATTTAAAAAATAACAATTAAAATTTAATATTATCTGTTTTTGTAGGCGATGCCCCGTCACTAGATGAGACCAGACATCGTGACTACGCAACTAGGTCAGCGACGACAACTGGTGCACTAGGTAAATAATCTCATTGCAATTTTTTTTATTAATATTACCAAACTAGTTCAATGATATTTAAAAACTGACAATTAAAATTTAATATTTTTTTTTTTTTGTAGGCGATGCCCCGTCACTGGATGAGACCAGACATCGTGACTATGCAACTAGGTCAGCGGTGACAACTAGTGCACCAGGTAAATAATCTCATTACAATTTTTTTTATTAATATTACCGAACTAGTTCAATGATATTTAAAAACTGACAATTAAAATTTAATGTTATCTGTTTTTTAGGCGATGCCCCGTCACTGGACGAGACCAGACATCGTGACTACGCAACTAGGTCAGCAGTGCGGGTCGAAAGGCACGAAACAGGAGCAGAGCATGATGATATTGGTGATGTGATTAGGAGCTTTAGAAATAGGAAGAAGAAAAATAAAATTCGATAATGTAAAATATTGTATTATTATAAGACAAACGTTACCATACTTGGAACGTTTTTTGCGTTATATAAAAAACTCATTTATCATACTATTTTTATGTCAAGCATTAATTGCAATGTTTCCTTGCATACTTTTTGTTGATTTTTTTTTTTATTAGTTATTGAATATTTTTTTTTACACTCATGAAAGTAAAAAATGAGATATAGATTGGGTATTGGGGAATTGAGAGTGATGTGAGGGGGGGGGGGGGGGTAGGGGCCATAAGAGCTTCCACCTTCATGTGGTTGGCCCTGTTTAGTAGAGAATAATTTATTGGAGCAATTTAATCTTGGAGCAAGCCTCCCTCGATCCAGCGTAGCAACAAAAAAGTCATTGTTGACTTAGTTGCTACTCTTTCAAATCGTGGGAGGCTTGTTCCAAGTTCATGTGACTCCAATAAATTGTTCTTGAAACGAAGAGGAGATTATTCAGGTATGTTTTGACATTTTCAACATATGTTCTAACATTATCATAATAATGCATCTTAGAGTAAAAATACTACATCAATTACTTGTATTTATTGTATATATAAAGATGGATTTTGATTGACGTGGAAGTGCAGGTACAAATCCTCTTGCATCATGAGAAATACAACTTGTCAACCAGGGTCATGTCCAGGATATTTTTGCTTGTGCACTTGACCACGTTCATAATGTCACATTTTTAAAGTTCCTTTACAGTTCATAATTCAATATTAAGCTTGTTCATGATTATTATCTAGGTTTTTTGTATGTGTTTTTTCATCTATTTGATTGTAAGCAACTCTGCATGTTTCCTATTCTTCACTATGATTTCTCCCATTACCACTCCCAGGATGAATCCAACTTTATTGTTACATAGGTTACTTTATTGTTACTATGATTTCTCCATTTACGATTTCATAGGTTACATCATGTAAAGTTGTCAATCTCAGGTTGGTGATGAGCTTTAGTTCTCCAGATTTGGGGCTTTTCTGATATTTTCTCACTCATGTCATTCCTGCATCACCTCGTTGTTTGAGTATGCCAATTTCCTACCACTTGTACCAATTGGCACATGTCAATCTCTGAGTGGAGCCACATTTCACCTATTTTCAGTGAGAGTTTAGGGTTTCTCTAACATAGCTTCAGAAATCCGATTCAGTGCTTGCTTGAATATCGTCACATAATACTCATTGTTTGGATTGATGAGCATGTTCTGAATGGTTGGTTGATTCATAAGAACCACCCATATAGTCATCTTGAGATATTTCAGAAGTTTTCTCGGGTTTTATTTTTCACCATTTCTAGTGGGTGGGATGGTGTGGGGTGATCCATAAATACTGGTGCTCTTGTAGTAGGGAATTTGTTTTTGGCGATATAAAGGAGCATTTGATGTAGATATCCCATTGGATGCATTCATAGATGGGCACGAGAGGTCAAGAATTTAAATTAAAAATATGCAACCTCTAGCATGGCAACCTGAAGGCTGCGAGAGACATTGGTTAAATATTGTTTTGTGCTGGCCTTAATATAGTCGTGATTTCTTTCTATTATCTTAATGCAAATATATAGTCCGGTCTCATTAAAATGAGGATTTTGGTTGTATTTCTCTTTGGTTTTTTCTCTCTTAATGCTCCAGAAGTTTCCAAAAATTGCGATAGTTGTTTAGTTTGCCTGTTACAACTTAAAAGTGGTTTTTAGAAATGGGAGTCATGTTTTTTAAGGTTCATACTAATATGAAGATCTTGTAATTCTATATTTAGGATAAGAGAAGATGGCCTCTACTTTGGGAAGTATGACAACAATTGCCACATCTACCTCATTGGGTAACAATGGAAAGGGGAAGAAGTTGGGTGCAATGTTTAATAATTATGGCAGACAATTGTCTTCTCTTTCAATTTTTTCACACATTTCCTTTAATCGCTCAAGCATAAGAGGGACTCTGAGACTACGCAACAGGGAGAAGGTAGTTAATACAAGAGCTATGGAAAAGGAGTTGTACTTCAACAACGATGGGTCAATGACAAAAAAATTGCTGGTCAGAGAAAAAATTATGTTTAAAGGAAGGTGACCTGCACGTGAAAATTCACTATGGTGGATCTTTCCTTGTCCACTTATATTCGATTTTAATGTGTTATTTTTATTTTTCATGGAGGGTTGTTTTGGAATATGGTTTGGCATTCAATTTCACACTTACCGAAAGCATTGTCAATTTGTCTTGCAGGCGGTGTGAACAAACTTGCTGATGTTGTTGGAGTCACCCTTGGGGCGAAGGGAAAAATGTTGTCTTGGAGAGAAAGCATGGTTCTCCGAAAATATTTAATGGTGGTGTGACAGTAGCTAAGGAGGTAATTTGTAGATGTGTGCTCTGGCTTTATTTTTAACGTTGTATTATTTCCCCCTCTTAAATGTCTTAGATTTGGTAGGCATAATTTGAAAACTCAAAGGTGGAAGGAAACATATTTGTTACCCAGTGGTCTACTTGGCCTATGGACTAGCCACATTAGAGTAACGCATAAATCTTTTCACAACAATAAAAGGAAAGGGTTATGGCTGAGTCAAATTTTATTGTTATTGACAGTGTAATGAAATGTATCTCAATGCTATGGTTTTGGCCTTTTTATTGGTTGAATTAGAGGACCCAGTTGAAAATATTGGGGCCAAGTTGGTAAGGAAAGCTGCGGAAAAGACAAATGATTTAGCTGGGGATGGAACCACAACATCTGTTGTTCTTTCACATGTTGGAATATTGAAAAATTCCAGAACAATGAATGGAGAATAAATCTCCCTTCCTCTAACACAGAGAAAATAAAAATTTCTTTGACAGGAGACAGAGTTTTAATACTTTGAAAACAAACTTCTATTCCCTTCAATAACTCAAAAAAAAACTATTACACTTCTTCCTCACTGAGAGGGATTACAAAATTATGACTGCTACAAAACGCGGTGCATAAAACCAACTCACTGTCTGTTCAAAACAAACATACTCTGTCTCTAAAACACTCTGCTGTGTTTTTCCCTTTCGCACTGCTGTGCATACACACTTAAAAAGTTACACTCAGTCTTTCACTTTTTACACACTGTTGTGTAATAAAAAATTTATGTACTGTCTATAAAAAAAACTACCAAGCTTTTTTTTCCTTTTTATTTTTATATGCCATAACATATAAAACATATTATAATAAACCCTCTTTCTAAAAAAATAAAATTAAAACTAAATTCTATGGCCCACCTTTCATTTCGCATATGATATATATATATATATAACATATGTTTAAAACATATGTATATATTAAAGCGTACATAAAATTAAATTATCAAAACATTAAAGAACCCTTTCCGTCGGACTTCAAAAGTCTGAATAGATTAAATTTCAAACCAAATTCGCTTTCCAAAATGGGATGCTGACGTCTGCCTAATTTGTAATGCGAATTCTCAATCCAATGTGCCTTATAAAAAATTTGGGTCCGGTTTTCAGGTTTTCATATTCCCTTCAATTTCATGCGATCCAATATTAATGCTCCACGTGTCCTCCTTTCGAATTTACAAAATTGGGGGGTAAATTTCTGTTTGCTTAATTTTTGGTTGGTGAATTGCGTTAATGCTGGTTGTTGTGTTTAAATACAATCCTGTACAGAAATATGGTTGCGGCCGTCTACAAAAAAAACTTGCAGGAATTTTAAATGCTGAATTAAATTTCTGGATTATGTGGAAGTTTGAAGAGTGACATAATCCCTTCCCCGCAACTAATTTATAAGATAGTGGAAAGTATGGTGAGAGGAAAATGGTGGGATTTATAATCAACCATATTCACTTTGAAAACAATGGGGAATTAAGAGACCATTATACCTAACAAGTCCTTATAAATATTGAAGCCGAGGCACAAATACATGACAAAAACCTTTATACGAGAATTATTTTATTTGAGTAAGGGAATAGTAGTTGTAACTTAAGGTTGCAACAATGGTTCCATAAAACAATTACTTGTATCCAACTGCAATAACTATGGATTAAAGTTGCAACAACTGTGGCTTGAGGTTGCAGAAGTTGTGACTTGGGGATGCAACATTTGCGACTTAGAATAAAACACATTATATATATATATATATATATATATATATATATATATATATATATATAAAGAGATTATTATACCTGAAAAATACTTGTCAATATTGAAGTTGAGGCATCGATACACAGTAACAATCTTTATACGGGAATTATTTTATTTGAATAAGGGAACAATAGCTGTAACTTAAGGTTGTAACAACGGTTCCATAGAAAATTTTCTTGTATCTATTTGCAGTAACTATGCGTTAAATTTGCGCCAACTATGGCTTGAGGTTGTAGGAGTTGTGGCTTGGGGATACGATATCCGCGACTTAGAATAAAAAATATTATATATGAAAGAAAGTATATATATTAAGAGATCATTATACGTAACAAATCCTTGTAAATATTGAAGTTTACGCATAAAGACACGACAACAACCTTTATACGAGAATTATTTTATTTGAGTAATGGAACAACAACAGTAACTTAAGGTTGCAACAATGGTTACATAAAACTATTGCTTGTATCTAGTTGTAGTAATTGGGTGTTAAAGTTACAGTAGCTATGCCTATGAATTAGAATAAAACAAATTATATATAAAATAATATATATATATATATAGATAGAGAGAGAGAGAGAGAGAGAGAGAGAGAGAGATTAGAAAATATATTACAACAATATTTATTTAACTAGTATGTTAAAAAAATAAAATTTACCCGGTCGCAGGTGTGGGGGCATCTGGAAAGGTATGGATACCAATCCATTTAGAATATATATGTCATCAACACCCAAATCCGTGATTAGTTTTTGAATATGGAAGAAGAAAAACAAGATATATATGCATAAACAAATTAAGAAATGCTACTATTTTGATCACTCACACATTTACATATGCTATTGTCTACGCACCTTCTATTGGTGGACGATGTTATCCTATTTCTTGTAGGATATAGTAGATAGGACTAGTATGTGAAGACTCATTAGAGCTCTAAAATCATTTTGGGTTTCATTTGGAATATATGTAAACCTACTCAAGTCTACCATCAAGTTTCAATGGTTTGGAAGATATGTTAGAAAAACAATCAACCAAGTGCACCCATTTCAAATACTTGGGATTTATGTGAAGATTTAATGACTATAGGTATGAAGATTGGTTCTTTCCATATCAAAAAGTGGGAAAAATAATCACAATATGGTTATCCTTGGGTGGCACATTAACCTTAGTAGTGTCCATACCAGGATATTGGCATTCCCTAGCTTATATTCTTGTTGGTATCTTGGGAAATATTAGAAAAAAAATCTTTCATTTTATCTAGAAGGAAAGGAAAAGCAAAGGAGGCATCCCTATAGTAAAATGGAAATGGATTTCTAAGCCAAAAATCACATGATTCATTGGATACTAAAGAATATTCATCATTTTTGGAAAGAATTATTTTCCAAGAGTCTTCGGAGAATCATAAAACATTTAGGCTTGTGGCAGGATGTAATAAAATCAAAGTAAATAGGCAAAATTCCATATAAGGATAAATTTTACAAAAGTTCCAACAGTTCTTCCCACCATTTATCTTCTGGCATTCTGGTCCGTTGAAGTTTTCTCAAAGTTTCATCAACCTAAGTATATTTGAAAAAGGTAGGCTGAATTGGAAACAAATGCTTTACTTCATGCTCAAGATAAAATAAATTTTCCAATCTGTCATGAAGATTTTTTCCTATTGGCAATGCTACTTCTTATGTACTAGTTGAAGAATTGGTCTGATTTTCAGCATACTTGTCCAATTTTTCAACATAGCTTTCAAGGTCCATTAGTTTATCCTCTAAAACTATAGGACTAAGCAATCCTTTTTTCAACAAAATATCAAATCTTTCTCTGAAGGTAATGATTTCTTCTTGCATATCTGAGCACCTTCGTTCTAGATTATACATAAGGGTTCTCTTAGTAAAAACTCTTTTTATTTCCAAAATTGTTCTGGTCCTATCCTGAATACCAAGTTCTGCAAGTTGGTGTCTGGTTTGAGTGTTTAGAAACTGTATGAGTTGATTGGCTTCTTCAGGCCTATTTCCCAATTCTTCTCTTGTACTTTGAACTTATTCTATAGCCAATTTGACTAAATCATTCTGTTCATACATAATCTAAATTGAAGACCAGACATTCTTTATTGATTGGATAATGTTGTCCCAAAGAATTTCATTTATTTCCTTTAAAGGTTTCTCCAATGTGAGATCCTTTTCCAATGCTTTAACCAATTTTTATAATATTTTGACCTCTCTTGTTTTATCAGCAACACTCATTTTTGAGAGATCATATCTTTGTTCTAAATTAATAAGCTACAACTTTGTGTGCTGGAGTTCTGTTACTTGAAGTTTCAATTCATTCATTGAATTTATTAATTCTTCAGAACTCAAATTGGATGTATTTACCTGTGATAGCTCTGTTGGTTGACCTGTTGTGGATGTACCTGTACCTGTAATTGCCTCTGTTGTTGATGCTGGAATAGTAGACTGCTTGTTCTTTAATGCTTGTTCAAGCTCTTTTTCTGTTTCATTTAGTTGCTCATTCAGTTTCAAAATCAAGTCCATCATTTATTCTTCGGAATTTTTCTTTATCATCTCTTCAATTTGTGGATGTCTTGACACTGGAAATTTCAACTGCTTTCTCAAAGCTGCAATATCATCATCTTTTTTCTTGATTAGGGCCTCTATACCTTTGACATCTTTAGGATTGTGACCCAATCCAATGATTATTTCCTCCAATGTCTTTATCCTATTGTCTTTGGCCTGAGAAGAGGCTTTTTCGAGTTGCAATTGTGCAATAGTGTTCTCCAAAGAATCCTAGAACTTCTGAGTTTCCATTTCTTTATCGGTCAGAGTAGAATAGATCATTTCACTAGTTTTCTTATGTAACTCAGTCTGATCTAAAGGATGAATATCCTTTGCTAATACTTCAAAATTTGTTCTAATATAATCTGCAGTTTTTTGAGGTTGCTGTACTTTTGGTTTGAAGTGACTCAATATCATTTTGCCTTGCTGAATGTCATAAGCTAACATCAATCTTTCTTTATTATTAGGAGCCATCTTCAAATACTGATTGTAAACCTGGATTCTTAGTGGATCATTCCTGGCTTTTATATTGATAAAGGTTTTCTTTATATCTCCTGCATCTTTAACTGTGGTTTGAAAGAAGATATTTCAACACTCTGTTGCTTTTGCTACTCTTTTCTCTGTAAAGTAGTGGATGCCCCACTGACTGTACCTATTTGTTGACTATCCAAATCTTCTCTCTGGCTATCAGGAATTTCCTGAACAAAATCTACTTCTGGAAGAGGATTTAATTTTTGTCTTTTAGCATGAGGTTGTTCTAAAGATCCACCAACAGGGGTAGCAACTTCAGCATCTCTCTTCTTGCCTTTTTCTATATTGATAGGAGTTTGTAAAATTGAAATTTTTGGCTCATTGATCTGAATAGGAGGAATTTGTACTTTACCCTATTCTTTAGAAGTCTCAGGTTGCTCTGTCATTGTGAATTTTTCAAATACTTGTATATTAGGCTCTTTTTTTTCCTTTAGATTGTACTGTGGCCAATGCACTGATCGCCTGTAAATTTTGCTGAGAAGTCCCTGCAGAAGAAGGACTAATACTTGGTATCTGCACCTGTCCAAAAGAGTCTAGGTCAAGTATTTTCTCAAGGTCTTTCATTACATTTTCAATATTGACCTGCTCATTATCCTGTTCTACCAATGTTCCTTCCATCCATTCATCCATATTGGCATATTGTTCAATTTCTGGAATTTTGTGATGAATGTATGGTCATAGTTTATTTTTCATTTTTCTATCACAGATAAAGCTATTTGGGTCATAAGGCACCCAGTAAAAACTTTTTTGTAATCTGAGATATTCTTCTAAGATTCTTTCTGCTTCCTCTCTAGCATCTCTAGAGTTACAAACAAAGGGACCTAATTGACTTTTGATCCTGAGTTGAGCCTTTTTCTTTGCATTGCAGAAATGAACTATATCTGAGTTAATCATCTTCCTGAAATAATTTAGTGCAAAGACTCTCATGGGAACATATTTGGACAACTTTAATGGGCACAATTCACATCCATATATTCTGATCTCAGTGTGATTTTGATACAAGTACCAGTCACCTACCCTATATTGTTTTGAGAGCTGTAGAATTTTCTTGATTTCATTATTGACTCTAGGAGGGGAAACTCCTGTTAACAAAGTGGTTGCACGGTGTACAAATAGGTCAATAAACTCATTATAGGAGTAAGGAGAATCAGAGGAATTATGGGTGATGGCAGACCAAAATATCACAGACCTAGGAATTCCTTTGGCATCAAGATTCTGAACATGGAAAGGGAAACTTTCTGATTGGTAATAAATCATGAGATGATATATAATAGAAGAATATTTGAGCACTTTTTCATTCTCAAATCTCATGAACTGATCATGGATTTTATCAGCAATGTAGGATGCAAAATCATACTTGACAGCAGGGGACTGTCCAGGGGTAAATATAGAAAACAATACTAGGGTTAATTGATCAACATATTCACTAGTATTGAAACCCATGATAAAGGATATCATATTCAGAATAAGCCTTCCCACATCAGTGAAAAAAGTATAACCATAGGGGGAAGGGCCTTTGGGCTGATGCTCTGGTAACATGAAGGTTTGACAAAAGAGATTTAACTCTTCATGGGACAAATTGGCAGAATTTTCAAGTAATTCTTCCATGGACAGGGGAGTGAGGCCTTGACCAGGTTGAAATTGCAGCATTTCATTTATCGACTGAGTAGTGATTGGGAAAAGGATGTTCTGACTCAGGGACAAAACTGCTCTTTGATTGGGGTCATAGTTTGCATGGCAGTAATGAATTTACTCAGGAAAAATATGGACTGAGGGGAGAATATACATGGGGAGATTGGATTCCCATAATCCAATAATATCATAACCGTTTATAAATTTATCTCTACAGTGGAAAAATGTTCGAAGAGGATTATCACTAAGAACGAGGTCTTTAATTTGAAAATCTCTATCTGCTAGGGGCAAATAGTTTAAATCTATGTGAGAGGCATTCAAAGGTGCGACGTTTAGAGCCACTGGAACCTCCATTTTTTTTCTTGTGAATTCAGAAATGAATTTCGGGTTTTTGTGAAGAACAAACACAATTACAAGTTTTTGGAATGCAATTTACAATTCTGGGGATTGAACAAGACCAAATTGAACTCTTTTTCTGTCTTCCGTATGGAATTTAAAAAAAAAACTATGATTTCACAGATTCTTAACGGGAATTGGGGTAAATACCTATTTTTTGTAGATGAATAGTGATTAAACAGGTACAGGCTATGGTGTATGAACTTTGGATTACTGGTATGCAATTGTCTTCAGCAAAATACAGTTGATGGCGCTTGACAGTTTGTTTTTGAAATTCTCTGCATGAGACTTTGGTCGTTCACAGAATAATGAAAATGACGCGGGAAAAATTGTTTTATTCACAAAGTCCAAAGGGTGACGGGTTTTTTGTAATTTATTTAAGGGATGATGTCAGCAGGTACGGAGGATGAGTCACGGGAGGCAAGCGGTAAGCGGTTTCCATCGCACCGCTTTTGGGGAAAAGTGGTTTTGGGCAGAGGGCGAGCGATTCCATAGAATGATTGACGCATGGCATGGCACTGTTTGAAAACCGTCGGGCCATCATGCGTTATTGTTCGGACGGGGATGGCTAGCGATATCATTAATAACCATTGATCTCAGATGGGTTGATCGAACGACGATGGGGACGTGGAAGTGACGGGGATTTAATATGGAGGGCCCGACATAATTAAACGTTAATTAATCTCATCGGGGGGAATCTGATTGGCGAAGTTAATTAATCGTGAGGATTAATCAATTTGTTTATAAAAATGCAAGAAAGTGATCGGGAAATTATTTAACCAAGGTTAGCGGTTAAGGGAGGTATTGGGGATTTTACAAAGGGTTTATAGTTTTAACCTTGGGAAAGGGAGTCGGGGGATTAAAATACACAGGGGAAGAATTATTTTTGTATTAAAACACGTAATAAAACATGTTTTAATTATTTTTTCAATATACTTTTATTATATGATAATTAAATTAGATTAATCTAATTACCATAGGGGGCGGAATTTAATATTACGATATATTTAGCCAAAGGGGGCATAAAGTGGGTTTTTTATTTAAACATGTGCAAATAAATAACTTTGGCTAAAATTTATTAATGGGTTTTTGGGAATATTATATAAAAAGGAGTTATATATAATAGGAGAAGGTTATTTTTGTAAGGATTTAATACATAAATCAATGTTAATATGACAAGGGAACAATGTAAACTCAAAATACATTAATATAATTAAGAAAGTGAAGATTTAAAAGCAAATTGCATTATAGTCACTTCATCACTTAGACTTGGAATAAAATGTGATTTTGAGGGTTTTTTATGAAATAATGCATAATTTTCCTAAGTAAAATGGGATTTTACTTAGGAAAAGATGTTTAGAAATGAGTGAATGTTATGAAGAATGACTTCAAGTAATTAGGATTTTCCAATTATTGGGTCGAGGGTCTGTTCCCTCCAAAAGTCAAGGAAATGCCTTGAGCTCCTCTAATTTTCAAATACCTTAGTACTTAGGGGAAATTAGTGAGATATTTAGGGGAAGATGAGAAGGAAAGTTAATATCTTTGACATTTCTTTGCTTTGAATTTCTTCCAGTATAGTGTCTGCCTTTTCACTTTGTGATGAAAGTAAATATTAACAAATTTAGAGTCATTGTCCATCACATGCAATTCTACAACATCATCTACCTACCCTACCTAATTTACTCTACAATTTTTTCTTCTTTATTAGGGTGCACTTAGACTGGCAAACCCTTATCACACTTTCTTTTCTTTTACATGTAGAAATCTATCTAAGTCTAACCTTATTACATCCAAGGGCTCAAATTAAGCTATTGAGCTCATTTTATTTACTCTACCTATCTACTTATCTGCCAAGATTAAATAGTTTGGTCAGATTTTATTCTCTCTCTCTAAAACATGAAATTGAAAGATGAAATAGCCAAGCTTAAACTGTTTGACTATTCATAAATTGTGGCATAGGATACAAGTTGCACACAATTTTATTTATTACATAAGAGAAAAAAGTAGTGGCATTTAGAATTGCACACTTTCCTTGGCCTTTCTTTTGGTGGGGGTTCATTTTCTTTTACTTTTTTGGCCATTTTTATTCTTTTTACCCTTTGATTTTTCTTTTAGGGTATACCCTCTTTACATTTTTTAAATTTTTTTGATTTTTTGATAATATGGAAAACCTTTGCAACAAGAAAATGTATGAACATATTACACAGCCCATCAAGTCAATCATGAAATATGACACCTATTAATATAGGAGTCTAACACTGGCTCCACTTGGGGATGGCTTTTCCTGGTGAAAATTCAAGAACAGCAGGTCAGTTGTCCTCATCCATTGACCTTGGTGAACCTGTAAATGTCTTCTGTCTTCTGCAAACTGAAATCTGATCTGAAACTAAAACAACACACAAAATTTTTCAAACCAACTTAATGAAAAACTAGCTGAAAATTGAAAACTAAAAAAAAAATGCTCAAAATTCTGAGCTTATTGGCACTCATCTACCTACTTAATCTACTAAAAATCTTATTGAATCAGGTAATACAAAAATGCCAATGAAGCCAATCGAGTAGCTGTAACAATAAATGGATAACTTGATTGCTTGTGATCAAAATTAGAAATATATTATGATCCTGTGCCTTTATAATGAATGATATGATGTGTAAAGGCCACTTTTGATGTATTTGATCCTTATAGAGAAAACATGTTTGCAGATTTGGGCTAAAAATATTCTCCATATAATCTGATATAGGATCAATAAAAGTATGATGTATGTTATTTACTTGTAGGCCTGCAATGACTGGTTGCTCAGTTGTATTCTAAATACTAAGCCTTGAAACTATTTCTTTTGTCTTGCTTTTGAAAGAATAATCATCCTCAATATGCAAGTCAAAAGATAGTACAATTTCCTCTTGCTTAGGAGAAGGAATATTTTCAAAAAATTCTTTAGGATTTCGGAAATTGTATGACTGAATTTGAGAATGCAAAAGTTTAATTTCATATTCATAATTTTCAGAAATTATCTCAAGAACACATATTTTCAGTTTAGGAGAATATTTTCTTGATTTCAAAAGAAGAAATAAAGCTCTTAAAAAATCCTCATCAAGCTGAAGTTCTAATATCTCATCCCTCAAAATAGCTAGTGATCGTTTTGTGAAATTATCATAATTATCATCATACTGATCATGTAAGTCTAAAAAATCTTCTAAGAACCTTGATTTTCTTAGGAATAGGTCATTTTGTAATAGCTTGCATCTTTTGAGGCTCCAATTTCACTCCTTCGTTTAAACAAATATGAACCAAATACTCGAATTCTTATTTCCCAAAAGCACATTTCGATATTTTTACATAAAAATGATTGTTCTCAATAATTTATATAACTTTTCCACATGTTTACTAGTGTGGTATTCCCATGATTTATTATAAATATGTGTATTATCAAAGAAAACCAACACAAATTTTATAATATGGGATCAAACAAAATTGTTCTTAAGTCGAGCCCGTCAGACTTCAAACGGTGATAAACCATAATTCAAACCAAATTCGCGTTCCAAAATAGCCTGCTGACGTCGGCCAATTTTGTGACGCGAAAACCAAATTAATTCCACCCTAATATTTTTCGGGTCCGAAGTTGGGCTGGCGTACGGAGGGAGAGTTGTGACGCAAATTTCTTATCAAATTCACCATAATATTTTTTAGGTCTGGATTTCCACTGCGCGAGCGGCCCAAACAAAGATCCGCTCCAATCAATTTCTGCCATGTGTCCTCAATCAGAACTTGCCCTGCTCCCAGCTGTCGGTGCATTCGATGGCGTTTAAGGCGATGGGACATGGATGTGGCGATTTCATATCAATCGCATTAAGTTTTAACACTGTTCAATTAAGTTCCAAGGTTTTCACATCTAATCGCATTAAGTTTTAACACTGTTCAAGATCGGACCTCCACTCCTGTTATCAATTCCGCATGCTCCAATATGATCCGGCCTTTGGCTCTCATTAATTATCAAAGATTAATTATGTTGGGCGTCCTTCGATTGCATTGCAGTTGGGTCAATAAAATGGCATTTCGCTATGGTTTTTCAGACGAGTTGATTGCTGGGTTACACTGCCTGCTCACTGTGACGAGAAGGAGAAGTGGCCAGCTGAACTGCTGTGTAGACCTTGCTACATATCTGCATTTCTCTCGGTCTGGTCATTGTCTGTCTTCCTTTGTTTCTTGGAATTCTGCTTCTCCGTCTCCTCTTGTGCCCACTACTAGTGAGACTACACCCATGCCTCACGTGCGTCAAAGGATGCATTGCCGCAGGGGGAGCACTAGAGGTCAACTCCTGCGCGCTCCCTCCAGCCCTTCAACCAAGTTGTCTTCCGGGCAGTCCAGTGATTATTACGCAAGTCGCTATCCAAATACTAGGAGTGGGTAGGGTCGGGTTGTAGGATCTAGCCACTGTATGGATTCCCCTTCTCCTCGTTTCCTCACCGCTAGTTCACCTTCTCCCATGACGCACACTGCGCAATTTTCCTTTAATTTTTGTCTCAACCACCCACGAATTACAGCTTCAGTCACTATGGTTTTCTAAGAGGAGGGCCAAACGGAGGAAGAATGCACCCGTCTAGTGGGTCTGAGCTCGGAAAAAGCCAGCCAGCATTTGGGCCTTCAAGAGGGGAGCCGTGGCATGAATGTGGAGGTAGCACCTAGCGATCCTGGACCTTCCGAAGGATGGTGCCGAATCGTCGAGGAGCCAGAGGAGTAGTTTGGTTAATTTGTTTTTCTTGCTTCATGGCCCACTTAATTGGGCTGCTTTTAGATTATTTTACTGTACTGGACCTTTGTAATATTTTTGAATTCTATAAATTAAACGTTCAAGACTGGTTTCCCCGTATGAGGGCAATCTTCTTAATTTTTTGATTTGTTGATGACAAATTTGCCATGAGTCTGGGCAATGATTTTGACTTCGGTGTAATTTATTCCCACTGTTAATAGATTAACTTTACTTAGAAAAAAAAAATGTTTCCCTGTTTCTATTTTAAACCTATTTTTTGAAATACAAAGCCATGTTTATATGGTCTACATATTATAATCTTTCTCTGTATATCTAGTACAGGAACCTTTTTTCTATGAACAGGGTGGATGCTATAGCGGGCTACTAATGGAAACAAGCGAGCCTGAACCTTACATCTCGGATGCAATAGATGGTTACCAATTTTGGAATCAAGCAAGCCTGATCTTACAAGCAAGCCTGGGTTTCTGTAGATGGTTATCACACTCCTCACATAATTAGCATTTTTCTCTGTTCAAGGATTTTGGGTACTTTAATTTGTATTTGGAACAATGGACGTTGGTACTCTATCTGTTTCTTTACTATTCTACATACTTCTATTTCACTTTCTTATAGATGCCTTGGGCATATTTGGATGCTTTCTCAGATTTTTCGATAATCTCCTTGTGGACCGTTACTGGGTTTTATATCAAGTCCCTGTATGTGACATGGGGTATTTTTCTATCACTGTCTGGGGTGGGACTTCCACTTTTCTGGATGGATATTTGGGTTCCAATCTTCAGATGTGAAAATGTAATGACTTCATGGACTGTTTTACTTCATATAATATATTAAAAACAACGTTTTTTCTCTTGTGAAAAAAAAATGATTAATGTTTATCACTTTGCCTTCAAAACTAGCGATGCTGGTCTATGTTGCTGGTTTATTGATATGGTCTCATGGTCTTTATATTTTGGACATATCACACTCCTCACATGATTAGCGTTTTTCTCTGTTCAAGGATTTTGGGTACTTTAATTTGTATTTGGAACAATGGACATCGGTACGTACTCTATCTGTTGCTTTACTATTCTACATACTGCTATTTCACTTTCTTATAGATGCCTCGGGCATATTTGGATGCTTTCTCAGATTGTCGATAATCTCCATGTGGACCGTTACTGGGTTTTATATCATGTCCCCGTATGTGACATGGGGTATTTTTCTATCATTGTCTGGGGTGGGACTTCCACTTTTCTGGATGGATATTTGGGTTCCAATCTTCAGATGTGAAAATGTAATGACTTCATGGACTATGTTACTTCATATAATATATTCAAAATAGTGTTTTTCCTTTTTTAAAGTTTCATTTTTTTTTTTTAAATTGAACCCGTCGTCACTATACCGACGCCTTGTAAGCGTCAGAATTGCGACAGCTTAAAAACGTCGGAAAAGCGACAGTATAAAAATGTCGGATGAGCGACCTTCAAAACTTCAGACCACATTTCGTCGAAATTGCGACAGTTTACAACCGTCGAAAGAGTGACGTCCAAAACGTTGGACCACATTGCGTCGAAATTGCGAAAGTTTACAAACGTCGGAAGAGTGACATTCAAAACGTCGAACCAAATTTCGTCGTAATTGTGACAATGTACAAACGTTGGAAGAGCGACGTTCAAAACGTCAGACCACATTTCGTCGAAAGTGTGACAGTTTAAAAAGGTCAGAAGTGCGACAGATTGGGAAACGTCGGAAAAGTGATGCTTGTTTGGAAGCGACGGAAATAGTGTCGATAGTGCGACACTTTTTAAGTGCATCGGAACTATAACAACATGGTAAACCACGTTTTTCCCGCCCTCGAACTATCGCTCTTGCGATGACTATGTGTTGGAATAGCGATGAATTGGCCGTCGTAATTTCCGCCAAATTTTCTAGTGTCTTTTGAAAAAAATGATTGTGATTTCAGCCTCATAACTAGTTGTGAAATTGAATATGGAAACAGTAATATGGAATGATGGATGTTGAATGTGTGACTGTAACTGACATTAAAACATGTTATGATGAAGAAAAAACCATTGTTGTAGAATATGAATTTTTTTATGGAGAAATATTATCTGATGGAAAGACCTATGATGTTAAATTTGATGAATACTATGTATCTCATGATGAGTGGATCAATTTTATACATGAAAAGCATCTTATTGGTGTGTTTTTCTTCAGTGAGAATGAAATTCTAACTCCATATACAGATTAAATGTGGGACAACATGTTTGCAGCAATAGAAATGATTAAAGGGGTTGAAGACATACATAAGCAAACTATATCAGCAGAGAAAGACGAAGAAATGAAATCTCTCTTAAAGGAGTGGGATGGCAAGAGCTAATATGGTTCTCTTTATTAATCTAACATTGTTTTTAAGTGTGTAGATTTTGGCAGCGAGGAAGAAGAAATTACAAACATTAAGGACAACTCTAAGTCGAAAAAACCTGCAGCATTAAATTCAAATAATCTTAGCCTACAATCAAGGTAAAGAGAGAGGAGAATAAGAGATCAAGTGTTCTACATTTGGCATAGAAAATGAAAAAATAAGGATAAGCTTCACCACTATATAATCGCAAGGAAAGTGAAGATGAAACTTCACTGGGAAATGAACAAGCATGCACTCTTTAGAAAGAAGCAAAAAATGAAATCTCGGTTATCAAGTACCATTGTAAACCTATATGAGACTCAGACTAGCAGGCACATATTAAGAAAAGGAAGGCAAAATATGACTTTGGGTGAATTTCTCCATTATGGTTGAGTGTTATAATTAACAAAGAAATATATTAATGTATTTGGTTAGGATTGATATCCTCTATTTAGGTCCTAGATCATATTATTTAGGGAGTGGTTCAAACCACCAACTAATGTGTAACTTTATATGTATGAGACTTTTATTGAATGAGGAGGAAGTGTCTTGAGTGCTTTGGCATTCTCTAGGTGACTCACCTCGATAGCCTTTTCTTTTACCCCATATTTTGTCTCTCCTTCAAATTTTATCACTAATTTTTGTTGAAACCCTTGTTGCACCAACAAATCTCATAAATTCAGTTTACACAATGTAAAATTTTTATTACCAGTGAACTTCTCTACCTCTAACTTAGCATTAAACATTTTAGCCATCCTCTTCCTACACTCACTCTTTCAAATAATTGTATTAATGTAAATTTTTCTTCAGTCCTTCAACTAGGGTTTTCCCCTTTTTAATTCAGTTTTCAACTAAGGTTTTGTGAAATTTCTTTCTTTAGGTTTCTTTGGCTAGGTTTTCTTTTTTTAATAGAAAATTCCAAAAAAAAAAAACTTCAAACCCCTTACTCTAATTTTCTTGGAAGAAACCAAAAAAATATTTCAACAATTTTCCTCACACAATTTTCAGAATCCCTACTTTCCTATATCTTTTAATTGAAAACCCAATGTTTACTCTTCAAAAAAATCATTTATTTATATAAAATAATTCTTCAACAAACAATTCCTTTTTTTTTCAAGAAATATTTACTATTACAAGGACTTTTTATAAATAAAACAAAATTATCAAGCCATGTGATTGTTTTTTTCCTTGACCATGGAAAGATCTTCACATCTAGGAAAAAAAATGTATTTCCTATTGCGGGCTTATTTTTACTACGGTGTCACTCTTAACAATTGACTTATCATGGAAGGTTTTTGTGTTTTCTTTTCTAAAGGACTTAAAAAAAACTTCGATTACTACCCACTCCTTCACAGTGGGTTCTCCAATTCAAGAATGCTTCATGAATGCTACTATCCCTGGCTCCCTGACTTCGACTTACTACTCATTTTGTATTTTTTTCTCTTGAAAAAAAATCCTGTACTTCCTCATATGTGACTTATATCTTTTCTCAGTGCAACAAAAACACTCCAACAAGCGGTGTTGCAAGAAAACGACTACTTTTTGGCTGCACGTAGCTTTAAAAAATTATTATAAGGGCTAGAATTCATGGTCCCAACTTGGCCTCTCGGTTCCTCTTTGAATTTCAGCGATTTCAATAAATTTTCTTTGGTAGCTTTGTATTTCCCTTTTCCACTAGATAGACTTGGAGACTTTAATATACCTCATGTTCATCACAACAAAAAGGCTATGATACCACTTGTTCATATTCCAAAGCATAAAATATATAAATAAGAAACAATCGTAAAGAATGAGAAACTCAATCATGTTAGGGTCCTATAAATTATAGGATATAAAGGTGATTGAGTATTTTATATTTGAGATTTCATATTGTACATGAATTTCAATATTCAAATGATTTCCAAAAAATATGAAAAGAAAAAGAAATAGAAAACAGGGTATGTTGAAAAAAGAAATTAAAAAAAGCACAAAAAGACAAAAGAAAAGTTGAAAAGAATGAAAGAAAATAAAATAAAACTCCTCAAAAGAATAACACTAAAAGTGTTGCAAGTGAAAATGCCACTACTCATAAGTTAGTTTTTTTAATTCATACAGTTTAATCATGATTCAACAAGTTTGATTTTTTTTTGAATAGGATAGTGAATAAAGATTTACCAAACAGTTTAATCTTGGTAAATCAGTAGCTAGGTAGAAATGAAAATGATTCAATAGTGTAATCTGAGTCACTAGGTGAAATAAGTTGATGCAGGCTAGCTGCAGAAATATCATAGTATGCGTGGAAACTCTACCCAAAGCAATTTCTCTCAATGGATTTGTTTTAAAATTTGAAGCTCGTTAAAAATACATACATATGGTGCGATCAACAACAAAACCTAAACAATGCATATAAGCCAAAACAATTCATATGTGTAGAATTCCTTACCGGAGGGTCCATGATAAGCCTAACCAATCATCAGCGATCGCAAATCGCATAACTTGCAGTTAACTTTAAAAATTAAAATTTAATCCCCTCGAATTGCAAAACTGCGCTGAGCCAACACATGTCCTCCTCTTTTTTGTATCGCAAATAATTTTTTTTACTTTGCAATGTCTTAATACTTATCTCCTAGATCTTGCAAAGTGCGAAGTCACTTCCTGGCCTTATGATATCCACCGTTGAATTAGTCCTAGATTCAATGATCCTTATTGTCTCTCCACTCGTCACTTCGCATCGCCAATTAAACAATTTAACTTGTGACTCTTTAACATTAAACTCAGTTATTTTCGATGTCCGATGGTTTTAAACATGCGATGAGATCTCTCTCGTTGATCGGGTTCAGATCTACAACCCTCATCGCGCCCGCAATCTGATTCTCTTTGTGTTGTATAACTTAATGTATATGTGATTAAACAAAGTTTAAACAAACAGTTTGAATAAAGAGCTCGATCCATAATTAACACTTGAAAATAATAATAAAGGAATTTATAGAGCCAAGCCCTTGATTGATTGTTTATTACAATTTTTTATGCTCTCTCTGCTCTCATCTCTTGCACACCTATTTCACAATGTCACACTTTTTCCTCGCACTTTGCTCTCTCCCTCACACCTATCTCATACATATATATATCTATCTGAAGCGGTCCTTCTCACCTATAATAGATTTCCATTGAACCACTCCTAATAAACAAATTCTACCCTATTTCTAAGCTCTTATCCTACTTGGCTAAATCTCCTCGTAGGGAGAAACCAATTTCTATTTTATTTCCTAATTAATTTAGCAAAAATAAACAAACCAACTTCTCTCATTTAAAACTAAGTACAATATTAATGGCCAATTTTTATCCACCTCATGTTAGCCAGAACATGTGAACATATAATCACATTGTTGGCTAAGTCCGGATGCTCTTGCATTAGACTCCCAGGGAAGAAAAGATTGATCCATAAATGCTTCACGATCTGTACTAAACTTCTATAACTCTATTTTTTTTATCCAACTGGAATCTTCCACAGGGTGTCCTTTCTATTCGACTAGATAGTAATAGTAATTTTGTCCTCTGGTCTTCTTTGTTGCTCTTTTCTCCAAAATGGCCTCCAGTTCTTTCTTTTATGTCTTTGGCATATGTTCCTTCCAATTAAGAGTCTAGTATTCCTCTTCTATACAGTCTTCTTGTAGCTCTTCCTTTGTTCATTTGTATAGGTACAAATCTGCAACATTAAAATAGGTGATATTCCAATTCCTGCTGGCAATTTAAACTCATATCCATTTGAAGAAAATTTCCTACTTGGAATTCTCATATCAATCTCATTCAATCTCACCTACTTGGAATTATTTTTCTTTCCTCTTCATATCAACTCAATGTTTGTATTTTCCACTTCTTTCCTACAATCTATCTTTGACATATTCCTGTAGTTTCTACATCTGTTCTACAAACGCTTCAACTTTTCCACTCCTTATCTCTTGTTTTCCTAAATTTCTTAGCTCATACAGACCTCTTGGATTCATTCCAAAAAAAATCTGGAATGGAAATATCCCAGTACTTCGATTTGGAGTATCATTATAATAAAAATCAGCCTGAGCAAGTGCTAAATCCCACTTCTTAGTATTTTATACACTAATATCCTAAATATATTTCCCAAGCTTCTATTCACTACCTCGTTGTGTCCATATTTTTTAGAGTGATAAGATGAACTGAAACTAAGGTTAGTACCTAGTTTCTTCCGTAGAGTTCTCCAGAAATGTCCAACAAACTTGGTATCCCTGTTAGACACAATACTCACAGGCAATCCATGTAACCTTACAACTTCTGAAAAAACAGATTACCAATATGTGTTGCATCACTATTTTTCTTGCATGCAATGAAATGAGCCATTTTAGAAAACCTATCCACAACAACATAAATGGAGTCATTTCCTCTTTGATTTTTTGGCAAACCTGAAACAAAATCCATACTAACTACATCCCATGGTCGGTTTGGTGTTGTTAATGGCTGATACAATCCTCTATTCTCACTTCACCCCTTAGCATGCTTGAAAAATCCTACATCTCTCAACAAATATCTTAACATCAGTTTGCATTTTTGGCTAGTAGTAAAAATAATTTACCTTATCATATGTGTTTTCTTGTCCAAAGTATCTAGACAAGACTCCATTGTGTTTCTCCTTAATTATGTTTTCCCTCATAGAACATTTTGGAATAAATAGTTTATTATTTTTGAATAGCAAACCTCCTTGGATAATATAATCTAACCACTAACTTCTATTATGAAATGTTGGGTTTTGCACAGTTGCATAAATTTCCTTAAATTCTTCATCTTGTTTATACATGTCAACCATTTCTTCAAATCCTACAACACCAACTTGTAATTCTTGCACGACTAAATTTACTCTGCTCAAAACATCAACAACTTTGTTGAAATTACCACTTGTATGCTTAATCACAAAAGTAAAACTCCGTAAAAATTCTACCCATTTGGCATGTTTCTGGTTCAATTTTGGCTAGTTTTTTATAAAATTTGACGCATGGTTATCAGTATATAATACAAACTCTCTTCGTAACAAATAATGTCTCTATTTTTTTAAGGTTTTCACAACATCATAAAACTCTTCATCATAAGATTAGTATTTATTCTTAGCTTCATTCAGTTTCTCACTGAAGTATGTGATTGGGCTCTCTTCTTGACTTAAAACTACTCCAATTGAAACTCCACTACCATCAGTTTCAACTTGGAAAACTTTTTCAAAGTCTGGCAAAGCTAAAACTGGTTTTTTTGTAATTTTCTTCTTCAGCAACTTAAAATTTTGGTCTACTACTTTTGTCCACTTGAATGGATTATTATTTTCCTCAATTGTTTCAATAATGGGTGCACAAATCTGACTAAATTTTCTGATAAATTTTCTATAGAAACGTGCAAGACCGTGAAAGATTATTATTTCAAATATATTTCTTGGAGTTGGCCAGTTCAAAATTTCTTGGACATTTTCCGGATCCATTTTCAAGCCATCTTTAGAAACTACAAATCCCAAATAGACTATCTCCTCCTTCATAAAATTGCATTTCTTCAAATTTATTAGCAGCTTCTCTTTCTGCAAAGTTTTTAGAACCAATTTAAGGTGCTCCAGATGCTCTTCTTTATTTCTACTAAAAATTAGAATATCATCAAGATAAAAAATTACAAACTTGCCTGCATATTCCTTTAAGAATTCATTCATTAATCTCATGAATGTGTTGGGTGCATTAGTGGGCCCAAAAGGCATCACTAACCATTCATACAAACCACTATTTGTTTTAAAGTCAGTCTTCCACTCATCCCCTCATCTAATCCTTATCTATTGATAACCACTCTTTAAATCTATCTTAGTAAAATATTTTGATCCACTCAAGCAATACATTAAATCATCCATTCATGGTAAAGGAAAAAGAAACCTAATGGTGATTTTATTTATGGTTCTGGAACTTGTGCACATGCGCCATTCACCTCCTTTCTTTGGACTGAGTATTGTTGGTACAACACATGGACTAAGGCTCTCTCTTATCAACCCATTATCCATCAAGTCCTACACTTTTGTTCCAACTTCTACATTTTCTTGACGAGTTAACATGTATGTTTCTTTATTTGGAAAACTTGCTCTAGGTATTAGATCAATGTGATGACTAATACTCTTGATTGGTGGTAATGCATTTGGCAACTCATCCACAATAATATCAGCAAAATCATTTAACATATTTCGGATTTCTTCAGATAAATCTTCTAAATTTGTGGAAGTTAGAATTACCTTGGGTCTTCGTATAATAACAAAATGCATCTCCTCATTCTTCTTGACTTCTTGCAACAGTTCTTTCCCACTCATCAGCATAACACTATTTCCAAGTGTTTCTTTGTCAGTTGCATCCTTCAATGGCAGCAATGTGTGTTTGTTTCCATCTTTTTCCAGAGTATAATTGTTTCTTCTACCATCATGTATGGCTTTTTGATCAAACTTCCAAGGTCGTCCCGGCAATATGTGGCATACATCTATCAACATTGGCAAACATCCATCAGCATTACATCACATAATATAACATCCTTGTAAGTACCAATCTGGATCTATACCTTACATTGTTCTGTCACAATAATCTAATTTCATTTTTGTATCCATGATACCTTATAAGGAGTAGGTTGTACTATTTTTACCAATCCCAACTTTTCCACCATCTCTATATAAACAAGGTTATCTGTGCTTCCACTGTCAATTACCACTTTAAAAAATTTACCTTTGTACTTCCATATAGTCCTCAATAGATTCTTCCTTTGAATTGGCTCTCCTAGTTCTTTTTCTGCGTTAAGTAATGCCCTTTTCAATAACAAGGATTCTCCTACTTCAGGTGGTTCCTCTTTACCTGTAATCTAAGGAATTTATCCCTTTGTTTCAAAAAAATTCATATTTCTCTGGGTTTTTGAGTTATTATGAGGACAGTCCCATGACCCATGTCCCTACTCACCACATGTAAAGCACTGAATATATGTTCCTCAACCTCTGCCTCTAGGCACAAACATTCCTTGACCAGATTCTCCTCTCTGTGGTGATCTACTACTCGATCCTCCTGATTAATTCTGGGAATGTTGAAATCTGGGTTTAAATGTTCCTCTTCCTCTTGCTAAACTCTTTCCTTGATTCCACTAACTTTTCTTTCTCTGTATCTTCTCTTCTTCTTTTAAGGTTGCATGGTAAGCATCTTCAATTGTCTTCAGATTTAATAGACTGATCTCATCCTGGATATCACATCTCAAGCCATTTATATAACTGGATAATTTCTCAACATCATCCTCTACATGTCCAACTCTAATATTCAGATTATAAAACTCCTCTGTATATTCTTTCATTGTCATTCCTTTTTGTTTCAAATTCTATAATTTCTTAAAAATATTTAATTGATAATATTTCGGCATGAACTTACTTTTTAATTTTCTTACCACTTTGTCCCATCACTTTATTTTGGCCTTTCATTTTCTCTATCTGGATACTTGTAACTCCTCCCACCAGATAGTTTCACGACCCTTTGGTCTGGTAGCTGCAAACTTCACTTTCCTTTTCTCTTCAACTTCTTCAAATTCAAAGTACTTGTCTAATGAACTTATCCAGTCCATTAGCACCTCCATATTTATATTTACCTTATACATAGGTACATCAACCTTTTGTCTTGTATTTTTCTTAATCAACATTTTTATCATTTTAGCTATTTCATCTTCTGCTTCTTCTTCTTACTCAGAAGTTTCCTCTGTTGCATTGAAATCTCCTTCTTCAGGTGCTCTCCTCTGGTAAACTTCTACTGTCTCCATTCTTGTACGAAGATGTAAAATTTAATTTAGTAGAATTGCATTAGTTTCCAGTCTTCCACAACCTATGCTAGCTCCTCTCCTGGGTGGCATCCTTGCTCCAACTTTCAAGAACAGACTCAAGTCTGCTCTGATACCAAATGATGCAGACTAGCTGCAGAAATATCAGAGTATGTACGGAAACTCTAGAGTTTACACTCTGCACAACCTTATTACCTACAGCGGATTTGTTTTAAACTTTCAAGCTTGTTAAAAATTCATACATATGGCGTGATCAAAAAAAAAAATTAAACAATAACCCAAAACAATTCATATGTGTGGAATTCCTTACCGAAGGGTTCCATGATAAGCTTGACCAATCACCAGTGATCGCAAATCGTACAACTTGCAATTAAGTTTAACACTTAAACGTTAATCCTTGAAAATTGTGAAATTGTGCTAAGCCAATATGTGTCCTCCTCTTCTTCGCATTGCAAATAAATTTGTTTACTTTGCGATGTCTTAAAGCTTATCTCCTAAATCTTGCAAAACGCGAAGTTGCTTCCCGAAGTTATGATCTCCACCATTGAATTAGTTCCTGATCCAACGATCCTTGTTGCCTCTCCAATCCTCACTTCACATCGTCGAATAAACAATTTAACTTGCAACTCTTTAACATTAAACCCAGTTCTATGCGATGTGCGATGGTTTTCAACTTGCGATGAGATCTCTCCCATTGATCGGGTTTAGATCCATGGCCCTGATCGCGCCTACAATCCAATTGTATATTTGTTGTATAACTTAATTTATATGTGATTCAACAAATTTTAAACAAATAGTGTGACTATAGAGCCTGATCAATACAAAACACTTCAAAATTAATAAAAGGAATTTACAGAGCCAAGGCCTCGATTGGCTGGTTATTATAATTTTGTATGCTCTCTCCAATCTTGCCTCTCACACACCTATTTCACACTGTCACACTTTTTCCTCGCACTATGATTTCTCCCTCACACCTATCTCATATATATATATATATGTAAGCTTAGAAATAGGGTACCATTTGTTTTTTAGGAGTGGCTCAATGGAAATCTATTATAGGCGAGAAGGGCCACTTCAGATATATATATACTCTGGGTCTCCTAGTTTGAATGCACCCTGAAAAAGAAAATATGAAAAATGTTAGCTTAGAAGAAAGGCTATGTGATGTAGGAGTATCTAGATTTAGCCATAAAATGTGATTTATGTTCATTTTTTGTGGTTAACAAGAGGTGGAGAAACATTGATTATAAATATTTTATTTAATTTTAATTATGAGAAGTTAGTTGTTTTTTTATTTCCTAACTTATGCAGGAATAGAATATCAATTGGTTCTCCCTGCGAGGAAATTAGGCCAAGTAGGTTAGAGCATTTAGATAGGATAGAAATTTTTCTTTAGAGTGTTTCAACAAAAAGCTAACAAATACAAGGATAACTGCTTCATATAGATATATATATATATTTAAGCATGAATAGGTGTGAGAGAAAGGTGTGGAATAGGTGCGAGAGAAGAGTGAGAGAGGAGTGAAGAGAGAGCAAAAGAAATGTAAAATTCAGCCATTAAAGTGCTCGACTCTATGTATTTGCATTGAATTTAATTCCAAGTGTGTTGTGTTATAATTCAGTTTTCTATCTTTAAAATGTCATTCTTTTATTTCTCTATTAATTTTGGATATCACATTGGACACAGTGAGGTTCTCTGTAAAAAGGTTGATGCGGATTTATTTGATACGAGGCAATTTTTGCAGTTGTGAATCACCCATTGCATAACACATCCAAAGAAGGGTTGATTGGCGAAACTAACAAGCAAAGACAAGTGTGGACCATCCGATCCAACAAGGCCAATGGCGGAGATCAAATCACGCCTAGAGCGATTTCGAAAATTGTAGATTTTAGAGTTTAGTATTAAGGAATCTCAATGGTAAGTTTTTTTTTTGAAATGTGATGTGATTGTAGATCACATGGAATAGGGAGTACCCATTGTGGTAAAAATTAAAATGTGCGAAGTGCGAAATCACGAAATCGTAAAGATTTTTAAATGAAGAAAAGTGTGAAATTTTGGGGAGGTAAATTGTATTTATATCTCTACATATCCAATTGTTCCACCTCATCCATCCGTTTCTCGCACCAATCACCTTTTATCCCTCATAAATCAACCCATTAAGTAATTAGTTTACTTAACCATTAACCAACGGACCCGCGCCATGAACAATGGAAACCCAGGGAAACTACAAATCACCTCCTCCCACCTATTTCAAACATTTTTGTGCTCTCCTAATAATGTTTCTACAATAGGTTTTTTAACATAATTGAGCCTTTCATTGAGAGGGGCTTGCCTTCTCTCTCTTTTATCAATGACAAACTGATAACCAGGGAATATTATGTAAAGAAGCTTAAAGAAATTGCAAAGGATATAACCAAATTTTCAAACATCAAAGGTTCTATGACAGGGAGAGATTTTCTAGAAGGTATGAGTAACGAAATTTTCATTCAACATGAGATAAAGCATATCTTTGTGGTCAAACCCACCTTTTCTAGATATAGTAAGGTAGATGAGATCTATCAGAAGGCCACAAAGATAAATATTATCGATGAAGATCAGTGAGATAAGTTGTGTGAGTATCACGAAGAGTAAAGACCAGCTACATCTAGCAGAACAGCCAGTGCAACAAAAAAATTAGATCGTGCAACAACTGTTTCCTAGATAATAGTGCCAGATGTCTAGATGTCTTCAACGATTCTGCCTTTTTGTTCACGTTAGTAAAATACTGTTATTTTTGTAATTAATAACATATTGCATGTTTGGTTCGAAATTATTTGTAGAATTAGTATAAATGATTCATGTATTCAAAGTATTTAGGGCTTGTACTTTGATTTTTGTAATCATTTCCTATTGAGCATTATACTTTTTCGAGCTGCAGGAACATTAATAATACTAAGACCATTCATAGGATAATTGTGTTATATATTATTGGTGATGTTTTTCCTTTTGTGACAGTTTTTTTCATCGTTTCTCTTTACTATCATTTTAATCTAATTGTAGAACAGAAAGTGAAGAATAAGATTTTTTATGTGAGCACCTTATTTTTGGCTGTATTTAACATATATATGTTTTCTTATGAAGTTTGATTGAGAAATTCTTAAATGCTTCTCAATCATTAGTTAACTCACAATTTCTTCATTTCATAATTTCTTTAGAATTGTAAGATTTAGTAATTGTAACTAGCTTTCCCTGTAACTACTCTTTACAAATTTGATGCAGAATGAAGCCTTTACTCGAATCCATATTCCAATTGAAATAAATTAATTTAGACATACCCACCAATCGAACCAATGAAACCAAACAATCAAACAAACAAACAAACAATTCAACTCTATCATAACTAGCCTAAAATCAACTTAGAAAATAAAGCTAAAACATAAAGAGAGATCCATCTCTGAAGCTGGCAAGGCTAGATCCTCACTTTAAAAATGGTTTTGATGTTGTCCTATATAAGTATTCTTCCAATAAAAAATTATAGAATAATTACATAGTGGTGAGCATACTGGGGAAGAACGAATTGAAAATTTGTCATTTCTTTCAAATTCTGAAACCCTGGTTCGAAAAACTTTGTATCATAGAAATATTTCAAGAAGATTGATTTTATTTCATTTTTGTAAATAATCAGTGTGTTTGTGACTTAGGTTTTAATTCATGCTCCCAAATGAGGCTACAATAGATCTCATCCTGATCCAAATCTTGCAACTATAGTGGATCATCCTGAATTTTTTTTAAGAAGAACCAAAAAACCAGAGAATCAAGGGAGAAATAAACATGTTTATCGAACAAAGTATCTTCCTGAAATTTTTTATGCCATACAAGACATTGAATTTGACTTAAATGTCAAACAAGGTGTATTTAGGACTAAATCTGAGAGTTGAGTAGATAATACAATACTTGATCCATCAATTTTACAACAAAGTCTAGTTAAAGAAGTTTCTTCACAAACTAAATCAGACCTTTAACTTCTCCAATATTTTGATGACCTTCAAGATCTGGTTAGTCGAAGACGCTTATCTTCAAAAATAAAATGTTCTATTATCTCCACCACTTCTCCTTTATTTCCTCATAAAATCACACAAACCTCTTCATATCTATACCTTCCCTTATTCACCCTACTCCACCTACTAATCAGCCTCCCCCAGTTATTGTTAATCCCCCTCTAGTTCCTCCTCCACCAATCATGGCAACAAAGTATGCTCCATTGGTATTACCTGCACTTTCATCAAACATGCCATAGGATTATCAATAAAAAATTACACAATTTGATGGGACTATTCCTTTAACAGCCCAACAACATGTAGACAAGGTGAATGAATGTTTTGACCTTCACGAAGTAGATGAAGAGAGTGTTAAGTTAATAATGTTTGCTCAAATATTTAGTGGAGAAGTAAGGAAATGGTTTAAACGTTTGACTGCAAACAATATTAATGATCTTCCTGAATTCCATCAGACATTCCTTGATAGGTGGGAAGTTAAGAAAAACCCTCTTCAGATTTTATCTAAATATGAAAGCATTAGGAGGGCTCCATGTGAAACTTTTTAGGATTACTGCACGAGATTCAATAGTTTATATAATGAAATTCCTGCTCACATAAAACCACCACAAGGCTTATCCTTAGTTAAATTCCCATATGGTTTTGAGGAAAAAATGTCTTACCAACTCAGAGAGAGAAATTCAACAACATTAGAAGAAATTCAGACGGAAGCAGTAAGTGTAGAAGCCAATATGTTAGCAAAGACAACTAGAATGAGAAGTGAGAGAAGAGATACCATAAGAGAAAAACTGACAACTTCCTCAGTTGATGCCAATATAGATGCTTTGACAAGAACTGTAGAAAGAATGATGGAGAGGATTAGCCTAAATGAGAGGACTGCTTTAAGAGAAAACCACCCTGCACCTACAAACCATAATCAAAATCCGAGAAGAAATCCTCCTAAGATAATAAAAAGAGAATAGAGGGGCCCTGATCAGTAGATTAGGCCTCCATTTCAAGAGAGTTATGTTGATGAATATGGGGAAATAGCTAAAGACGTAGAACAAAAACAAATCAATTTAATGGGTGTAAATGAATTTTATGTTGTTTTTCTCACTCAAGAAGAACGTGAATTATTCTTGTTAACCCAAACTGAACTTGAATCTGAATATTCTAATGAGTACAAACAAGGATTTGAAAATTCCATCATGGAAGTTCATAAGCAGTACAATCTTAGGAGCAAGAAAAATTTAGGCACCTATAATGAGAAGAACACTAAAAAATCTACCAAAATAGTCTCTGATTCAGATCCTAAGAAAAGTAAATAAATTCCTAAGAAAGGTGTACATAACTCAAGAAAAAAGACCACAAAAAGCCCTGCTAAAAGAACAGTTGATATTTCTTCCAAAAATACCCAAACTAATGTTCCTACCAATAGTCAACAAATAGAGCTTGCCATAAAATTAGTTGCTGAAAAGTCTGATTTTTCAAATCTGCTTAAGAGTCAAACACCATTCCGTATTGAAGATGAACTTGCCAAATTGAAAATTTTTATCCCCTTGACTGAATTAATAAACATAAATTTCTACAGGACTCAGGTCATGAAAGAATTAAATATAAGGAAAAATGCTAATACTTTTAATTCGAATGATGATCAACCTAAAATTTTGTTTGGACCAGAAGTTGATTAAGGAGGTGCCCATCTATCTTATGTGACTCTCAGCGTTCATGAAAAAATTCTCCACAATGTAATGTTAGATTCAGGTGCATATCATAATTTAATTCCAAAACATATTATGGAGAAATTGTTCCTTGAAAATACTAGGCCTCAAAAATACTTATATTCTTTTGATTCTAGCAAAGTTATATGTTTAGGTCTTATTAAAGATCTCTTTGTCCACTACGAGGAAAATACCCTCTAGCGGATGTTTTTGGGGAACCCCTTATAAAAATATCACAGACATCCATTTGTAACAGAGGTTACTAGAGGAGGTTGGCGGGTGGAGGTTTTTGCGGATGTTTTTCATTCAGTGCACTTATCATCCTAAACCGCACCAGTGTGTTCAACAAGAAAAATCACCAATATGAAAAAAGCATTGGCACACCGGGACACCGTGCGCTCCATACAAACCTTCCCAGTGCATCTTATTACTGTAGCACACTAGTTCTTTACAAATATTTGACACCAATGTGTCCTAAAATGTCGTGCCAAAACTGAAACCGCCTGGTGCGGTCTTAAGACACCGCACTGATGTGCCTATAAAACCCTGCACACCAAAATAGGGTTAAATAAAAAAAAGTACGGCCAAAAAAATGCCTTTTTCACTTTTCAGTGCTCCAGAGATCTCAAGCACCAGTGCAACGTTTCGTTGTCTAAGGCACCCTGACATCGGTGCTCCCATCGCACCCATTGCATGCACTGCTACTGTGCATTGCCCACCAATCTCCATTTTGAATTTTGCAAAATGGTGGAAAATTTTAGTTTTGAAAATTATATAGCCAATATGCCTCCTTAACACCCAAATGTATAGCTATTTTTCTTGTTTTTCCATAATTAAGCCTTTTAGTGGATGAAAATTGTAAATTAGCTTAAAATTATCCTTCAAAAAAAAAAAAAATCCCACGCAGTGCGCTCGAGCCGTTCGGTTCGCACTGATTCACTGTGTTGCCTGTAAATTTACATGTTGCACCACAACCAGTGCTAATAGTATCTGCACCGGTTCTGGGGCAGTACCAAAAGGCGCACCATGATATTTTAAAATTTAAAAAAAAATGCGGTGCGGTTGGTTACTTGACTGCATAGTTGACCCTGTGGAATAGACGTAATGTGCTGCATTGACTGAAATATCCACCCCAAGGCTAGAAATTTTGTCAATGTAGCACATTCTAGCATTTCGACATGGTCAAGGGTGTCGCCAGGTAAAATACCACACCATTGACTATGTACTGATGTCAGGAGGTCGGTGCGCTGACCAAACTATATGCGCTGGGGCATATAGTTTAGTTAGCACACCACCCTTCCGACACTGATCCATAGTCAACGGTGCGGTATTTTACCAGCTAGAACCATTCACTTTGAAACAATGCCAAGAGGGCGGTGCAATGAAAATTTTTAGGTGCACCGCCTCTGGTGCACTGCAAATTTTTTAGGGACAAAAAAAGATGCACTGTGACTGGTGCATGCCTAGTTTTTGTGGCACACTGACTATTTCTTTTTTCAAAAAAAATTATATATGTATATTCCTAAATACATGTCTTATTTAATAAAAAAATTGTATTTAATATTTCAATCATTCAGAGATGTGAAAGGAGAGAAGAGAGGGTCGAACATCAACAACTAGAAGACCAGTATAACATGGTTCACCTGTGGGAGGCATGAGAGAGGGAGAGAGATGCCAACCTTCACCATATTACAGCAGCTACCAGGGGCTCCTAAGGCAGGTAGGCCTCCTCAATTTCTATGAGGAGGCTACTTCCCTAAAGGGCAATGGTTTTTTTTGCGACATCTTATCCACAGGTCGAATGCCCACCTAGAGGCTTTCCGGGTTGATCCTATCCAGTGGTATGCACCCACTAAGGAGGAAATCTATTTCATTATAGGGCTATCGAGGAGAGGGGTGAATTTTCCCTCATTCCCAGAGGTTCCAGCTAGCTATGCAACAGGGAGTCATTTGGTGTACTCCTAGAGATACATTAGTGTAGGTATACTGTCTCGTTCATATTTTTAGGTCTCCAAAGGTCGGTTACGTATTGTTGCATTTGGTGGTGAGGAGGTGAGGTGCCTCTCACTCCTTATTTCGACCATTTCACACAACACCAGTGATGGGAAATTCATTAGTTTCCCACTTCTATATTATGCTGATTCTTTAGTACACGAGCCATGACTTTTCAGGTGGTCTACCATTTTTTTGTGACATTTCTATATTGCCTTAGATAGATTCTATGCTCATGCACAAGGGAGGGTTAACTTTCCTTTTGCTTCAGATATTTTTTGTTTATTTTTTGAGAGGTTTCTAGAGATGAGGCCTACTTTTGTTCGACAGCCTCACAGGGCGATGCTGGATGCAGGGATACACATGTGGGGACAGATGATGCCAAAGAGGGGAGAGACTGGGTTTTCCATGAGGATATCGCATGATGCACTGGAGTTGCTAGCCATTGTTGATGGGAATCCATTCATTATGGTCCCATTTCCTTATGTTGGTTTGGATTGGCGAGGGTGTGCCAACATCCTCTTCACAAATGATGAATCACTGGATGATAGAGGTAATATTACTATTTTATCTAAATTTATTCTAACATGATCTTTAACTTTTTTTTATTAAATTTTGTAATGAAATTGTCTAATTATTGTCATTTACTTGTATATATTTTGCAAACATTGGGTCTTTTGATGGAAAGGACATGCCAGCGCCACCAAATGATCTCGGTGTGGATCCAAATGACGATCAAGATATGTTAGATGCCAAGGATCATGAGGCTGGTTTAGAGAGACCCGCCCTTGCTGGTGGGCCGGAACCGCCTCTTGCTATGTGCGGTAGGCTTGATAGTAGATTGAGGATGGAGTTAGGTGACCAAATCTCTGCATTTTTTGTTCAGGCGGGAGTTAGGCCTGCTACTATGAGAGACATATAGGTTGATGGTAGCTTGGTACATATGTGTAGAGGCATACCGCATGACATGTACAGCTTGATGCGGCATGTCATAGGAGCTATGGCCTCAGTTATGCAGCTGACAAGGGCCCTTGCATGTTATAGGCATGGTCGAGACGTAACACATGATCGACAGTCTGCAAGCAGTGATGCATCATCTGATGATCACAATCAGAGGAGTGATCATCGTTCACATTGTGCGTCGTGCCAGATGAGAAACCTCCACTACCATCGACCAACAGTCATCATGGAGAGCAGGTTGGACCATCGGCCACATCGAGTCAATAGCCTGCAGCATCCAACAGTAATCATGATCATTAGCAGGCTGGACCATCGACCATGTCGTGTCATCATGATAAGCAGCCCATAGTTTATCTTGATCAGCATGATACACAAGTACCAGATCAACATGCATGTAACGATCATCATGTATCTGATCTTGTTGAGGCTACACCATTGACTGAGCAGGCCTCCACTAGTACTGCTATTTATGATGTACCACCAGTTGATATATGACATTTTTATAACACTTGTATATTTTTGACATTATTCAGTTATATATATATATATATATATATATATATATATATATATATATATATATATATATATATATATGGTCTATGTATTTTATCTTCATGTGGAAATTGTACTTAATTTACATGTTGGTGATCATCATGAAGTGTATATTGTTAGATCATGTTAGATATGTTCATTTAATGTGCAACGTGAAAATAGATGTGTATGTGATAGCAGTTATTTCACATGAGATGTATATTTGATGTTTGTGTTGTGATGATGTTATAAAATGCTAATTTTGTTTTCTTAGATGATCATGATCACATTGATGTTAGCAAATTTGAATGTGTTTTTTAGTCGAATATGATGTTTGTACAATGGTTATCATGACCATGATGTTTATTAATTAATTTAATATTAAAGGATCATGATATTGTAAAATTGTAATTCTAATTCTAATTGTATGTAAATTTCTAAAATTGCAATTGTATTTGTAATTGTAATTATATGTAAAGTATTTGTAAAATTTTAATTGTAATTGTAATATTTAATTTATTGTGAAATGGTTGTAGTTATAATTTAAATTTAAATTGTATATATGTAAAATTGCAAATTTGTAATTCTAATTCTAATTGTATGTAAAATTCTAAAATTTTAATTGTAATGGTATATATGTAAATTTCTAAATTTGTAATTGTAATTGTAAATTTTATGTAAAATTCTAAAATTGTATTTTTAATTGTATGTAAAATTATAAAATTGTAATTGTAATTGTAATTGTAATGATACGTGAAATTGTAAAATTGTAATTGTAATTCTAATTCTAATTGTAATTGTAATTCTAATTCTAATTATATGTAAAATATTTGTAAAATTTTTATTGTGTTATTGTGAAATTATTGTAATTGTAATTGTATGTAAAATTCTAAAATTGTAATTGTAACTTTAATTTTAATTGTAATTTTAATCGTAATGGTATGTGAAACTGTAAAATTTTAATTGTAATTCTAATTGTGATTGCAATTGTATGTTAAATATTTGTAAAAATTTAACTGTATTAATGTGAAAATTTTAATTTTATTAATGTGAAATTATTTTATTAAACGTTCTAAAATTGTAAATTTGTAAAATTTTAAATAATTGTAAAATAATAAATCTAGAATAATATGAATTTTTGTGACGTAATAAAATTTAGAAAAGAATGCAAATAAATTCATGTACTTTAGATACTTACATACAAAAAAGAAAGAAATTTATACATTACGCCATTGTTTTTCAAATCAACGTAATTGCAAATTATCATGTGAAATATTGATTTTAACATTAACACAATTAAAATTACCAATTAATTCAAAATGAATATTTATATAATGTTTCAAAAAACCCATCTTAAAAAGTATAAATATTGATGAAATAACACATGTAGCATATCACTCTCAGTTCTCATGATCACCCTCATGATCTTCCATATCGCATGGCATGATAACACTATTGTTATCAAAAATATGTTTTGTTCTGGGGTCATGTGTCAATACGAACCACCAATCCCTATCCAACACATCTGGGTAAGAAAAACATCTCGTTTCAGTTTCTGGGGAAAACATAGGGCTCCTTATATTCATCCCACATCTTTCTAGAGTTGATACATATCAACCTACTATCGTGATCTTCCTTTACATTATTCTGATAAAAGGTGTCCCACCTCTTGTACCTAAAAATAACACATTGGAAAGAAGAGAAATCCACTTCAATTATCTCTTGTATCTTTCTGACGTAACCTAACGTCCCTCGTACTATGTTTTTATCACAGTGGCTAGATTGACTAGATTGATCGAACTCGACTTTCACTCCACAGTCTTGTGTGATGTTTCTAGCATCAACATTTTCTGTCATGTTTCTTATAATAACCCAATAGTTAAAATATGAAATATAGATATAATTACATTTGAAAGGTGCATTATTAAGTTTCAAATGTACATATAAATTAAATATATTATTACCAAGTTGTTGCACCCAATCCCTACATTTAGCCCATCCTCTTTAGCACGCGGGTAATGACCGGTTCCACCATATTTCTCTCTGACTTGGTAAGCAACCTAACTGTTGGGGCATACTTTGGCATATTCTTTCCTTTTAAATGATCAGGCTTAGGCACACTTCTACCATTCAACCATTTGAATTCTTTCCTGTCACTATCCCATTTCATCCTCTTTTTTTCTTACAACGCGACTCGTAGTTGTGTCGCTTTGAAATTGTAAAGAATGAATTTATTGATTTCATCAATTTCGGCATTCACTCCTGAAATCAAACCGACATTGTATAGTAGATAGAGATCAAACATGAATTATATCAAAGTTCAACATGAATATTTACTGTGTGTAAATTTGACAAATTACAAGTTGCTTAATCTTTATCAAGCACTTTTTTCCACTCATTTGGAGAAACTCCCCTTCTCTTTTGTCTTCATCCCCTTCATCATCACAAATCACCGCACCTGGTCTGTTTTCGATCTGATTGATGTACTCGCTGACATAATATAAATACTCATATGATATGTACCCCTTTTCCATAGACCCCTCGGGTTTTTCCCTTTGTCGAACAAAACCTTTCAATTTATTCATGTACCTCTCTAAGAAGAACATCCAACGACAAGAAACCACTGCAACTAATTCAAACTCATCTACTAGGTGGATTAGAAGATGAATGTACAAGTCCATGAAACTCATCGGTAGTTCCTTCTAGAACATACAAAAAATCTCGATTATCTCTTCACGCTACCGTGGAATGACATCCACATGAATATCCTTTGATGTGATCTAAGAAACAAATGCATATAATTTAGATATGGTGCGTCTTAGGTCTTGAGGGAAATCATGTTTCACACACCCATCAACGAACAAAGGATAATGACTCTGCAAAATTTATAAACATGTGCAATAATATACAAAATTATTTATGTTTTATGTTCCCTGCATTGGATAAAATTTATTCATATAACAAATAATAAAATCATGATTTTGACATTATACATACTCTTATAATATTCAAATGGTTATGCGATTTTAACCCTGAAAAATGGTCATCCACAGTAAAGCAGCGTCGTAGTGAATACCCATATGAATATGGCACCCTCACACCCATTATAACTTCCTTTTCCAAAGAAGGATCATCTTTTTTTTTTAAATCCATGGGACATCACCTTATTTGAAATACCATGAATTAGAGGGACCAACTCCTACCTCTGATCATGTACTTTCTAATCGTCTTCGATAATGTTTCTTTTTAGTCTTTGAAGTAATAAGATCTTTCCTAACAGTCAATGTGTCACTTTTTTTCGATGATATGTGCCACAATAAAGAAGATGAAACATTATTAAATATATGCATGGGTTCTAATAAGTGGGTAATCTTAAGATGCTCCAAATATGGGAGGTTATAAAATACAGATCTCCTTTTCATCCCAATGGGTAATTTCTCAGCATAAGTGTCTAAGAATTTTGGATCATCGAACATAGGCTTCCCATTTGAATCAAACAATTCTATGAACTCCTTCTCCTTCTCTCTCTCATATGCTCTAAGCCATTCAGTTGGTGTCATTACTGGAGGCCTTTGGGTTCTCTCTCATTTACCATTGAAATCAGTTTCTGCTCTTATATAAGGGTGTTCTTCTGTGAGGAATACCCTGGAGCAATCATACACTGACTTTCATAGGTCCTTGGACCATCTATATTTTAGAGAAGGTCCACAACATTTACATCCAAAGTACCCTTTTGTTACAAGACATGCGAGATTATTGTATACAATTTATATGCATGGCATCCTAAATAATATCATGAAGATCTATACAATTAGAACTAATTAAATAACTAATATGAAAAAGAATATTGTTACGTATATAAACAAATAAATAAATTAAACATGTAATTTATCAAAGAAAACTCCTAAGCCTGGATAATCATGTGTCGTGTAAGCACATATGCCATACAACGTAAAACTCCTCTCTACTACGATGGGTCTTGATACATCGTATACATTTATCTTGTCCCATAATTCCTTCAATTCATCTACCAGTGGTTGTAAGTAGACATCCATATTCATCACTTGTCCTCTACTAGGGACTATGAGAGCCAACATAAGATGTGAATTCCTCATGAACAATCGTGGGGGGGTATTTTTATTGATCACTACTATAGGCCAAACAGAATAGTTGGTGTTCTGTAGGGAATATGGGTTGACGCCATCCATGGATATGCTGAGTCGTAGATTTCATACTTCATCATTCAATTTTTCGGGCCATGTATCCTTTATATGATTCATGGCTATTGAATTAGTTGGGATTTGCATAAGTCCCAAGTCACTTTTTTGTGAGGCATGCCATCCCTGCAACATAGCTAATTCTTTGCAACGGAAGATCCTTTGAATCCTTGTTATAGGCATGTGTCTCAATATCTTAAAAGGAGGACCACATGATTTACCCTTATTTATTTATTTATCATACCTTTCATGCCCACATTTCGGACATATCTCTTCATCTACATATTCTCCTCTATATAGAATACAATCATTTGGACATGCATGATATGATATGTACTCAACACCCAACATTTTCAACAATTTGTTTGCCTCTTCGTAGCTACCGGGCAAGACATTATCACTCGGAAGAACCTTATCATTGAATAACCTATAGTTGGTGATCATGGAAAAGATTAATAACTTTAGATTAATGTCGATATAATTATTAACGTTCATAAAATTGACCATTTGTAATGTTCATTTTGTACTAATTATATTTCTCAAATTTATATAAGGGAGAACTTTCTGTTAACGTGCCTCAAAATTTCTGAGAACATGCATTCAAAAGCTAAACTTTGGTTTCAAGTTTTATAGTAACATCGTTGTCCCCAACTGGGTGGACTTTGAATGACTGCCAGGTCCAAAGAGAGGGGTGGTGGAAGAAAATTTAAGGCTTTCGAAAAAGGTGTCATCGTTATGAGCATCATCTCCTAACTGATCATCATTTTGGAATGCATCTAGCAACATTGTCTCCACAACAGTGGTATCTCTTGTGTAATCATCCATATCAACCTCTATTTTATTGCCTCCATTGCCAGCATGTGAAGAACTACTATTTCTGTAGTCATTCCTAATTGGTGAATTTGAACGTAGCGGGAATGGAATCAGTGATTGATTCAACCATTCTTAGTATCGTTCATCTTCTATTTTTTCTCTTAATTTAGTCTTCTATCGATTTGAAATTTTCGTGGGGTGCAATGGAAGATGGTAGGTAGGTCACTCATCATCACTAGAATCCTAATAATTAAAAAAAAAAAAAATTTAAACATGATTAGTACAAAATATATGATATTAATTAGTAATGACGTTGACAATATTACATGATTAATTGGTTTGACATTGAAATAATTACATTAATCAATATACCAAACAATTATAATTATTACCATCATTGTCCTAGGATTGTGGCTAGAAGATGTAATATTGTTACAATTGGCAAGGTGAAGTGGTTGTCCATTTTCATTTACCAAATGCGCCTTGTGGTATGCTGCTCCTGATAAGAGCTTCTGACGTTTTTGAGCTGTTGAATATTTTGTACATCTGAACTTGATTCTAAATTTGAATGAACCTACAAATTTTTGTACATTATAAGTTTAATTAAGTTGTGCATGACTAACATGGATAAAAAACAGAAATTCAATTAAATAATTAAAATACGAATAAAATTGAAGTAAATATTACGTTTCAAGATGGATAGGGAGAACTACGTGATGGAATTTGAGAAATATTATGGAACAAGCTGGATTTTGAAGAATTTTCCATTTGATATAATTATGATATTTTCTCCCTGAATTTGAGAAAAATCAACAATAAATTTTGGTGTACACACCTAAAAGTAATTTCGGTGCATTAAAAATGGAATTCTTGTTATCAGTGCTAGTGTATAGATAACTGCACCGATGTATTTTAGTTAATGCGCACTGCTACCATGTTATCAAGGGATGCACCGGTGCGGTGCTATTAAGTGACGCACTAGTGACAAATAACCGCAAATAAAAAAAGTGAAACTCTGTTTTTTTTAAGTGAAAAAAAAGGTGGTAAATTGAAAAATTGGTGGAAAAATATTTTCAAAAATCTAATTTCATAAAAAAATTCTTTAAATACTAAACACTTTTCATTATTCCACTATTGTTGCAAAAAAATTTAGCCAGAGATTTGTAGGAGACATAATTGGAGCAATAGAGCACGAGAGCACTATGGAACAACGAAATACGTTCTAATAGAGGTATAGCATAGAATTTCAAATGATCTCCTGATGAAATTTTATTGTCTTTTTTACTTTTTTTTGCCAGTTTTTTATGCAGTAAGTAAAAAATTTCAATTTTTTGTTCATTTTCAGAAACCAAAAAAAAAAACTCATTTTTACCCTAAACCCTTCATTCTTTTTGTTTCTTCCCTTTCTTCTCCCTGTTTCTGTGATTTCAGAATTATGGATTTTCATTTTAGATTTATAGGGTTTGTATTGTTATATATAGGCCTATTAAATCCAACCCATGGGGCAACTTGCATAGTCGGATCCCAATCCATGTCAACTCTTGCGTGAATTAAAAAAAAATAGAATTTTTTTAATCAGTGTGCCCGATGTAACCTAGCACACTAGTGAGTTGTATTATTGCAACACACTGTGTATGTACTATTTAATAAAAAAATTAAAAACATTTTTTTAATCCGTGTGCCATATGTAAAATATGGCATCCGTACGCTATTTCATTATGGTGCACCGTGAACTTACTGTTTTGCAAAAAAAAAATATTGTGTTAATCGGTGCACCATGTAACATATAATGCACCACACCGGGTCTCCTATTTGATGGAAGGAAATTTGTGGTGTTCCATTGTTTGCACGGGGCATTTATAATAATACGCCACACCACTCCCTCCACGGCACCATATGCTACAAAAACTAACACTAGAATATTTTTATTATTTTGTCTGTGTTAATCAATGTGGTGGTTGACATGTAACGCATCGATGATCCTTGTTGCAATAGAGCACGGTACGGTGTTTTATACTGTTTGGGCGGTGCGTTTATAAGACCACCACGCACTGACATCAATGTGTAGACCATGAAAAGTGCACCTGTTTCTTGATATATTTTTTTTTAACCTGAAAAGTTGACAATTTATTTACAAAATATATTAATGAATGATATGGTACAGGTTTCATATTGGTATAGAAATGGCTGACAAGATATCAAGTAACAAAAATACTAATAACACATCAAGAAAAGCAAAAAATGCAAGTTCTTTGTAAGTTCTTTACAAAAAATATTATTTTTGAACTATATGTAATTTTAACTAATATGTAGTGTTTACTATGTATCATGCAGAGCCACAAAATGACGAAGCTCAATAATATTATTTATGATCTAGGACTAGAAGAGCCTAAAATCTTGATGGAAAAATTGCAAAAGGATGAATAAGGTGAATGAAAAAAATACATCGATCCAATACGTGTTTCTTTTTTTATTTTTCACAATAATATACTTAAAATTATTAGATATCATGTTTCAAAAAATCTATTAATTCACATCTGTTTAATGTTCTATAGGGACCAACAACTCAGAAAAGGAATTTTGTTCTAAGAAAAGGAAAAAAATAGAACATGCAAATGAAAATGAATTGCCCCTTAGCTCATCTGGAGTGGTGCTGGAGGTTAACGAAAGGGGGAAAAGCTTTCACAAAAGTTTGAGGGATCTAGTGGAAAGAATGTATAGAAATTATTTCCACTTACAATACAAAAATAAATCCAATGATTCCAAGAACGAAATTTTATCTAAACTACAGGAATACTTTCCTAAGAATTGGTCAATGAGACATTTTAGACTTTTAATAGAAAAAACATACAAAAACAAAAAAGAAGGAATGGAAAAGTAATATTCCTTTAAGTGATTTTATAAAATTATTTATAAATACCATTTATAAATATCACTTTTAATATATTTACTTTTCATATATCAATATAAAAATTAAATAGTTTATTGTGATGTTACAATTTCAGGAAGATTATGAAAATCTCAAAAGATGAACAAGCTGATATCATAAATATGCCAATAGGAATGTCCAAAAAGGTGTACAAGGAGATGGTCAAAGAAATGGACAAAATTGCATCACAGAAGGATCCATCTCAACAATATCATGCTTCAAATGTATATTCAATCATTGAATTTTTTGATCATTAAGTACAATAAATAAACAATTTAGCATTAAATATGAATTTTCAAGTATCTTCTTGCAGAAAAGAAAAGAAAATGGAACCCATTCGGCACATAAAACAAGACGACAAGGAATAAAAGGGTCGATATATATGTTTGTGAGTAATTGTTACTTCCTTATAACAACTTAACTAGATTTCATTTTTATATATTTTAAGTTGTTTTACAAAAATCATCATTGAATGTCTTCAAACAGGTGAAAACATACAAAGAAGAACCATTAGACGAATTGATTAACATTGGGTTGAATATGGGTTGTGAGTATATGTTGGCATATCATAAATTAATTGTGGAATTTGTAAGCATATATCGACCTTGTGTTACTTAGCTCCATCGATAATTAATATAACTGAAAAATCTTTTATATTAAATATATGATTTGTTATGGGGTATAAAACTTGTAGGAAACAAAGTATGGAACTGTGCCAACAGATGAAATATTGAAAGATGGCATACTACATGGTTTTGAAAGAATGTGTATAGTTCATGAGTCATTGTTGCTATGGTACGTCATTTATTTTCGATTTACATTATGTATATTATTTAATATTGCAATTTCCATTATTCTCACCAATGTATATACACTCATTATAGTTTATTATTATGTTTGTAGATGGAAGGTGAAGAAGAAGAAAACAATCAACACTGTGAACAAAACATTCCTGAAAATAACCCAAGTCATAGAAGTAGCTCATGTAGTGACAGTTGTTCAAGCGAAGAATTATGATCATTATGTTTGGATATCAAAGCAAGGCATTGTATTTTTTGAAATATTTGTCTGTGAAATCAGACTTTTTGTTTAATGTAATGGACATAGTGTCCCAATTGAGAGTCAAAGGGATACCAATAACTGTCCCATTTTGTATGACAAGACTGTCTTATTCATATATATATATATATATATATATATATATATATATATATATATATATATATATATATATATATATATATATATATATATATATATATATATATATATATATATATATATATAATAAAATATGTTTTAATTTATTCTATTGCATTCTCCATTATCGATGTGAAATGTAACACCAATGATTAAATTTATCGATTATTAAATATTAAAATGAAGAGATGTCAAATTTGATGATATGATTTAACAAATTAATCCAAACATCACATTCAAATGCACTAATAAAAATTTATTTGATATGAATATTGTTATAAGATATGTGTGGTCTTTAAATGAATAATAAATTTAAAAAATTCACAATAATTATGATATGATATAACAAATTAATCCAAACATCACATTCAAATGCATTAATAAAAATTTAATTAATATGAATATTGTTATAAGATGTGTCGACTTTTGATGAATAATGAATTTTAAAAAATCACAATAATTGCACTGTCACAGGTCAATGTTTTTAGAAAATACAAAATGAACACCGGTGCGTGTCAATTACTGCACACCAATGCATTTGTATGATACAGCGCACCGGTCCGTTTCTACGACCTATGGGCACCACAAAAATACCAATACCAATTATAAATCTCGGTGCATTTGTGCGATACCACGCACTGATGCGTTTATGTGAGACAACACACCAATGCATTTGCATGACCTATGGGCACCGTACAAATATGGATACCAATTATAAATATTAGTGTGTTTTTTCGATACTATGCACAGATGCATTTCTACGGCCTATGGGCACCGCACAAATACCAATACAAATTATAATAATCAATGTGTTTTTCTGATATTGCGCACTGGTGCATTTCTATAAGACTACATACCAGTGCATTTATACAATCTATGGGCACCGCACAAATCCTAAGACCAATAAGAACGAACCCGTGCATTATATCACTAACACTGCGACCGGTGCGGTTTTAGACCTTGACGACCTGATATATACACCTTCAACTACCTTGGGCCACCATCCAGATGACATGCATCAATGCGTTAACACCTTAGTAGCGCACCGATGAAGAAAGCATCCATTATAACCTTTGGTCGCCTAGTTTTTTAAGTTGTGTTGAAATTCCGTTAAAAGCTTCACCAAAACCTCTGTAACCGTAAACAAATTTCATAGAAATTGTTGTTGTCACAATTTTGGCCAATTTTATAACACTAAAAACCTCTTTTATAACCTCTTTTATAGGGTCTTTTCCTTGTAGTGGTGATTTTAGCTCAAATCCCAGCTAAGAGTCTAGTGATGGACATAGTAGTAGCTGACATTCCTCCTAAGTATGGCATGTTGTTGTCACGCTCATGGGGAGTAAAGTTACAAGGGACCCTTCAAATGGACATGTCTTATACCACAATACCAATGTTTAGTCAAAAAAGAAGATTATTTAGGGAAACATTAATGAAGTATATCGTGAGTATTCAAGAGAAACCACATAAATACCCCCTTTACTTTGTTGATTCTGACCTTGACTCCTTCATTCTTTATAATGATGGACACATTGATGCATAATTTACTAGGAAAATCAAATATGTTAGGTCCCTATACTACCAGTATAGTCCCTTATTGTTATTAGTGTAACCCCTTTATTGTTATTATTGTACCCTTGTAACCCCCATTTTTTTATTATTGTGCCCTTAAATTATTATTGTTAGATCGACTAGGATTACATTGTGGCCCACTAGGATTACATTATGGCCACATGGACTCCTATATATAGAAAGGAGGTTTTGTAAATTGTATCATCCAAGAATTTTTCATCTATGTAATGTATTGGAGGTTTCCCCCTCAAAGTGGCTCATTTATAAGGCGTTGATATCTCTTTTCTTCTATTTTTGGAGCTGGTTACATAACATTTGATATCAGAGCTTTGGATTCTAGGGTTTCGCTACTCCAAACAGGTCATCGTGGAATTTTCGCTATAACTTTTTTTCTACGAAGTTCCAGAAACTAAAATTTTTAGGGTGCGAAGCCCCAATCCTGAGGAACGTTGTAAAACAATTTTAGAGCTTGGTTCATAATATTTTTCGAGATATGATCTATGGAAGTTAGGTATTTTTTCAGGCTCCTAAACAGGTCATCGTGGAATTGGCACTATAAATTCTTTTCTACGAAGTTTTAGAAGCTGAAATTTTTAGGGAATGAAGCCAAAATTCTAAGGCAAATCTTCAAAAAATTTCAGAGCTTGGTTCACAATATTTTCGGAGATATGATCTGTGGAAGGTAGTGCTTTTTCAGGCTCCTGAATTTCATCTCAAAGAGGTGATCATGGGAAAATATTCATAACTCTCTCTCTGAGCATCAGATGGGAGTGCCGTAAAACGTGGTCACAAGTACACAGATGGTAGTTTCTTGGCTATCAATTTCAGAGCCTAAGAAAGAAACAGTGACATGTGGCAAGTCGTACAATTTCACTCCACTGAATCAGTCCATAATTAGGTCATTGTGGGAGATTGGACACAACTTTGTCTTGGAGAACCCAAACTAGATCAGACCTATGGCATTCGAAAGATAATTTAGAGGGCTACGCGAGTACTGAAATTCAAATATTGAAGTGTTGCAATCACAAAGATAATTCAATTTCAATATCGAGCTCCTCAAAAGCAATAAAAAGGTGTGTATTTGTTTTTCCAAATTGCATAAGTCATGTTTGAAGAATCAATTTGAATTGATTCTAAGGGCATATTGTAGAATAGATATCAGTATTGGGTTCTAAAAGATGCCCCGTAAAAATAATTCAACACCCATTAAGCCTTCAGAAGGCTCTACTATGACTCGTGAAGATGAAGAATTGAAATATGATCTATCAAAATTACAAGAGCAAGTGCAACAAATTTCACTCTCGCAAAGAGCAACAAAAAATGAAATGGAATTTTTGAAGAAAGGCATGGAAGCGAAGATGGACGGTTTGAAGAAAGGCATGGAAGCTAAGATGGATGGCATGGAAGCTGGCATGGAAGCTAAGATGGATGGCATGGAAGCTAAGATGGATGACATGAAAGACAACATGGAAAACATGAATAATGATATAAAAGTAGACATCGAAGTTTTGACAAAGTTGATACAAGACATGTTTCCTAATGGTGAAAAGATAGTAGAAGAACCTCATGATGAGAACAAAATAAATGTTAATCATGAGTTCATAAACTCTAATGTTGGTGGGAAGAACCACCATATTCCAAAAATGGATATGAGGAAGTTTGATGGAAAGGATCCTGTAACATGGATACTACATATGGAGCAATATTTTGATCTCCAAAACGTGCAAAACACACAAAAGGTACGCATTGCAAATTTACATTTAGAACGAAATACATTTGTATGGTATCGATGGCTTTGCTCCCGTAAAAAAATTGTCACTTGGTCAAATTTTACGGAGGAAATGATAGCACATTATGAGGATACAAAGAGCAACACCTTCTTTAGCCAATTGATAAATCTCAAAGAAAAGGGTTTAGTGGGGGAGCACATTGAGGACTTCCAAAAATTGAATATAAGGGTAACTAATATTCCAGAGGAACACAGGATTGATCTCTTCATATGCACTTTAAAGGATAACATCCAACATGACATTCACGTTTTGGAACCTGATTCATTGGAGAAGGCATTCAGGTTGGCAAGAAAAATTGAATGTAAAATTATGGCGACAAGGAAGCCTACCACTCACTTCTATAAAGAAGGAAGTGTTTCTATGCCTAGATTTCCACAACCTACAAGGTTGACACCACAAAAATTGGAAGAAAAAAGAGCAAAAGGGCTTTGCTACAGTTGTGATAGCAAATAAACTAAAGGTCATGAGTGTGCTGAGAAAAAATTATTTTACATAGATTGTGAAGAGGAAGAAGAAAATGAACAAGAAGAGGATATACACCAGGAACCAGCCCTAGAAGAGGAAGAAATGAATCCGACCATATCGTGTAATGCACTGGCAGGAATTACAACTCCTCAAACTCTCAAGATAGAAGGACATATCAAGAAGAAAAAGGTAATAGTGTTGATTGATTCAGGTAGCACCCATAATTTTATTCATTGCAAGGTAGCCAAGGAATTAAATTGTTTCCTATACCCAGCACCAGAATGTCAAGTGATGGTGGCAAATGGAGGAACTATAAATTTATCTAGAAAATTCCATAATATCAACCTAGCCATGGGGGAATATGTATTGAATAGTCCAATTCTTTCCATTCCTATGGGAGGTGTTGATGTTGTACTAGGAGTACAATGGTTACAATCTTTGGGGACGATAGCTTTTAATTTTCAAGAACTTTTCTTGAAATTTTTTTCAGAAGGAAAGGAAGTCGAATTACGGAGTATTGTAGGGAAGCCAGGAAAGATAATAAGATCTAATGTCATGACAAAGCTTCTAAAGAAAGAACAACGAGGTGTAATTGCACAATTATGCTCACTAGAATTTCCAACATCAAAATCATCTATTTCTCCAGATCTCCAACAAGTCTTGGACAATCATTCCAAGGTGTTTGAAACTCCCAAAGGACTCCCACCTATTCGTGATCGTGATCATGCTATTCATTTGATTCCAGGAAGTGTTCCTCCAAACATCAGGCCTTATAGATATCCTTACATCCAAAAGAGCGAAATTGAACGTATGATTGCAGAAATGTTAGAGGCGGGTATAATTCAACCTAGTCAAAGTTCTTTCTCTGCTCCTGTAGTATTGGTACACAAGAGGGATGGATCATGGCGAATGTGTCCGGATTATAGGGAGCTCAATAAGCTCACCATTAAAGATAAATTTCCCATTCCTGTGATTGATGAATTATTGGATGAATTACGTGGAGCAATTTATTTTACCAAGTTGGATCTTCGTTCAGGATATCATCAAATTAGAATGAAGACTGAAGATATTCCAAAAACAACATTTCGAACTCATGAGGGTCATTATGAATTTTTGGTCATGACTTTTGGCCTTACCAATGCACCTTTTACATTTCAAGGGTTGATGAATTCCATTTTCAAACCCTTCCTTAGAAAATTTGTGCTAGTATTTTTTGATGATATACTAATCTATAGCAAGTCTTGAAAGGATCATGTTGAACATGTTGACAGGGTGCTCAAACTATTGCAGGAGAAACAATTATATGCAAAAATATCCAAATGTTTGTTTGGAGTACAAGAGGTGGAATATCTGAGTCATATTCTATCTCACGAGGGTGTTAAAGTATACCCTAAAAAAATTAAAGCCATTAAGGAATGGAAATTCCCCACAACCATAAAGCAGTTGTGAGGATTTCTCGGCTCAACAGGGTATTATCGCAAGTTTGTTAAGAATTATGGGAGAATAGCAGCACCTCTAACAACATTATTGAAGAAAGATACATTTTCATGGACTCCTAAAGCAACTAAGGCCTTTGAACATCTTAAAGAGGCAATGTGCCTAGCATCGGTCTTAGCTATGCCAGACTTCACAAAATCATTTATTGTGGAATGTGATGCCTCAGGAAATGGAATTAGTGTTGTTTTAATGCAGGAAGGAAGACCCATTGCTTTTGAAAGTCATCCAATCGAAGGAAAGTATTTACAGAAACCTATTTATGAGAAAGAAATGTTAGCAATACTGCATGCACTAAAGAAATGGAGAACTTACCTAATGGGAAGACACTTCAAGGTAAAAACTGATCATGATAGTCTTAAACACTTTTTGGAACAAAGAATATCTTCAGAAGAGCAGCAAAAATGGGTTACAAAGATGTTGGGTTATGACTTTGAAATAATATACAAAAAAGGAAAGCTTAATGTTGTTGCAGATGCACTCTCAAGAAAGAATGAAGAGGTGGAAGCATTGCTTTGTGCCATTTCTATTATCCAACCAGATTGGATAACCAAAGAAAGAGATGAATGGAAGAAGGACAAAGATGTATGGGCACTCATTCAAAAGTTGCAACAAGATCCTAGTACATCTAATACATTTAGTTGGAAAAATGATTCCTTATGGTACAAAGATCACTTATATCTTTGTAAGAATTCCCAACTAAAACAAAATATTCTTCTGGAATTGCACACTTCTCCTTTAGGAGGACACTCAGGATTTTTAAAAACTTACCACAGGGTGAAGAAAGATTTTTTTTGGGATGGCCTTAAATCTGATATTCAAAAGTTTGTGGCGAAATGTTTGGTTTGCCAGCAGAATAAAGTGGAGACAATTAAGACCCCGGGACTTCTACAACCTTTATCCATTCCAAGTCAACGTTGGGAGGAGATTTCAATGAATTTTATCACAGGTTTACCTAAGTCCGAAGGAAAGAATGTCATCATGGTGGTAGTTGATAGACTTACCAAGTATGCACACTTTTGTGCATTATCTTATCCATTTAAAGCAAGTACAGTTGCTACTACATTTATGGACAGAATTCAAAAGCTACATGGAAGCCCAAGGGTTATTGTGAGCGACAGAGATCCCATTTTTACTGGAAATTTTTGGACAAAGTTATTTTCTTGTTTGGGTACTCAATTAGCTCATAGCTCATCTTATCATCCTCAATCTTATGGTCAAACTGAGATAGTAAATAAATTTTTGGAAGGATATCTTCGTTGTTTTGTATCTGATAAACAAACACAATGGGTCAAGTGGTTACCTCTCGCCGAATGGTGGTATAACACTTCCTTCCATACTGCAGCAAAAATGACCCCATTTATGGCACTTTATGGATATCATCCACCATCCATCACATCATATTTAAGAGAAAATTCGAAGGTTCAAGCAGTGGAAGATCACATCGAGAATCAACAAGAAGTTCTCCAACTCTTAAAGGATAACCTGAATTTGGCACAAAATCGAATGAAACAACAGGCAGATCAACATCGCAGCGAGAGAAGTTTTGATATAGGAGATTGGGTATTTTTACGGCTACAACCATATAAACAAATGTCCCTCAAGCACGCTAAGAAGGATAATAAATTATCGCCAAAGTACTATGGTCCTTACAAGGTGTTGCAAAAGATTGGTACTATGGCATACAAATTGGAGCTTCCTACTTCTTCGCGAGTGCATCCAGTTTTCCGTGTTTCATGCTTACAAAAGGTTATAGGTGAAAATCTTCCAATTCAAACAATATTTCCAGAACTTGATGAGGAAGGAAAATTCATACTGGAACCTGAAGCGGTCATGGAAACAATGACTCGATAGCTACGGAATCAATCAATTTCAAAGTATATCATCAAGTGGAATAACTTACCCATTGAATATTCTACATGAGAGGATGAGAAGTTTATACAGAAGCACCCAAAGCTACTCAAGCATTGAGGACAACACTTTTTTGAAGGAGAGGGGCATGTTAGGTCACTATATTACCAGTATAGTCCCTTATTATTATTAGTGTAACCCCTTTATTGTTATTATTATACCCTTGTAACCCCCATTTTGTTATTATTGTGCCCTTAAATTTTTATTTTTAGGTTGGCTAGGATTACATTGTGGCCCACTAGGATTACATTATGGCCACATGGACTTCTATATATAGAAAGGAGGTTTTGTAAATTGTATCACCCAAGAATTGTTCATTTATGTAATGTATTAGAGGTTGCCCCCTCGAAGTGGCTCATTTCTAAAGCGTTGATATCTCTTTTCTTCTATTTTTGGAGCTAGTTACACAACAAAATACAAATTGTACAGCAAAAAACTGGAACTGAGCCTTTTTGGAACATGAGATTTGATGGCTCTTATGGCAAAGTAGGTGTAGGGGTTGGTGTTTGGGTGTGAAATTTAGGAAATAATCATGCAAAAGATCAAGTTCATTCCAACAAAATGAATTTTCATTGCACTAATAACATAGTAGAATATGAGGCACTTCTATTAGGGTTACAATTTCTAAAATTATTAGCAGCTAAAAGAATTTATATTCATGGGGATTTTGAATTAATTATTAAAAATATCAAAGGATAATATTCTGCAAACCATCCTAGATTGAGAGCATACATAAATGTTGTGCTTGACTTTCTAAGACCTTTTGAAGAATATGATCTTCTTTTCGTTCCAAGAAATCAAAATATCCTAACTAATGGTTTGTATTTTTCAACAAGCACATGTAAGTTGCCTCATCACAATAGACAATACACAGTGGAAGTTAAACACCATCCAACTGTACCTGATAACATGAGATATTGACATGTATTTGGAAATGAAAAGCAAATTGAATGTTACTTGTAGTCAAAGGATGAGTTCAAAGATAGTAGAATATATTTATATTCTGAGGTAGAAAGTAAAACTGATGTACAAGTTAGTATAGATAAAAAATTTGATGTCTCTGATGTAAATATTTTAGCAAATAAAATTGTACATAAACTAGAATTGGATGAAAAATACACAAAAAGAGAGGAATTTGAGGTACTTCAGCTTAAGGATAATTTCCTACTCAGAGGTTCTGACCTGTTAGAAGACATTTTTTATTTTTAAAATGTAGAAAAAAAGCCAAAAACAGAACCCATAGGAGAAAACATAGAAGAATATAACATAGGTAGTGAACAAAATCCCAAAATGTTAAAAGTGTCAAAATCACTGCCTATTGTTTAGAAAAAAAAAAAAGTAAATAGATTTATTCAAAGAATTTATAGATGTCTTTGCATGGAGTTATGAATACCTGAAATCATATGACACTAGTATCATACAACATAAAATCCCAATAAAAGAAGATAAAAAACCATTTAAACAAAAATCGTTAAGGATAAACCTTGTCCCTAATACCTTTGGCTGAGAAAGAAATGAATAAAATGTATGATGCTAAAATAATAGTTCCTCTTTTATATTCTAAATGGGTATCTTACATTGTGCCTACAAGGAAGAAAATTGGAGAAATCAGATTATGCATTGATTTCAGAAATCTAAACATGGTCTCCTAAAAAGAAAACTACCCATTACCAGAAATGGATCACATATTACAAAGAGTAGTAGGATCTAGTAGGATTTCCTTATTAGATGGTTTCTCAGGATATAACCATGTCTTAGTGCATCATGATGATTAGGATACAACTACTTTCACTAATCCATCGGGAACATTCATGAATGTGAAGATGCCCTTTGGGTTAATGAATGGTGGAGCCACTTTCCAGAGAGCAATGGATATTTCTTTTGTTAATGAAATTGGTCGCTTTATTGTGATTTATCTTGATGACATTACTGTCTATTTGAAAACTGATTACGAACACTTGTCACATCTAAGAAGAGTCATTGAAAAATGTAGAAGGTTTGGAATCTCACTAAATCCTAAGAAAAAACTTTTTCGTCTTCAAGAAGGAAAGCATCTTGCTCATATTATTTATAAGATGGTATTCAGATTGATCCTAGTAGGATTGAAGGTATACTTAAAATCAGTCACCCAAGAAACATCAAAGAACTTCAGTATTTTATTGGGAAAATAAATTTCTTAAGGAGATTCATTCCTAATCTTGCAGAACTTCTTAGAAATATAACAAACATTCTTTAAAAGGATTCATAAATTAGGTGGAATATTGAAGCTATACAATCTTTTGATCTATTCACACATGCATTGACAAAAGCTTGAGTGTTAATTAGCCAAGATTTTACCAAAGATTTCATTATATTTTCTTTTTCTTTTGAACATACTGTTGCAACTGTCCTATTGCAGAAAAATAGTGAAGGATATAAACAACCTATTTCATTCTTTAGTAAAGCTTTAAGAGATGCCTCTTTTAAATGCAACATTATGGAAAAGTAGTACTTTGGATTGGTTACAGAAATAAAATATTTTAGAGTATATATTTTACATTCCCATATTATTTCTTATGTTCATAATTTAGTGGTCAAATACATTTTAACGTAGAATGGACCTGATGGAAAGTGAGGCTAATGGATTGCCATCATTCTGGAATATGACTTAGAAATCAATCCCACCAAATTAATCAAAGGACAAGGACTAGCCAAATTGATGGCTGAGTCAAATTTTCATGCACTAGATATCAACATGGTTTATTCATTGGATGACCAAGGGGAACAACTGACTCCAAAAATGGAGGAATCATTCCGAAATTCACCCTGGTATGTAGACCTGTTGTAAGTTTTATTCAATTCAAATTCTCCTCCTGGTCTGACAAAAACTAGGGAAATATTTCTGAAGTTCAAAGCAGATAAATTTTGAATTATAGAAAATGTATTATATTGGAAATATGTTGGGGGTATTTGACTCAAATTCTTGTTAAAATATGATGTAGAAAAAGTCATGTAGGAGTTCCCTAAAGGTGACTGTAGTGGACATCTTTATTCGAAAACCACTCCAAATAAAATCCTTATGGTTGGTTTTTACTGGCCTACTTTTTTCCCTGACATATACAAGATGGTAACTGCATGTCATAAATGCCAAATATTTGAAGGAAAGTGAAAATTGTTGCCCTTGCAATTAAATCCTATCTCTGTTGAAAGCCCTTTCCAACAATGGGGATTGGATTTCATTGGTGAAATTCATCCTCCTTCCTATGCCCAACACAAGTGGATTCTTACTGCCACCGACTACTTTACCAAATGGATAAAGGCTACCCCTTTAGGAGATGCAATTGATTCTGTCATTATTAAATTACTTGAAACTAATATCCTTTCCATATTTGGTTGTCCTAGAAAACTCATCACTGATAATGTTGCAACCTTTAAATCCAAGAAAATGGTTGAATTTTGTCATAAATACCACATTACTTTGGGACATTCAACAACTTATTACGTTCAAGGTAATGGGTTGGCTGAGTCCTCAAATAAAATTTTAGTAAACATCATCAAAAATTTCTTATAAGACAACAAGAAATCTTGGCATAATAAGCTGGGCAATGCACTTTGGGCTGACAGACTTACTACCAAAAAATCAATTGGAATGTCACCATATCAATTGGTCTATGGAATGGATGCAGTTTTTCCATCCTCTTTAGGAGTTCTAGTCATGAATATTATTCAAGAAATACAGGCTGAACCAAATGATGTCCAGAGAAGGATCAATCAAACTATCCAATTACAACAATCTAGGGGGGAAGTTTATAACAGGACCGAAGTTGTTTAGGAAAATATTAAGAAGATCTTTAACAGAAGAACAAAGGCTGATGATTTTAATATTGGAGACAAAGTTTTGAAATGGGATTCTAGAAGAGGAGACAAAGGTAAGCATGGAAAATTTTACAACCTTTGGAAATGACCATACATTGTTTATGATTTCAGGGGAAATAATGCATTTTTCCTTAAAGAGCTAGATGGAACAGAGATACCTAGAGGTCGTTTAAATGGCAGGATATTGAAGCATTACTTTTCTTAGGCATACAGATTTATATTTAATCATTCTAAATATCTAGTTTTTACAGTTTGGATTAGGTAATTTATTAACAAAGGTTGAAGCCCGTAGAGAAAGCCCTAAGCCCCCTTCGATGAGTTACCATAATTTTTTTAAAACAGAAAAAGAAATCAGATGAAGACATTGCAGAAATGGAGTACTCAAGGCTACTGGTCTTATGTTATTGACTCTTCACTTGGAGAAGTGTCATCCCTAGCTGGAGCCATTGTTAGGGTCCTATAAATTATACGATCTGGAGGTGATTAAGAATTTTATATTTGCAATTTCATATTGTACATGAATTTCAATATTCAAACGATTTCCAAAAAATATGAAAATAAAAAGAAAAAGAAAAAAGGGTATGTTGAAAAAATAAATATAAAAAAAGGACAAAAAGACAAAAAAAAATTAAAAAGAATGAAAGCAAAGAAGAGAAAACCCCACAAAAGAATAATACTGAAAATGTTGCAAGTCAAAATGCTAGTACTGATAAGTTAGTTTGTTCAATTCATATAGTCTAATCATGATTGAACAAGTTTGAATTTCTGTTGAATAGGATAGTGAATAAATATTTACGAAACAGTTTAATCTTGGTAAATCAGTAGCTAGGTAGGAATGAAATTGATTCAACAGTGTAATCTGAATCAATAAGTGAAATAAGTGTAGAGTAGGATAGATTTTCATGAAAAATGTGATCTGGGTCTACTATTTTAAATTCACCCTGCAAAGGAAAGATGAAATTGTTAGCTTAGAAGAAAGGGCAGGTAGAAAGAGAAAAGTGACATTGGAAAAGGCGTGAAATTTTATCTTAAGTTACATTGCAAAGACATTACATATGCTAGAGGACAACAAAGGGATAAGAGTTTTATCCTAAGTTTAGAGATTCGATCCATTAAAAGTTTTTTTTGCATTATTTCCCATTTCCCTAAGTTTTCATCCTTTCATAATATCTCGTTCATATTTCACTAAATCACCGAACCCGCCATTTATCCCATCATGTCATATTAAAACCCCGCCACCTTTCCCCTCATCTTAACCCATATCTTTCAATATGACAGACAATATCACTTTTCAGCCCCCCCACACCATCCGGACTTTACCGTCGAGGGGTGGGGGTTCCGTAATGGGTAGTATCCAAACTCAAACCCAGAGCTATGTGGCGAGAGATGGTGAGTTCGCACTCCCCCCTATCGAAACCGCTTACCGTGTGCTACCCTCTCCAAAAGTGGTCTTCTCTGACAACAAAAAGCATCCTCATGACCGTTATATCTCTGCCTATCTCGTTGCGCCACCTCATCTATCTATTGTTGCCCCCAATCACCTTCGCTCCTCCACAAATCAACATGTTAAGTAATTAATTTACTTAATCGTTAACCAACAGACCCGCACCATGAACAACGGAAACCTACGGAAACTACAAATTACCTCGTCCGACCACTTTCAAATGTTACTGTGCTCTCCTAATACAGTTTCTACGGCAGGTTTCTTAACAGAATTGAGCCATTAACTAAGAGGAGCCTCCCTTCTCTATTTGTTATCAATGACAAACTAATAACCATGGAAGATTATGCAAAGAAGCTTAAAGAACTTGCAAAGGACATAACCAAATTTTCAAACATCGAAGGTTCTATGACAGGGAGCGCTTTTCTAGAAGCTATGAGTAACAACATTTTCATTCAACATGAGATAAAAAATACCTTTGTGGTCAAACCCACATTTGCTAAATATACTAATGTAGATGAGATCTATCGAAAGGCCACAAAGATAAATATTGCACATGAAGATCAGTGAGATAAGTTGTGCGAGTATCAGGAAGAGTAAAGACCAGCTACAACTAACACAACAGCCAGTGCAACAAAGAGATTAGATCATGCAACAACTATTTCCTAGATAATAGTGCGAGATGTCGAGACGTCTTCAACGATTTCACCATTTTGGTCACGTTAGTCAAATACTGTTATTTTTGTAATTAATAATAGATTCATGTTTCATACGACATTCTTTGTAGAATTAGTATAAATACTTCAAGTATTCAAAGTATAAGGGGTTGGGCTCTGATCATTGTAATCATTTTCTATTGAGCATTGTACTTTTTCGAGCTACTGGAACATTATAATACGAAGACCATTCACAGGATACTTGTGTTATATATTACTAGTGATGTTTTTCCTTTTGTGACAGTTGTTTCCATCGTTTCTCTTTACTGTGTATCATTTTAATCTAATTGTAGAACATAAAGTGAATAATAAGATTTATTATCTGAACACCTTATTTCTGGTTGTATTTACAATATATATGTTTTTTCTTCTGAATTATGATTGAGAAATTCTTAAATGCTTCTCAATCATTACTAAATTCACCATTGCTTCATTTCATAATTCATTTCGAATTGTAAGATCTAGTGATTGTAACTAGCTTGCCATGTGACTACTCTTTAAAAATTGGATACACCATCCATCCTTTACCCGACTTCATAACCCAATTGAAAGAAATTAATTTAAACAAACCCACCAATCCAACCAATCAAACAAACAAACAAAACACTTCATCATTATCATAACTAGCCTAATATCAACTCATAAAGCAAAGCTAAAACATAAAGAGAGATCCCTCTCTTGGCAGGGCTAGGTCCCACCTTTAAAAGATATTTTGATGTTGTCCTATATAATTATTCTGCCAATCTAAAAATTATAAAATGATAACAAGTTACACAACAACAAAAAACACAAAGAATTATGTGGTAAAACTTTAACAATGTGTCAAATATACCTCCAATAAAATTTCTTATTACACCAAAGTCAAAAGAAACTCCAACATTACATAACTCTCTCCCACCATCATCATTTTAATACAACGACTCATTACTCATTTATATAACTCTCTAAGGTTACACAATTGCCATCAAGTCTTTTGGACAATCATCATTTAATACAAAGACTCATTTACGTAATTCCCTATAGCTACACAATTGACAAAATCATATTTAATGAGATAATTATATTTTAACGCACATTTTTTTAATTGTTGTCATTCTTAACCAAATAAACTTGCATCCTCATCTTCTTGCATGAATTTAATTGAGAGATACGCTTCTATATAGACTAATTCAGCTTGCTCCAATATGCAACAATGAGCTTTCAAATTCAGAAAGGGGGTGTGGACTAGGAAACGGCAGAGTTCTCGAGGAGTTCCTTTCCAAAGTTCCATTGCCTAGAGGGGTCACTCGATTACTTAAGTGAGCCGTACTGGTCTTGTCACTGTTTTCGTCATGGAGATCCAGACAATGCCTGCACACAGGACACGAAGAATGCGAGAAAAACCATTTATCAATGCAATCAACATGGAAACTATGACTGCATTCGGGAATTAACCTCAACTTTTCGCCATCCGCAAATTCTGCCAAGCAGATTGGACAATCCATGAGAAAGGCTGGTGGATTTGAGGTAGCGGTGCAGACAATGATTGGCAGTGTTTTCAGGGCCCCCTTCGTCAATCCGGTGTTCCCCAGCTCTTCGGATGAATCAAGCATCATCCCTCTGCTAGAGCCCCGCCGGGCACATTTGAACATGAAGTTAATTCCTAGGCCACATATGAGAGCGCAGAACAAAGCCGCGAGCATGACAATTAGGTTCGCATCGAGGGAGGCCTCGTCCAGGTAAGAACCAGACTGAGGAATGCGCTCAGCTACCATGGCAGAAGATGCGGGGGCAGAAGTCATTAACTTCCTGTGAGACGACCATGGAAACCCTAAAACGCTCTGCAACTGGACCATTTTGCTCTATCGGAGTCAAGGTCTCAAGAAGAAATATATGAATTACTGAGCTGCAGGAGTAAGGGGCAACAAAATGAAGAGCCAATTCTTATTCTGTCTACATATCGAGAAAGAAGAGAAATATATGGCATCGGGGAATATGGAGCAGCCGTATGGTTTGCGTAAGTGTGATGCAAAGATGCCAAGGTGAGATTTTGCATATTTGTGCACATGAGATTCAGCTTGTCCTTGTTGCTTCACTTCGTTACTTTTGTCGTGAAGAATCGTACGTTGCGTTGATGCTTGTCCATCGTAATAATCCCGATATTTGTTTGGCTTTGGTTTCGGCTTTTCGTTTCGAAAATTGTCAGCCCACCGTTTTCAGTGTTTAGCAGTATGATAAATTTATTCTGTGTTTAGCAAGTTTATCATGGAAATATGCTTGCAAGGATTGTGTGATTCCTCATGATAAACATCACGGAAATATGCCAATTAAAGTGGTACTTTCTCTGAGTTTTCATTTTGGACTTTTCCATGTATACATAAAAAGGTTCCGGTTTTTAAAAATCTTTATTCTTTCCCAAATATTTTTCGCATCGAAGATGAATCCCCAAATATTTTTCGCATCGAAGATGAATCAGATTTTTTGTTTTGGATGTTTTCAGTAATAAATCAAGTTTTGAGTAAGTCCGCCGGCCATGTTTAGGAGCATCATGACTTATCAGTGTATATATAAAGCATTGAAGATGAATCACGTTTATTGTTTCGGATGCTTCGCAGAGAAGTCGAATTTTGAGTAAATCCGTCTGGCATGTTTGGTAGCGTCATGTCTTATCAGAATATATATATAAAAAGCAGAGTACGACACCATCACCCTACTTGCCTTGGGTGCAAACAGGGTAAGCATATGGTACGAAAACAGGGTAGGTGTATGGCACGAATTTGAAAATGAATAGAAAACGTTTTAAAAAGGTTATTAAAAAAAGTATAAACCATGTTTGATGGGACAAATCACTATTCCATTCCTGTGTGCCACTAGAGTTCTCTCCTTGGGACGGAGATCGCCTGTAATTGTATGATGTGATGGGAGCCGACCATGGTATTCCATCCCTGGCTGCAAGTCCTCACCTAGTTATGGCAGATTTCTCGTTTTCGTGTGCAAACATTGTTCATTAAGCTTTCTCTATCGTTTTTCCAACTAACTAGATTTTTCCATTTCGTTATTTCTTCAACCAATAAAATGGTCATCTATCCAGCTTGTACTATTAGTCATCTGTCCATCTGTCCAGCATTCCTCTTCACAGTTTCGGCGTTTCCTTTCATACTTTTGTGAAAATGCTAGTAGTAATATGTAGTGGTATTTAAGTGCATACGAATGCATGGTCAAACTCTCTATAACTTTGATCAGTACTTCTATCTGTTAGGTAAAGCTTTTTGAAACGATTGCTTTCTTTTTAAATTACTTTCCTTTTAATATAAACTAAATGTTTTATTAAGTATATAATGTTAACCTCCATATAACTTAAAATTATTTGAAACCGCATTTAACATATATCATCAAAACTGTACAACTTTATACAAAAGTAAAAAATAATTAGATATAAAATAACATAAGCATATCACTAAGATTTATAAATTCTAATTGATAAGTGAATTAAGTTTAATTAAAAATATTAAATACAATATATTTACATATAATTTTAGATATATTTGGATATTGAAAAAATTTGATAAGTTTATACTTGAGTATGAGTCCTTTTTCAAATAAACAAAGAGTATTGGACATTAAATTTAGTTTGGATGCAATGTTAAAATTATGTTATTGGTGTTGGATGTAGTGTTAAAATTATTATTATTATTATTATTATTGGCAATTGCACCAAATGTAAAGGAAACGTCGTAAGACATAAATTAAAAAAAATAATGACATTTAAAAAATATTGAAGATAAAAAATAATAAACAAAGTCTTATTCAAACGTAGAAGATAATGAAAAATTACTTGCATTATGCCAAATTGACATGTAAAAGAGTTAAAATTTATATTAATCAATTTCTTTTTCTACTTAGTTTCAATTTTTTATGGGGCATATTTTTCGTTCTTTGTTATCAAGCTTAGGAAGTAAGCTCCCTCAACTTAATAGAGTTTAGGCTTTTGTTAAATAATAAGTTCTTGATATATTTGGCGTGGATATACTCTTGGTGTTATAGTAAAAACTGTTAAATTTAATCTCGAATTTCTTCTGAATTACTTTAACCATATAAAATAATTTTAAAAAGATAATAAAAATAAATAAATAAATTTTAATCCACTAAATCTTCAAACTTGAACCCTAAACGGAAAATCCATCAAACATAACACTCAGCTCGAAGGTAGCAATGACTGCAAAAATAAAAATTCCACAGGGTTGAAGTGAAACATCACTATAAACAAATAATTTAAATTTTTTGAAGTAGACATGTCGATATTTTGGGCTAGCAAATTAGATTAAGTTGTGCATCATGGTGTATTTTGGGTCAGCTAAGTAGAGTAAGTTGTTCATCATGGTTGGTTGCAGTCATAAGTCAATAACGAAGAGACTAAACCCACATCAAATGTTGATACATAACATGGTATTCCTAGGAAAAAAATACGAAAAATATACCACCATGAATGGTGTGGAAGCTTGTGGTTGTGATTATATTTTGTTAAAGTTCTTGTGTAACATAACACCCATAAATAAGTACACTCCCAGATAAGGTACTTCTCCTATCTGAAAACCAAATAGATGCTACAATATATCGATCTTGAATTCTAATATTAGAGTGTAATTAATTAACTAGGAATACCTCTTAGTACTTCTTCATAGCACTAAGGGTTCTCTGCCAAAAATTTAAGCACCACTGTCAATGTAGAACTGTTGGTATCATGACTTTCATATACCATATAATAGCAGAGGTATATTGTCCTAAATCTTGTTTTCTGTGAGAGACACACTCGGCTCATCAACATTAGACAATAGGAAAGACAACAAATTTGATTCTCGAGAACCCTTTCCCACCTCCAATTCATATTTACTCTCATTAATAATGTTGTCGAATTGTTCACGAATGGAATTAGCTAAGTGTTTGGATTTTTTATATCACATACATGGTATATCTATTGGAATCTGCATTACTCCCTTTCACAAAAACTATAAAATGATGCAAAATCTTGGATTGTTCAGTGCTCATGCTGGAAAAAAAATGGCAAGCCAGAGAGAAAGTGTAACATTTCAATATAGGTAAAGCTTTCACCTGATATTTACCAATCCAGTACTCAGCTTGGTGATCTTTTGTCAAAGAGTCCACTTGCCCTACAAATTTTTGAAGGGCTTATGGCCTCAAGAACGTCATAAGGATTCTCCTCAACCTCTTCTCAATATATCCTATGATTGTAATTAAAGAAAGTTGGAAGATATTTCCCATGGAGTTGGGCCATGAATTGATCACCAATTTTTTTCTTGTTGGTGAACAAAAAGTGATTGCCTTAGGGTCTATGAAATATCAGAGTTGGGTAGCCAACAAGGGATGTGGTGAAAATGTTTCGATACTACTATGTTCTACAAGGAAATAAATCATGGGGAATGTCTCTCCACACCATTGTGAATGCCCTTCCACACCATTGCGAGCCGCCTTCATAAAACCTTTTCCTCTTTCATTAAGCCCACTATCCTCTTCTCCTTCAACTCCATTGGCATCCTCACTTCACGTCAATGTCATTACAAATATCATGAAGAAATAACGCATCACACTCCCTTGTAGAGGTAGTCATAGCCATAAAATCACAGGACGATAAAACTGCAATGATAACACAAATTCAACTGTTTTCATAACAGTATATAATTACAATGGTTCCAGCCAACCCTTACAATGGAAGGACTTAAAGGACCCACCAATCATAGTAGTTACAGGTGATAGATTCAAAACCCATGGAAACTATACCTTTACAAAATTTATTTTCGTGGCCTCCCTCCAACAATGTTTAATCCATGTAAGAATGTTATGCTGATGACTGAAACCTCCATCAATTGTAGTGTTGTAGAGTGTTCATTCTACCGAGTTCTTCTGGTTGAATTATATGAATCCATTTTCTTCTATGAATTTACTCATGTGTTTATTTAAATTTATCTTTCATATGCGGTTATATTATTTCTGATACATTGTTTTTACCTGATTTGTATATCCTACAATAAATGACCTCGTTCGTCATGGCACCCTTGAGAGGCATCATTTCTAGAAGCTTTGGGTCCACAACGTTTGCCCAATTCAGCACCCAGGAGTGCAGAACAATCTCAGATTTTTTAGGTTGGCTCGTCTCTGTGTATTCAGCAACATTCATGCATTCCATAAACGACATGGGATTCAATCTCGACTAAGAGAACATCTACTCTATACAATAATGTTGAACACCTAATCCTCTATGGGTAGGTGTGGAAGGCGAAGAGTCACAAAGGAGTCCAAGTGACCTTGGAAGGTGAATCCAAGGGTCACATTATTGTATTATAAATGTACATCTATGGTGAACAATATGAGCAACGCATGCCTATCTTTCTTATTTGTGTGTTTTATCTTCTCATAAACCATGTGTGTGTTTAACATGGTATCAGAGCCATGATGTGTGGCCTTTGTAAACCATTTCTCTCCTCCTTGTGGACTTTATTCCATTTTGATCATTTTTCAGAATAGAGGTTGTTACCTCTATCACTTTTTCCATTCTTTTGATGTGAGAAGGCCGACCTCTCTGATTTTAAAGAGGAATATTGACTGACTTTTCAGAACTGCATTTAAGTATTTCATTTGGAGGGAGAAAACTCATGCACACGGCCTCCATCGATGTCTCACGGCCTCACCACATTGTTTCTGGAAGGCGTTGCAATTGCTGCAAGCTCCTTGGAAACTTTGACATAATCCCCTACAATTTTCATATAACGGAAAATAGTCGGGGAATGCAACATTGCTTTATTAATAGTATTGTGCGTCAACTACATGCATGCATTTATTGAGTGTTGACACAATATTTATAGAATTCTCATACCCGTCCCAATTGTCTACAAAACCTGTTGTTCAAAAAATTATCCCTAAAGTATCAATTTCTTTGAGTTTAAGTTTTTCACAGCTCATCATGGCAAGAAACACCCATATGAATTCTGCTTCAATGAAACTCTCGCGAAATTCAACGTTCTGGTAGAGTTTCTCTATGATGTGAAATAGTTTCAAGAACCACGCAAAATCATAAACCTCGCTCCCACTCGCACTCCTCCTTCATGTCCCCATCAGCTCATCTCCCACTCCCACTACCTCTTCCCACTGCCTCACATCCCGCTCCCTTAGTTGTCCCATAGCACCTCCCCCTCGACACTCCGTCTCCCTTCCTCACCTTACCACTCTACTACCTCTCCTCTCCACACCCCCTCCTCGCAGTTCCCTCTTCCCTCCGCTCGCTGACTCCTCTCGCCCCTTCCCCTCCCCCTCCCGCGTGCTACCTCTTCCCTCCGGTCATCTACAATGCAATTGTCAAGAGACACTATCCTCTCCCCATGACAAATTTCATGCTCATTCGACCAGTTTTTTAATGGATTAAAAGGTTGGTGTTCATTTTGGTTATGGCACGCATGATTCTCATTCCAATGTTGCAATGTAAGTGTTGTTCAATGCGTTGATATGCATTTATATTCAGTTATTGAGAAGCCAAGTGAATCCTCAGGGGTTCGATCTTGGTGTCACTGCCTCACACATTCGAGCTTGGCATTGTTGTCTCACACATCTTGGTGTTGCATTATATAATATCATAGTTGGCATCATTGCTCGTGCTTCCCAGGTATATATATTGCCCTCAGTTAAACCTTTTTCACCGAGTTAAACATTTTTTGAAGACTGTTAATCTATGTGAACTCATGTGGAGAATCGGTCCTGAAATTTCATAAGAGAACAAATATATATTGATTTTGGGTGGTCAAAAAAAGAGAGGAAGAAAATAAGAAGACGAAGAAAGAAAGAAAGAAAGAAGAGAGGGGAGATAGTATATGAATATATGGTATATGAATAAATGGATATATGGATTTTCTATATAGTGAAGAGTGAAGTTTTTACTGAATGTTTTTCTATTATGAAAACGTGACCAAGATTTGTGGCATGTATAGAAGGGTGACTCTATGAAAGATATTGACAATGTGAAGGCAAATGTTGAAAATTGGTCATCATTTTCAAAATAGCAGTGTCATCATAAACATACTCATAGTTTTTCCACATAAAGATTTTTTTGGAATTTTCCTTCATCTTTATTGTGAGGTAATATAACAAGCTCAAGACCATCTGCTCATTGATAGTGAAGCATCCAAGCTTGTGAATATATTTTTGTTGAATTTGAGTTGCTGAGAAAAATGGCTAAAATCAATGATGAATTAGAGTTGTTGCATAACCTCATTCATTCCACTGTTCATGATATGGTAAAAATGAGCAAGAACGCTCTTTTTATTATTCAAACTTACTTGCAAGATGCATAAGACAAGATTTAGTTTTTGCAGTTGGAGTCTCAGCTCTAGCAAGATGAACTTCAGCAAAAGATTCATCATTCTGAACCTGTTTCTGTTCATAAAATTAAGAGGGACTCCCATCAAAAGCAAGAATATAAAGTTGCAGTCGATTCACATTCAGTTCCTTGTACAAGAGAAGATTTACATGCAGATGCAGCAGTTCAGTCTGCACTTCCCAAGCCCATCATCAGACCTTGGGAAAAGCTTGTCCACAACAAACACAGAATAGGTCTTGGATATGAAAAGGAGTTGTCCATTCATATTCCGAGCTAATCCAAGCCCATCAAATTTCAGAGCGTTGGATTTCTTCATGATAGCTCACATACAACTGTTCCAGATCCTGCTCCTCTTCCACAACAACAACAACAACTATTGTAAAATTCTGACATTGTGATCGAGTTGGCTATATGAAAGATCATTGTTTCGATCTTCACCCATGCAAGCACTGTGGTCAGCACACCAATTCTTCACACATATGCTTCAAAAACAAGCCTCATGCAAGAACAAAGATTCATCTTAGATGGATCGCTTCTTGGCAATGGGCATCAGCAACCAAGAAGATGTTTAAGTCACATGTCAGAACTTGTTCTAGAATATTAAACAAACTTGTAGTTGAGTTTTCGCCATCGCCTCACCTTTTACCTGACAAGGGGGAAAATGGTGGTCATCTACAAGATTCGATGCCACATATAGCGAGCCTGAGCCACAATCTCTCATTTCAGATTCAGAGTTGTAGCCAGAGACACAACAGTTCAAGCGAGCCTGAGCCACAATTCGTCATTCCAGATTCAGAGTTGTAGCCAGAGACACGGATGCCCATGAGCTTGCCTTTGGTTGGTGGACAAACTTAAACCATTTATGTGAGGTTGATACTCTTCCTCTTTCAGAACACTTCCTCTAGCAAAATACTTTAGCTTCTTGCCAGTTTTGGTTGAGTTCCAGGAGATGCATTAAGCATTCCAATGTTGGTGGTCATCCTTAAACCATCACAGGTTGTAGACTTCCCTTCTTTTAGGTTGAAGGTCTCCCTCTTCAAATATGAGGGACACTTCCTCTAGCAGAAGCCATTAGCTTCTTGCCAGTTTTGGAAGAGTTTTTGGAACTGCAATAAGCGTTGCATTCCAGTGTTGGTGGTCATCCTTAAACCACCTCTTTATACCAACATTTTAGAGAGCTAATTTAGCCTAAGTGCTGCCATGCATAATTTGCAGATTTGTATTACAACTCTCTTCTTGGACTCACACATACCCCTTCAGATTAAGGGGGGAATGTTGAACACCTAATCCTCTATGGGTAGGTGTGGAAGGCGAAGAGTCACAAAGAAGTCCAAGTGACCTTGGAAGATCAACCCAAGGGTCGCATTATTTTATTATAAATGTACATATATGGTGAATAATATGAGCAACGAATGCCTATCTTTCCTATTTGTGTGTTTTATCTTCTCATACACCATGTGTGTATTTAACAAATAAAAGAATATATTTTCATATGCGGTTATATTATTTCTAATGCATTTTTTTTTACCCGATTTGTATATACTTATAATCAATGACCCCATTCGTCATGGCACCCTTGAGAGGGATTATTTCCAAAAGCTTTGGGTCCACAACGCCTACACAATTCAACGCTGAGGAGTGCAGAAAAATCTCAGATTTTTTAGGCAGGCTGGCTTTAGCAACATTCATGCATTCCACAAAGCCCATGGGATTCGATCTCGACAAAGAGAACATCTACTCTATACCATAAGAGAATATATTCCACAAATAAAACAATCTGAATATGGTATATAGAGATTATGAAAAACAGAACAAGATGTTTTAATGAAGATTTCAGAGTGCTAAAGGGATTCCCTCCTACTTAATTAAGAGGATTCACGTCAGGCAGAGTAAAAATATACTCAATTCCTCGAGGCTCTACGATTTTCAGTTAGAAATGAAAAGCAACATTATTTTGTCGAGGCCAAATCCCTCAAAAGTAATGGGAGGAACGACTATATACAGTTTTTTTCCTAACTGGATTACACAATTTCATGCCTTAACTATTATTATACTTAAGCCTTTTAACAATTAATTAGTGTCTTAATTACTAACTATTAATCTGATGGTGTACAAATTTTTAATCGTCTAACATTTGATCCAATGGTACATATAAGTAAAAATTGGCAGCTTGGAGAGTTGTTTTCAAAGAGTGACGCCTTACGACATAATTATTGAAATGATAATATCCACTAATAGAATTTTGGACTTCTATCACTCATAAGTGCTACATCTTACCAATTTTATATGGTTTGAAATGTTGTTTAATAAGTAGTTTGGAATGCATTTTTCCTTCTTTTGTGGCCAATCTTTTTAGATTGTACCAAAAAAAATAACATTTGCAACAAAAAATTTCCCCAATTTTTTATTAAATTTTCATGTTTAATAAAGAATATAAAATTTAAAATAATGAAAAGACCTAAGAGAGGAATACACTTGTAAACATTTCACAAACAACTTTAAAAGATAATTGCATTTACACTAATTGAGATAAAAGAAAATATTCATACATGAAATCTTAAGCGTAGATCTCAAAGACAAAAAGACGATTCTATATATAAAATCCTAAATATTAAGCATAGAACTCAAAGACAAAAGACGATTCTAGATATAAAATCCTAATAATTCTTTATGGAACTTTTCCAAAAAAATATACAAATATTGAAGACAAAGATGGTACTCGAGAGAACCCTACAACAAAGAAAAGGATAGTGCTAGAAAAAGGAGACCGATTTTGTTGCAGACGTCATTTCCTTGAATAAAGATTACACGCTAAAGGCCTAACCGTCATGACTGTTGATGAGTAACCTTGGGGTTGTTACGTTTTCCAAAGCATACTTGATCCAATGCTCAATATAGTCCCGAAATGGAACAACAATCCCCTTGTGTTTTACTAAGACATCTAATAATTCATCTTCAATCTTTTTTAAATCATAGCCAACCTGATTTACTATCGTTGATTGGTCTTTATCGTTTTATACAAAATGAATTAACCATATTTCGCAATTTCTGATTTAGGACAATCAACAAGACAATTTTTACCCCATGTGACTTTTTAGTACATAAACACGTTCTTGCATTTCCTCTTGAATTAATAGCATTGCATCTATAACTAAACTAGGACCCTCCAAATCCTTAGTCACCTCGATTAATTTCAAGAATTAATTGCTCCCTCTTGTCATAATGTTGTCACATCTAGAATTTAATGCCTGAATCATGTTAATTGTTTCTATCTTTTATTACTTCGTTCTATTTTGGGATGGAAAATTTGGTTCCTTCCCAAATCTAGTTAAGTCTTAAATAAATCGACCGACCATGATTAGTAGCCTCATACCTTATCATATATATATATATCAAAATAGTGGGCTGCAAGTACGATAGGACTTTTCCATTGAATGGGTAGGAAAATGTGACAGTTTTATGAATATATAATTTTTTAGCTCAGAAAAAATAACAATTTGAACTTTTTTTTTTGGAAAAATCAAATTTTCATCGTGTTTGCAAGTAGAGTCTAAACATTGTTTGGAGAGATGGATTTATTTATGTTAAGGAATAAAAATTATGGAGCAAAGATTTACTTTTCTTAATATTATAGATTATATAGGAAATATCAATAATAAATGGTTAAACTGGAACTCAATTTGAATGGACAGATATGACACCTACTAGGTGGTTGGAATTAAATTCTCCAATACTCTCTCTTAATTACAACCAACCTAGATTTATCTTAACTTCAGATCTATCAAGTCCCCAGAGGGGCCAAATCTCTAGAGATGCAAACCTCTTTTTTGAGTGGAAATCTTGAGGAAAGATTTGCACCTCCAAAGATTTGATCTTTTTGGGAGCCTGGTTTTTTACACATTTAGAAATAGATTCTTGAAATCACTTTGTTTGAGGGTCGGGTAGGGTTTCATGCAAGGAAGAAATTAAATCATTCTAATTTGGTGGTATTTCACCCAAGGGAGAAATTAAATCATTCTAATTTGGTGGTAAGAGTGATTCATTACACACCATGGCATCCATGGAGTTGAAGTAGATCAAAAAGTAAAAACAAAAAGGTAGAAAAAAATAAAATGCAGAAGCAAACGAAATCAAACCTAAAAATCTATTGCACTTGGTATTGTGAAATCCTTTCCCAAAAATACTATTTTCCACTCCACATAGCTCCGGAAATTCTTTCTCACAAATATTATTTCAGTCTTTCCACTGCACAGAGAAGCTTCCTCACAAATACAATTTGACAATTTATTTGTGTTAAATTTATATATTTAGGGAGAGACATGATATTTCATTAAGGCAGACATAATATTAATTAGATCAAATTTTAAATATTAAATATTAAACATTAATTTTACATTTACATTTAAGTTTACTTGTGTTTACTTGAGATAGCTAATCCATGTAGTGTACTCAAATACAAACCTCATGGATCCAAATTTTTTAAATTTAATAATACTAATATTATAATATATTAATATTAATATTACAATTAATAATAATATTAGTATTAATATATTAATATGAATATTAAAATTAATAATAATATTAGTATTAATCATTTAATATTAATATTAGGGTATTTGGCCCTTACACTTCGCTTAAATAAAACATCTTTTCTAAGTGTTCCTAAATATAAAGAGGAGTATGGAGTAAATATAAAAAGAGGTTTTATTTTTTACCATACTTATGTTTATTTATATTTATATTTATTTACCATACCTCTTTTATTTACCATGATATTTGACCCATACGCTTGGTATATACGATGTTGATTTCTAATCATATTTGATATACTTTTATGTATTTACCATACCTGTGTATACCTCTTTTATAAATACTGTATTTGGGCCATAATATTTAGCCCATGGTATTAATAATAATTTTTTCCATGGTATTTGGCCCATAGGCTTTACCTAAACAAAACCTCATTTTTTAGTTTTCGTAAATATAAAAAGGTTTATGGAGTAAGTATAAAAGAAATTTACATTTTTATTTATTTACCATACCTGTAGAGTGAGTATAAAAATATGTTTTATTTATTTACCATATCTCCAATTTATTTAAACTTTTATTTATTTACCATGCCTCGCAAGTAAGTATAAAAAAGATGTTTTAATTTTTATTTACCATGCCTTCCGTTTATTTATATTTTTATTTATTTACCATACCTCTTTTTTGAGTGGTAATAAATATACTCTCACATTTCAAATGTTTCCTTACATTACATTTCTTACCTTACATTTCTCACAATACATCTACACATGTGCCTTATACTCTCACAATTCAAATGTTTACATTACATTTCTCACATTACATCTACACATATGTACTCTATACTCGGCTATACAGTGCAACCGCAAAATTTAAACTAAGATGTTTGTTGGTCCAAGTCTTAGTTAGACTTACCATTTAAAAATAAAATTGACACATTTAGATTTCTTTTTCTTTTCCTTTTATTCTAGATATTGTATCCTATGATTTGCTTCAACTTTGCTTTTTCAGTGTAGGATTCAAACTTCAGTTGTTGGTGTAGCTCTTGCATTGTTCCAAGTTGTCCATGCATATCATTTATTTCTTGAAAAACCTTTTTGTATGTGTATTGCTGCTAAATGTCATATTTAATTATGTTCTTTTCATCACTAATATTTTGACCATCAATTTATTGCAGTATAAGACGATAATACAATTTTATCTCTTCAAAAATCCAATGCATGAAAATTTCATTAATGTTTTCATCATCCTTGCTATCTTCAACATTCATTTTTTCAACTTCTATGCAAACTTTTTCAAGACATTGTGTTGCAGTCTATGGTTCAAGCAACTTTAATTCTTCTTCATAATCGTCCTATTTATCTGTACATTAGAAATAAATGTTATAATTAAAAATATTTGCAAAAACATTCAATTTTTTTTCTTTCTTCTCTGCAATAAGAGGTTTATCTCCTTGTGCTTTCTTCGTTGCCTTTGTCGATTCAATTCTTTCAAAGAGGTTTTCTTCCACTTGATTTTCATAGCTAAGTGGACTTCTCTCACAAAATAGCAGTTTATCAATTAAATGTTTTCGTTACAACATATGAAGCCTTTCATCATTAGCCAATAGGTTTTCATCAAACTTAACATCAACAAATTGAATTGTTGGATTCACCATAACACTGATTGCTCCAATTGCAGCTTCATTGTCACGAGAAAGAATTATTGTTGGATTCATCAAATCATCATCAAGTTGTGGTTGTGCATAATGAGATTTATAAGAATTTATGTGCTATTTTTCTACTTTTGGTAACAAACCATCATCATTGTCATCCACTTTGAATTGGTATTCACCAAATTTTTCATCTCATTGTAGATCTGTTTCTATGGATCGACCTTCATCTTCAACTTGAATACTTCCCTTTACACCAAAATTCTTGTCAAGGGTATCCCAAGCTTCCTTTGTTTTCTTTCCATCTGTTATGAGGTAATGAATGTTGTCATCTACGCATTATTTTATCCATTTCAATGTGAAAGTATTCTTTTTCCTTTTATCTTCGATTTCATTCAAATATATCTAAAACAATCTTGTTGTTTCTTTGGCTTTCTTAACTTCTTGGACTTTCTCATTTGTCAAGTGTTAGTTGATTATTGCTCAATAAGAAAATTGACTTTTACACATAAAAGCTATGTGTAGGTGTGCCGATGTCTTCTTGTTGCTCAGCTTCCACAAGAAAATACGAGCCTATAAATTCTCTAAAGGGAAATGTTTCTTTGACATAAACCATCACAATCCCTTTTTCTCCGAATATTACAACTCCCACAACTAATTTGAACAATGCCCCGCGTTTTTTAAAATAAACCTTAATTTTTATTAAAGTTTTCAACATATTGAGGAACGTGTTTTCAAAAATTGCACCCTCTTTATAAATCCTATCAACACTTTAATATAAGGGAGCATGGAATCACCTTTTTTAAAAGTTACATAACCAACGTTAAAAAATATTCGATAGATGAAAAACGAAGCACTTTTTAAAAAGGAACATACTGAACCAATTTTTTTTTTCTTTATTTAAATGAAAAAAGGTCTTTAAAATAACTTGTTTAAAAATAAATTGCTTTCCCTGAAAATTTACCAAAGGAAAGCTTCAATTTTCGTGCTTCAATTTTTTTTTTGTGCCAAACTAAGGACTTGACTTTTCTTCGTATCTCATGCTTTGAATCAACTACTTTTTCCAGGCCTTACAAATTTACGATATGAAAGCTTGACTTGTTGTGCTTTGATTTTTTCCATGCCAAACTAAGGACTTCAATTTGATTTGTGCCTCATGCTTGAATCAACTACTTTCTCCAAATGGAATTGCTCGGCCTCTTTTATATATATAAATTATGGTAACTCTCTATTCGTGTTGGCGAGGCTACGTCAGGTGCTTTCTTTTTTATAAATTATGGTAACGCTCTGTTCGTCGTGGTGAGGTTGCATAATATAGAAATCACTTTAAGTAATTAACAAGTTTGCTTGTGACCGTAGGGTGTGATGTTAACATTGCTGAACAAACCTATGGGGTGTGTTACCTTGGCAACATGCTTCTTTAAACACTCAATAGTTCTTTCACAGTTTCTCGTTGACACTATGTCGCTCTCTCCAAGAGTCTTACACAAACTACGCTCTAATAGCATGTTAAGAAATGAGAATTGTGGAGCAGATATCTACTCTTCTCATTATTATCAACAGTTAAATTGATTACATAGGAAACATTATTAATATATGAATGAAATGGAGCTCAACTAAATTGGACTAAACTCTAACTAACTATGCCCTTTAGATGGAATGTTATGAAACCTAGTAGGTGGTTGGAATTAATTTCTCCAACAACCTATAATTGTATAATTTGATAAGAGGTTACATACCAGAGTGTTCCATATCTAGGGGTGAAACTAGAGTGCTCAAGTTTTGGGGGAGATCACATATAATAATATGATGTGATAGGAGATCACCCGCCATAGTATGATGCAATGTCTATGTAGTGGCACTTAATTGCATATGATGACTGTTTCTTTTGTTATGTAAAAGTTATATTAGTTTGCGTTGCATCTCGAATAATTTTGTAAAGCACATATAATGTGTGATGTTTTGATTTCTGCCCTCCCAAATTCTTAAGAAAGAAAAATCCCATCTAAGGAAATCCATATTAGTGAAAGGATAAACCCTCCCTCAAATCAAAAAATAATTTTATTCAGTAATCAATCTCAGGACTAAAAAAAAGCTTCATCATACCCCATTGCTAAAGTGACCCTTCCCTACATCCAAGGGATCATTGGTTGCATCTCAAAAGATAGTGCAAAAAATAACACCAATACTCTCTTTAAACCACACTTGACCCTTAAATAATTATTTTTCATCTACTAAGGACCATTCTAATCCAATGCCCAGTCTAGCAGTTTATAAAATCCCCTACTCTTATGAAAAAATCTACATTGGCCAAACAAGAAGATCCTTTAAGGCTCATCTAAACTGACATATAGTGGACAACCAACATAATATAATCTTCTAATCAACCATTCTTGAGTGTTCCCAAAAATTACCTTTTTGTAGGTCAAAACAGTTACATTAATTTCTCAAAAAGAGCCTCATTACAATCCAGATGATCCCTTCCCTCCCAACTTCTCTCCAACCATATTTGTTAGCTAGGAGAGCAATACCAAGAAAAACGAGTCGCCACACTTTACATGCATGCCATAACATAATATCCAAAAGACCCAAGCCACTAGAAGAACTAATAAACAACCAGCAGAAAGCATATGAAGGAGTGGAAGGAGGAACATTACTAGTCCTTGAAGCCCTTGGAGGGTCATTCACTTCATGAATATTAAAATTGATATCATCAAATATATCTTCAATGGAATCCAACAGTTGGCTGGACTAGCATTGGCTATGTCTAATGGTGATTAACCAGTTTAATATGTCATACTAACCTAATTAAATGTAATTGATGGAGGAAATTGTTTCATTACAATGCTCATAAATTTGTTGGAGAATAACATCAGGGGTCTCTGATATGCCTCATAACTTCTTTGCAATGGAGTCCATGGGTGGCCAGTTGGTCCATATAGTCTAGCGACTCGACATGGGATTGTGATAATTCAACCTCCACACCTACCCCTTGGGCCACGTCCTCGTTCATTCCTGTTGCAAGATCTACTATCTACTTGGGCTAGCCCGAGGGTCCACCCCTCGGTGCACCCTTCCGTTTTGTCGTTGCATATCTAGCTTGAAACGTAACCATCAAAATTTTGAAGAGCGGACCACCCTCGAATTGTAGTCATTATGCCTGGTGCCTCCAACCAATTGATAAAATTCAATAGGGCGAAGGTTTTGAGTGACCCTCCCCAAACCCAGTGCATTGAGATCGGAATAATAATTCACCTTCTATCGTAGATGGGGAAGTGCCCAGATACCTAAAATATGAACCAACACAAAGCCATCGCTCCAAACCCTGAAAAATAGATATTTCACCAACGCAACACCCATTAGCCCATTTACTAGAGCCCAAACGAGCCAAGGCCCAAGAGGGCCAGAGCCCTATAATAGCCCCAGGTTAAAATTTCATGTAATAAGGAAACACAAGAGGATGTTCATGGGACACATATTCGAAGTTGAATGTTGGGAAAAATATCCTACTGGGAATCACTTCATGTATTCATGGCTAAGGGAAATTTGCAAAGGAAATGGAAAAGGATTTGAAAAGGAAAAGAGCCATTAATTGACATTTTTTTATGAATATAAAGGAAATTAGGGGAAAAGGAGGGTAAAAGGTCACAAGTTGTATGTGAGGAGTTAATTCAAGGAAAATTAAGGAAAATAAAGAAATTATAGGTGTCAATAATAAAAATACATTATAACAATAGTTCAAGTCCTTTTGTTAGTTCAATTTTAGAATTAGTTTCAGAGAGGATAAGAGTAGCAAGAGGAGAAGGAAAAAAGAAAAGAAAAGGAAGGATAAGGAAAGCAAAGGAAAGAAGGGATCAACCAATGAAAATTTGGATCATACAACTTCAGCAAAAATACTTGCTGGTAACAGGTTTCATTTATGATTTTTGAGCTAGTTTTTACATGCATGGTATGTGCATGTTGGTACTTAGTTATTTTATTGTCACTGGAATGGATTTTTTAGGGTTTAGATAGTTTCTTTTAGCCTTGCCCTTCCATTTCTGGATAGCCATGGTGTGATGGGATTATTTCTTAGTTGAGCACTTGATTGACAGAAGGGTTTGGATCTAGGTGAGGTGATCTCAGGAAAATCGCAAGGGTTGGTGGTGAAGATTTTTTCCTCTGGGAATCCCTCAACAGGTGGGTGGAGAAAATAAAATTCTTCAAAGGATGATGAAGGAATTCAGAGGCATCCAAGCTTGGTTTGGTTTTGTGATCTCGACACCGATTTAGGTGAGATAGCGGTATGGTGAGGGTGGAGGTTGTTTAACCTCTCGATTTCCTTGGTTGTTTATGGATTTGTTTATCCCATGAGATATCGCAATAATTCTTAGAATATGGCACCAGCATGATTGGATGAAATAAATATTTGGTTCAAACCAATCTATAGTCAAGTAGTATGTGGAAGTCCCAGACCTGGTTGGATTTTTCCTATGTTTAATAAGAGCGAGGTTTCTCTTGATTTTGATAAGTAAATGTGCTTGTTATTATGTGGATTGAATGGTTGTTATATCATTGTTATTTATCTCGTTCTATGTTGGTTATAAGCATGGTTATTTGGAAAATCTCAGTGATGGCTCTCTTCATGTTTTCAGTTGTAACTGAATGAGTAATGAATGCATGACCTAATTGGTGTTATGCCAGCCATTATGAGAAGGCATTGATCCTTCTTGTTAAACCTGAGATATGTTTCTAGATACTTATGTTCAAATATGTATTCATGACCTATAGGTTGCATGTTTACCAATTGTTTGAAGAAATTTTAGTCCTAGTTGGGAGAGGTTAATTCAAGTCCTAGTCGAAGTTTTAGTTTATAAGCCTTTTTTCTATGTCATTCATCATTTTTGGAAGGTTCGCTGAGTTCTTAGTAGAGGCTTGAGTCCTCGCATTAAAAACGTGGCTCAAATTTTGGTATCGCTATCATAGAACTCAATGGAAAAGTCCAAAGTCGCTAGCTGGAAGGCCTATGGGATTGACTTGAGCGATATAGTTACTTGCATGGCTTGGAAAGGGAGTGAATAAGGCTCTAGTTTAGTGAGAAAGAGAGTTATATTGGGGGTTGGTCACCTGGACAGGTTGGGTTGCTTGTGGAGCTCCTATAGCACCTGAGGGAAGTCAGTATGATCTTAAGTTGTCAAATCCATTTCCTTAAGGTGATATAGGAGGTTGAGTCTTATCATAGTGACCCTCAACTCATGTTTACCCCAGGTAAACTGGTTAAAGAGGTTACATGTGGGAGGAGTGGGTTACATTGTGGTGTTAGAGCGGGTTTCACTCTCTTTATATAAATTTTTATGTGTCAAGGTTATATTTTTCACGTGTGGGGTAATGATATACACTTGGTATTGTCATATACGATGTGGGTGTATTGATGTGATTATGCTTATACATGTACATCCTAATGCAGAATGATCTTGTTTATGAGAAAATATTCACGTGAACATAAATGAGGTATGGATTTTATTTCGGTATCTATTAGGTTTATTTGACATTACCTACTTGCAGGAAGAAGAGAATCAAATATGATGATCAAAATTGTAGACTACAATTCATGTGAATCTCCATATAGATTAGTTGGGAAGAAAGGAGAAAAGTATTCTCCTGGTATAGAAAATACATTGAGGAGTTTGAGGGGGGAGATCAGAAGTTACAAAGAAGACAATGACAAGTTGGTTGAGACTCAGGAAAGACTTGCAAGGTCTTAGGAGAAGCAGGTAGCGATTCTTCAGAGCTTGTCAGAGTTGCAGAAACGAGGACAGTTGAGGACCATTCAAGAGCAGGAAGAGAAAACTAATGGAGTGTATGTTAGCATATCTTGATCCACATACAGGTTGGATAAAGGGGACAAAGTTATAGGTCATAGATCACTGGATATGCCTAAGAAGAGGACTAGTATGTATGGACATCATTCTAGTTCCTCATTCAGGATACATCATCACAATCATCACTATCATAATCCTTATTTTCTTGAGGATTTCATGAAAGTGAAGCCTCCTAAATTTGATGGAGACATAAAGAAGTTATAAGATGCATAGGCATGGTTTCTTGAAATTAAGAAATTATTTATATTGTATAGCTACTCAGAGAACATGAAAGCCAAGATGACCACCTTCAGTCTTAAAGTGAAAGAAGATATCTGGTGGGAAGATGTAAAGAATGTCAAGAGAATTTGGGAAGAATACATGATTTGGAATTATTTTGAGAGACTCTTGAAGAAGAAGCACTTATGAGAGAAGTACTATGATGATAGAGGTAAGGAGTTTTATGACTTGGAGATTGGGTATATGATGGATGATGAGTATAGTAACATATTATTAGAGTTGTTTAGGTATGTGCCTCATCTCACGGATGAGAATGATAAGATTCTGAGATTTATTAGTGGATTGCCAACAACATATGGAGACCAAATTGAGTTTGATGAGCCCGGATCATCGGAAGAGGCCATACAAAAGTTGAAATATTTCTATAAGTAGTCAAAGCGCAAAGTTGAGCCGAAGCGTGATTTGAAAAGAAATGAGAAAGTTAAAGGGAAGTGGCCACGGAAGCGAGGAAGACCTCAAGATGCAAGTGAGAATGAAAATGTGGTTCCTTACAATAATTTAACTACAATTAAGAAGGGGAATGGGTTGGAGTATGGAGAGAGGCATACTAGAGGTGATGGTAGAAGACTGTTGCAGTGTTGGATACATGGAAAGGATCATCGCAATGAGGATTATCCATTGCACCAAGGTGGCAGGCCTTAGATATATATAGTGCTCAAGAGGCATAGACAGTTTTGGATGTTCGTCATAGCATTCCTTAGATTTATGCAGTTGTGGAAAACAAGTAATCATATCACCAGGCATCCATTACTGAGGAGGAAGGTAAGCTCTATGGTCGATTTGTTTCTATTTTGATTAACCTTGGATCTAATTATAGTTATGTTAATCTTGACGTGGTGGATAAGTGTGGGTCAAGAAAAGAAGTGCATGCAGAGTCTTCGTTGGTGTAGTTTGCTACAGGTACTAAGAAGAGAGTTCACAATTGGGTAAGAGCTTGTGCATTTGAGTTGAATGGTATGCCTATAATAACACATATGAATGTATTGCCATTGGGATCATATATTATTCTTTAAGGTACATATTGGTTGTAACTTCGCACGACCAAAGTAGATTGCTATGAATTGAAGCCTATTGAGTGCTTGGATGATAATAGGGAAAAGAGAATCTTGCAACGAAAGAATAAGCCTACATCAGCGAGGATGGTAACACCTATGAAAGCTAAGCTCAATTGTAGAAAACAATGTGGGATGCTTGTAGTTCATATTTCTAGTGACAAGGGTAAGGATGTTGAGGATGTAGAAATATTCAAGAAGTATCTAGCCTTGTAGCAGTTTTAGGATGTGTTTTCCACAGATATTCTAGAGTTTCCTCCTCATAGAGAAGTGTAATTTTCTATTCAATTGTTACTAGGGGTAGCACGAGGATCAAAGTCACCTTATAGTATGAGCACTCCAGGCTCAGTAGATTTCAAGTTGTAACTGAAGGAAATGCTTGATATGGGATACATTAGGCCAAGTGTATCACCTTGGGGTGTGCTAGTATTGTTCTCGAATAATAAGGATGGTACTCTTAGGTTTTTCATTGATTACAATAATATGAACAACATGATGATCATGAATAGGTACCCATTATCGAGGATTGACGACTTTCTTGATTAGTTGAAGGGAGAAGCAGTGTTCTCGAAGATTGATTTGAGATCAGGATACCATTAGTTATGCATCAAGGAAGAGGACATCTATAAGACGTCTTTCAGGACTAGCTATGGTCATCATGAGTTTTTTTGTAGTTCGTTTTGGTTTGACTAATGGCCGAACTAATTTTATGTGCTCTATGAATAATGTGTTGCATCTTTATTTAGATTTTTTTTTTAATGATTCATTAATGACATTATGATATATTCTAAGAATTAGGAAGATTATGTCAAACATTTAGCAACAGTGTTGAGATTGCTGAGAGAGCATCAATTGTATGCCAAGCTTAGCAAGTGCAATTTCTTTTAGACAAAGGTACATTAGTCGGGACATATTGTTTCCAAGGAATGCATAACAGTATATCCGTAAAATATAAGAGTTATAATGGAATGGGAAACTCCTAGAAATCTGAATGAACTCAAATAATTTATGAGACTAGCAAGTTACATCTTTGATAAGAAAAGGTAAAAATGTTGAGTGGACAGAGGAATGTGTAGCCAATTTTGAATAGTTAAATTAGTTGTTGAAAACTTCTCCAGTGTTAAAGATTACATATCTAGATAAAATTTTCGTAGTGTGTACAAATTCTTGCAACTAGGGGCTTGGTGGAGTCCTTATGCAAGAGGTGTAGGTGGTGTGGTATGAGTCCAGGAAAATGAATGAGTATGAACATGAATATGCGACCCATGATCTTGAGTTGTAAGTTATTATTCATGCCTTGAAGTTGTGGAGGAATTATCTTCTTTGTAGGAGATTTTTATTGATGAGCATTCACAATGGGTTGAGATGTCTATTTTACCAACCAAATGTGAGTGCTTGACAAGCTAGATGGTTGGATTCCCTTAGTGAATTTGACTTTGAGATTAGATACATTAAGGGAAAGGAGAACATAATTGCATATGCCCTCAGTAGGAAAGTGAAGCTGAACCATGTTGGAGCGGTCAACTCATATGGGACATATTTATAGGATCAAATCTAAGAGGCAAGACATCTAGATGATAGGTAGATGGATGTTATGCATAATGTAAAGAAAGGTACAAGTGATCTGGATGTTTACTATCATCTTACAAAATGTGGTTTGGTGAGATTCTGGGATAGGATTTATGTGCTAGATGACATTGAACTCAAGAAGCTTATCTTGAAGGTGTTTCATTCCAAACTATATTCAGGTTACCCAAGATGACAAAATAAATTGACAAAAATTAAGTTCTATTATTGGCTGAATTTGAAGAAGGAAGTGGCAGTGTTTGTGGCTACGTGTTTGGACTGAAAGTAGGTGAAAGTAGAGTGTAAGAATCTAGGTGAATTGCTTTAGTCTATTATGATTTTAGAATGGAAATTAGAGTTCATCACAATGGACTTCATTACAGGTCTTCTGAGGACATCGAGGCATTATGATTATATCATGGTTGTGTTAGACAGGTTTAGCAATGTAGATTTCTTCATTCCATGGAAGACTACTTACTCAACTAGTGAGGTAGCACATGTATTCATCAGGGCAATCATGAGATTGCATGGTGTTCTGAATAATATTGTGTCATACATGGATGCTAAGTTCGTATCCAAGTTTTGGAAGGATATTTTTGTAGGTTTGGGGACAGAGTTGGCCTTTAGCGCAACATATCATCCACAGAGAGATGGAATTATAAAGAGGTTGAATAGGATTCTACAGGATACGCTAAGGATCTATGTCATGCACCAATAGAGGATATGGGAGGAGTACCTTTGATTGGTTTAGTTTTCTTCCAGCAATGGTTATCATGAGTCATTCAGGATGATTATGTTTAAGAAACTGTATGAGTGGATTTGTAACCTCCCATTAGGTGGAGTGATCAAGTGAACAAGCTACTTATTGGATTGGACATATTGGTAGACATGGAACAAGAAATGCATGTTATAAATAAAAATACAAAGGAAACACATGAAAAGAACATGGGTAAATTAAGGAGTTTCATGTTGGGGAGCATGTGTACTTGCACATCATGCCCACAAAGTGCTCCTTCAGGATTGGATCATGTGCCAAGCTGGCACCATGGTATTGCAAGCTTTTTGAGATCCTTGAGAGTATTGTACCAGTGGCCTACAGACTTGCTCTACCTCCGATAGTGAAATTCCATGATATTTTCCATGTTCAATTTCTTAAAGTATATGTAAAGGATTTTGATCACGTTATTGATTGGTCTATACTATAGGTGTCACCAGGAGGAGAATTTCAGTCGGAACCTTAGTGGATATGGAAACGAAAAAAACTCATGTTGTGGAACCAAGAAATTGAGCAAGTTAAAGTGGAGTGGAAGCACTTTGGTCCCAATGAATGTACATGGGAGATGGTTGATCAGATGCAAGATATGTATCTTTCATTGTTTTATGGTGGAGGAAAATGAGTTTTAGTATTTATACATTTATGAATGGTTTTTACTATAAATATTGCAATGAGTTGTGTTATAAAGCTCCAATAGCTCGCATGGTTGTCATATTTTCATGTTTGTCATGATGGTTTGTCTTTTGAGCATGTTGTTTATTGTAAATACTATAATGAGCTCTGTTATTAAGGTCCATGGGTGGTATGTTTGTGACATTCAATGGTTTTTTTGGTTGTAGGTGTCATAGAACATCGTGGATGGTGTTCCCATAAGGGGGAGAGGTCTGTAATAGCCCCAGGTGAAAAGTTCATGTAATAAAATTTAAATAAGGAAAAATAAGACCAAGGTCATGGGACATGTATTCCAAGTTGAATGTTGGGAAAATTATTCTAGTGGGAATCATTTGATATGTTTATGGCTAAGGGAAATTGGAAAAGGAAAGGAAAAATGATTTAAAAAGGTAAAGAGGCATTAATTGACATTTATTTATGAAAATAAATCAAAATAAGAGAAAATTAAGGTAAAAGGTAACATGATGCATGTGAGGAGGAAATTGAAGGAAAATTACAGAAAATGAAGAAATTAGAGGCATCAACAATAAAAAGACATCAGAGCATCAGTTCAGGGCCCGTTGTCAATTCAATTTTAGAATTGGTTTCAGAGAGGAGAAGAGCACCAAGAAGAGAAGGAAAGAAATAAAGCAAAGGAATGAGAAGGAGAGAAAATTAAAGAAAGGATCAAGGAAGGAAAAACTGGATGAAGCAACTTTAGTAACATTTATTGCACGTAATAGGTTGCATGTATGATTTACGAGCTGGTTTTGACATGCATGGTATGTGCATGTCGGTATGTGGTTCTTTTTTAGTCATTGGCATGGACTTTTTTGGGTTTCAAAAGTCTAATTTAGCATTGCCTTGTCATTTCTGGATAGCCATGGTGTGATGGGTTTCTTTCTCGGTTGAGATTTGGATTTCCGAAAGGTTTTGGATTAAGGTGAGGTGGTCTTAGGAAAATACCAAGGGTTGGGGTTGGAGATATTTTTCTCTGAGAAGACCTTAACTGGTGGGTGGAGACAAGAAAATTCCTCAAAGGATGGTGAAGAAATTTTGTGGCATCAAACGTTAGCTTGATTTTCTGATATCGACACCTATTTAGGTGACATCACGGGATGGTGAGGGTAGAGGTGGTTCGATATTTGGATTCCCTTAGTTTTTTATGGATTGGTTTATCCCATGAGATCCAACATTCATTCTTGGAATATGGCACAGGGTTGATCGGATGAAAGAAAGATTTGGTTCAACCTACCCTATGGTTGGGTTGTATGTGAAAGTCCCAACCATGGTCGGATTTTTCCTATGTTTAATAAGAGATAAATTTATCGTTCTTTTCATGAGTAAAAGTACTTGTTATTATGTGGAATTAATGGTTGTTCTATCATTGTTATTTATTTGATTATATGTTGGTTATAAGCATGGTTATTTGACATACCTTAGTCATGGTTCTCTTCATTTTTTCACTTTTAACTCAATGAATAATGAGTGCATGACATAATTGGTGTTATGATAGCTATTGTGGGAAGGAATTGATCGTTCTTGTTAAACCTTAAATAATTTTCCACATCCTTATGTTCATATATGCATTCATGACCTGTAGGTTGGATTTTTAGCTATTGTTTGACAGAATGTCAGTTCCGGTTGGGAGAGATCAAGTCTGATATTGGTTCGAGTTTTGGTTTATAAACCTTGTTTGTATGGTGTTCATCATTTCTCGATTTTTCACTTAGATCTGGGAAAAGGACTGAGTCCTATCCCTAAAATGTTGCTCAACATTTGGGGTCATTGGCATCGAACTGATTGTGAAAGTCCACATGTGCTAGAAGGTAGACCTATGGGACCGACTGGAGGGATATAGTTGTTTGCATGCCTTTGGAAAGGCACCGATGAGGCTTTGTTTCATTGATAAAGAGAGTTATCTTAGGGGTTGGGCAACTAGAGGGGTTGGGCTTCTCCTGTAGGTCCTGTAGCACCTGAGGGAAGTCAATAAGGCCTTAAGTTGTCAACACCATTTCCTTAAGGTGATATAATAGGTTGATTCTTATCATAGTGACCCTCAGATCATGTTTACTCCTAATAAACTAGTGAAAGCAGGCAAATGTGAGAGAAGTGGGTTCCAATCCAACACACAATAGGGACCAAATAAAAAAACTATGATCACAGGAAATAAACTCCCCTGGATTATAATTGACATTCCAACACATGCTAGTCGAGTTCCCCTGACTAGAATGGAACTACCACCCCAATTTCTCCGAGATCTATATTCCCCCTAGCATACAACCTCCTCTTCTCTCTCCTGAGGGTACCAAACAACCCAAGACTTCACAAATGTAGGAAACTCTCTACCAACCTACCCACCCTTGGCACTACCCCACAATATTGCACTGACGAGCTTAGTGAGCATGCACAAGTGACACACGTGCACATACTTAGACCAAATAATTTTTCTCACACTCCCTCCCATAGCACAATGTCAAATGAATCCAAAAAAACCATCATGTAGGGAAATATCGTGAGGTTTCTTCTCAAAGGGTTAGTCCTGATTGTGGCACTTAGCTAGGTTGTCTGACCGCCCATCTATTCACATCATCTGTCTCAAATTCATATGACTTGAAACACATGTCGTACCTCATGATCACCCACCTCAATTGGGATCACAAATCCAAAAATTTCATTATATTTGATGATTTCAACATTCTATAGTCATCTCCCTTATATCCTCAACACCTCATGAGAGAAGCCCTTGAGTTTGAGAAACTCCCTAACAATTCTAATATTCAAGACAACTACAAGTCACAATTCCCTCATGGAAACCTACTATACACACAATTTCTCTTTTTTTCACAAAACTTCATGTTCCTGATCTTAATTACACCCCCTCCACCGCACTCTTCTCCTCTCCCTCTCTCACTCTTTCCCCTGCCCCACCTTTTTCATATTAGGTCCTCCCTCCTCTTGTCAATCTCTTAATATTTTCTTTTTAATTTAGTTAGATAAAAAAAAAACGGCTTAAAATGAAACCCTCATCCTCCATTTCCTTTTGATAATAATTATAATAATAATAACATGTTAACATCATAATCTATGTTTAAAACCCACATCTTTTTTACCGTTACATTGCATTAACATGGATGATAATATGTTATTATAATATAATAAAAATAATAGAGCAATATTAATATAATATAAGTAACATTTAAAACATGATTTAAATTGGAAATAATTGTAGTATATTAATATAATATAATAAAATTAATATAACAATATAGATTTCATCGTTATATTATAATATTCTCAAAACAACTACAACATTACAATGATACTATAAAAAGTCATTATTATAACTTATTATTATTAAGATAATCTTCTTTTATATATGACAACATTTTTATCCATTTTTACTTAAAATAATTATTTCATTATATAATTAAAATTTTGTATATTAATAGTAATCATAATCCCCATTAGTTATTTTTTCATGTAAATTTCTAGCCACATAAACATAATTTAATGTGTTCTTACCCCATTAAACTAATTATAAATAACAATATTAGTTCAATATAACAACATAATATTATTAAAATAGCTATAACATTACAATCATATTAATATAATATAATTCATTAATATTAATAATATAATATAATATTCATATTGTGATTATATAATAATAATGTTTTAGGAACAAAATATTATTATTCAAAATTAGGTTATCATAATAATAATCTATGTTAAAGGAATTTAGCTTTAGTTTTTTGGTGAAAAATTTGTTTCCCAAGTGAGGTGGGTTCAATTCTCTAATAACATGGAGTAATTAGATTTTTTTTGGCATTTATGAAATATAGTTGTATTTGGTATAATCGTGACAACCTTATACTTATTTTAAGTTGCTAATTTTCATTAATTTAGAAAATAAATAATATCCATTTTTGGAAGTGGCTGATTTTGTGTAATTTCTCATTATAAAATAAATAATATCATAAAATAATATTGATTATTTTATATATACTACTAATAATAAGTTTTATTCCAACAATTTTATGTAAATATGTTACTATTATTATTACTAACAATATTATTAAATTGACAATATCAACTATATATTAAAACAAGTATTGCATGGTAGCATAGTGCTTGCCAATGTTATGTTTTCTAGAAAAAGTTAATTGTCTACTAAGTTATAAGGACTTAGAAAATTTTTTGGTGAGTAGTAACCACTACTATGTTTTCATATATACACTTTTACTGGTAAATGTTAAGCCGTTGAAGTAAACATAAATAATTGTAGGGAGTTGGTATATTTATTTCCATCTTGTTCCTATTTGCTTTTTAGTTAAATTATGGTGGATAGATATTTACTTGAGTATGTGCTATCTTCAAGGATTTTTATTTTTGGTGGTTTTCCTATGAAACTTAAAATTGAAAAAAAATTGCATAAACATTTAAAAATCATGGCAAGAGAAAGATGATATTTCCTGGACATGAGAAGATAAATATAAATATGAGAAAGTGTAATCTAGTTAACCAAGTCTTAGGAGGAGCAAGCTAGGATCATTTTGATCAATAACATGATCCATATCCATCATGTAATTTGATAGAAGACACAAACTACTAGTTTCCTTGTTGTTTCTCATGATTGGATAAGAAGGTTGTGAGATAAAATTTAATTTCCTTTTGGGCACTAAAACAGGAAAAAATATATTCAGGGTAAAATTATTCCCTTTATGTATGGTCACATTTTCAAAATGTCCATATAAAAATGAATAATAGTTGTGGTTTTTACTAATTTATGTTTTATTGTGATTGATGAATATTTTTGTAGGTCGTTCATTTTCATTGGATGATTATTGTCCCTAAATCTCATTGCCCATTTATTTTAAGAATGTATATCTCCCAAGGATTATTAGGTCGAATTCATGGTTCTAGAACTTGGTATTTCATTAAAATAAACTTCTCTCATGTTCTAGTATATTCACTTTATAGTTCTCTATTTTAAAAGAAAAATTTGTTTCAACTAAGGCTTTCAAGTTGGCCTTGTATTATTTTACTAAAAGAATATTTCATTGGGTTTGAACTAACATTGAGAGAGGTGATGTATAGTAATTGTGCATATAAATAAAAATCAGTAGCCATACTCATCTATATTTTACTTTTTACCATGTAAATAGAATACATCCAATTTTAATCTACACCACGTTAACATAAGTATTCAAACTCATTACAATCATAGTGTAACAATATTTACTCTTGTAAAAGCTCAAGTATATATCACCTCAATTAATTTTGAATGGAATATATTTATATGGAGAAAATTATTGTAAATAGACGTGACATCAAATCATTTGGAACTAATATTTAATAGTTGTGTTCAGTTTTTATTTTTATTTTTAAGTTAGGAAAATTATTTTTAAATCCATGAGATATGTCAAAAATGTAGCATATGAAGAATTTGCAAATGTAATAGATGAAAAGGTTTGGGATCCAATATATTGAGACAAAACTGCTATTTTCATAAACATTACAACCAAAGAAAATGAAAGCATTTTCCTTCTAATAAAAGTTATCTTCATACTCTACATAGAAACACATTATGATATATACATAGAAGGAAATATCAAACCATAAATTCTCCTATCTTCTACTAGGCTAGCTAAAACATCTATTCAACAACCTAAGTGACTATTAAAATTATTCTGTAGAGCACAATAGAATTGCAATATCTATAATTGTTTCAATATTCCATATCTCTTAATGTTCGAAAGACCATATGACATAAATTTACAAAGTACTCAGATGGATATAGAAAAAAAAATGTGATAAAATATTGCTTGTTGGTTAAAATATAAAATGGATTAGAGAATCAAAACAAAACTAAACCATATATGAAGGAATATAAAATTTGAAAACTTGTTTTGATACAGAGAACCATTGAAAAATTAAAACAACACAATAAAAACTATACACCACTCCTAGACATATATTTCAAGGCGAAGAAAGCAACTGAACATCTTGATAATACATTTTGAGAAGAAAATTTAGAAAACCATAACGATACACTCATATCAATACTTATTATCAATAGAGACTATGATGTTTTACAGTGATAATGGAATTAACCACAAATGCATCAAAATAGCTAGGCCAACAGTTTAGATTCTAAAATTTTAAGGTGAAGGATGTTGGGTGTAACCCCCTCAACCAACCATGTAATATACATTTTGAATTTATTTGTTTAGGGTAACTTTTTTTTTTCATGTTGCTTTAAATATATGAACAAAATATTAATATTTTTTATAACTTTAAAAACATTATATAAAAAAAAAATTATGTTCAAACATGAAAATCCTTCATCCTTTAATTTCTTACAAATGGATAAGGACTTCCATAAAATTTTGGTGGGTAGTAACTACTATTAAGTTTGCACATTTCCACTTTTACTCCTACATGTTAAAGGGTTGAAGAAAAATAAAATAATGATAGGTGTGTTTACTTCCATCTTGTTCTGATTGGTAAATAGGTTATTTAAATTAGTATCATTTATTTTCAAGTATTTTAATTTTAGGTGGTTTTATGGTGAAGCTTAACAATGAAAAATCACTAAACAAATATTTAAAAATCATGGCATAAATATTACAACTACATACAAAATATATGGCAAGAAAAATATGATGTTTTTACCCACATGGTACAAATTTTGAAATAAGACTTTCAAATTTATGATCAAATCAAATATTTGAAGAAGAAATAGGTGTTTTTCAATATTAGGCATTATAACTTGCATTGGTCCATGCTAAACTAATAATGATAAACAAGTAAATCGATTGATAAATTTCTACCTTGAGAGAATCTAGTAACATCACCAATGATGAATATTATTGTAATATTGATTATAATAATCCTTAATCCAATAAATTAAATTAAATTACAATAACGAAAACTATTAATATGTATCCCTTAAAATCTTATTTTTTTTATATTTCCTCTAATTTTATCATAATTAATTATTATAATTTCCTTTCTTTAGGATTCCCTTTAATTTAGTGGTTACATTCTCATCCTATTTAACATAGTCCAATACTCTTAGCCTCATTCAAAAAGATTCATTTATCTTTTATGATGACTGCAACATCCACTCACATTTTAGGTTTCAATGCAAATTCTAAAAACACAAATATACAAATATATAAAAATACACATATAAAGAAGATATATATATATATAGGATTTTCTTGTGATTTCTGTGACTTCGGCTCTGCAGCCCGCACCCCTGCGGGGTGATCCTACTTAGATCACTCATGTAATATTTTCCCATCTATTTCTCCTGTGGGTGGGTAGTCATTCCTCTTAGGTCTGGGTTCCTTGTTTTTTTGCTCAACCACTATTCAATAATCGACGCATATTTTCTGTCTTACTGTTTTCTCCACTTTTCGTCATTATCTTCGTGCCTCGTCATGGATCATGATGGCCTGAACTGGTCTCTTAGCCTTAAGACAGGACATGTCCTCGACGACCAGTTCGATTTTATGCAAAGGGCTACAAGCGCCGAAATTTTTCCATGCCCTCATGACGTCACTCCTTCGCCATTCACCACCCTTGCTCATAATGCATCGACTGCTCCCACTCCTTCCAATCAGCATCCTTCCCATGATGATGAAGGGCATCGGCTCTCACCAAATCCTCCTTTGCACAGAAAAAAGAGCATGAGGGAAAAATTGGTTGCTGCGAAATTGGTGGTGGGTATCTACATTCCTATCTTGGAAATCCCAAATTAGCTGGAAAAGGAATTGGTTAGGCGTTTCTACAGAAGGTTGGCTTCAAAAGAGTCCATTCTCAGCTGGCTGGAAGAACACTGGAAGCCGCTTCTTGGTTATACTCCTATTTTCCATCAACTGTCACAGGGATGGCTCCTTTTTAAATTTGTTTCAATGGAGGATAAACTAAAAATTACTGATCGATTCTGGAATTGGGGTTTGACATGCTTAATCCTATAGAATTGTGATGTTAGTTTTGACGCTAATCACACTCCTCAACATTTGCAAAAAGTTTTGGTTATTCTCCTTGGTCTTCCTCAATTTTTTTGGCAGCGAGATATTCTTGAGGAAATTGGAAACAAGCTTGGAACCTTTGTCTCCCTTGAGTATGATTAGGACACTAAATATGATAGGCGATGTGCTAAAATACATGTATAAATCGACGTCAGGGATGGCCTTTACGAAGGTGTTGTCCTGGATATGCATGATAGCAAATGGACATAGAAATTGGATTATTGGAAGCTACCTTTCTGTTGTTTTTTATGCACGCAGGTGGGTCATCAGGCTCAGGATTTACATAATCCTTATCTATCTCGACCTTCATACAAAAAGGTTTGGAGAAAAAAGGAACGACAGGATAGTGATCGGGAAATCCCCCCTGTTTCTCCATAAGTGATGATGCCCTTGGAGGATATGCATGCTTCTCAGTCCGAAAAAAAGGTCGCCTCTTCTTTTTTCAAAGGTAATCTTTTTGAATTTTCTACGACTCCTATGAATTGTTCCGAGCATGATCCTGTTAATGAAATTTTGGGCAATAATGTCTTTTCCCCCTGCATCCCCCCAGATTATTCTCCTGTGGTCAATGACGTTGACGTGCCCCCTCCCATTGTGACTGTTCCCTTGTTTCCTCCCTCTCTTCCTCCTTCCTGTAGCCCTCTTATCTCATCCCCTGCCTTCCCCTCTCCTAGCCCCTACACTGCTAAATTGTGCTCTTGTGCTCCCTCTCTTATTAGTCTTGATCATGCTATCAGAGGAGGCCTTGTAATTTCGCCGCCTCGTAAAATCACTCTAGGTCGCAAACTTGTGCTATCCAAAGCCCAAAGTCAGGCTTCGATGGACATCCACACTAGAAAACAAAAGACAATTCTAAGGGCTCTTAGAGTAGGGAGCGCCCCTAAAAAGGGCCTAAAATGATCATTCTTTCTTTAAATGTTTAGGGTCTTGGGGGTGCCCCTTCCCAACTAGCCCTCAAACGATTGTGGAAAATTTTCAGTCCTGATGTGTTATTCCTTCAAGAAACTAAATTGTCTGGTTCACGGGTTGAAGAATCTCTATAAAATTGGCTAAAATATTGGTCCTTTTTTATGTTGATGCCTTGGTTCTGGTAGGGGACCTTATCACTACTGTTAGCCCATCCATTCCTGTCCAATCCTGCATCAGTTTCCCCTGCTATATAAAAAATTTCATTCATGATCCACTGTCAGGATGCTCCTTCACTCTTTTAAATGTGTATGGTTCCTATAGCGATAAGAGGACTTTTTGGAGATACCTTTTTTCTTCAGATATCCGGGACTCCCATAATCTTATCCTGGGTGGAGATTTAAATTTTAAGCTCTCTCTGAATGAAATTCGGGGGCCTTCTGCAAGGCCAGATCCTCTTGCTCCTTTTCTCCAGTCTCTTTTTAACTCACACGGATTAGTAGATGTCCAGCCCATAAAAAAGGAACCTATTTGGCAAAACAATAGAAGTAATAATGATGCTATAGAGAAAAGGCTAGATCGTTTTTTAATAGCAGAATAATTATTGACATCTCATATCTGAGTTAAGGCCTGTGTTGAGACTAGAGGCCTCTCTGATCATCAGCCCATTGTGTTATCTCTGGAAGTTCCCGAATCAAAGCCACCTCCCCCAATGAAATTTAATCCCTCGTGGCTATTGGAAGAAGATTATAAGGCCCTAGTGTTATAACTTGGACACATTTTTCTCCCTCTCAATCACTTTCGTACATGCAGATGTGGGCTGAAAATATTTCAAAAATAAAAAAAGTCACAAAATCTTGGGCAGGAGCTTTTAGAGCCAAACAACAATTTTTCCTCAAAATAACTAAAGCTGAAATAGATGACCTATTTAAGCAGAATTATTCGGGTATTTTGTCTGAAAGCAAATTGGAAACTTTAAAATCTCTGGAACTAAAATAATATGATTTTCTCAAGAGAGAAAAAAAATTATGGTGCCTTAAAAGCTGTGCAATTTGGATCAAGGAGGGTGACAATAACACAAAAAAATTTCATCAATTTTCAGCTCACAAAAGAAAAAAAAATTCCATTCTTGAAATAAAATCCCCATGCAGAGCCATGGTTCGATCCTTTTATGAAAAAGCAAAGGTAGGAGTTACACATTTTAAAGATATTCTTACAACTCCAGAAGGCTTCCCCATCTAAGAAATTTTACACGTTTTACAATTGTTCCCTCGTATGATTACTGATAAAATGAACGAATCACTCTCAAAAGAAGTGGACAAAAAATAGCTTGAACATATCCTTAGAAGATTCCAAAAAGGAAAAAGTCCTCAACCTGATGGTCTTACGACCGAATTTTTTCTTGGTTTCTTTAATTTATTAAAGGATGATATGCTCTTAGCAATAAAGGAATCACAAAAATCTGGTAAATTCTTGAGTTCATTAAACTCGACATTCATTACTTTGATTCCGAAAACATCCTCTCCCTCAACTTTTGATCAATTTCGTCCTATATCGTGTTGCAACTTGATCTACAAATTAATATCCAAAATTATTGCTCAGCATTTAAAGCCGATCTTAAGTAGCGTCATATCGGAAGAACAGTTTGGATTCCTATATAAGAGACAAATTCGCGATGTTGTCTCCTTAGCTTAGGAGACCCTTCACACAGTGCATCTAAACAAAAAGCCATCCTTTTCCTTAAAGTTGGACTTGTCAAAGGAATATGACAGAGTTAATTGGACCTTCCTTAGGATTTTACTCATCTAGATTGGAATCACAATTAAAGTTGTAGAATGGATTATGGGATGTATACAACCTGCTACATTTGTTGTCTTAATAAATGGCTCACCCTCCTCTTTTTTTCGTGCTTCTAGAGGCCTCTGACAGGGATGTCCACTCCCTCCCTTTTTATTCTTGTTGATTGCTGAAGCCTTAAGTCGATTATGCATACAAGCTAAAGCAAGCAGAGGCCTTTAAGGAATTCACGTAGTAGGTGTTGAGTCCCTTACCCACATCCTCTTTGTGGATGATATTCTCCTTTTTTGTGAGGCTACTGTTGAGAATTCTTGTACTCTTCAAAATATCCTATCCCTCTTTCAAAAAGCAACCAAAATGCTGATTAACATTGAAAAATCTTGTATGGTTCACAATAACATACAAGATCTCTTATTATCACAAATGAAGCTTTCTCTCCCCTTCCCCTCTAGTGATTGGGAATGTTGTTAAATATCCGGGCTTTGTTTTAAATCCAAACTCATATATTTTCAAATACTGGTTATGGCTATTCCAGAAGGTTGAAATACGAATTATGCATTGGACGAATCGTTTTCTCTCCAGGGGAGGTCGACTGGTTTTACTCAAATCCGTACTTAAAAGTATGCCAGTGTATTGCGCCACCATTGCATCAATCCCAAAAGGAATTCTCCACAAAATTTGGAAAATATGTTTCTCCTTTCTATGGACTGCAAGAAAAAAATTTGAGGGGATTCCGTTCAAGAAATACTCTACTCTCGCTCTTTCAAAATAATTGGGAGGTTGGGGGATAAAAAATCTTCCGGATTTTTTCCTTTCTCTAGCTACTAAATCGTTGTGGCGGCTGACTGAAAATCCGAAATCTCTTTGGGGTAGAATCTTGCGAGAAAAATACATTCCAGGCCAATCTCTAGTTTCTTGGTTCAGATCTCCAAATAAATCTTATAAAGGTGCCTCAATTGGATGGAAGGAAATGGTCTTGGCTTTCCCCCTCATCGGTCAATGGACGACATGGAGTATAGGGAATGGGGAATAGGTGCGCATTGGCCTGGACCCATGGGTAGGGTCAGGAGACGAATACCATCTATCACAAGGCTTACTTTCGACCTTTCATAATAATCACATTCATATAATCGCAGATGTAGCTGTATCATCTCCGCAGGAGTGGGGTACCTTGGGTTGGAAGGATATTCATTGCGTTATTAGTAAGTAATTTTATCCACTTAGATCTTGAGGCTGAGGACTCACTAGTCTGGAATAAGAATAGTACAAATGGCACTTACACGACGAAGGTTGGTTACAAAGCTGCGATGCAATCCATGATCGGAGGGAAGCTCCTTTCTGGTGGATCCCACTGTGGAAATCTCTTGGCCCTTTAAAATCAAAATTAGTTCTTTGGTTGTCCATCAAAAACCGTCTCTTAACTTGGGACAATCTACAACGCCATGGATAGGAGGGCCCAAATAGATGCTCTCTCTATGCTATTTCCGCTAAATCATGTGCTCATTTATTATTCCTTTGTTTGTATGCAAAATTCATCTCGTAGTGATCTTCATACGCAATTTCTGCTCCTTGCCAGCCTCTAGCGGACTCCTTCGAATCAAGAGTGGTGTAGTGGTGGAAGGAGCCCGGGGTAAGCTCTTATTCAACCTTCCCTTCATTATTCTCATATGGCATTTGGTGGGCTCGTAACATGGCCATTTTTAATGGAAAGTTCATTCCCGAAGAGCTGATTGCGGCTATGATTGTACAGTGGGCATCTGAGCACAAATGCCCGCCCAAATTGATCAAAATTCATTCAGTGGTTCCTCCTATTATCAATAAAATCTCTCTGTGGGTTTTATTAGATGGGGCAAGCCAAGGCTCTCCTCCTTTGGCAGGTGCAGGGGCAGTTCTCCATCTCTCTCCAATTTCCAAAATTCACATAACTTATGCTCCGGACCATGGTTCAAACAATAAAGCTGAGCTTGCTTCTCGCTAGGTGGTTCTTCATGTGGCTAAATGCAAAAATATTACTTCATTACAGTGTTTTGGAGATTCGAAATTGGTAATCGATTGGGCACAAAATCGGTCACAGATTCATTTGCCACATCTTCAAGCCATTCTTCGAAGCATTTGGAGTCTTATGAAAGATTTCCAAAAGCTCACTTTCAGACATGTATACCATGAACTAAATATGGAATCGGATGGTATGTCTAAAGCATCTCTCATGCTTCCTCCAGGCATAATAAAAATAGTGGATCTCTCTTCCAACTCTGAGGAGATGCGCAGTGTATAATTTTTTTTTTGATGGAGTTTTAAATGTTCTACATACACTATGGAAAAATCTGATGACTATCACATTAATGAAAAGATCAGGACAGGATGGTAATCAATTTTACTCTTTTAAGAAAAACAAACAGCTCTAGGAGCTATTGTAAAAAACCCCATTATAAAGGTCGATCTGTTATTTTTACTAGAAAAATAAAGATTTTTTTCCAAAGAAAATAAATAAATAAATAAATATATATATATATATATATATAGTAATTAGGTATAAAATAAATGTTATTAAAATACATAACTTTTAATTGTAATTTGGGTTTATCTTTTGGGAAAATTAATAATTTAAAAAATACTAAATTCAATTTATATCTACATATATAATTATGATAAATTTCATAAATTTTCACTCACAACTTAAATAAAATCATAATTCTTTATAATAAATAAATATTAATATTTAATACACTAATTTAATGTCTAATTATATTGTGAAATTATATTATTATGTTTAAAAATACAATATGATTAAAAATGTATTTGAGAAAAGATTTGAAATGAAAGTGTATAAAATTGAATTTTATAACACACTAAATGACACATTCTAACTTTCATCATAACTCAATTCCTCCTAGATTGATTAGCGAGTACAACATCATGTTAATCGTTAACACTAGTGAGCATATTCTTTATTGGGACTAAATTCTCGAAAATTTCATTTTAAGGTAAAAACGTTTCCTCTATCAACTACAAAAACTATAAACGAGGCTTGGGAAATTTCCGACATAGTAAAAAGAAAATAATAGCACATTTGAATAGATGAAAATAATCATGGAAACAAATTTGCATAGAACTTTAATTGATAATTGCATTTAAAATCATAGGTGTAAAAGTAATTGCATAATTGGAAGCGTAAGCTTGGTATTCACAGTAAAAAGAATTCACTAGCTATGATATCCTAGCATAGCTATTCTAGTATTTCTTTCTGGAATCTTCTAGAAACACATAAATGTTTAAGTATTACTTTGTAATAAATGAGAAGTTAGGATGCATTCTTCCATTTAAAAGTGGGAATGTCCGCTATGAAATATACAAATAAGAAAAATACATTTCTAGAAAAGGAAAAGCCCCTGTGCTACGAAATATTTTCTTTAATAACGGAAAAAGAAGTTATATTTTTCAAAGCATATTTGAGCTATTGTTGATTGTAGTCTTGTAACAGTGGGACGATCACCTCATGCATTACTCGAAGTTCAGACAATTTTTATTCAGTCTCTTTTAAGTCATGGAAAATTTGATGTACTATTTCCCAATGGTCTTTATTCTTGTTTAGAAATGAATTAACCATTTCTCGGTTTCTTCTAAAAAAAAAATAAACAAGGCTGTTTAAGTCATTACCCCATTTTAACTTGAGTACATCAACATGCTATTGGATTTTCTCTAACATTAATAGCATTGTATCAATAATTAAATAATTAAATTGGACCTCTCTAACTCAGTTACCTTGATTAAATTGTATTAATGTTTTCACATCGGGAATTTCAATAAAAAAAATATTTGTAATTTTCATCTAACAAGACTTTAATAGTTTCATTTGTTTTGGACCGGTAAATATTTCTCTTCTTTTTGGTATTATTCATAATAGTTAAAAATTCTTTATAGACAATTTCATCATTCTCTAAAAATAAAAAATAAAGAATATTTTATGACAAAATTAATCTTGATAGAGAAATTAGTTGTAATAGCTAATTTCCATACTTCTAGGATTGTAACTATTCTTTTATCAATATTATTATCTGCATATTGTTGGATTCTCAATAATATATATGAAGTTTCGTTGAACTGGTTTACTGTATTTCCTAAGAGGCCTGAATTCTCTTAGTCTTGAACAATGGTTTCAATAACAAACAAAGTCATTTAAAAATCTATTCTCTTATTTAGCACTATATTCTCCATTTCCTCATCAGAAATTGAATAGGATAATATCTCTCTATTTGTCTAAAAGAATTAAAAAACGTGAGTGGGTTTTATTCATTTGATATACACTTTTGAGCTTACCTTTAGTACCACCTACTTATTTTTCAAATTTACTTATTCAATTTGTATTTCTATATAATTTTTATCATACAATGCATGATGCGAATCATGCTCTACTCATTCAAAAAATAAATAGGGTCTCATTGATTTCAGTTACTTAGCAATAGACTTACCTCTTAGGTAATTTCCTTTTGTCGAGCAACATAGAATTTCAACAAATTCATTTAGGTCATGAATTTCCATAACTTAAACCTCCATTTCCATAGCTCGCCAATTGTTTTCAACCAACCAGTCTTTAGCTACTTCATTATGTCTCCTTGGATGGTAAATTTTTTTTGGGTCTTCATTCATATAACACTTTCATAATAAAAGTAGTTAAATATTCCTTATAAAACATATTATGGTTTTCTAAATATTATTACAAATATTCTATGAGGAATTAATCTTGACAAGCCTATTAACTGGTAATAACTACATTTCATAATTATAGGATTATAGAAATCATTTTGTTAATATTATAAGTCACATATTGTCAAATTCTCATTAATAAACCCAAAGCTACACAAATCCTTGAATTTATTCCCAAATCTCATTAATAAATCCAAAGCTACACTAATCCTTGAATTTATTTCCCAAGTTTACACAAAAACCTGACTTGGATTAATGGCAAAGAAAGGTATATTGGCAAAGTGTTGATAACAAATCCTATCTTTATTCTCTTCTTCACCATTACAATCTCTATTTCTAGCTCAAAAAATGAATAGCCTATTGTATCTCTCTTTTCCTGATGGAATTCAAGGAATATGAAGGGTTTTATTATCTTGATATATTTTTCAAATTTATTCATTCAAATTATATTTTATTTTACGCTCGTAAATCGTCCTTATATGAAAGTGGCTTTCCTAAATGACAGGTGTACAATTGTGTACCATTGATGATAGTGTTAGACGATTGAAACATTCTGCACCTTCAGATTAAAAACTGTTATTATTAATCAATTACATAATAAAACAGTTGCTCCCGGACGCAGATGTCGTTCTATGGAGTCTTCGACGGCTTCTTCCGCAAGGCTTTCCAAACCTGAAATACATATCCAAAGTTCTGGTAGCTAAGATAATAAAACAGTTTGTATCGGAAGCAGATGGCGTGGGTCTTCGACGGCTTCTTCCGCAAGGCTTCCACACTTAGAATACATTCCACCTCTTTGCCGAATCTATTGGAAGTCCAGCTCAAGGAGGTGTTTCGGGTTGAAAGAATCTCACTGGATTTTTTGGTGGCAAAAGGTTTAAAGAAGGTGAAGGTTCTGATACAGGAAGGTTTTGCAATATATTCAGGCGAATTAAACCCCTATTTGGAAGGATGATAGGGTTAGGGTTTGAAAATAGTTGTTCTTTTCTGTTTTAACCTCGTGAATGGAGTCCAAATAACAAACACTGCATGAAATGGTTGTTACAGGGATTAATTTTGGTCACTTTATCTGCCTCTTTGAGGAGTTTGCATCAATCTTGGATTTTCTTCTTCTCAATCTACTTGGTTGCTTTGGGGCAAGGAGGCCACAAACCCTGTTTACAAGCATTTGGTGCAGATCAGTTTGAAGACGGCGATCCGGTAGAGAAAAAGTATAAGAGTTCATTCTTCAACTATTGGTATTGGGTTATTTGCTTTGGTACTCTTCTAGGAGTCACTGTACTTTTGTATATTCAGGACAACGTTGGATGGGGTCTGGGATTTGGCATTCCCGCCGTGACTATGTTGATAGCACTGTTTGCCTTCTTGTGTGGGACAAGATTTTACCGACATAAACTGCCCGATGGTAGTCCTCTCACTCAAATTGTCCATGTCTTTGTTGCAACATTTCATAAGTGGAATGTTTCTTCTCCTCGTCAAGAAGGAAAGAAAGTAGTTGCCGCTGTAGAAAGTGAAGGTTTGAAGCTTGGGTCAAGAAGACAGTGTTTACTTACTGATCAGTTTAAACTATCTCTACTTGCTGACCACAGCTAAGGTGCATTGAGTCCCCAAGTCCTATTTCTGTTTCATTTCAGTTTTGTTACTGTTGCTTCATGATGGGTTACTCGTTAAAATCACCCTCCATCACTCTCATAATCGTTATTGGCCATTAAATATTTTGACTTAGGGTAAGCACTATTAATGTTATTTGTCTTGCCAAAGTTGTTCAAATCCCTATTGTATGAAGAAGGAACGTTTGGAGGCATGACTGGAAAGCAGAGATGTGAGAGATCATCATTCTCCTCCATGCTTTGTTTGTTTGGGCACAATGGCTTACTAGGAACGAAGCTCTATTCTAAGAGAACGAAATATGGCCTTGCAAAATGTACCATAAAAGAAAAGGAGAATACCAAAACTGTGAGAGGACAAAATTTGAAACAAAAAGGAAGAATGAAAGAGATCCAAACATCATAACAACAGTCCCCATGGGTATTTTGACAGAGCCTCAGGTAAAAACCAGCAAACAGCAAACATATGGAGCAGGGGGAATTTTAGTCAATTCAGAAAACCATAAGATTGAATTTGAATGTGAACTTGGAAAGGGTACAGAACCTATACAGAGAAAAGGAAGCCACCATACTCATGACTATTGCTAGAGAAGAAGGTACAAATACGATTAACATCTATGGGGAGTCAAAGTTTATATGGAATCCCTAATAAGGAGAGGAGGCAGAGGAATATAGGACTACTGAATTTAATTCAATTTCTAAAATTTGAGGGATAGGAGCTAAGTTAAACAGTTCAATTCACCCTTATCTCTCAGATCTCCAAACTATTATGGAATTTGCAATCTAGATAAAAATGGCAGTTTACAATGGCAGTTCATGACAGACTTCTATGAGCTGAATAGAATAAAGAGAGATTCCAAAAGATAATATTGAATCACATATTCTGCAAGCACAAACAGGAGATGGAAATATTATCCAAATAAACATGAATTAGGTATGAAACATTCAATACATATCATTAAATCACTGTACATCGTTATCGGAACCTTACTAGGCTTATGCTTCCATCTGCATTAGGTGCAAAGCCACTATTCATTCATGCATTTTAAACTACAAAAATAGATATGAAGCCATGTAATTATTTTGTTTTGCAGGATTGACAACACAGATTGTTGCATCTAGAATGCACTCTCATAAGAACTTTTCATTGCAAATCATGCATTTTGTGACCCCGAGTATTTTTTTGGTTCTAAATTTGTGATTCTTTACTGATTTTCTTTCATCCTCAATACAACAGTGAAATTGAAGTCATAACTGTGTTTGCTTTACTCACTAACCCAATAAGCAATGGGACAAATACCTACAACCACATGCTCGAACACCACATGTCTCCACTGGTCATTCTCCTTCAAGGTTTCTCACAGGCTTCAAAACCTTAAACCATCAGCTTTTGGTGGCCGTGTCTACTCCTACCATGTTATATAGGCACTCTCAACTCCTTATATAAACCACTTAGCTAAACATTCCATATTCTAAAAATAGTAAACCACTTAGCTAAACATTCCATATTGGATTTCTGTGGTTTTATTCCAAAGATTTGGAGCCCAGATAATGTCATCTTTGCAACAAATTGAAGCAAGCACACTTGGAAAAATATACTATTCAATTAGCTTTCATACACTAAAATTAAATACAACTCACTCGTTAAATCACCCTACATCACTCTCATAACCTTTATCAATTTTTGTGCTATGATCTGCATTTACAAAGCAACTATTGTTCATACATATTAAACTACAAAATTAGGTAAATCTCATAATACAACAAATGGAATTTACTGTTTTCTGGTTTTATTCCATAAACAATTAGCAATTTATTACATCTTTTTTCTGACTTACATTGATTTAGTTTGAACACATTTCTATACAATAAATATCACCTCAAGTGACTTGCATCCTAAGGTAGGTCGGTAAAAAATCTGGGCATATACATATGCTTTGGATTTCTGTGGTTTTATTTCCAAATATTTGGAGTCCAGATAATGTCATCTTTGCAACAAATTGAATTAATATGTTGTGGTAGTTCTTGAATTTATATTTTGTTTTGTGTAATATTTCCAAATTAGTAATAGCTAATCCGAACTGATATTCTAAGTTTCACATTTCTGAAGATGTTTTTACCAAATATTATTTGAAATGTTGTTTTGCCTAAATATTATTTGAAATATTGTATGTAGAACCAGTTCAGCAACCTCTTTAGTATGCCCCTGTATACTTCGAAATCTCACAAGTTCATACTCATCAATCAACCTGACCAAAGTTTGTCTGCATCAAATATCATTAAAATTAAAAGAGTTAATGAAGCACAGATGCATATTATTTAGTATCAAAGCTAAATGTGGTGATATTTCGAAAGTTATAGATCTACAATCATTGGGGATGATTTTTTCGAGCTAAATTTCAATGCTTTGATATATGCATAAGGATTTTACGGGTAATTTGGTGTCCATTAGAGGTATGATAATCTCGATTCTTGCCAACTCTATCCAATCCACGACTCTCAATCACTTGTACCTCGTAAAAATCATCCCCTCTGTATTATCCTCCCATTTATCCATGTATCACTTAATTCCTTGGGGTTTCATGGATACCAATTCCAGGTTGTTTCATTCTTCCCCTCCATAATTTATAGACTTCTCTCCAAGCTAGGGTTTGGTCACCCACTTGCTGGACTTTCTCCTCTGTTTCACCATAATACTCGGTAGAAACCCTCGTGAATTCCAGCCATGATATGCCTTATCCATTCCTGAGATCAAATATAAATATCTGGCATACAACATTGAATCCAACACTCGTTAAATCACCCTCCATCACTCTCATAACCTTTATCAATTTCTGTGCTATGATCTGCATTTACAAAGCAACTATTGTTCATACATATTAAACTACAATTGAAGTCATAACTGTGTTTGCTTTACTCACTAACCCAATAAGCAATGGGACAAATACCTACAACCACATGCTCGAACACCACATGTCTCCACTGGTCATTCTCTTTCAAGGTTTAGGATATTCAATTTATTGCTGAGATCAAATATAAATATCTGGCATACAACATTGAATCCAACAGCACTTGAACTTTCACTATCAAAAGTACTTGGTAGTAAGTTTGTGAGTCCCTACTGATTTTCTTTCATCCTCTGCCCAGCAGTATCATTCTCCTCCATGCTTTGTTTGTTTGGGCACAATGGCTTACTAGGAACGAAGCTCTGTTCTAAGAGAACGAAATCTGGCCTTGCAAAACGTACCATAAAAGAAAAGGAGAATACCAAAACTGTGAGAGGACAAAATTTGAAACAAAAAGGAAGAATGCAAGAGATCCAAACATCATAACAACAGTCCCCATGGGTATTTTGAGACAGAGTTCTTTGTGTAAAGCCAAGAAGAAGAACATATGGAGGAATTTAGTCAATTCAAAACCATAAGATTGAATTTGAATGTGAACTTGGAAAAGGGTAATAACCTACAGAGAAAGGAAGCCACTATGATCATGATTATGCTGAGAAGAGCGTGTACAAATACGATTAACATCGATGGAGTCAAAGTTTATATGAATCCCTAATAAGGAGAGATGCGTAGAACATGTGACTACCGAATCTAATTCAATTTAAATTTGAGGGATAGGAGCTAAGTTAAACAGTTCAATTCACCCTTATCCCTCAGATCTCCAAACTATTATGGAATTTGCAATCTAGATAAAAATGGCAGTTTACAATGGCAGTTCATGACAGACTTCTATGAGCTGAACAGAATAAAGAGAGATTCCAAAAGATAATATTGAATCACATATTCTGCAAGCACAAACAGGAGATGGAAAGATTATCCAAATAAACATGAATTAGGTATGAAACATTCAATACATATCATTAAATCACTGTACATCGTTATCAGAACCTTACTAGGCTTATGCTTCCATCTGCATTAGGTGCAAAGCCACTATTCATTCATGCATTTTAAACTACAAAAATAGATATGAAGCCATGTAAATGGCGATGGGTCACAACGTGGATACCCAGCATCATTAAGTTTTTTTCACCTTATCATAATTCGATTAAAATAATTTTTTGGTTTAATACAATTTCTTAAATTAGACTATGTAATTTTCTAAATTTTAACCATCTCCATAATAATCTAATTTTAAAATTATGGTTAAGTTATATGATAAAATTTGCTATGGAAGGTTAAGGATGTGATCCTATGGTTACGTTATATGATAAAATTTGCTATGGTAGGTCAAGAGGTTATTTTTACCTTATCATAATTAGATTAAAATAATTTTTTGGAAGAGTTTGATTTGTAAACCATTTCTATTTTTTTAGTAGTATTATGTTATAACTTTCTCCCATAGTTATATAATATTTGATCATATATATATATATATATATATATATATTTCAATTTTTAAATTTAATATTACTGGTAATAGGTAATTTGAAACCTTCATTAGGGATTATTGAAACTTTAAGATTTTTTTAACTGTGCCCATTTCATGCATCGCTTACAAAATGCTTCCTTTGCAACATATGGTGCAATTGCTAGTTACAATTATTATCATACATCGCATGATGTAAGGAAACTAGTTCATCCTAAAAATTAATAGGGTATTTTTGAGCCATTGTCTTAGCAATAGACTCTCTTTCAGGAAATTTCCTTTCATTCCAGATTGGTTTTTCAATAAATTCACCAATATCATCAATTTCCATCACTTGAACACCCATTTCCTTAACTATACCTTTAATATTCCCTCGAGTATTTTTTATCTCTCTTTTAACTTACTCCAATAGTGTGAGTGTTTTCTAAGTTGAGTTTAGGGTGATTTTTGTCTCCACCTTTTGAATTACCACTAACACCATCTCTCCTTGGTTCTTTCCCTACATACTGAATTTTGGCATGAGATGTGGAAGTTGTTTTTTGGGATTTTTGTGGAGTAAAAACAACACATGTAATATAGTTCCCATGTTCTATTTATTTTTTATCGGTACTATGAAAGGTCTAATATATTTATGAAAAACCTAACAAGTATGAGGTAAAATCTGGTTTTATTCACCTCCTTCTACATGTTTTGTTCAAAAGAGCACACCATATCTAATATAGGAAATATGAGGCAAGAAAATAGATTTTGGGAGAAAAAACTTTATTTCTTCCAATGAAATTAATTTATATATGTTGAGATACATAGCATGTTCATAAATATGAGAAGTATTTTCAATATTGAAGTTATTGAGTCTAATAGGCGGTGGCAGTGTGAACTATTTTTTTTCGTTTTTTCATTAAATACATTTAGTAGATGCATGTATTTTCTACAAACTTATACCAATAAAACTTATCACAAATGTAAATTGGAAGAAATAAGGGTTTCCCCTCAAATCCATATAGCCAAATAAATTAGTATTCTTATTGAAATTTAAATTTTTTTTTCCTTCTAACAATATTAGTGATTCAAAAGAGAACCTATTTGTTGCATAACCAACAACATTTTCCTACACTCTACAAGGAAAAAAAAATTTACTATATGAAATTAAAATTGGGATTATTGTTTCAAAACTGATGGGCACTATATCTATATTAGATCCAAATAAGAATTTTTGTTCTGATCTAAGTATAATTTTAAACATATTGTTTGAAATTGTAGTAAAAAATAGTATTAAAAGAGTATGAAGCCATGAAAAAATTCCTTGTTTGGGAAATATTCCCAAGTTGATATGAGATTTTTTATAAAATTATATGAGTCTAGTAAAAAATGGCTCTCTCACAATGTAAAAAATAGATAAAATTCGTAAGACGTAGATAGAATTCGTAGGAACAAAATCATTGCAATCATGGCCAATAATTTTGTGAATAGGAATGAAAATTATCTATATGTACCATCTAATATGAAAACCACAATTTTATTAGTGTTTACGAACTCCTTAGTACGCTTCTTCAATATTTTTTTGAGAAGGTTGTTTCCTACATTGTGATTAATAATAAATGCATCAACATTTGCAATATTGAATTTTTTGTTAGCCTCCAAGACCTAGAGATTCTTATTGAATACATTGGGAGTTAGGGGAATGGGATTTATTCTATTTTTTCAAGTCGTATATGTCTTTTTCTACTTTTAAACTTCTCATTTCACCAAGAAATTGGCTTTGTGAAAGAAAACACGTCAAGAATCCACCTAGTATGTACAAGACATGAAGCTTGAGCATTGTTGTTGTCAAATTAACGTAGCGGAAAAACAATAAACACACACAGAAATCAAAGAATTAAGACAAGAATATTTAACATGGTTCACCCAACCAATCTGGGCTATATCCACCGAAAAAAGGCATCATCAATCTCATTCATCAACAGGAGAATACAACAGCAAAATTACTCATCTGCACTTCCTCTTCACACACCTCACATCTCATATGTTTGCCTCTACAGGCTTACAATTTATAGAAGAGAGAATAAACTGACTAATTAATTCTATCACACCAAACTAGGATAGAATATCTCCTCATGCTAATTTGATGCCATCAGTTTTGCAACAAAAAACTATTGTTGGCATATCCAAGAGATTTTCTCCAAAAAATATACAAAAAATCTCAACAATCTCCACCTTGAAAACAATTAGCCTGATACCTTGTTCTTTATTATTTTTTATTTTCTTTGCAAGCCAAGAGAATCTAGACACCATCGTAGCTTCTCTAATAAAACTAGTTTCGTGAACATGTCTGCACAGTTTTCATTTGTATGCACTTTTTCAAGAGAGACTCCCCGTTCAGTGATAACTTGTCTTACAAAATGGTACTTTATAGGTATATGTTTTTATTTACTATGATAGGCTGGATTTTTAGCCAAGTGAATTGCACTTTGACTATCACAAAATAACTTAATGTTGTCTTGCAACCTACCAAACTCACCAAACAAACCTTTCAACCAAACCGCTTCTTTGCAAGCATGTGAAGCAGCTATGTATTCTGCTTCTGTAGTGGATAAAGAAACAATGTTTTGTAGCTTTGACATCCAGCTAATAGCTCCACTTGCAAGAGTAAAGACATATCCTGAAGTTGACCTTCTCTTATCCAAATCACCTGCAAAATCGGAATCAACATATTCGAAAAAAAATTCACTACTTCTGTCATAAGTGATACAATAATCACTTGTGCCTCTTAGATACGAAAGCACCCATTTCACTGCTGACCAGTGTTCTTTCCCTGGATTTTCCATATACCTACTGATAACCCCAACTGCATGTGAAATATCTGGTTGTGTACAAACCATCGCATACATCAAAGTTCCTACTTCATTAGCATAAGGTATTCGAGACATATATTCCTTTTCTTCATTTGTATTAGGACATAAACTTGAAGAAAGCTTAAAATGGGAAGCTAAAGGGACTGAAACTGGCTTCACATTGTTCATACCAAATCTTAAGAGTATTTTCTCAATATACTTCTCTTGTGATAACCACAGCTTACCTTTTCTCCTATCTCTAAAAATCTCCATGCCCAAAATATGTCTTGCTGCTCCTAGATCTTTCATATCAAACGTCCTAGCCATCTGAGCCTTTAACCTATTGATCTCGGTTATGCTTTTTCTTGCTAAAAGCGTATCGTCAAAATATAACACTAAGATAATGAATAAGCCATTACTTAATTTCTTAAAGTAAACACAATGATCATATTCACTTCTTATATAATTTTGGCTGATCATGAAAGAATCAAATTTCTTGTACCATTGTCGAGACGACTGCTTTAGACCATACAATGATTTCTTGAGCCTGCAAACAAATTTCTTGTTGTGATTTTGAACAAACCCTTCAGGTTGTTCCATATAAATCTCTTCATATAGATATCCATGTAAAAATGCAGTCTTAACATCTAGTTGTTGTAATTCTAAATCAAGTAAAGCAACTAATGCTAAGATAATCCAAATTGAAACAATTTTAACAACTGGTGAAAATATCTCATGAAAGTCAATTCCTTCTTTCTGAGAAAAAACTTTTGCGACCAGCCTTGCTTCGTACTTGTCTTCTTTATCATCAACACCCCTTTTCAATTTGTAAACCCATTTACATCCCATGGTTTTTCTGTCTTTAGGAAGTTCCACCAGATCCCATGTGGCATTCTTGTCTAATGCCTTCATCTCATCCTTCATAGCCTCTTTCCACTTATTACAGATAGAACCTTCTACAGCTTCCTGATAGCATAAAGGTTCATCATCATTAGCGGTTAAAGAAACTGAAGTAACATAATCATCATACCTTTTAGGAGGACGTATGATTCTCGTGGACCTCCATAAAGATGTTTCTGGTTCTTCCACAATTTGTTGATTATTATCTGTAGGAACTTCTTCATGATCTGCATTTGAAACATGTTCATGATCTGCATCTAAAACTTGTTCATCTGGACTATCATTAGTATTTGAATTGGTTTCAAACTTAATATGTTGAAACTTAGGTACATTATCTTGTTTCAATTTATTATCTACATTTGTATTATCAAGTGAAGATTCATTGAATTTAACATCTCTGTTAATGATGATCTTGTGAGTAGTAGGATCTCACAACCTGTATCCCTTAATCCCATCACCATATCCAACAAAGATATACCTTTTTGATTTAGGATATAATTTAGAACACTGATTGTAGTGTCCTTTCTTAGTGAGATAGCTTTGATGACACTTAGAGATGGTGATTTTGATATAATGATATAATATTATGTATGAAAGACTTATGTACATGCTTATATGCTATGACCTGGTTTAGGTCACTTGGTTGTTGTGTACTTATGATAATATCTATGGTTGCGTACACAAGAATTGATTTTGGTTAAGAGTATATTAGAAATGTTTTCTCTTTTGGTATCCTATTTTGGACATAGGTGTATGACATGAATGGTGATTCAGAATTGAGACACAGATCCATGGATGATCATGGTTAGATGGAACATATGGTTAATTATGACTTATGGATGATACATAATTTGTATGATTATATGTGCATAATATCGTACTAAGCATGATGTGGCAGGGGACTTGGTCATTGCCAACAAGGATGCTCAAGTTATAAATGACCGTGGAAGTCATTTCTCCAAAACCAAAATGACTGTGGAAGTCATGCACAATATTTGGTAAAATTTGAATAAGTTAATTATGAAATTCATTTGATTTATTTGATCAATGAGTTTGTGATGTGTGCAGGTCTTGGAAGAAGACCTTACCAATGAACCATCAGATGGTTATGAGCTCACAATCAGTACCTTAAGGTGAAGCGCGGAGTTTCAAAGCAAAGTAGATGAGATGCCATGGAAATTAGGGCGCGGAGTCCTAAATCCATGAAATATAAAGATGTGGAGTCTTGGATATATAATAAAAGGATTAGGGCGCGGAGTCCTAAATCCATGAAATATAAAGACGTGGAGTCTTGAATCTATAATGAAATGTTTGGGGCGCGGAGTCCTAAATATTTAAAAAGATCAAGGTGTGGAATCTTGGATCTTTAGAGTAGATCAGGGCGTGGAGTCCTCAATCTACTAAGGCACAAAGACGCATACAATAGGGGTACGGAATCCCTATTATCCAAAATACCACTCATGGGCAGCTCACATATGAATTTCCTTAATAAGATCTCATTCCTAACAATTTTGGAGTGACTTTCTAAAAATAGAAAGTCATGCCTACTATTTCAAGTATGACTTTTCAAAAATAGTAAATCAGCTCAAATCAATGGGTAAACAAGTATACTTGAAGGAAAATCACTTAACTTATGATTATTCAATTGTAATAGTTCAATCTTGACTTAATCATCAATATCGTTAATATTATTAATATTATTATTATCTTTTATGAGACTATGATATTATTATTAAAAGGAAATTATATCTCATCAATCACTTCACACCTCTCTCCTTCATGACTCTCATGGGTCTATGTAAATCTCTCTATTTTAAATATTACATTACACTCTATTTTATGCACTCATCAAGGAATGGCATATTCTTCTTACACTCATTAAATATATGTCATAAAATATTCCTCTTACACTCATTAAATATATGTCATAAAATATTCCTCTTACACTCACTTTAATGCGTATGTTACACTCTCCTTAAATAGGGCATGCATACCTCTCCTTAATGGCATAAGTTACACTCCTCTAAATGGAATACAATGCATGCATATTAATCCTCCTTTATGACAATAAATGGTGGCTCCTCCTATATATGAGTCTCATGTATTCTCATTTGGGGGAAGAGGGGTAATGCCAAGAGTAGAAGAGACTTGAGGAATATGGTGAGAGGAAGAGATCTGGAGAGTATTCAATTACTTACAAAAAAAATATGAATTTCTTGTGAATCTTCTAAGTATCTATTGAGGTTGAACATGAGTGGTATTTAGAGGAAGTGAAAACTATATTCCTTAGTTTTCCTTGCATCTATCTCTCTACTATTGTATTTTGGTACTTTTTGTGAGCTTTTACAGCTTGGGGGTTCCAGGGGGAGGAGTTCTCCCTGGATATGGTTGGGTGGAAAACCGGATGGTTCAAATGAGTTGGTTAAGGGATCGAAGGTGGATCATATTCTCAACGATTGGAGCTGAATATCTCTTCAGGTATACTTTCCATTGTCCTAAAATTATAGTTTAGCTTTAGCATAAAATAAAAAGTAGACATTTAAATTGTTGTAAGCATCTAATTTTGGTTTAGGCTTATGTTATCTAGAATATTATTGATTAGTTAAAAATGAAGACTAGATCAATCTATATGTATGGATGTTTAGATCTCAATATTGGAGTTATTATTGGTGTAGTTTATGGTACTAATCTTGGTATTGTAGCATTTGAAAAAGGAAAGCCAAATATTGTTGAAGGTAATTGCAATAAATTTATTCCAAAGGACTTGGGTAAGTATCTCATGATTTATGGTTTTGTTTCAAATAATTAATAGATGCATGTTTTATAAATGGTTTGAGGATAGTTTGCAAAGTGTTTGACAATATCTGTGAATGAGTAATGTTATCTGTTTATTTATGCATGAATAAGTGCTAACTTGCAGCTTGCATCAGAAGTAAGAAAATGGACATCTACCCAAAATATACTTGGAGGAATTACAGAATCAACCCTTAAAAGAAAATGCAAAAACAATGGCAACTAAAATATAGTTTGGAAGAGCAAATGCTTGAGGTAAGTTGGAGATAAATTTCAGTTATGGCTTATGTTTCATATTCTTATTAATAATTCAATGTTTTGTTATTCAAGTTGTTGTAATAGTACTATCAGAATTTTGATAGAAAGCCTTAATGGCTGTAGCATTCAGGGCTGCCATATGTTTGTTAAATTGTAGCAATTGGTGCAAAAAGCTTGTCAATCATGTCAAATGAATTAGCTTATGGGTGGTAAAATGTTTTAAGGACTCATATGGTGGATTTAGAAATGTGTGATTTCAATGAGCATATCTTAGTAGCATAACTTTGAGTTGCTTTCCCTCATGTAGAGGTGTAGTTGTAAGTTTTCATTCCATATGTTTGACAAAAGTCATAAATGAAACATTTAGGCTATAAATTTGTTGTTTTCAAGAATCGCATTTCTGGGCCTTTTTAATTCGATTCAGCCCAACATCAGGGGGTATCCGTGCCAAATGGTCATGTCACCCCTGATTTCATTCCAAAACAATACTTTTCAGAACCCAGATCGGAAATGTGGGTGATTTGGCAGATTGCTGCTCTGAGTTATGTGCGCCTGTTGTTGAGTCTTTGCTGAAAAACTAAGATTATTTAGTCCCTGTTTTAAGATGGAAACATTTACAGTTTAAATTCTGAATTTCATGAGATAAAGATGTTGAAGAATAATCTTAAATTCATTGTTGCTAAGTATTTGACAAAATGCCTCAATGAATTTTAATTGCGTGCTTGCAAAGTGTTTGTCATAAGGGCTGAATGAGGTAGAGTGCATGTCTGCAAAGTGTTTGTCAAAAATCTTGAATGGTTGTAGCTTTTGTGCATATAAATTGTTAGTGTAAAATTTTTAGTTACTCTTGTTTTTTTTATGTTACTATAAATTATAAATAAACTATTTAATGGGTGTAGCTTCCTATGTCTGCAAGTTTTTGGTATGAATGTGAAAATTAATTTAATAATTTGCTAAAGTGTGACTAAGACAGTTGTTTCTTGTATTATCTAATGCTTTCAAAATAAAAAGGGCCTTTTGTTGGAAACAATTTTACAGTCACTAATTCTTTAGGATTTTGTGCAAATGAGTATTAGTGATTATGTGACATCTACTTCTCTATCTTACTGATGGTGGGTAAGGTGGGACCTTACATATGGTATCGGAGCGAGTTACAATGCTAGGGCCTAATGGGCCAACATGCTTACTTGTAGGTTGATGATGTATGAATGTTGATTTTACATGCCTGTTTAGTTGTTGTATATCTTGACTTGGAAGCATATTGATTGCATAGAGGATATTATTATCATTATGTCATTTAGTGACTCATGAAATATAATAATAAGAAAATCCCTTATATTCCTTTATATTTTTGTTAAGACACATTATCAACAATATGTTAAAATTATTAAAGACATGCTGGGAAAGGATGTGCTTGAGAAAGTTGGGGTTAAACCCAAGTATGTGAATGACTTGATTTTCAATCAATGAGTGAGATAGGTGGAGTGAATGCATGGTTTCATATATTTTTAGTGTATCATTTTCAATGTGATATGGGCTTAGTAGCCATCTTTACTCGCTGAAATCGTATCTACCAAGAAGAATATTGGCTTAATCTGGACTATAGTGTGATGACCTTGGTGTGTATGCTTTGGGAATGAGTAACAAGTGTAAGGTTGAGATTCCATTAACTTGATGATTGATTTCATCATGATAATCTTGAATCTTTTGTACCTACACTAAAAGAAACTTAACTAAAATCTACCTTGAAGGATGTCACTTTTAACTGTGAATGTAGATTCAAGAGTAATGTATGTGTATTAATTAGATGTGTTAAAATATGATTTGGGAATACATTCTTAATGAGTAAGAATGAATTTTCTCTAATTTCTTTGACATGATTTTGTGTATTTTGGGTTGACATTAGGCATCAAATAACTTTAAATTACTCAATTACTAGGTTGAGGTATAACCTTCCTAATAAACAAGAGGCTTAAATGATTGGTGCATGAAGGGCTGTGGAAGCCATTTTAAGGAACACTTGAAGGTTATATTTTCGTTAAGCTAATGTATGGGTGTGGAATCCATACTAGCATATATCTATCAGAAAATGTATGGGTGTGGAATCCATACTAGCATATATCTATGATCTAATGTATGGGTGCGGAATCCATACTAGTATATATCTATGAGAAAATGTATGGATGTGGAATCCAACTAGTAATGAGGTAAGGTATGGGTGTGGAACCCATACTAAAATATATCTATGAGCTAAGTAATTCTTCTCGTTAGAATATTTTGATGGAATCTGATATTCATGATTAAGGAGTGATTATGTGTAATTAAAGTTAAATGGATAGATATTTGTAACACAAATGTGCTTGAGCTTTAAATCCATTATTTTATTTTTATGACAAATGAAGATACTAAGATTGATATATTGAACACCATTAGGTGGTTTAGAATGTTTGGAAGAATTGATTTTGATATATGGAGTCAAGTGTGAACTAGATATCTATCCTCTTGTATTTTAATCCTTTTGTATGTGTTGAATTTAGGTAGAATTAAAATGACTTTCAAATTCTTGAAATGTAGAAAAATATTACTGTGATAAGTTGATGAAATAACTTTTCTATTGGCTTAAGACAAATTAAGTCTAGGAAAGCCATAATAGTCTCTTTAATGATTTTATCAGTTGAATATTGGTTGCATTCTATTTAACCAAATTAATTAGAGAAATTATGAGGATTGAACTCATGTATTTCTCTAAACTATTGTTAGTTAGGTGATCGCGTCAAAATTCAAATTATTTATAAATTGTGAAGAGAATAGCATGTTTAGAAGGTAAATATTTTATGTGGTGATAACTTGTTTTATTTGGAAAAAAAAAAAAAACATGTGATTAATGAAAAGCTTAGTTGAGTTCTTGTTTTACAAGAATATGTGCTTGTGATATTTTTGAGGAAGAAATTGAAGGAGAGTGAGATCACATTTTGATGAATTGGAATTCTTGCATGATTTAGAAGACTAAGATGAGTGTATTGTATGTGGAATGGAAGAGATTGTTGGATTTAAGAATTTGTGTTGGGATGTATAGTTGTATGAGTATTTATTAGTCCTACAAAATGTTGTAATAATTTGAGAGGGTGGTAAGTATCCTTAAAAAAAAGGGGGGGGGGGTTTAACTTTAGGCTAGAAATTCCCTTGTGATAGTCTAAATCTTATTTAAATTTGACAAGATTCATCACATTTTGAGAAATTTATGTTTTTCATAGTTTGTTGTTGCGTACGTATTAATAGTAAGGGATAAGACATGAAAGCAAATGAATTGATTAATTACTGAATAGAAATCGTGAGCGATTTCATAGTTGGAAAACAAATTGACTTAGAGTTATCAAGGTAGATTCAATAATATAGATACCATATTTGCATAATTGTGAGATTTGTTCTTGATTAAAAGTCGTTTTCAAAAAGATACAATTAATCTGCTTTTAGATTAAGATCTTCTAATAGAGTCATTCATAATTGATTCTCAAGTTAGAGAAGTGACTAATAATGAAGATTATGGAAACAAAGGGAATGATCTATAATACATAAGTGGGTCAATGAGGATTGTATTTAACCTTAGCTTGTTAGTTTAAAAAAAAAACAAAACAAAACAAAACAAAAATTGGTACCTTGAACCTCAAATTGTGATTTTTCCTAAAGAGTAAACGTTTAGTTAAAAAAAAAAAAAATTGCCTACGGATAGATCCTAAATATTTTGATTGCAAGGTTGTCTTATGGAATGAAAAGGGGAAAGTTGGATTGAGAATACATAAATCAAGTGGCATGTAAGAGTGAGTTTTATATATAACATCATGTTTTGTTTTGTAATTTCACTAACAATTGTATATGGATGATTTTACGCTTATTGTATGCAAGTTTGATTGTGATATGGGATGGACCATCATTGTTGTGTATACAACCAATGTGATCTATTTATATCTTGGAAATCTCAACATACTACAGAACCAAGGAGATGACACATGTAGGATTCATATAGACTATGAGAAAGAAAAACATGTAGACTATCAAATTATTATAGATAAATTAAGTAGATTTCATATCAATTACATAGAATAGTATTTTTGTATGGTACTATAAATTGTATCGCTGGTTTTGATATAGAAATATTTGGTATTTTGTGTCAAAACATGCCTAATATGGCATGGATGTATTTTATACTTGATTTAGAATGGTATGTTTTGTTTCATGGAGTTGCTTCCAATTTAGAAAACATTAAACTATGGATTGGCATGAAAAAAAAAAAAAAACTATATCAAATACTTATACATAAGGTTAACAACTTATCGATAGGAGAATTGAAAAGAATTAAGCATCTTATGATGGTAGGAAAAACTTCGGGCCAAGTTTAACCCAAGAGGGGGAGTATGTAGTGTCCCTTCTTAGTAAGATAGCTTTGATGACACTTAGAGATGGTGATTTTGATATAATGATATAATATTATGTATGAAAGACTTATGTACATGCTTATATGCTATGACCTGGTTTAGGTCACTTGGTTGTTGTGTACTTATGATAATATCTATGGTTGCGTACACAAGAATTGATTTTGGTTAAGAGTATATTAGCAATGTTTTCTCTTTTGGTATCCTATTTTGGACATAGGTGTATGACATGAATGGTGATTTAGAATTGAGACACAGATCCGTGGATGATCATGGTTAGATGGAACATATGGTTAATTATGATTTATGGATGATACATAATTTGTATGATTATATGTGCATAATATCATACTAAGCATGATGTGGCAGGGGACTTGGTCATTGCCAACAAGGATGCTCAAGTTATAAATGACTGTGGAAGTCATTTCTCCAAAACCAAAATGACTATGGAAGTCATGCACAATATTTGGTAAAATTTGAATAAGTTAATTATGAAATTCATTTGATTTATTTGATCAATGAGATTGTGATGTGTGCAGGTCTTGGAAGAAGACCTTACCAACGAACCATCAGATGGGTATGAGCTCACAATCAGTACCTTAAGGTGAAGCGTGGAGTTTCAAAGCAAAGTAGATGAGATGCCATGGAAATTAGGGCGCGGAGTCCTAAATCCATGAAATATAAAGACGTGGAGTCTTGGATATATAATAAAAGGATTAGGGCGCGGAGTACTAAATCCATGAAATATAAAGACGTGAAGTCTTGAATCTATAATGAAATGTTTGCGGCGCGGAGTCCTGAATATTTAAAAAGATCAAGGTGTGGAATCTTGGATCTTTAGAGTAAATCAGGGCGTGGAGTCCTCAATCTACTAAGGCACAAAGATGCATACAATAGGGGTGCGAAATCCCTATTATCCAAAATACCACTCATGGGCAGCTCACATATGAATTTCCTTAATAAGATCTCATTCCTAACAATTTTGGAGTGACTTTCTAAAAATAGAAAGTCATGCCTACTATTTCAAGTATGACTTTCCAAAAATAGTAAATCAACTCAAATCAATGGGTAAACAATTATACTTGAAGGAAAATCACTTAACTTATGATTAATCAATTGTAATAGTTCAATCTTGACTTAATCATCAATATCGTTAATATTATTAATATTATTATTATCTTTTATGAGACTATGATATTATTATTAAAAGGGAATTATATCTCATCAATCACTTCACACCTCTCTCCTTCATGACTCTCATGGCTCTATGTAAATCTCTCTATTTTAAATATTACATTACACTCTCTTTTATGCACTCATCAAGGAATGGCATATTCTTCTTACACTCATTAAATATATGTCATAAAATATTCCTCTTACACTCACTTTAATGCGTATGTTACACTCTCCTTAAATAGGGCATGCATACCTCTCCTTAATGGCATAAGTTACACTCCTCTAAATGGAATACAATGCATGCATATTAATTCTCCTTTATGACAATAAATGGTGGCTATATGAGTCTCATGTATTCTCATTTGGGGGGAGAGGGGTAATGCCAAGAGTGGAAGAGACTTGAGGAATATGGTGAGAGGAAGAGATATGGAGAGTATTCAATTACTTACAAAACAAATCTGAATTTCTTGTGAATCTTCTAAGTATCTATTGAGGTTGAACATGAGTGGTATTTAGAGGAAGTGAAAACTATATTCCTTATTTTTCCTTGCATCTATCTCTCTACTATTGTATTTTGGTACTGTTTGTGAGCTTTTACAGCTTGGGGGTTCCAGGGGGAGGAGTTCTCCCTGGATATGGTTGGGTGGAAAACCGGATGGTTCAAATGAGTTGGTTAAGGGATCGAAGCTGGATCATATTCTCAACAATTGGAGCTGAATATCTCTTCAGGTATAATTTCCATTGTCCTAAAAATATAGTATAGCTTTAGCATAAAATAAAAAGTAGACATTTAAATTGTTGTAAGCATCTAATTTTGGTTTAGGCTTATGTTATCTAAAATATTATTGATTAGTTAAAAATGAAGACTAGATCAACCTATATGTATGGATGTTTAGATCTCATTATTGTAGTTACTATTGGTGTAGTTTATGGTACTAATCTTGGTATTGTAGCATTTGAAAAAGGAAAACCAAATATTGTTGAAGGTAATTGCAATAAATTTATTCCAAAGGACCTAGGTAAGTATCTCTTGATTTATGGTTTTGTTTCAAATAATTAATATATGCATGTTTTATAAATGGTTTGAGGATAGTTTGCAAAGTGTTTGACAATATCTGTGAATGAGTAATGTTATCTGTTTATTTATGCATGAATAAGTGCTAACTTGCAGCTTGCATAAGAAGTAAGAAAATGGACATGTACCCAAAATATACTTGGAGGAATTACAGAATCAACCCTTAAAAGAAAATGCAAAAACAATGGCAACTAAAATATATTTTGGAAGAGAAAATGCTTGAGGTAAGTTGGAGATAAATTTCAGTTATGGCTTATGTTTCATATTCTTATTAATAATTCAATGTTTTGTTATTCAAGTTGTTGTAATAGTACTATCAGAATTTTGATAGAAATCCTTAATGGCTGTAGCATTCAGGGCTGCCATATTTTTGTTAAATTGTAGCAATTGGTGCAAAAAGCTTGTCAATCATGTCAAATGAATTAGCTTGTGGGTGGTAAAATGTTTTAAGGACTCATATGGTGGATTTAGAAATGTGTGATTTCAATGAGCATATCTTAGTAGCATAACTTTGGGTTGTTTTTCCTCATGTAGAGGTGTAGTTGTAAGTTTTCATTCCATATGTTTGACAAAAGTCATAAATGAAACAGTTAGGCTATAAATTTGTTGTTTTCAAGAATCGCATTTCTGGGCGTTTTGAATTCGATTCAGCCCAAAATCAGGGGGTATCCGTGCCTAATGGTCATGTAACCCCTGATTTCATTCCAAAAAAATACTTTTCAGAACCAAGATCGGAAATCTGGGCGATTTGGCAGATTGCTGCTATGAGTTATGTGCCTGTTGTTGAGTCTTTGCTGAAAAACTAAGATTATTTAGTCCCTGTTTTAAGATGGAAACATTTACAGTTTAAATTCTGAATTTTATGAGATAAATATGTTGAAGAATAATCTTAAATTCATTGTTGCTAAGTATTTGACAAAATGCCTCAATGACTTTTAATTGCGTGCTTGCAAAGTGTTTGTCATAAGGGTTGAATGAGTGTAGAGTGCATGTCTACAAAGTGTTTGTTAAAAATCATGAATGGCTGTAGCTTTTGTGCATATAAATTGTTAGTGTAAAATTCTTAGTTACTCTTGTGTTTTTATGTTACTATAAATTTTAAATAAACTATTTAATGGGTGTAGCTTCCTATGTCTGCAAGTTTTTGGTATGAATGTGAAAATTAATTTAATAATTTGCTGAAGTGTGACTAAGACAGTTGTTTCTTGTATTATCTAAAGCTTTCAAAATAAAAAGGGCCTTTTGTTGGAAACAATTTTACAGTCACTAATTCTTTAGGATTTTGTGCAAATGAGTATTAGTGATTATGTGACATCTACTTCTCTATCTTACTGATGGTGGGTAAGGTGGGACCTTACACTGATGTTTCAGAATTAGAGCATATGCATCACAACAAAAAAAATTTAGTTTAGAATAATCACAAGGATGACCTTTCCATACCTCTTTAGGAATTTTTCATCCTATTGCAGTTGATGGTGATCAATTTATTAAATAGCAAGCTATAGATATTGCTTCTGTCTATAATTCCTTTTGCAAATTGGCGTTACTAAGCATACTTCTTTCTCTTTCTAAAAGAGTCTTGTTCATGCATTCAGTAACTCCATTTTGCTGAGGAGTATAAGAAGTAGTTCTAAGTCTTTCGATCCCAACATAATTGAAATAATTATCAAATTCCTTTGATGTAAACTCACCACCATTTTCAGTTCTTAAACATTTAATGGTTCTTCCAGTGATGTTCTCTACTAATGCTCTAAACTGCTTGAAAACTGTGAATACATCAGACTTTCTTTTTAACATGTAGACCGATACTTTTCTAGAGAAGTCATCTATAAAAGATACAAAATATGATGATACTCCATATGAGGTGGTAGGAGATGGACCCCAAACATCAGAATAGATATAATCAAGGATTCCCTTACTAGTATGTTTTCCAGTTTTAAATTTCTGCTTGCTTTGTTTCCCATATATACAATATTTGTAGAAATCTAACTTAGAATATTTTAAACTAGGAAGTAACTTATGATCAAATAAATTTTTTAATCCTCTTTCGCTCATATGTCCCAACCGTTGATGCCATAGTCGAATAGAATCAGATACAGTAGAAGCATGATCTGACTATGTTCTTCCTTCTAACTGAAAAATATTTCCAAACTTCTTTGTTTTCATTACTAATAGGATTCCTTTGTAAATTTCATTACTCCACCTTGAATAAATTTTTTATATCCATTTGTGTCTAACACTCCTAAAGAAATAATATTTTTCCTGAGTTCAGGCAAATGTCTTACATCAGCTAAGATTTTATTTTTCCCATAAAACATTTTAATCTGGATGCTTCCAATTCCCACAAGATTACATGAGAAATCATTACCCATGTAAACAAATCCATCATTGATTGATTTATAAGATTTAAACCACTCTTTATAAATGCACATGTGATTGGACGCACCAGAATCTAATAGCCAATGTTGATCATGATTTAACAAATTAACTGATAGAACTTCGTCACTTATACCTGAACCGGATGCCAAACCTGTACCTGTATCTGTCGTGTTTACATCTTTATTTTCTTTTGAAGAGTCTCCTTTGGATGTTTTATATCTCTTCCAACAGTCCTTCTTCAAATGTCCCGATTTTCCACAAAACCATCATTTTAGCTTACTCTTCTTCCCTTTCGATTTTGACCGAGAGTTGTTCTTCTAACTAAAGAATTTTTCTTTAGATCGACCTCTAACCATCATTTCTTTTGATGTAAAGGTTTCTAGATTTGACCTTTTCCTAGTTTCTTCAGAAAGCATAGCTCCAAAAACATCATCAAACTCAAAGTTTTCTGATGAAATAAGACTTATAGAAGTAACAAAATGATCCCATGACTCGGGCAAAGAGAATAATAAAGTTACATCTTTATCTTTTGAATCAAATCTTACTTCTATACTTTCTAACTGCACTAAGAGAGTATTAAAGGTATTCAGATGATCAGTTATCATCGTACCTTCCTTCATGCGTAAGTTGTACATCTGTCTCTTCAGAAGAATCCTGTTGGTTAAGGATTTCGTCATGTACAGTTTCTCTAACTTTGTCCATAAACCAGTAGCTATTTTCTTTGACACAATGTTAAATAATACATCATCCGCCAAACACAACCATACGCTGCTCAGTGCTCTGTCATCGATGTCACTCCATTCGTCATCTGTCATGGCGAGAGGTTGTTTGGATTTTCCCAAAAGTGCCTTCGCCACACCTTGTTGTACGAGTATATTGTGCATCTTAAATTTCCAGATCTCGAAGTTATTTCTTCCATTAAACTTCTCGATCTCAAATCGAGCACTTCGTGTTTTTTCCATATTGAGTAGCTTGTGTCAAAAAAATCTCCAATTTCAAATCTTAATAAATGAAGATTTTTATTTTAATCAAAAATATTAATTTTGATTAAAATGCCCTTAAAAAAAAAATGAAAAAACTTCCAGCAAATTGATAGCACTAGTTTCCATCGAAAAACAAAAACTAGGCCCTAGGCCCTACCCAAGTGCATGTTACAAAATAAATCGATATACAATAAATACATTTCAATGTAAATCGATATATAATTAATCGATGTACCACACAAGGGATAAAAGCCACCATTTTAGAATGACTTCATAATGAATATATAAATCGATTTAAAAAAAATGGTATATAAAAAAAAACGATTTAAAATGGGATTCACCGTTCAACAAACCACTGTTCAACGCTGCCCAATCCGTTCAAAAGTCAACCAACTCGAATATCACCATTCCTTCTCTGCTCTACGTCCACACAATAGATTTGATTTCTCTTCCACCTTCGAGAGCTCTCGGACTTTGGCATTCACAACTCACGACTGTGGCATTCACACAGCCACGACCACAAAAATAATGACAGTTTTGTTACTAGACAACAGTGAACATTTTTCACGGCTTTTTTGTGGCTCTTCCACATGGACAGCGGTTCTCCTCATCCACATCTTTTTCAAGTCAATAGTCACATGCCTGGTGCTGTGAGCTTGATATGTGACCCTGCGAACTATGAGGCACAGTCCACGGATGCATCCATGTTCTTTATTTTGTCGGGTTCATTGATACTGCAGTCAATGACAGCCTTCAACTGGCCCTTTCTTTTCACAACTAGCTCCGATGCCAATTGTCAAAGTAATGCAGTGGAAAAACAATAAACACACACAACAATCAAATAATGAAGACAAGAATTTTTAACGTGGTTCACCCAACCAATCTGGGCTACGTCCACCAAACAGAGGCATTGGAAATCTCATTCATCAACAGGAGAATACAACAACAGAATTACTCATCTGCACTTCTCTTCACACACCTCACATCTCATATGTTTGCCTCTATAGGATTACAATTTATAGAAGAGAGAAGAAACTGACTAATTAATTCTATCACACCAAACTAGGATAGAATATCTCCTCATGCTGATTTGATGCGATCAGTTTTGCAAATAAAAACTATTTTTGGCATATTCGAGATATTTTCTCCAAAAAATATACAAAAAATCTCAACAGTTGTAACCCTTTTCTTGTGGATTAATTTTTGAATGCCATTAGTATGGAATGGACCACTAGAAATCATGACCATGCCACCCAAGTGTATTAATAATATATCCACAAAAAGTTCTATTATTCCATTCACCATGTTTATTTTGATACTTAATATTAAGAATATTCAACAACAAATGAACTAAAATCTAGATAATAAAGGAATTTAGTGGTATTAATTATATCATTAAATACCATTTTTTGAATGCATGTGGTGAAAGGTGGATCATCCATAGCCATTGTCACTTTAGTTTGAAATCCTTTTTGGTCTTGGTGAAAACGATGCCTTATTCAATATAGGGGTGAGTTACAGCATGTTAACGATGCAATGATTGTGATAATTTAATCCACCTTGGAAAAATTATTGAGAGTTTATTAATGAAATATGCATGATGCAAGATGTAAGATTCATGATATGGAATAGTATAGAGAAATTTCCTACACACTCACATGAAAAAGAATTAATTAAGCACAAAAATAGTTAAGTATGTAGCTTTATGAGTTGCTTTGAGTGTTGTAGGGGAAGGTCATGTAGCGACATGGACAAGAAAAATATCCCTTGAAACCTACATAGACATGGTTTTTTTTAAGTGATTCATGGTGCAAAGTGATGAATTGGAGATGCAAGATGAAGGAAGAGTTGGTGAAAAACAACACCTACAACTAGCATATGTGAAAAATAGTTAATTTTTGTGAACGATTTAAGTTGTTAAGCATGCGATAAACAAATAGGTAAAATGGGACACTTGCAATCCACATGATGATTGAAAACAATAAGTGTTGGGAAATAAATCATACCCACTATATCACAGGGTTTAGAATGGAAAAATGACATTGATCAATGAATGGATATGAAAAAATTCCTTCAACTATGGAGTAATCACTCCATATGGGTTTCTTAGAAAACCTACATTTATATATTGAGATATAGAAAAAAATTATCATGATCCAAAAAACACTTATCCATATAACTTTACTAAAATAAAAAAAATATATATTTATATGAGAAAGCGTAATATACCGACCTTATCCTACTTGGAGAAACATGTACTCTCAAGTATAAGTAGACTTCCAATGGAGCCACGCACATAACCACCTCATTCTTCCTTGAAATGATGTTTGAGAATATTGGTTTACTGGAAATGATTTGAGGACATTCCTTCTTATGAAACTAGCTCACAAAATAGAAGAAAAGATATATCAACGACTTAGAAATCAGCCTCTTCGAGGGGGAAACCTCCTTTAAATTACATAAATGAACAATTCTTGGAGGATGAAAATGAAAAAAACCTACTATATATATATATATATATATCTATCTATATATATATATATATATATATATATATATATATATATATATATATATATATATATATATATATATATATATATATATATATATATATATATAGATATAGGAGTCTAATATATCCCAATATAATCATAGCATTCATAACAATAAAAATCTAAGGGCACAACAATAACAATATTGGGATTCTATGGGGCACAATAATAACACTATTGGGACTACATGGGCACAAAAATAACAACAAGGGGGCTACACTAATAATAAAAATAAGGGGCTACACTATTATTATAAGGTCCTAACATGCCCATCTCCTTCAAAAAAGTGTTGTCCTTAACACTTGAGTTGTTCTGGATTTTTTTTATATAATTATCATCCTCCCACGTGGAATATTCAGTGGGTAAGTTCTTTCACCTGATGAGATACTTTGAAATTCATCAATTGCGTAGCTATTTAGTTCTTGTTTCCATGGTTGCTGTAGGTTCAAATATGATTTTTCCTTCCTCATAAAGTTATATAAATATTGCTTGAACTTTCATTTTGTCACCTATAACCTTCTTAAAACATGAAACATGGAAAAGTGGGTGCACTCGTGAAGATATCAGAAGCTCCAATTTGAATGGCATAGTACCAATCTTTTGCAGCACCTTGTAAGAACCATAGTACTTTGGTGATAATTTATTATCCTTCTTAGCTTGCTTGAGGGACATTTTTTTATATTGTTGTAGTCGTAAAAATACCAAGTTTCCTACACCAAAACTTCTTTCGCTGTGATGTTGATACGCATGTTGTTTCTTTTGATTATGGTCCAAATTTAGGTTATTCTTTAAGAGATGGTGAACTTGTTGTTGATGCTCGATTTGATCTTCCACTTATTGAACCTTATAATTTTGTCTTATAGATGATGTGATGGATGGTCGATGATATCCATAAAGTGCCATAAAAGGGGTAATTTTTGTTTGAGTGTGGAAGGAAGTGTTATATCACCATTCAGCCAAAGCTAACCCATTTACCTGTTGTGTTTGTTTATCATATACAAAGAAACAATTATATCCTTCCAAACATGTGTTCACTATCTTTAGTTTTCCCATCAGATTGAGGATGATAAGATGAGCTATGAGCTAATTGAGTACCCAGACAATAGTATAATGTTGTCCAAAAAATTCCAGTGAAAATGGGATCTATGTCACTTAAAATAATCTTTGGGTTTCCATGTAGCATTTGAATTGTTTCCATAAATGCAGTAGCAAATGTACTGACTTTAAATGGATGAGATAATGCACAAAAGTGTTCATACTTGGTAATTCTATCAACTACCACCATGATGACACTCTTTCCTTCATACTTGGGTAAACATGTGATAAAATCCATTGATACCTCCTCCCAACATTGAATTGGAATGGATAAAGGTTGTAGAAGACTCGATTTCTTAATTGTCTCAACTTTATTTTGTTGGCATACCAAACATTCCACCACAATATTTTGAATATCATATTTAAGGCCATCCCAAAAAAAAATATTTCTTCACCCTGTGGTAGGTTCTTAAAAATATCGAGTCTCCTCCTAAAGGAAAGGTATTAAATTCCAGAAGAATATTTTTTTTTGATTGGGAATTATTACGAAGATATAAGTGATATTTCTTCCATAATGAATCATTTTTCCAGCTAAATGTATCATATGTATTGGGATCTTGTTGCAATGTTTGAATGAGTGTCCACTCTTCTTTATCATTCTTCCAATCCTCCCTTGCTTCGATTATCTAATCTGGTTGGTTAACAGAAATGGCACAAATCAATGCTTCCATGTCCTCCTCCTTTCTTAAGAGTGCATATGCAACAACATTTAGCTTCTGTTTTTTGTAGATGATTTCAAAGTCATAACCCAACATCTTTGTGGCCCATTTTTCTGCTCTTATGAATACAATATTCACTCCAAAAAGTATTTAAGACTATAATGATATAATTTTACGTTGAAGTGTCTTCCCATTAGGTAAGGTAACCATTTATTTAGTGTGTGTAGTATTGCAAATTTTTCCTTCTCATAAATAACTTTTTGTAAGTACTTTCCTTTGATTGGATGAATTTAAAAAGTAATGGGTATTCCTTCTGGCATTAAAACATCACGAATTCCATTACTTCATGCATCAAATTTGACAATAATTTTTTTGTGAAGTTTAGCGTATACCGGTGCTTGGAACATTTAATACCCAATCAAAACAAAAATGCATCTTTCTTGAATAATGTTGTTAAAGGTGCTGATAATCTCTCATAATTCTTATCAAACTTACGATAATACCCTTTTAACCTGAGAAATCCTTGTAGATGCTTTAGGGTTATGAGGATTTTACATTCCTTAATGAATTTAATTTTGTTAGGGCCTCCATTAACACCCTCATGATATACAATATTACCCAGACATTCCACCTCCTCTACTCCAAAGAAACTTTTGGAGGTTTTTTCATATAATTTTTCCTCCTCCAATAGTTTGAGCACCCTGAAAACATGTTGAATATGATCCTTACAAGACTTGTTGTAGATTTGTATATCATCAACATATAATAATGCATCAAACATTGAAATGTGGAAGGTGAATTGGTGAGGCCAAAACACATGACCAAAAACTCATAACGACCCTCCTGAGTTCTGTTGTTGCTCCTAGAGACAGCCCTGAGTTATGAAGGACCAGTGCCTAGGTCATCTTAAAACCAAGAAGATTCAAGAAAGCTTTCCATGGTTAGTGGTATAAATATTCTTGTCATAAACAATTCGATAACTTCATGAATTGGGATCAAGACCTCGAGGACAGAGATATATGAGCAGCAATACCCAATAACAAGTGATAAGGGTCTTATGGAGATACTATTGAAGATGAATATAAATTTTACAAGCCATGAGAAGGGCCATATTCTGAGACACAGTGCACAAGCATGAAGAGCGTAGTAATAGTGGCAGTGAATGGAGAAAATATTAACCCACAAATAGGCTTAATATCACATAAGAATCCATCAACAGTTAACATAGGAAGAAAGATGTGTAAGTGAAGTGAAACATGTGAACATAATATCATAGCTCTGAGCAATATTTAAAACACAATGGACTAAAGACATGAGTATCTGAAACAGATAAATTCATCCCAATTAACCAAGTGATCACATTCCAGAAACATATGATATAGAAACATTGATAAAGTGCCAAAATGTTTGGATTAGAATATAACAGGAAATACAAATTGTGATTGATCTCACCAAGAATCCATCTCACAGCAAAAAATTTCCATTATAGTTTTCCATCGGGATTCTTCAACATACAACATAGGAAATCCTCAAAAATTTACAAAAGGAAAACTAACCAATAACTGTCTCTGTTCTAAAAATCTGGAACCCTTGTTTAGGTTTGGGTTCTTTCTTTTATAATTCCCTTTGTCCATTGTTGGCAAAAGTTATTTTTGGATCAAAATTTTTTTACTGAAATATCTTTTCAGTTGCTTGTCTCTATCAAAATCAAAAATTGATGATGAGGAAGATCACCTCTCATCATCTTTGTAGCGGCCTTAGCATGAGCACTGATTGAAAGTAAAACAACTTTAAAAGAAAATAAAAATGCATAGGGTGACATGAAAATTTCACCCGATATTACAAAAGTAAGAAAATAAATGTAAAAAGGCCACAAGGGCTAGAACATGATCATCACTTTTTAAGAGAGTGAGGTGTAGCAATTTCCGACTGAGTTGGAAGCAATGATGATGCGGACGAACCATATTTATGCTTCTGAGGTGGCGGAGACTAAAGGGACAGTGTGGCGACTGGTGTATTTACGAAATTGTTGCACTTCTGCCATATGGCCGCTCCTGGTAGTGGCATTGTAGCAAATATCGCCACTGAGGCTAGCATATCTATCAATTCCAAATAATCCACTTGTACTATTAAGCACTGTCTGATTTGGCAGAGGAGGGAAATTTATTTTCCCATGGAAACAATTATAGTCTCGGCTTTCAGGCGAGTAGTTTTCTCATAAGGAATGTTTGTTTGATTCATAATCGCTACCAACTTCTCTTCGTAATTAGTTATACTTGAGAATGTGGTAGTCGTAGAATCCCAGCATAATGGGAGGACTACTTGCACTAGATCATCCCATTATTCTTCAAAATTCCCCACTCCCTTAGCGACATGCTCCAAGCCACTCAATGCATTCACACGTGCTGTCTCCTTCTCAATTATACTTCTGATTTCCATCACTCCCCTGAAACGGTCTTCAATCCCTTGCATGGCTAACTCTTCAGAGCATAAACCGTTTAGGTAGGTGATATACCTCTTGGCCATGGCTACCTTTGCCTCTGCTTCCACTCATCCTTCCTGCAATTTCTCTTTGCATAATTGAAGAGAAATTTTCTTCTCATTCATCAGCATAATAAAATCCCAACACCTCCTTATCTCAATCCTGATGTCAGTCCAAATGAGACACCTGGCTTCAAGGACAGTTTCATTTCCTTTCATTTCGTTATTTAGGTCTTTGATAACCTTCTCTTGCAGTTGCTTCTCCTTATTTGCTTCCTCCACCTCTGTTTGTAGGGCCACTATTACTTTATCATTTTGTTCCACTTTAGCCATCAAATCCTGAATTCTTTGATGGGCAATATGAGCTCGCTTCTCTGAAACCTACAGGTCTGAGAGGGCCTTGGTTAACTGTGTTGATGTAGCGTCTGCCATGTCAGGAGTTGGGGTTACGTAGACATGGATATCCCACTTAGCTTGAAAATCGGTAAATCTCTATCTGAGAGTAGCCAACTCTTCAACTATTTTGGCATTATTGTCCCTTTCCCGAGCAAGGGTATCTATGAGGGCCAAATTTTATTTTTCCACCTAAGCTAATTCCTCTAGTTGCACGTAGTCCCCTCGAGGAATTTTAAGTCTCTTCTTCAATTCTGAGTTTTCGAACTCTAAATCTCGGATAATTTTGGTCTAGATTCCTTCCTTTTCACTTTTTTTTTCACTCATTATTCTTCTGAGATGGTGAAGGTTATTACTAACCCCCCTAGCATTTGTCCTTTATTTTTTCAGATTATCTACCACCTCTTTGTATTTATTTTGAGCTTTCTTAATGCGAGTGAAAGCTTCATGACCTTGTCCCTTAACATGTCCCCAATACATTGGTGTAGGCCTAGTTTATCGGTTAAGGGAACCTTTGATAAATTCACAGCTACCTCCAGAGCCTTGTAACTAATTTCATTAGTAGTAGGGTCTAGCACTACCTCCGTGATAGAAATTATTAGCTATTATTTATCCATATCCAGCACTGTGGTGAGTCGGGTATGATACTTGTCTACGAAACTCGCCAGTTTTACTTGAAGTTTCTCCCTCACAATCCTGTTTCTGCTTCTAATTTCCTCTCTTACTTCGGCTCTACTTACCGAAGTGGCCTGCAATGTTGCAGAGGGTTATGAAGACGACGCACCGTTGTTAGTATGAATCTTTTGTCGAAAAAAGATCACTTTAGCTACGCATAAAAAATAGCCCTAACATCAGTTATGGCTGCCAATATCTTCAAATATGCAGTTAGTTGATCCAAGTAAAGCTGCACAAATCCAGATCTATGCATAAAAAACATTAAGCAGTAAAAATGAAATGTTACTCCATGCATCGAATAGATAAGACAAGAACAATATGTTTGAAAGAATTTTTATATTAAAGGGGCACCTGAGAGGAAAACAAGAAAGGTGTTTCCAATTCTCCTCAATGGGATGGGTTCTTGAGCACTAGCTAGATGGGAAGGTCTAGGCGAAAGGGGTTCGGCCAGTTGAGTTGAAGGGCTAGGAGAGGGTTGTGGCAGGCGAGGTTGAGGTTGCTGACTAGCCGGAGTGGGCTGCTTAAGGTCAACCCGAGACAATTTCATCATGCAAACATTTTCTAAGCTGGGATTAGAGACAAGAGGAGGAGGAATACCAAGGAAGGTTCCAAGTAAGGAGGAGTCTTTGTAGATGCCATGGGAAACACTGGTCAAGGAATTGACGGTTTGCTTATTGGCTACAGAAGAGATGGTCGACTCAGGGGAGGTCTGAGTTTTTGGCTCATGATATGTCAACTGGTTGATGGTGACTATCTTTCCATTGTGGGGGAAAAACATCTTGCGGTGGACCGCAGAGGGGACAGAAGACATGGCATAGGTGTAGCTATGCCCCAAAATAATGTTATAATCAAGAGGGGCGTCGATGACTTCAATGTCAATGCAAACAGTCTTGCTCGCAAGAGTGATAGGAAAATTATGGAATAGGCCGATGGGATGGGAGGCATGGCCATCCCATGCATGATGGGTGATGGTGGAAGGGGCCAGCTCAGGGGATCTGAGTTATTTCCAAATCGAAGAAGACATCACACATGTAGATGCCCCCTCATCAATAATACACCAGGCCACGTTGGCATTTCGAATTTTGACGGGGATTTGGAAAGCAACAGAAGCAGGAAGGGGAGGATGGTTTGATTGACGGGTGTAGAAAACAATCAATTGGTCATCAGCAGGATCTAAAGCGCCCATGGCAAATAGTAGAGCCTTCCTTTGAGAAGGAGACGACTGGGGAAGTTCCAGTGTTGAAATGGCAGCAGGAGATTGTGCCAAATCATCTACTATGCTATATGAATGAGCAGCTCAAACAGAGGAAACATTTCGACATAATGGGCCCTTAGGAACCTTGGTATGAACCTCAGATTTGGGTTGAGGAATCTGTAAGGGACCATTGGGTGTTGAAAGAGGCTCTTTAGGACCTAAAGATGATGACTCGGGGGCAGACGAAGCGAGAGGCATGGGGTACTGAAGATACCGAGTTTGAAGGTTGAGGTCGGCGGTGAGAGGTTGGTCAGAAGTCATCATGAGAATATGGTAATCAGAGGAACCAGAAGGGGAAGGTTGAGTGGTTACCGGGGCATGAGGTGGTTGAGTAGCCACGAATCCTTGCTAAGGGAAGGGATCGGTAAACACAGCTGGCTGAGAAGTAGCCGCAGTGGGGGGGACAGTAGGGGCGGCATGTTGTTCACGCAATGTAGCCTGAGCCTGCCACATCTTCTGCATTTGTGGTAATAGGGGAAAATCATGAGTGTAATGACCGTAAACACCGCAACACGAACAAGGCTTATTGGTGCGAAGAGGCTTGTTTGGCTTGGGCTGAGAGCCCTATTGCTGGTTAGTATTGTTCGAATCAATACTTGAGGGATTGGATCCATGATTACCAGGGGCAGATGATTTTGATTACCTTTCCTCTTTCGTTTAGAAGAAGGAGGATTAGTCGCGCATTGCTGTGCAAATACTTGCCCTTGAGGGTGTAGTAGTTGTTGGTGCGGGGGTTGAGAAGGCAAGGGAGGTAGAGGTACAAATGCTGGAGGGGCTAGGACACTAGGTTGAGGGCAAGGATAACAGTTAAGATGGGAAACATTGAGGTAAGACGGAGGTTGGGAAAAAGGATGAGGCATGCCGTATCCTGGATACATGGTACCTGGAGGGGGAAAGGTGCTGGAGGTGCTGGCCCCTCCTGGAGGGAAACCATAGCCCATAGGAGGTTGAGCGTAGGTATGTGAAAGAGCTCCAATGATACCTTCGGTAGAGTGAGATGCCCCCGAGGCGTTAGTGCCACCGGGTTTAGGGAGGTCAGGAAGGATGGTATAAACATAACCAGATTGAGCATAGATGAGGTCATATTTCAAGTCTATTTGGACGGCAGCTTCTTCGGTTTGAGGGAACTGGGAGGCGACATCTTTGCCGATCGCAGGTAAGAGAGAGTGAAGGAACCAGTCCATATAGACCCGATCTTCAAAGGTGGGAGATCGACATAAGCTCCATCTTCTCTGCCATTCCTTGACATGAGTGGAAAGGTGGGTTGAAGAGGATTGGCAAAAAGAATTCAAGAGTTCTGTACCAGTGTCGTATCGGAGAGGGAGCTGGAAATAAGATAAGAAGGCTTGGGCAATGGTCGCAAAGGTGGTATGGGAAGAGGTGGTCTGATCAACATACCATTTAGAAGCTTCACCGGTAAGCGTGCATTGGAACAATCTAATACGGATGGAATCATCAGTAATGGAATTGGAGGAACACCACATGTGGAAAGATCGGATATGGTTGGAGGGATCTTCACTAGCAAGGCCTTCGAACTTGGGAATGTCGGAGGGGAGCTTGGTTGGCATAGTAGGCCAACTAACATCGTGGCAGATAGGATCGTTGATCAACTAATTGAAATCGGGGAGACTGAGACCAGCCATATAAGGGAGCAAAGGGATAGTCGAGGTAGTTCCCGTGGTGGTTCTGCTACAAACGGACCTAGCAATAGGACTGGGGTTGCCGCTAGCGTTAGGCCCTGAACTGGACATGGTGAAGGTGACAAAGGGAGAACCAAAAGAAGAGGGAGAACCCGAAGAATCAGAAGAAGAGTCAGAGTGCGGACTCGAGGGAGGACTAACTCGACGACGACAGGAAGGAGTAAGTCGACCAACCAAAAACGGAGGGTGAAGGCCAAGAAGTCTTTGGGATAAATGCCTTGGAGGCACAATAATGACGGGAAGAAGAAAAATCGACAAAGGCAGGGAGGTGCAGAATCAAGTGAGGTCAATGTAGAAACAAGGGCAGAGAGGTGCAGTGTCAATTGATTTTAAAGTCTTTGCCAGGTGGTGTTAACTAGGATCTTCTTCACTTAGGGTCAGTGTGTGACGTGTGTTAATTTTAATTTTTAAACACAGACGTTTTGAGAGTAAAAGAAAAAGTGTGCTGCATAACTGAAAATAAATCTGTAGAGAAAAGTAAATCAGGCTGAAACAACAAAAAATTAACAGCTAACAATGCATTGATCTAACCCAGGAAGGCAGGTCTCTCAAAACTAGTCTAAAAGAGGGAAAAAATATAATAAAAAAACACACAAAAAGAGGCCAATAGATCTAAGGTCGGGAGGGACAGGGATCTAAAGGAGAAATCTGCTGAAAAGAGGCACAAAAGACAACAAAGAGGCAGAGGCAAGGTTGCTGCAACAAAGGGGGAAATTAGCTAAAGGTAGAAGGGACAAGGAGGTGACCTTAGAGGTAAACCCAAAAAAAAACTATATGAGGTGATTTGAAAGGGAGGAGAGCTGATCTAAAGGGATCTGAAAATGAGGTATCAGATCTGAAAAGAAGAACGCTGAAACTCTGGAAATTTAGACGTCTGAAACAACTAAAAATATTCCATAAAAATTGGAGGGTACTAAAGCCCTAGGGGGCGAGATTCCCACTTATTTGAGTAAAACAAATCAGAAACAGGTCTAAACGGGTGGAGACATAGGCTAGAAGACCCTGACAGAAGCTTTAGACAAACCCAGAAAAATTGTTGGAAAAGCGTAGAAAAAAGTGCAGGTCGCAGGTTCTGACCTGTTTTCAGTCCAGGTCGTAGTTTTGGGGCAGAAAAGTGCGTCCTCTAGGCCAGGTCATAGGTTTTGGCCTAATAAGTGTGACCTGCAGATCTGGGTCTCTCGGTGGCATATATCAGAAAAAGTTGTCGTCTCAGTTGTGGCTGATGTCTGTCACCTGTGCAATAGGGCCAGAAACACATGGAAGTTAAAATTTTTGATGTTTGAGGGTTTTTGAGGTGAAAAACACCATAAAAATAGGAAAAAAAAAATTGAAGAGAAACCCTAGGGTCTGAAATAGCCGGATATGCAGGAGTATATAAAACGACAGCGGTCGCAAAAGAAAACCCGTGTGGAGTCACCAATTGTTAGTATGAATCTTTTGTCAGAAAAATACCACTTTAGCTACGCATAAAAATTAGCCCTAACATCAATTATGGCTGCCAATATATTCAAATCTGCAGTTAGTTGATCCAAGTAAAGCTGTACAAATTCAGATCTATGCATAAAAAGACATTAAACAGTAAAAATGAAATGTTGCTCCATGTATCCAATAGATAAGACAAGAACAATATGTTTGAAAGAATTTTTATATTAAAGGGGCACTTGAGAGGAAAACAAGAAAGGTGTTCCCAATTCTCCTCAATGGGATGGGTTCTTGAAAGTCCTCAGCATTTTAGATCTAAAATTTCCCTCTCTTATTGGTGTAGAAAACCCAGACAAACATAGAACTCAAAGGGAGTTCACAAAGCAAATAATGGAGAATGTGACAATGATGATGGCTCAAAGTCAGACCAAGAGTATAGATTTAGAGTGATCTAATATGTAATGAAAGGTGACAAATGAATGGGAAAACCCTTCTATTTATAACAAAATATTAGGGTATACTAGAACTTGGTGCATGAATAAAATATTATTAACCAAATTCTAGAACCACCTTTTAGGAATATTTTATTATATTTATTGGAGGGAAAAGGATTTTTGACTTGGGTTAAATCCTTTATTTATAATAAATAAATAAATAAATGATTTATTTATTATTTTAAGGAAATGGTGGAAATATAATTAAATAAATAATGATTTATTTAATTATTTATAAATGATTTAGTCAAATTTAACTAGGAATATTATTTAAATAAGGATTAAATAACTTATTCCTAGGAAATAATCATATAAATAAGGATTTATTTAATTGATTTCCTTGTTTTGGGTTAAATATGACCAGGAATAATAATTAAATTGATGTTTAACTAATTATTCTTTGAGGAAATATAAAAAAATATAGATTTGTTTGTTATTTCCTTTTGGGGTTTCCTGTTTAGACCATAAACAACTTATTAAAGGTGTTTTACTAAGTTATTTCACATAGTGAAAGTAATTTTACTTAGGGTAAAATTTGTCTTACATGGTGTACTTGGGTCCATCTAATGATAATAGGTTAGATGACCAAAAAATGGTGTAACAACCATCATAGTTTATTTTGAAACCGTCCTTGCTTTTATCTGGCTTCTCATATCTAACCAACTCCTATAGAGGTAGTTCATCCCAGAGGATTTCCACATCATCACTTTTATGCTTTTTGGAGGGATGAGATCCCTCCCCTATGTACAATTCTTCTGGTTCTTCTAAAAAATCTCCTTCATCAGTCTGCCCTTTTCTGCTTGTGCCTGCTAAAGAGGTGTCACCCCTTCCCTCTATTGCCGAAGATTCGACCTCCATCTGCAAAGCCAAGGGCCATGTGTCAAGGTTAGTGCTCCATTCAATGAAGGACTTAGTCTCATGCACATATGCAGTGGACCTAATCTTCCTTTTCCTACTTGACATAATTCCTTTCTAGTCGTAGGGCCAAAATTTCCCCAACACTAAATCCATTCCCTAGAGCAATGCCTCCACTGTGGAGAGGGTGTTTCTCAAGTTTACATTAAAAGGGAAGATGGTAGTAGGAAGCTTGAGGATATAACTCTTCTTAGTGGGGAAGAAGTGGAACTAGTCCGCCTTCATGGTTTGGCGAATGTATTCAAGGGCAAAAACCTGCATGGCAGGAAACAACGACAGGTAGTAGGGGGTACATCGGCACCGTATACCCTGATCTCTGTATAATCATCAAACATATACCAGTCCCCTATGCTTCCTTTGTCGCCAAATTGCAACCAGTATTTCTGCAAATTCTGGGTGGGGGACTGTCATGAAGTATGGTGTAGGCAATGGACATGAACTCATTTAAAAACCTTGAGTAACCCCTCCCATTTGGCTGTTGACGTACTGAGACTTTCCACTCAAAGATGGTTCTGGGCTGGCCATTTGTTCTGGAGAGTTTTTCAAGGCCTAAAGCTTCAAACTTGTCAGTGCGCTCAAGCAAAAATAGGTAAAAGAGCAGCGAGTAGAAATGGAAAATCCTCGAAGAGGACAATTCTTGAAACTGAGTCTGGATGGTTGAAGCCAAAAATGTGGGGATATCTAGAGTGACGCCTAGTTGGGACATGAGCCAAAGGAGGGCTATGTAGTCCTTGGACATGCTCTCAACCTCCCTAAGACCTAGCAACCCAGAGATGAGAGCGAGGATCGGCTGGAGGCCATCTGAAAATGTGGTCAAGGGTACCATGTCCAAATATGGGATGGACATGAGTCGGGAGTCTGAGATGGAGGAGAGGAATTCACTCTGTTGCTTCCAGGGTAAATTAGAGAACTGACGCGATAGGGAAAACTCGGTGAGATCGACATATTCTGGGCTATGTGGGAAACAAAGAGCATTGTTAATGAGCTTAGGGAATATTCAGAAAACCTTGTTTCCCTGAGCCAAGAAAAATGCATCCCTGCGCTCATCATAGGCATCCCTGAGCCAACATATGAATTCTATGACTGGGAAAGTTGGCAGAGCGATTTGATTATATAGGCCTGACAGAACAACTCTCAACCAGTCCTGGCCTTTCGCATGACTTTCTAACAGGCTGGGCCAGACACGGGAGGCACTGAAAGGGTACTGTGGGTTGCAAATGCAGGCTTGTGTATTAGTAAAGGGATCAGGTCTAGGGATGGCCCTAACTTCGCGGGCTTGGGGAGTTTCTGGTTAAGATTTTTTGGACTTGACTCTCCTGACAACCATTTTGAACGAGTAAAGAGGAAGGAAAATTGCAAGGAACGAGAATGGCTAAATACCTATGACCTGTGTGGAAAACCCAAGAAGGAAAGTGACGCGGGGGGGATGAAAACAACCTGTTGCTGTAATCCAAGCTTTAACTATTGGGGTGAATTCGTAAAAACAACTGATTTACCCAAATAAGTCTCGGGCGGGGTTAAGCAGGCTAGATTTTATGAGAAACGACGTTTGGGTGACAACTTCAAGGTCTGACATCATAAGGACGTCGACACTGAGGCACGTGGCACTGGGCTATTGGCCGTTAGGGACCGGGTAGGTGTATGCCATGAGCCGAGTTAATACTAGTACTGGTCGTGTACCGGGTTCCCTGACATACCTTACCTTCTCCTTCGAGTGTGCCACCTGTTCTTCTCGAGGCGTCCTCCATTGAATTATGTCGGGGGCTTGAGAAGTTCCTCAACAATGCGCCACTGAACCACGAAATGAATAAAATGTATCCCCACTGAGTTGTAACGTCATGTGGTTCTGGGGGTTGAGACTCCATTCTCTTTGTGCTTCGCTTGGTACCCCCGGAATCCTTCCACATGGTAGCGCTATTGGTACTATCTTGTTATATATCCCATTGAAATTTATACTTAGTTCTACCACCTATCTCATTTTTTTTTCCACGCAGTCTTTATGAGGAGTGAATATCACATATTTCCTTTATATGTCTTTCCCCGCTCATATTTTACAATTGTATGCCTTAGTTCATTTCAAGATATCTTCTTATCAAACCTTGTGTGATGAGGGGCACCAAAACAACATTGGCTCCACTTGGGGATGGCGCATTCATCCTTGGATGCATCAAGAACTTTGCAGACCTCTTGAAATTTATTCTGTAAAACCTTAGGTTTATTTTTATTTTTATTTTTATTTTTACAGCATTATTATGATGAAAAAAACATCAACTATGAAAGTAGAAATGAGGACTATATATATACACAAAAATACAAAGATCCCCCAGACCTAGATTAGGTTTGGAAATAGGGCTTCAGGAACTGCCCATTTACGGGCATCTCGATCACATCACCTTCGAAGTTCTCCAGTATGAAGGTGTTATTACCTTTAACTTCGGAAATTTTGAAAGGTCCAAACCATAGGGGGTCAAACATTCCATGTTTACCTCTGTTGGCTCTCCTGATGTCCCATCTTAGTACTAAATCCTCCATGAGAAATTATTTATCTTTGGCATGTTGGTCAAAAAAATTTTTCATTCTCTCCTAATACCTTTCTAAACGATCATTGACTTCACTACAAGTCTCATCTAACTCGACAAATTGATTTATTCTCCTGGTTAGGTCGTTAGGCTCCTCTTGACTGTCCTGAAGGAACCTGGCCATGGGTAAGGCGAGTTGTATTGGAAAGACTGCTGCTCTACGATAAACTAGTTCATATGGAGACTTACCTGTCAATCGCTTACTCGTGATTATGTTTCCCACAGTGCAAATTTTAACTAAGAATCCTAGTTCTTCTAGCTTTCATTTATAGTCTTCTTTAACGCCCTTACCATTGTTTTGTTTGAAGATTCAGCCAATCAATTTCCCTGAGGATAGTAGGCTATAGAATGCCCCACGGTGATATGATACTGCTGACAGAAATTGGTAAATTTCACAGACTTAAAAACTTGGGCGTTATCTATGATCCGAATGGAAAATGGCATCCACCCATGGTATTCATCTACCCATGCTACGCATCCACCCATGGAATTTACCCATGGTATTTTAAATGTCATTGACCCATGGTATTCATCCACCCATTATATTTATTCGTCCATGGTACTGTAAGTGACATCTATCCATGATATTCATCTACCCATGTTAAGTATCCACACATGGTATTCATCCACACATGGAATTTACCCAGGGTATTATAAGTGGTATCTACCCAAGGTATTGACCCATGGTTTTGACCCATGGTATCCACCTATGGTATCTACACATGGTATTGTATCTCATAAAAGGCTATAAATAACAAGCCTCGGTTTGTAAAAGGACATTTTTTTCCACCACAATGTAGCTTCTACAATTATTCTCTGTTTTAATAAAACAAGTTTCTTTGTGGTTTTATTTGCTTTGTGTTCTCTCTTTTTTTCTGGAATTCTAATTTTGCAGATCTTGTCAGATCCATTTCAATTTTCTTAGATCTTGGGGGCCTCCCCCTAAGATCCAAATCAGTGGTATCAGATTCAAGTTATGAATCCATGAGAATGAGGGTTTGAAGCATATTTTAGTTTCAGTTTTTGGTAGCAATCTTCAACAAACTCCATGAATTTCTTGGGCGGCGAGTTTGAAGATCAGATATGAAAATTTTGGTGCAAAATTTACAAAATATAAGACAAGATCTGGATTTCCTACAAAAAAATACCCAAATTCAAAAAAAAAATCGGCCGAATTGGAGTTCAGATGAGGGAGATATCGCTGATTCTAAATCAGCAATGTTGCAGAAAATGTTCTGACGACAATTCATGGAAGGCATCTCTCCTATCATTTTTTCGCAGTTTTAATTGTGGAATTTTAGAGATATGGCTATAGATCTGAACTCCCCTTGAAAAATCACCTGATTTAAAAAAAAAATCGGGTGAATCAGAATCTGGATGTGGGAGTTATCATTGATTTAAATCAGCTATTTTTTTAGAAATTCTATGATGGCGAGACAGTTCCTGCCCGAATCTAAGAGTCTAGAGTCTCCAGATAGTGATTTAAAACACATGGGAAGATGCAGAATGATCATTCCATTTCCAAAAATAGGTTATAAAAAATATTTCGAGTTATACTGACTGAGTTATGCTCAATTTAAATTTGGAGCAGCATTCGAAGTGGGTTATCTTTGGAGACGTGCCCTCCCACCCCGCTTTAGTAGGCACCTTCTTCACATTTATCCGTTTCAGCATAGTAGCATTCAACTTGGGTTATTTGGAGATGTGCCCTTCCAACCCAAGCTATGTAGGCACCTTCTACTTCATCAACAATCAACATCATGTTTATGGGTCAACCACACAAAATCATTTTCATCGAAGTCCATTTTCTAGGCCGCACATTGTTAGTCGTACAGTTGGTCACAAGAATTACAGGGTATCTCTATCCTCGGATCTTTTTTTGTCATGGTTTTTGTTTATCCACAAACCCACACTTTATCGAAGTCCATTTGCTAGGCCGCATACTATCAATATCACAGTTGGTCACAAGCATTACAGGGTATCTCTATCCTCGGATCTTCGTTCATCACGGTTAAGGGTTAACTACACAAACCATTTTCTTCAATGAATCTTCATATTCAAAAAAGGATTTTTAGGATGGAACTTCACGTAATGGAGAGCATTGCTTCTTGAGGGAGGAATGATCCGAATGGAAAATGGCATCCACCCATGGTATTCATCTACCCATGTTATGCATCCACCCATGGAATTTACCCATCGTATTGTAAATGTCATTGACCCATGGTATTCATCCACCCATTGTATTTATTCATCCATGGTATTGTAAGTGACATCTATCCATGATATTGATCCACCCATGGTATGTATCCACACATGGTATTCATCCACCCATGGTATGTATCCACACATGGTATTCATCCACACATGGAATTTACCCACGGTATTGTAAGTGGTATGTACCCATGGTATTGACCCATGGTTTTGACCCATGGTATCCACATATGGTATCTACACATGGTATTGTAACTCAAAAAAGGCTATAAATAACAAGCCTCAATTTTTAAAAGGACATATGGTCCACCACAATATAGCCCTTACAATTATTCTCTATTTTAATAAAATTTCTTTGTAGTTTTACTGATTGTGTATTCTCTCCTTTCTTTTTCTGGCATTTGAATTTTGGAGATCTTTCCAACTCCATTTCATTTTTTTAGATCTTGGGGGCCTGTAAGGGATACATTGTGGTGGATCATCTGTACTTTTACAAACTGAGGCTTTTTATTTATAGCCTTTTTTGAGTTAGAATACCATGTGTAGATACCGTAGGTGGGTACCATGGGTCAATACCATGGGTAGATACCATTTACAATACCATGGGTAAATTCCATGTGTGGATGAATACCATGTGTGGATACATACCATGGGTGTATCAATATCATGGATAGATGTCACTTACAATACCATGGATGAATAAATACAATGGGTGGATGAATACCATGGGTCAATGACATTTACAATACGATGGGTAAATTCCATGGGTGGATGCATAACATGGGTAGATGAATACCATGGGTGGATGCCATTTTCCATTCGGATCAATCTGTCACAATTTTTATTAGGAAGCCAAACCTGGATATAATATTCTCCTCTAAGAACTTGATCACCACTATACCAGTTGTGTTTCTTGCTGGTATGGCCTCTACCCACTTAGTGAATTAATCGGTGGTAGTTAGTATCCACTAGTGTTGACAGCTGGATTGGGGATGAATTTCCCTGATGAAATCTATCCCTCATTGTTGAAAGGGCTCTTCTATGTGTATAGGGATCATGAGGAGAAAAATTCTTCTTTTTAGCGAACCTTTGACATTTTTCACAGGACCTGACTCGAGCATGTACCTCCCCAAACAATTTTGGGAAATAAAAGCATGACTTTAATATTTTATGGGTTGTTGATCTCCAGCTGTAATGCCCTCCACAAATACCCTCATGGAACTCATTCATAAATTCCTCCAATTCTGTTTCTGTTAGGCACAAGAGCAAGATTCCTGAAGGATCTTTCCAATATACTCAACGATTTGCAATAATATACTTCAGCAACTTAAGCCTCAACGTTCGATATTTAGCTCTATCGAAGTTTGGTGGGCACCTAAGAGTTTAAAGGTATTCCACAATGTATTTATACCAAGGAATGATAATATATTTCATGTGTTCCTTTTGTATGGTCATTTCTATCTGGGGCCGTTCCTCTGCATCTCCAGATAACTCCCTAATTCCCATAGATAAGTTTATTCCTAGGGCCTGACAGTTAGAATCAGACAAAACCTTCGCTAGACCCTGTCCCTTGATGAGCTTTTTAGGACGAATCTCCAATTCATATTCTTGGATCTTAGCAATCCATTTGGCCTTTTTGCCCTTGCTATCCCCATGAATCAGGATATATTTTCACTGCGCCTGTGTGTATGAAAGTAGTGATTGGTGACTGCAGGACATACATTCGGAAAGCTTTCAAGGACTTCACCAAAGAGTATGCCTACTTTTCGAGGATATTGTACTTTAGCTCAACATCTCGAAGTACCTGGCTAAAAAAGGCAATGGGTTGTTCATATCCTTCCTCATTTTTCTGCAAAAGCACTATTGCGACAGTATGTGGTGAAGCAAATGAGAAGATCATGAAAGTTTTATTGTATTCTAGTCCTGCTAGTATTGGAGCTTCTGCAAAAGCGCCTTTTGATCCTATTGAAAGCTTCTCTTGATTCGTTTGACCATTTCACCTCATTTTTTTTTCTAAGCATATCGGTGATATGCTGAACTATTTCTGCATAGTTTGGGATGAACCTTCTTAAAAAAATTATGCACCCAAGAAATACCTGAACTTATTTCTTATTACGAGGTAAGGGTATACCATTTATCACTTCCACTCTTTTTGGGTCAATCTTTGCTCCTGCTTTGGTAACGATATGTCCCAGTAATTTTCCTTTTTCTAAAGCAAATATAGATTTCTGGGGGTTTAAGGACAGACCATACCTATGGCATTTCTCAAAATTCCATTGTAATTGCTCCACATGTTCAGCATCATCCTTTTAGAAGATTGTGATATCATCCAAATATACTACTACAAACTTATCTTTTTCTCCCACGAAAGTGATATACATAGCTCTCATCAGACCGAAAGGCATACGGGCATACATGAAGGTACCCCATGGTGTGGTCATTAGTACATTTGGCGGAAATTCCGTCACTTTAGTTCCGACACTTTTGACCAAATGTTGGAAATTTCCCCAAATTTTATCAATTTTTCAAATCCTGCCCACAACTGTCACTATACCGACATTTGGAGACAAGTGTCGATATTGCAACACTTAGAGGTAAGTGTCGGTCTTGCAACGTTTGGAGAAAAGCATTGGAATTGCAATGGATTGGAGGAAAGTGTCGGTCTTGCAACACTTAGAGCTAAGTGTCATTATTGCAGCGTTCAGATCAAAGCGTCGAAATTGCGACAGATTGGCGGAAAGTGTCGGTCTTGCGACACTTGGAGCTAAGTGTCGCTATTGCAACGCTTGGAGAAAAGCGTCAGAATTGCGACAGACTGGAGGAAAGTGTCAGTCTTGCGACACTTAGAGCTAAGTGTCACTATTGAAATGTTTTTATAAAAATATTTAAAAAAAAAATTCCGCCAAATGTACTAGTTTGAATGTATATCCTTTGCCTTGAGTCAATTTTGCATTGAGAGCAGAATTGTAAGTTCCATATAACATATTTATTCTTGCAAGTCTTAGATAATTCTCATTCATTTTGGAAGAAGTACACACTTTATGCAGATGATAACTCTTCACACTACCTTTTTTCCTTTGCTTATTTTAGTATTTGTATTATTTAGAAGTCAAGAAGACTAGTTTCCTTTTTCCATTCTTATTGAAGTTCCTAAAAGATCCATCCTCATCATTATTCCATAGTGAAACATGCACAAAAGCAAATATTTTTTTATAGCATAGATGTATACAAGTTTTTATATAACAAGAACAAGTGTCGATATTGCGACAGTTAGAACAAATGTTGGTATTGCGATGTTTAGGAGGCAAGTGTTGTTAGTGTTTAGGAACAATCTTAGGGTTTAGGGTTTGGGAGTTATTTTGGTGATCGGGTCTTGTCGTGTGAGGCCGCACAATGAAACACATTCATACGGTCCATTTCGTTTGAGGGCGCCCGTATCAGTTTTGCTAAGTTGTGATCGCCTGGGTTCCTTGTGCACGTTCGGGTGGCCCGTTTGCCATTTGCTCCCTTGTGGCATCATTCGGTCAGGCTCGCCGTGTCACACCGTGTGAGGTTGCCCATCCGGGCGCGTTTAGGTCGGGCCACTTCGTTCGAGGATGCCCATATCAGTTTTGCTAAGTTGTGACTGCCCAGGTGCCTTGTGCACGTTCCGACGGCCCATTTTCCATTTGCTCCCTTGTGGCATTGTTCGGTCGGGTGTGCCGTGTCGCATCATGTGAGTTGACTTGATCGGGTGCGTTCAGGTCGATTCATTTCGTTCGAGGGCATCCGTATTAGTTTTGCTAAGTTGTGACTACCTGGGTGCCTTGTGCACATTCGGGTGGCCCGTTTTCCATTTGCTCCCTTATGGCATCGTTCAGTCGGGCGTGCCATGTCGCGTCGTGTGAGGTCACCCTACTAGGCATGTTCGGGTCGAGTCGGGCCGTTTCGTTCGAGGGTGCCCGTATCAGTTTTGCTAAGTTGTGACCACTTGGGTGCCTTGTGCACGTTCGGGCGGCGTATTTTCCATTTTCTCCCTTGTGGCATAGTTCAGTCGGGCACACCGTCTTCCGCCGTGTGAGATTTCCCAACCAGGCACATCTAGGTCGGTTCGGGCCGTTTCGTTCAAGGGCGCTCGTATCAGTTTTTCTAAGTTGTGACTAACCGAGTGCCTTGTGCATGTTCAGGTGGCTTGTTTTGTGTTTTCTCCATTGTGGCATCGTTCGGTCGGGTGTGCCATGTTGCGCCATGTGAGATCGCCCGACCGAGCGCGTTCGGGTCGAGTCGTTTCATTCGAGGGCACCCATATCAATTTTTCTAAGTTGTGACCACCCAAGTGCCTTGTGCATGTTTAGGGTGCTTGTTTGTCGTTTTCTCACTCGTGAAATCGTTCGGTCGAGCACGCCATGTCGTGCCGTGTGAGGTCACCCATCCGGGCGCATTCAGGTTTGGTTGTTTCGTTAGAGGGCGCTCGTATCAGTTTTTCTAAGTTGTGATCGCTCAAGTGCCTTGTGCACATTCGGGCGGCCCGCTTTTCGTTTTCTCCCTTGTGGCATCATTTTGTTGGGCACGCCATGTTGCGCTGTGTGAGGTCGCCTGATCGGGTGCATTCGAGTTGGGTCGGGCCGTTTTGTTCGAGGGCGTCCGTATCAGTTTTTCTAAGTTGTGACTGCTCGGGTGCCTTATGTACGTTTGGGCGGCTCGTTTTTCATTTTCTCCCTTGTGGCATCGTTCGGTCGGGCGCGTTGTGTCGCGCCGTGTGAGGTTGCCCGACCGGGCATGTTTGGGTCGGGTTATTTCATTCGAGGGTGCCCATATAAGTTTTGCTAAGTTGTGACCGACCGGGTTCCTTGTGTACGTTCGAGCACCCTGTTTTCCGTTTTCTCTGTTGTGGCATCGTTCGATCGGGCACGCCATGTCGCACCGTGTGAAGTCGCTTGATCGGGTGCATTTGGGTCGGGTCGTTTCGTTCGAGGGAGCACGTATTAGTTTTGCTAAGTTGTGATTTCCTGGGTGCCTTGTGCATGTTCAGGTGGCCCGTTTTTTGTTAGCTCCCTTGTGGCATTGTTCGGATGGGTGCACCATGTCACGTTGTGTGAGGTCGCCCGACTGGGCGCGTTCGGGTCGGGCTATTTCATTCAGGGGCTCCCGTATTAGTTTTTCTAAGTTATGACTACCCGAGTTGCTTGTGCACATTCGGGTGCCCTGTTTTTCCTTTGCTCCCTTGTGGCATTATTCATTTGGGCGCGCTGTGTTGCGCTGTGTGAGGTCGACCGACCTGGCACATTCGGGTCGGGCCGTTTCGTTTGAGGGCACCTGTATCAGTTTTTCTAGGTTGTAACCGAATGGGTGCCTTGTGCACATTTAGGCAACCCATTTTCTGTTTACTACATTGTGGCATCATTCGTTCAGGCGCGTCGTGTCGCGCCGTGTGAGGTTGCCCGAATGAGCCCGTTCGGGTCGGGTCGTTTTGTTTGAAGGCGCCCATATCAATTTTGCTAAGTTGTGACTGCCTGGCTGCCTTGTGCACATTTGGGTGGCCCTTTTTCTATTTTCTCCCCTGTGGTATTGTTCATCGTGTCGCGCAATGTGAGGTCGCCCGACCGGGTGCGTTCAGGCTTGGAAGTTTTGTTTGAGGGCGCCCATATCAGTTTTATTAAGTTGTGATCACCCGAGTGCCTTGTGAACGTTTGGGAGGCTCGTTTTCCATTTTTCCCTTGTGGCATCATTCGGTCGAGCGCACTGTGTTGCGCCGTGTGAGGGCGCCTGACCAAGAGCATTCGGGTCAAGCCATTTCGTTTGATGGCACCTGTATCAGTTTTTCTAAGTTGTGACTGCCTGGGTACCTTATGTGCGTTCGGGTGGCCCATTTGTCGTTTTCTCCCTTGTGCACATTTGGGCGGCCTATTTGCCATTTTCTCCCTTGTGGCATCGTTCAGTCGGGCGCGCTGTGTGAGGTCGCCCGACCGGGCGCATTCGAGTCGGGTTTTTTCGTTCGAGGGCGTCTGTATTAGTCTTGCTAAGTCGTGACCACCCGGGTGTCTTGTGCATGTTTGGGCAGCCTGTTTGCTATTTTCTCGCTTGTGGTATCATTCAGTCAGACACACCATTTCGCACCGTGCGAGGTTGCCCAACCCGACATGTTCTGGTCGGGCTATTTCATTTGACAGTACTCGTATCAATTTTGGTAAGTTGTGACCACCCAACCGGTGCCTTGTGCATGTTCAAGCGGCCCATTTGTCGTTTTCTCCCTTGTGGCATTGTTCGGTTAGGTGCGCCATGTTGTGTTGTGTGAGGTCGCCTGACCAGGCGCGTTTGAGTTAGGTCATTTCGTTCGATGACTCCCTTATCATTTTTGCTAATTTGTGTCCACTCGGGTGCATTGTGCACATTCGGGCAACCCATTTTCCATTTGATCCCTTGTGGCATCGTTTGGTCGGGCGCGCTGTTTGAGGTCGCCCGACCAGGCACATTCGGGTCGGGTCGTTTCGTTCGAGGGCGCCCATATCATTTTTGTTAAGTTGTGACCACCCGGGTGCCTTGGGCATGTTCGAGTGGCCCGTTTGCCATTTTCTCCCTTGTGGAATCGTTAGTTCAGGCGCGCCATGTGAGGTCGCCTGACCGGGCGTGTTCGGGTCAGGTTGTTTCGTTTGAGCACGCCCGTATCAGTTTTTCTAAGTTGTGACCACCTGGGTGCCTTGTGCACATTCAGGTAGCCCGTTTTCCGTTTGCTCCCTTGTGGCATCGTTTGGTCGAGCACGCCATGTTAGGTTGCCCAACTGGGCGCGTTCAGGTCGAGCCATTTCGTTTGAGGGCACCCATATCAGTTTTTCTAAGTTTTGACCATCTAGGCGCCTTGTGCATGTTCGACTGGCCCATTTACCATTTGATCCTCTATGGTATCACTCGCCGTGTCGCACCTTGTGAGGTCGCTCGACTAGGTGTGTTCGGGCCGGGCCATTTCGTACGAGGGCGCCCGTATCAATTTTGTTAAGTTGTGACTACCTGAGTCCCCTGTGCACGTTCGAGTGGCCCATTTATCATTTTTTCCCTTGTGGCATCGTTCGGTCAGGCGCGCTATGTCGCACCGTGTGAGGGTGCCTGACCAAGCGCGTCCGGTTCAGGCCGTTTCATTTGAGGGTGACTGTATCAGTTTTGCTAAGGTTTGACCACCCAAGTGCCTTTTCCACGTTCGAGTGACACTTTTTCCGTTTTCTTCGTTGTGGAATCGTTCGGTGGGGCGTTCCATGTCGCGCCATGTGAGGTCTCCCGACCGGGCGCGTTCGAGTCGGGTTGTTTTGTTTGAGGGCACCCGTATCAGTTTTGCTAAGTTGTGACCATCTGGGTGCCTTGCACACATTCAGGCGGTCCGTTTGCTATTTTCTCTCTTGTGGCATCGTTCATTTGGGTGCACCATGTTGCGCCATGTGAGGTCAGCCAACCGGGCGCGTTCGGGTCAGGCCGTTTCATTCAAGGGCGCCCGTATTAGTTTTTCTAAGTTGTGACCACCCATGTGCCTTGTGCACGTTAGGGCAACCAGTTTGTTGTTTTCTCCCTTGTGGCATCGTTCGGTCATTTAGCTATCCCTTTCGAGTCGAGTTAGGTTGTGTCGTCTGAGGTCACCCATGGAAACGCGTTCGGCCGTGTCGAGTTGGGTCTGGTCAGGTCGTGTAGTGTGAGGCAGTCGAAGGAAACACGTTCGTACGAGTCAAGTTGAGTTGGGTCTGGTCGAGTCATGTTGTGTGAGGCCGCCCAAGGAAACATGTTCCTACGGGTCGAGTCGAGTCATGTACTGATGGCGCTAAAGGAAACACGTTCGGGCAGGTTGGGTTTGGTCTGTAGATCGGGTCTTTTCATGTGAAGACGCCCAAGGAAACACATTCGTATGGGTCGGGTCGATTCATGCCATATTGTGAGGGCACCCAAGGAAACACATTCAGGTGGGTCGGGTCGAGTCGGGTTTGGTCAGGTCATGTCATGTCATGAGGCCGCCCAAGGAAACACGTTCGGGCGGGTCGGGTCAGGTTGGGTTGGGTCGTGTAAGGGTGGTCATATAAAAAATGGTAAATTATGACCGCCTTAAAATCCAATGCCTTCTCATTAGGGACAAGGTCGAAAACATTAGGATGTTTTTGCAATAAACAAGGGTATTTCCAGGACACATTCAGGTGGAGCAAGAGTATAAGAGCCAAATTTCTCATGAATGTGGGACACTCGAACTTAAGATTTTCTGGAGTAGTCATGAGGTGCAGTCTAGTTATCAAGAATTCATCAAATGGCCATTATCCAGACTCAAATTGTGTGACAACACTGTCGCTGAGTTTGAAACTGGAGATTGAACATACATTTGGTTTGATTGCAATAAACATTTTCATCAATAAATGTAAAGCAATGGCTAACAGATACTATAAATTAATAAATAAAGAAGACATGGAAACAAGCAACAATACTTACAAAATTGTTACATTGAGATGAAAATAATAAGCAACTATTGTTCACAAACAGAGACCAATCAAACTATCATCTTAACCCGTAACCCCTTAAACACTAATTCCCAACCCCTACCCATTTAACCCCCTAAACCTATAAACCCCTAAACCATTTAACCCCTAAACCATAAACCTCTAATCCCTTAACCCCTAGCCGCTAAAACTTAAACCCATAACCCATTTAACCCCCTAAACCCCTAGTAAACCCCTAACCTATTTAACCCCCAAAACCCGAAACCTATAAACTCTTAACCCCTAACCCTTAAACCCTAAACCATTAAACCCTTAACCCTAACCCCTTAAGGCCTAATTCCAGACCACTAACCCATCTAACCCCCTAAAACCTAACCCCATTAGCCCCTAAAATCCTTAATTTCTAAATCCCTTAACCCCCTAAACCCTAAACCTTTAACGCCTTAACCCCTAACCCATTAAACCCTAATTCCAAATCCCTAACCAATTTAACCCCCTAAACCTCTAAATGTCTAACCCATTTAACCCCCTAAACCCTAAACCTCTAACCCTTAACCCCTAACCCCTTAAACCCCTAAAACCCTAACCCATTTAACCCCCTAAAGGATAGCCCCATTAACCCGTAACAACCCCTAACCCCTATAATCCTTAACTTCTAAATCCACTAACCCTCTAAACCTCTAAAAACCTAACCCATTTAACCCCCTAAACCACAAACATGTAACCCCTAATTCCCAACCCCTAACCCATTTAACCCCCTATAACTCTAAACCCCTAACACATTTGAGGTTGGCCATATCAAATTTTCTAAGTCGTGACTGCACGAGTGCCTTGTGCATGTTTGTGCAGCCTGTTTGTTGTTTTCTCCCTTGTACCTTCGTTCGGTCGAGTGTGCCATGTCGTTTAGTTTAAGGGCGCACACCCAAACACGTTCAGCTCGGGTCATTTCGGTTGAGTGCGCCTGCCCAAACATATTCGGGTCAGGCCCCCTAAGCCCCCAATCCCTAATCCCTTAACTAATAACTCATTATTCGACCCCTAACCCCCTAAATGAACCTAAATCACCTAACCCCTAACCCCCAATCCCCTAAGCCCTCCAAATTCGAATTAGCATTGAAGAAGTAATTTTTTTATTACTTTTGTCTAATTCACTATATACTCAGATCATGAATGGGAGAAGGCTATTTGCAGATTATATTATTATTGTATCAATAGTGTAATTATTTCTTTGTAGTTATATCTTTCTAGTCAAAAACCTCATCTTTAGAAATAATTTCTTGTCATTTCCAAAATTGACTGCTTCATTGAGCACAACATGCTGCTTATCTAATACTTTATTGAAGTTAAGAGCTCCATCTTTGGGGAAAGCTTCTTTTCGGGTGCTAACTCCACTATGTGTGGGGTTAATTAACTCTATGCCTACAATGTTTACTATTTTCATATCGGATTGTGTGGGGGTAGATAACTCGTAGCCATATCACATAGGCCCCATTCACTTACGAAGGTTCCCCAAACTCTACCCCCAATTTGGTTGATCTTGCTCAGCTTGAAAATTTTGAATTTTCATTGATGATTGATTTTCCTCTAGCTCGAATGCAAAAGGAAGATGAATTTCATCTTTTTCCTCCATAATTTCCACATTGGAAATCTATTATATCTATTCATCTATGCTCATCTGGAATCACCACAAGTTGTACTTTTTTTTTTTTGCAATGGATTCTTGATGTTGATCTCGATGAGATTTCTCCACCTCAAAAAAAATATCCTAGTTGTAAGCACAGTTGTGGTATGTTGATGTTCAGACGAAAACTACAACTTGTAGCCCTTGATCTGCTAGGGTATGGTTACCCTGATATTAACAGTGGTGTATTCATACTCCTTCTGAATAACCAATAAAGGGTCAAGGAAATTGACCAATATGTTGTCAAGTTTTATCTTATCCATCTCTGGGGTAAGATGCTTTTCGGCTAACTCCACTGCTTTCGATCTCAATTTTTCCAATTGCTTCCTTCTATCATATGATACATGAGCCTTTGCCTTTCTCTTCCCTTCTAATTCCATAATAGTTTCATAGTGATGCCAACCAAATTATTTGGAAAGCCTTCCTAGCAGACAATACTTGTGACCTGGCACCTAAATCCCCTAACCCGTAAACCCCAATCCCTAAACCCTTAACCAAAAAATAATTATGATCTCCCTAACCCCAATGCCTAATCCCTTAACCACTACTAAATCATTACTCCCCTAGCCCCTAAATGTACCTAGATCCCCTAACCCCTAAGCCCCCAATCCCTAACCCCTTAAGCTGCACTAACTCATTATTCTAGTCCCAACCCCTAACTACCAAACCCTAAACCTATAACGCCCAATATCTTATTCATCGAACCCCTAAGCCCCTAAAAACTATGCCATGAAAACCCTCCAAAACATTCTTAAATGATAGGAATTCCTATTCAATATGCATGAAGCTAGTCATGGAATGTGACAAGTCATCCAAGATACATCCAAATATTTGATTTGTGCCTTGGGGAATGTGAAATAACGGGTAAGGTACAATCACTGGTGAGAAAATCATTGGTTCGAAACTATGTGGGAAAAATTCCAGTCAAACTAAGGGATGGTGTGGCCTAGGTTGGATGCGATCCCTAGGTGATTTTGATGGCTTAAAAGCCCTTGGTTCATGGCTACTCAAATGACATGTTAGGCATGAAACTCATCTCAAAACTCACATTACCTAACAAAATAAAAGTAGTGGATTAATGCACAACTTATTTATTTCCTGGGCATATGTCTAGGTTTGTTGACATAAATTATTTACTTATTCATTAGGAATAACATATAATGGCTCAATATATGGAACATTAGAATTTTAAATATGAATATTTGTATTTTCAAAATTTTTCATAGGATTAGAATATGCACTAAAACATTTGTGTGAAATATCATTATGTATATTATTATTATCATTCATACAATACAACCCTCCTAGAGCCAAAATTGTTGACATGGTTGAATGACCATAGGAAATGAGTGGATGTTCTCCCCAATGAAAGCTCCCATTTTATGTATGGAAACATACAAATAACATACATACTTTAGAAAATAAATTTCTACTTCCTTAAATTTTCATTTTTTTGTACAATTTAGAATTGATTAGATATAATCTTATAAATAAAATACAATGGAGAAAATTAAAACCCCTTAGCATTCTTCTTCACAAGGGTTTTTGATTTGAACATTGATCCTAATTGACAAAATAGGATATGATTTTTTTTCTTAAAGGTCTAATTTAAAAAGTAGATTGATTTTAGAATTAAGACTATGTGAAACCGAATTTTAGATTTTATACGTATTCAAATTTTTTTTCCCGCTCCGCTTGTTCCACCTATTCAAATTTTCTTAATCGACATATTCATTTTTTTTTCCTGCTCTGTTTGTTCGACCTTTATGCCTTCTTTCCCATGATTCCATTCTTCCTTATGATGCTTGCTTTTTTCCAAATTCTTGCAGAATTATGGATGCTCTGAAACCCTAAAGTGGCCACAGTCCATTAACGGCTCGAAAGCCATAGTAGCTGGTGGAGATATTTTGAGTTTTGCCGATGTTCAGAAATCTGTGGGAGATCTAAAGAGAAATCGATCATGGAAGAATGCTCTCTTCTTCTAGAATAATCATATTGGTATTTCCCTTGTTTTACCCCATTCAAATTCACTATTTTTTCTTCTACGCTATCCTTGTTACGAGATATAGATGGTTGTAGGTTTAAATTTCTGCACTCTATCTTTAGTGGGTCTATTCAAATTATAGGGATATGGATTCTTCTCCTTTGAACTAACCCAGTAAAATCAAAGGATATAGGAAAATTGAGGGTGAATTGTAGAATATAGCGAGGAACAAAACACAACAAAAGGGTTTTAAATTATTGTGGCACTTCAATGGCTAGTGAAGTAGCAGGACAATGTGGTTCAACCCTAATAAGCAAGAGAGGGGGATTTCTCTTGTCTTATTCAAGCTCCACCTATATCAATGGAGGCATGAAACCTGAGTTACGGGTCCCTCTACCAATGCAGGGTTCTACTATGACCAGAGCGCCCTAGCTAATTCAAGCCATGGCACCGAAAAATAAGGTACTCCTGTTATCCTCCAAATTTGGCTTAGATTGGCTTAGATTTATATGTCTAGTGTCATTTTCTGGATTTGGTGTAAAAGTGCGCCCCCTCTCTCTCTCTTTTCTAATGGAAATCTCATGGAGAAACATCCAGGTTCTTCCCTGCATTTCATAGATGGTACTCAATGTAAGTCTGTTGTCGCTGATTGTCATGCCTGTCCCTATTAGGTCATCTATTTATTCACTTACCAGAGGCAACAAGCCTAAGGCATTGACCCTGAGACCTCATACATAAAACTCAAATCGCCACTCAAACTACTTGAGCTACCCCATTTAACCATTTCATCCGACCAATAAGAACTTAAGCAAGCTCGTTGAGTTTTTAAATGTTTGGAACTATCTCATCTGCTCCTTAAGCACTTAAGAAAGAGTTAGATTGCTTATACCTTGCCAATCTTAACCAACCAATGAAGGGCAAGCTTATCAAAAGTAGGATTGGAGGGGAAGGATAACAACTCTTCCTCTTAACCACCCAGGGTGGACCCAATTTACATCTCTATATAATGCAATGATAAAACCTTATGCTCAATGGGTGTTCATAGTTGAGGCTTGTGTTTATGTTGTTTGGCGGGTTATGTGTCTGTCTGTCTACACAAAGTTAACTTATACAAATAATCCAAAAAGCTTGGTATAACTCCAGGGTCAATATAATCAAATTTCCATTTGATTATATTTGTGGTTGTAAACTGCTAATTGCATGTATGTTTTGAAAACAAAATCTACTAAATTTTCTTAAGAAGCACATGTAGGCCCAAACTACTATAAATCCAGATGCATTGTTTTTCAAATTTTCACTATACATTGCCAATAGAACCTAGCATCAGGTTCTAGTGAAATTTTCCTGATAAAGGTGAACGCATCTTTCATGTGCCCAGATTGACCAAGAAGATCAATTGTGCAAGAATAGTGTTCCAAGGAACTAACATATGCAACATAACCATACTAATAAAGCCCTGCCTCTGACCACAATTATTTGACACAATAGACAAACTATACATCTGAAGCATAACGATACTAATAAAACCCTACCTCTTACCAAAATTCTTTGACACAAAGATTATACACCAACAACAATAATACTTCAGTTTATTAATAGCATCAAACCATATGCAACAAACCCTTGACTCAATACATTTGTGATAATTTACACCAACAGTATACGTAGATCAGCTTGACTTTTCATAACTTCTAGTTACGTCATGCTTTCTCAGTCCATTTTCATATAGCTCATTCTTGCTTCACATGGCATATATTATGGTAGTGGGATTCTTATTGATAGTCTCTCTTAGCCATACTAGAAAAAACCTTGACCAAAATTTAGACACGTCTTCAAAAACATGATAAAGAACTCATGATAATACATGTAGATCCTCATACAATATCATGCCATATGTTCTTTGCCTCAGTCCATTGCGTTTATGCTAAAACACCATAGTTAATGTAATAATCATAAGTACAACTGGTTTTTCAAGGCACAAGTTTACAATCCTCAGATTGCAACAATGTCAACTCATTTTTTGTGTGGGTTTTGTGGATTGAGGATGGAAGTTAATTGGAAAGAATTCAATTTTTAAAAAACATCCAATATCAACTAGCTTTACACAATTTTGGTGATAAACATTACTATTAAATGTTATGGGGAAAATAGGCCATCAGCTTGATGAATTCACATACAATATACTTATAAATGGATTGTCCAGGGTGGGTAATCTAAAGAAGGCCAAGACACTCTTTCAGGAGATGTCGGAGAAAGGTTGTAGACCTAACCTAGTTAGCTATAATACATTAATAACTGGGTTTTGCAAGCATGACATGATAGAGGAAGCTCTACAATTCTTCTATGAGATGCCAAAGAAGGGCTTCAGCCTTGATGCTCTTACATACAACATATTGGTGAATGGATTTTGCAAAGTCAGTAATCTCAATGAGGCATTAAAGTTGTTTAAACAGATGACAGATAGCAGTCAAATCCCTGATATCATTACATATACCATTCTCATGGATGGAATATACAAGGAAGGCATGCTCCAAAAGGCCAATAGACTACTGGATGAGATCTTAAATTTTTTTTGACACTGTAGCTGTGACATATTTATAAATAACATCCTATGTAAACATATTTCTGAAATGCACCTGGTAAAATTTAGTAATAGATGTGAATTGCAATTGAGAATGTTTAGAGGTGACTTCAGTAACAATTGACTAGGCAGGATATTTGAAACAGGGAAAGATAGTAACTTATTTCTACTTTTGGAAGTGGAGTAGCCCTCTATTATGCCCTCAACTGAATTTTTTTTGCAATTTTGAGGCTTGCCAAGTATTTTTGTTGTGGTTTTGGCTATTGAGTTGTGTTAGATAGTTTGTTGCATTTATTTCTTTTCCTGATCATAGATCTATTTAGTATGTTGAACCCTTGTCATCTACAATACCAGTGGTACATGAAGATAGGTGACTAATTTCACATGAAATGTATGTATAATCATAAGAAATGATCATTCCCAGATCAAAAAGAGTTCTCAATCCTCTTGGTCTACCCCTTGTCTGGTGAGACTTTGCAGCTTGCTTATTACTTCTATCATGTTCCGCTTTAATATTTTCTTCATAAAAGTGGACTTAGATATTTGTGCTAGATCTTGCTTTGATGTTGATAATGTTCAATGTGTTTTCTTTGTTTACCTTGTTACATGACATCTGAAATTTCTATGCATTTTCTGTGGATGAGGTGTAATACTTTTAATTCCTTTTCTCGTATTTCAATTAACGTATGTTTGTGATAAGAGTCGTAGTGGCACATTTTAGAACTACTTTTGTATGTGTGGTGCATTCTTTATCTGCAACATGGAAGTTGCTTTAATATGTGATTCCAATAGTCTCTTTTGGATGTTTCACCTCCATGTCATATTAATAATCAGATGAAACCATGAAAATGACATTTCAATTATTTACATGCATTTCTCAGTTATACATTTTTCCATTGATAATCAAGCACAACTTTCTATCAGAAGGAACAACTACATCCTAGGAGGTACTGTATCTAGTGATATGTTAGCTTCAGGTGTTAAGAAAGAATATCTCCTTGAGTAGTACAAGGCTTTGAATGCCTTAGTCAAATATATCTATTTGAAGCAAAATTTGGAGGTCAAACTGAAAATTTTTCTTCTTATCTTGCCAGTTGAGTTTTATGTTAGCGATATGCATGGAAAAACTTATTCAAGTGCTTCTCAGATCTTCAATGTCATGAAATGCATAAAAAGAATAAAAATCCATAAATAGGAGGTCGAGGGTATATTTATTTATTTTTAAATATTTTTATCAAAGCGTCAGAAGACCAACACTTTAGAGGTCGGAAGAGCGACGTTTCATAAGCATCCGAAGAAATTTGTGTCGAAAGAGCCACAGTTCTTTTTTTTTAATATTTTTACTTTTACATAAAAAAAATGACGTTTCATAAGCATCGGAAGAGTGACGCTTTAAACGTCAAAAGACATATCGTCAGAATTGCGACAGTCGTGTGAAAAATTGATAAACGTCAGAAGACCGACGCTTTAAACGTCGGAAGACATATCGTTGAAATTGCGACAGTAGTGTGAAAAATTGATAAACATTGGAAGGCCGACTATTTGAAAAACCTAATAAGCATCGGAAGACTGAAATTTTGGGAAAAAATCGGAAGAGCGACGGTTTGGAAAATGTTGGAAGAGCGACCGTTTCGACAACGTTGGAAGAGCGACGGTTTGAAGAACATCAGAATTGAGATGGTTTAAAAAATGTTGGAAGAGCAATGGTTTGGAAAACGTCGGAAATAGTGTCGGTATTACGACACTTTATTGAAGTGTTGGGATTGTGACATAATGGCTAACCACGTTTTCCCTGCCTCAAATTTTCGCTCTTGCGATGCCTATGGGTCGGAATAGTGACGAATTGGCCATCAAAAATTGGGCCAAATGTGCTAGTGGGTGAACGTTGTTTTCTTCTGATCTTCTGGGAGGAATTCCACCTGATTATATCCCAAGAATCCATCCATCATGGAAATTTAGGAAGACCCCACTACTTTTTGCAGTATGTGGTCCATTTTAGGGAGGGGATAGTTATCTTTATGGGAGGCCCTGTTCAAGTTCCGAAAATCTACAGACAGCCTGATTTATCCATTCTTCTTTCGGACTGGCACCAGATTTGATACCCATTTTGAATACCTGAGAGGTACAATAATGTTAGCCTTTAGCAGATTTTTAATTTCCTTCTCTATAGCGGGGAGCAGTAGCAGATTAATCTGCCTTATTTTCTGCTTATGGGGTTTAGCTTCAGCCCTCAGTGGAATCTTGTGCTGAATAATGCTTATATAAAAAGTTTTGAGGTCTTGGTAGGACCAAGGAGTGGAACGGCTGTATGTACCTCTCTATGTGTCCTTGAGGTACTCCTTTAGATAGCTTGATTATCTTAGGTTCTTCTTCTGTCCCAACATTTATATCTTCCACCTGTGTTTCTGGTGTCAGTTTATTGGGGCTGATGGGAAATAATTCTTATCAAACAACCTCTCCAAGGGTACCAGCCCTCTGGGGATTACATTTCCTTTCAACTACAGTACTTTATGACCAGCCACCATCTCTTGCCACTTATTTTGGGGTTTTTCTCCTGTCTCCTCCTCCTCTATATCAATAACCAAGTTAGTGAATTCCCCAACAGTTTCCATAAAATGTTTCATCTGATCCTCATCCTCAAACACCTGCCAATGTTTGACATTTTCTCGGATGGAAGGATGATAACGCACCTCCACTTCATATCTTAGAAGTGGATTTCGAGGTGGGTGGAAATTACTTGCTGCCATTGCCAGTGAATCTGCCATCCTGTTCTGATCCCTCAACATAAAATGTATGTTGAATGCTAAGAAAAATTTATCCACTAGGTCCCACACCTTGTTTCTGTAGGCTCTCAGCCAAGGATGTTTAGCTTGACACTGGTTTCTTATTTGTCTTACCACTAGTTCTGAATATCCAAAAATTTTAAGGCTCTGAATGTTCATATTCTTGGCAGTTTGCAGACCTAGGAGTAAAGCTTCATACTTCGCCACATTATTAGTGACCTCATACTCCAATTTGAAAGAGAAAGGTGCTAATTGTCCTTCAGGGGACATCAAGAGAACCCCTGCTCCATTTCCTTCTCTGGAGTTAGCTCCATCGGAGTGTAAGGTCCACATTCCCCTCTCATCATCATTTGAGGAATGTTGAGGTTTTGATAGATTGAATGATGGTTCTTGCAAAAAATCCTGATCTTCTTCAAGCATAAGACATGAGAACTCTCCCTCCTTGCGATAAACTAGTGAATTTACAGAGCCATCAACTTTGGTTACCATTTTAACGAATCTTGATTCCCTCTTTAGCCTTCTTTCTTGTCCTTCAAACATCGGAAGAGTTGCATAAGTCAGATCCAGTTTAATCGACCCTCTAATCTTAATACCCCATGATCTAGATAAAATCATTCCAAAACAGGCTGGGATATCAGCAACAACTATATCCATGACAACACTCTTGGCTAGGATCTGAGCCAAATTTACCACTAGGTCTTTAATCATCCCTAGACATTTAACCCATTTAGAATCAAACGAATAGAGATCTTTGTAGGGATGGGTGATCAGTAGACCTAGCTGTTCCATGACTAAAAGTGGTAATAGATTATGTGAGGCTTCTGAATCTAACATACAGTTATGTAACAACAAATGATGGATGACCAAAGTAACATAAAAAGGTGGAGTTTCTGAGTCTAATTCTTCTACATGGGGGCCAAAAACTACCATGGGTATTTATTCTTAGAGGTTAAGGGAGTTTGGGGGCGGAGTTACTCCATGAGGGAGCATGAAATGGGATAATTGGGATTTATAGGAGGGTTGTTTCATAATTTCAACCAAAGGAACAGATATTTTGACCTTCTCTAACTCTTTTTGGAGGTTGAACACAGTACTACCTTTCTCTACCGAGGTACCTTTTAGTTCCTTAATGAAGATAGGAGGTGTTTTGACATTGGACATACCTTTATCATGAGTAAGTGGATCGGGTATAACCTTGGATGATGACGTAGGAACATCTTTCCACGCATAAAGTTCTTCAACGGGTTTCTTTCCTTTGTTGTCAGCCTTTGGAAGGACAATTTCCTTAGAAGGTGATTCTTCCTCTTGATCTTGAGTATGAGTCTGCTTCCTGGATGACCGTAGATCATACTTCTTATCAAATTGGGCTTGTATAAAATCAACAAACTGTCTGCAGTAATCATTTATGTCACATTCTTCAGTGGGGTTCACCTTTCCCCCCTCTTCCTCTTCTTCTTGTAGGGAAAGGCTTACCTCTTCTCCTTCTGAATAAGAAAAACACTGATCCTCTTGCCCATCTAGAACATCCTCGGTGGGGCCTTCCATCTATCCCTAAAAATATAAATGAGGTTGAATGTGATCTAGTTTCTCTTTTTTGTCCCTTTGTATGATTTGTAGAGGAGGTTTCCTATTTTGTTGATTATACCCTCTGTTAAAAGTAGGCTGAGCTGGCTGAGAGGAGGCATTCTTAGCTTCTAGTTCCTGTTTCACCAATTTGCTGGAAAGACTCTTAATCATTTTATTCATCTCCTCAATTTTGTAATCTGATACTTCCTTTTCTTGAATCAAAGAAGAGGCTTCTTCCTTACCCTTTTGCCTGAAATCATGGTCCAATCTACCTTTCGATTTTCCTGTTGAAGCAAATTTAGCTTCTACTTCTAAAGCATTGGTATGAGCCTAATCGAGAGAAGCAGATTTTCTCTCCCTCAGAGTGTAACCAAATTCGGACTCAAAAGCTCCCACGAACACTAATTTAGCGGCCGCTTGGGGTGGCTTTATATTAGCTGGTAGGTTGGTGTACAGCTTATTGAATCTCTTTATAAATTTTGTGACATCTTCATTGTGTCTTTTCTTAGAAGTATTGAATTCTATGAGACAATAACCATGGTCTCTTTTATCTCCCCACTTCCCGGTGAAAACATTTTCCATCTCTTCCCAGTTGGTAATGGAACTATCCCCAAGAATTTTGAACCATTTCCTGGCTTTTCCATCCAAAGATTAGATGAATAGCCTCATAACTACATCCAATTGTTCTACATTGAAATTCTCTGCAAAGGCAAAAAAACCTTCAAAATGATTCTCCACGGAACTGATATCCTCGCCAGTAAACCAGCGCAAGTGCTTCATATAGTCTTATGGCATATCATTCAGAATCTGCGATAATGCTAGAGGAGCATATTTATTTAACAAGAAGCCAGGGACTGCCATGAGAGGTGGTGGAACTAGAGGAGCGTTTTGCTGAGTGACACTGGGAATATGCTGAACTGTGGTCTGTAAATTCGCTAGGCAAAGTAGGAATTCAAGAGTAGTTACTTGCTTTATTTCTTCAGCTTCTGGGGTAGAGTGTAGGGCAACTCTCGATGTATCTACAGACTCTGCCTTGTCTTTTAGCTTTATTTTTTCAAGAAATGGGTTATCTGGCGGGTATTGAAGCACTCTAGCAATAGATCCAGGACTTTGAACCTGAGCTTGCTAGAAAGAATATGGAGAATCTTCAAGGGAAGATTTGGGTATGTCAGTTTGTGCGGGCTCGTTTTCCTTCCAAATCCTTTTAAATAGATTTTTTCTGGATCAGATACAGAGGGTGTTCGAAGCTGAGAAGTATCTGATCTTAGGTGAGGCTTCTGATAAGCTAGGAATGTAAATAGATTTAGAAATTTTAATGAGCTGTGGAGTCGCCAGGGTGAGGGATATACAACTATCAACCCTTCATGCTTACCTAGTTTTGAAGGGTAGATATTTTTTTTGTCGTACCTAGGGATAATATTCAAATTGTTTCCTCGAAAACATGGCCAAAAAGATGTTGTTGCTCCTAGAGACAGCCCTGAGTTGTGAAGGACCAGTGCCTAGGTCATCTTAATACCAAGAATATTCAGGAAAGCTTTCCATGGTTAGTGGTATAAATATTCTTGTCATAAAAAATTTGATAACTTCATGAATTGGGATCAAGACCTCGAGGACAGAGATATATGAGCAGCAATACCTGAGAATAAGTGATAAGGGTGTTATGGAGATATTATTGAAGATGAATCTAAATTTTACAAGCCACGAGAAGGGTCGGAATTTCAAACACAGTGGATAGATATAAAAGCGTGAAGAGAATAGTAAGAGTGGTAGAAAATGCAGAAAATATTAACCACATACAGGCTTAATATCACATAAGAATCCATCAACAGTTAACATACGAAGAAATATGCGTAAGTGAACCGAAGCATGTGAAAATAATATCATATCTCTCAGCCATATTTAAAACAAAATGGACTAAAGACATGAGTATATGAAATAGAAAAATTCATCCCAATTGACTAAGTGCTCACATTCTAGAAACATATGATATAGAAATATTGACAAAGTTCCAAAACGTTTGCATTAGAATATAACAGGGAATAAAAATTGTGACCGATCTCACCAGGAATCCATCTCATAGCAAAAAAAATTCATTATAGTTTCCCATCGGGATTCTTCAACATACAACACATGAAATCCTCAAAAATTTACAAAAGGGGAATTAACCAATAACAATGTTTGTTCTAAAAATATGGAACCCTTGTTTAGACCCGGGTTCTTTCTTTTATAATTCCCTTTGTCCATTGTTGGCAGAAGATATTTTTGGATCAACATTTTTTTACTGAAATATCTTTTAAGTTGCTTGTCTCTATCAAAACAAAAAACTGATGATGAGGATGAGCACCTCTCATCATATCTATAGTGGCCTTAGCATGAGCACCGAACAAAAGTAAAAAAACTTGAATAGAAAATAAAATTGCATAGGGTAAAATGACATTTTCACCTGACATTACAAAAGTAAGAAAATAAAAGTAAAAAGGCCACAAGGGCAAGAAAATGATCATCACTTTTTAAGAGAGCGAGGTGTAGCAATTGTTGACTGAGTTGGAAGCACCGATGATGCGGACAAACCAACTTTATGCTTCTGAGGTGGTGGAGATTGAAGGGACGATGTGGCGACTAGTTTATTTACAAAATTGTTGCACTTCTGCCATATGGCCACTCCTCGCAGGGGCATTGTAGCAAATATTTCCATTGAGGCTTGCATATCTATCAATTCCAAATAATCCACTTGTATTGTTAAGCGCTGTCTAATCTGGTAGAGGAGGGAAATTTCTTTTCCCAGGGTAGAAATTATGGTCTTGGCTTTCAGGCAAGTGGTTTCCTCATAAGGAAGGTTTGTCTGATTCATAACCGCTGCCAGCTTCTTTTCGTAATTAGTTATACTTGAGAATGTGGCAGTCTCAAAATCCCAACATGATGGGAAGCCTGCTTTCACTAGCTCATCCCATTCTTATTCAAACTTCCCCACTCCCTTAGTGACAAACTTCAAGCCACTCAATGCATTCACGCATTCTGTCTCCTTCTCAATTATCCTTTTGATTTCCATCACTCCCCTGAAACGGTCTTCAATCCCTTTCTTGGCTAACTCTTTAGAGTGTAAACCATTTAGGTAGGTGATATACCTCTTGGCCATGGCTACCTTTGCCTCTGCTTCCACCCATTCTTCCTGCAATTTATCTTTGCATAATTGGACATCAATTTTCTTCTCATTCATCAGTAGAATAAAATCCCAACACCTCTTTACCTTAGTCCTGAGGTTAGTCCAAATGAGATGCCTTACTTCAAGGAGGGTTGAATTTTCTTTCATATGGTTATTTAGGTCTTTGATAACCTTCTCTTGCTACTGCTTCTCCTTCTTTTCTTCCTCCACCTTTGTTTGTAGGGCTGCTATCACTTTATCATTTTCTTACACTTTAGCCATCAACTCCTGAATTCTTTTCTAGGCAGTATGAGCTCACTTCTCTGAAACCTGCAGGTCTGAGAGGGCCTTGGTTAACTTTGTTGAGGTAGCGTCCATTGTGTCAGGAGCTGGGTTACGCAGACATGGGTATCCCACTTAGCTTGCAAATCAGTAAATCTCTGTTTGAGAGTAGCTAGCTCTTCAAATTTTTTGGAATTCTTGTCTCCTTCCCAAGCAAGGGTATCTATGAGAGTCGACTTTTATTTTTCCACCTGAGCTAATTCCTCTAGTTGCACATAGTCCCCTTGACGAATTTTAAGTCTCTTCTTCAATTCCGAGTTTTAGACCTCTAAATCCTGTATAATTTTTGTCTGGATTCCTTCCTTGTCGCTTCTTTTCTCACTCATTATTCTTCTGAGATGGTGAAGGTTATTGCTGACCCCCTTGCATTTGTCCTCTCTTTTTTTAGATTATCTACCACCTCTTTGTATTTATCTTCGATCTTTCCTAACGCAAGTGCGAGCTCACGACCTCGTCCCTTAACATGTCCCCAATACATTGGTGTAGGCCGAGTTTATCGGTTAACGAAAAATTTGATAAATTCACAGCTACCTCTAGAGCCTTGTAACTGATTTCATTAGAAGTAGGGTCTAGCATTGCCTCCATGATAGAAATTATTAGTTGTTCTTTATTAATATCCAGCTCTGTGGTGAGCCCGGTATGATACTTGTCTACGAAAATCGCCAGTTTTGCTCGAAGTTTCTCCATCACAATCTTGTTTCTGCTTCTGATTTCCTCTCTTACTTCGGCTCTGCTTACCGAAGTGGCCTGCGATATTGCAGAGGGTTCTGAAGATGACACACTGTCATAGTTTATTCTAAAACCCTCCTTACTTTTATTTGGCTCCCCGTATTTGACCAAATCCTCTAGAGGTAGTTCATCCCAGAGTATTTCGACATCATCACTTTTATGCTTTTTGGAGGGATGAGATCCCTCCCTTGTATACAATTCTTCCAGTTCTTCTGAAAAATATCCTTCATCATTCTACCCTTTTCTGCCTATGCCTGCTGAAGCAGTGTCACCCCTTCCCTCTGCTGTCAAAGATTCGGCCTCCATCTGTGAAGCCAAGGGCCATGTGTCAAGGTTAGCTCTCCATTCAATGAAAGGCCTAGTCTCATGCACATATGAAATGGACCTAATCTTCCTTTTCCTATTGTACATAATTCCTTTCGGGTCATAGGGCCAAACATTCCCCAGCACTAAATCCATTCCCTAGAGCAGTGTATCCACTTTGGAGAGGGTGTGTCTCGAGTTTATAGTAAAAGGGCTGATGATAGTAGGAAGCTTGAGGATATAACCCTTCTTAGCGCGGACGAAGTGGAACTGGTCCCCCTTCATGGTTTGGTGAATGTATTTGAGGGTGAAAACCCGCATGGCATGAAACAATGACATGCGGTAGGGGGGTAGATTGGCATCGTAGATCCTGATCTCGGTATAGTAATAAAAAATATACGAGTCCCCTGTACTTTATTCATCGCCAAAATGCAACCAGTCTTTCTGCTAGGGAAAAATCCTGGGCAGGGGACTATCATGAAGTATGGTGTAGGCAATGGACATGAAATTGTTTAAAAACCTTGAGTAACCCCTCCCTTTTGGCTGCTGACGTACTGAGATGTTCCACTCAAAGACAGTTCTGGGCTAGCCGTTCATTCTAGAGAGTTTTTCAAGGCCCAAAGCTTCAAACCTGTCAGCGTGCTCGAACAAAAATAGGTAAAAGACTAGTGAGGGGAAACGGAAAGCCCCCAAAGAGGAAAATTCTTGAAACTGAGTCTGGATGGTCGAAGCCAAAAAGGTGGGGATATCGAGAACAACACCTGGTTGGGACATGAGCCAAAGGAGGGCTATTCACTCCTTGGACACCCGCTCAACCTCCCTAAGACCTAGCATCCTAGAGATGAGAGGAAGGACCAGCTGGAGGCCGTCTGCAAATCTGGTCAAGGGTACGATGTCCGAAGATGGGATGGACGTGAGTCGAGAGTATGAGATGGAGGAGAGGAATTCACTTTGTTGCTTCCAGGGTAATTTAGATAACTGACGTGACAGGGACAACTCATTGAACTCGACATATTCTGGGCTATGCGGGAAATAGAGAGCGTTGTTAATTAGCTCAAGGGATATTCGGTAAACCTTGTTTCCCTGAGCTGAGAGAAATACATCCCTGCGCTCATCATAGGCATCCTTCAGCCAACATATGAATTCTGTGACTGGGAAAGTGGGCGGAGAAATTTGATAATATAGACCAGATCGAACAACTCTGAAGCGGTCCTGGCCTTTAACATGACTTTCTAACAGGTCGGGCTCGACACGGGAGACACTGAAAGGGTATTGTGGGTTGCGAATGTGGGCTTGCATATTAGTAAGGGGATTATTTCCAGGGATGACCCTAACTTCGCGGGCTTGGGGAGTTTCTGGTTCAGAATTTTTGGACTTGACTCTCCCGATGACCATTTGGAAAGAGTAAAGAGGAAGGAAAACTACAAGGAATAGGAATGGATAAATACATGTGACCTATGCGGAAAACCCAAGAAGGAAATCGATGCGGGGGGGTTGAAAATGACCTGCTGCTATAATCCAAGCTTTAACTGTTGGGAAAATTCGTAAAAACAAGTGATTTACCCAAATGAGTCTTGGGCGGGGTTAAGCATGCCATACTTTACAAGAAATGAGGTTCGAGTGAAAACTTGGAGGGCTGACGTCATAAGGATGTTAACACTGAGGCACATGGCATCGGGCTATTGGCCATTAGGGGCCGGGTAGGCGTGTGCCATGAGCTGGGTTAATACTGGTACTGGTCATGTTATAGGTTCCCTGACATACCTTACCTTCTCCTTCGAGTGCGCCACCTATTCCTCTCGAGGGCTCCACCATAGAATTCTGGTGGGGGCTTGAGAAGTTTCTCAACACTACGCCACTGACCCACAGAATGAACGAAATTTTTCCCCATCGAGTTGTGAAGTCATGTGGTTTTGGGGGTCAAGACTCCCTTCTCTTCGTGCTTCCCTTGGTACCCTCAGAATCCTTCCATGTGGCAGCGCTATTGGTACTATCTGGTTATATAGCCCACTGACCTTTCTGCTTAGTTCTACCACCTTTCTCATTTTGTTTTCCCCGTAGTATATATGAGGAGAGAATATCACATATTTACTTAATATGTCTTTTTCCACTCATATTTAACAATTGTATGCCTTAGTTCATTTCAAGATATCTTCTTATCAAACCTTGTGTGATGAAGGGAACCACAACAACAAGTTCTAAATCTTGTTTTGAGAATGTCTTAAATCTTCATTCTAATTTGATGATAACCTAAAAGAAGATACAATTTGGTGAAGTAAATTTCCCCATGTAATTCATCTAATAATTCATCGATGAAAAGAATGGGAAATTTATCTTTAATAGTGATCTTGTTTAGCTACCTATAATCTGGGCACGTGCACCATGATCCATCCTTCTTGTGCATCAATACTACTAGAGCAGAGAAAAAACTATCACTAGGTTTAATTATACCAACCTCTATCATTTTTGCAATCATACATTCAATTTCGCTCTTTTGGGCATAGGGATATATGTGAGGCCTAATTTTTGAACAAAAAATTCCTGGAATGAAATGAATAGCATGATCATGATCATTAATAGGTGGGAGGCCTTTGGGAGTCTCAAACACCTTGGAATGTTATTCCAAGACTTTTTCTAGATCTGGAGAAATACATGATTTCGATGTTTTTACCTGTAGTGAGCATAATTGTACAATTACGCCTCATTGTTATTTCTTCAAAATATTTGTCATAAAATTTGAGCTGATTATATTTTCTAGTTACCCTGCGATACCCTGTAATTCAACTTCCTTTCCATCCCAAAATTTTTTCAAGAAAATTTCTTTAAAATTAAAACTTATAGTCCCCAAATATTATAACCATTGGACTCCTAGTACAAAATTAGCACCACCCATTGGAATATTCAATATATATTCCCCCATTGCTATCTTGTTATAATGGCACTTTCCAGAAAAAATTATAGTTCTTTCATTTGCAACTTTCACTTGACATTCGCATGCTAGATATACGAAGAAATTCAATTACTTGGCTATCTTAAAATGAATAAATTTATGTGTACTACTTGAATCAATCAACATTATTACCTTTTTTTTCTTGATATATCCTTCTATCCTAAGAGTTTGAGGACTGGTAATTCCTGCCAATGTATTATAGGAAATATTTGGATTCATTTCTTCCATTTCCGAGGTTGGTTCCTAGTGTATATCCTCATCTTTTGATGTTTCTTGTTCCTTTTTTTCCTCCTCTTCATAGTCTATGTAAAATAATTTATGTTGGGCGCACTTATGACCTATAGTGTATTTTCTATCACAACTATAAAAAACCCTTTTTCTCCTTTTTCCTCCAATTATTGTGGTGTCAAACTTATAGGTGTAGAAGGCTAGGAGCAACATCATTTTCATATTTTTATTTGTGATTGGTAGACTTCCTTGTTTCCATAATTTTTATTTCAAATTTTATTGTCACATTGAATTCCTTCTCCAATTAATTAGGTTCCAAAAGGAAAACCTCATGTTCGATGTTATCCTTTAATGTTCATATGAAGACATCAATTTGATGCTTCTATGGAATATTTGATACCCTGATATTCAATTTGTGGAAGTCCTCACTGTGTTATACCATTGAACCCCTTTTTTTGAGATTTATCAATTGGCTAAAGAAGGTGTTTCTCTTTGTATCCTCATAATTTCTTATCACTCCTCCATAAAAATTGACCAAGTGAAAAGTAGTTTATGGGAAAAAAGCCATTTATACCATACAAATTGATTGGATTCTAAATATAAAGTTGTAATTCATACCTTTTGTGTGTTTTTCACATTATGGAGATCAAAATATTTCTCCATCTGTAGTATCCATGTTACCAAATCCTTTCCATCAAACTTCCTCATATATATTTGGAATATCGTTGTTATTAAATCCAAAATTAGAGTCTATGAAATAGTGATTAGCATTTCTGTTGTTATCATCATGAGTTTCATTTACTAAAATTTCACCATTAGGAATAATTTCTGGTAGAAAATTTTTCAAACCTTCAAACCTTCCATGTCTTCTTTTAGACCATTCTTAATGTCTTCCATGTCTACTTCTAGAGAATTATTCATACATTCCATGTTTCCTTTCAGTTTCTCTTATATACCATCGATCTTATATTCCACACCATTATTCAATCCATTCATGTATTTCTTCCAACCATCGATCTTAGCTTCCATTTCATTTTTTGTTACTCTTTCTGAGAGTGAAATTTGTTGCACTTGGTCTCATAATTTTGATATATCATGTTGTACTTATTCTTCTTCATTTGTCATAGTAGATTTTTTTGAGGGCTTAATGGGCATGGAATTCTTTTTGGGATGAATTTAGAACCCAATATTGATACCTATGCATCAATATGCCCTTGGAATCACTTCAAATTGATTTTTTAGACAAAATCTATGCAATTTTAAAAAAAGTTACACACCTTTTTTTTTTTTTTTTAGGTGCTTGATATTGAAACTTATGTATCTTTGTGATTTAATATTCCCAATATTTGAGATTTAGTCTTGTAGTATCTCTCCGAGTCTTGTTTCTAATGCCATAGGTCAGACCTAATTTGGATTCTTCAAGAAAAAGTTATGCTTGATCTCCCACAATGACATAGTTATGGACTTGTTCAATAGAGAAAACTTGTACGACATGCCACATGTCATTGTTTTGATCTTAGGATCTGAAATTAGTACAAACAAAATTAAAGTCCATTCAATTTCAGACACATTTTACAGATTCCAAATATGATTCCTAAAAGAAAAGTTATGATAATTTTCCCTTGGTCACCTATTTGAGAATAAATTATGGAGCATGCAAAAACCTTAACTTCCATAGATCATATCTACAAAATTATAGCGAACCAAGATCTCAAATTTTTACCGAAATTTCATCAATATTTCATATCTACGTGGTAGCAATTTAAGCTTATGAAGCCTCAAAGAAACAAAGTTATAGTGAAAAATACAAGATGTCATGACCTATTTGGAGAAGCGCAACCATATAATCCCAAGCTTGGATACCAAATTTTATGAAACCAACTCAAAAAATAGACGAAAAGGTAAATCAATGAATTAGAAATAAACCTCTTCAAGGGAGAAACCTCCTTTACATTACATAAATGAACAATTCTTGGATGATTCAAATGAAAAAAACCTACTTTCTCTATAGATGTGTCTAAGGGGTCCCAATATAATGAGAGCCTACATAACAATAATAAGGTAAGGGAACAACAATAACAATAGTGGGCTTTAATGGGATATGATAATAACACTATCGGTACTACATAGTCACAGCAATAACAACAAGGGGGCTACACTAATAATAGCAATAAGGGGCTAATCTTGTATTATATGTACCTAACACTCCTCCATCATGCAATAACAATTTCTCCATGGTGAAGTTACAAAAAAATATTGTTGAAAGTTCATGGAGAAAAAAAAATGGAAAGCCCTTGTTGTTTAAAAAGAGTATTAGTTTCCTCAAAATTAAAATATCACATCCATACATCTTGTTGCAAACATATTTTTTCTTGTGAATCTAGGAAGACTTATTCATTTGAATCTACTCTTGATGAGAAATAAACAACTTTAAATTTTCATCCAAAGTGATGAGCCTTTATCATGGCATGCTAACATCTCACTTGTGTATTTGTACAAAATAATTATGGCCATTCAGAGACCATTATAACATTTTCTCCATTTTCATGTGGATCTGGTGAATGTTTTTCAAATCTATCTTTAAACTCATTGTAAACAATACACATAAATTAAACATATGAGAGGTCATAATTTTCCTCCCATGGAGAATGTCTTGAATGACGTTGTTATTGATTTGAAACATTAGGGATCTCACTTTTGGCTTCAAGAATATGATTTGATGTATATAATTTTTCAAATATTTCATCATGTTTCTCTTCTATATATTTTCCTCTACATTATTTGAAGGGTCTTGGAAATTTTCAAAGATCAATGTTTTTTCCATGAATATTTTGTTCAACGACTTGAGTTCAATACATTAACTATTTTTAGCTACAATTTCCCTCTGTTTTAGCTTTTGTTTCCTAATTTGAGTCAGTAAAAGGACCATAGTCAATTATAAAACCATTTTACCTAGATGCACACTTCATTCACCTTTATCAACCATATTTAGCAGGAAATCATTCCCACAACATTAAAATTATATGTATGGTCACTACTAAATAATGCACCACATAGAGAAAAGGTACCTTAGTTGAGTTTACCGAGGGAGTGACCATAGTAAAATTTTTTATATTTTTTTATTCTTCAAAAGATCAACTCAAGCTACTTGTGTATGATTGTAATGTTCCAAAACTGGAATTTCTACAACAATGAGAATACCCTAAGGTATTCCAAAGTTGGATATGGAGAAATATGAATTATAACAGATTTTAAATGATAGATCCTTCAATAAAATATGCAACAGAAAATTTATAACTCACTTTGGACTCAAAAGGGTGGGGAAAATGGGTGATTTTGGCCCTAAAATGCGTGTATACAGAAATAGACGTAAACATAAGGAAAATGGTGAGATTTTATTTTAGCGAAGTTAGTGAGGGACTCCCATACCGAATTTCAGGTCAAAAAAATTATTCTAGCTAAGTTAAACAGTTCCTCCACTCCCGACTAGGCTTAAAAACCCTGATTTCCCATGACTTAATGTATGTAGAAGTTTCTGAAGCTAAAGAAGCGTAAATTTCTGAATGGATTAGATGAAATATTTTTATAAAATCATGAAATTATAGCTGGGGCAATACTTATGCATTTATGAGATAAAAACATAGATTTTACATGGATAAACCCTCAAGATTGAGGTGCTGCAACACTGGAAATTGCCAAGAGAGATAGACAACATAATTTTATGAAGAATAAAGAAATGATATATTATATCTTGGATCTAGAATAGATATTTTCATGAAAATTCAGATCTATTACAGATCTGGAAGCCAAAGAGGCTGTTTATTACATTCCCCTTGGGGTTTTGTGCAAAACATGAAGCATAGAGAGTAGATCTAAGATCTAAGGTTGCAGATCTATAGAATGATTCAAAAATTTCTGAATAATACAATGGCACAACATATCAGACCTGAAAATAACACGGATTGGATGGCAAATCCATGGATCACCACAGTGAGAGGAAGAATCCCAACACCGAAGATCTCTCCTCCAAAATGTAGACAAACACCCTACAGCTATAGATCTAAAAATAAAGCTATCCAGGGAGAGAAATATCATTGTAGGCTCTGAGAATTCTATGGCCTGATGCCAAGATAAAAAACTGAAGCACAAGCTATGGATGCACTCTTCCAGGAGGTTAAAAGACACACTCACTGAGAAGAGGTTCCAATATAAGCTAGATATTTGTAGATCTAGAGTTCCACTTGCTGTAGCTCACTTATAAAATGAAAGCCTCACTGGATTTACGCTGCCAAAGAGATATGGATCTTGGCCATATGCCAGATAGTGGATAATAATCACAAAACCCTCCAAGAGCTACTCAATGGAAGGATGGAGAACCCCCACATGAGATCCTCTCTAGTCTCTTGCTAAAAAGCCTAGAGAACTAGAATTTTTCTAAGCATAAAAATTCTCCAAAATCATAATACATTCAACAACCACTCTCTTGAGCCTTCTCCTTCCTTTTATAATATGAGGATGTGCAAAACCCTAAACCACCTTGAATCACTTAACCCCTTTCACATGAGGTCCTCCTTCTAGAAATGCGTTGTCCCTTTATGAGATACACTGAATCTAGACAGTGCTGTAGATCTGGTCATGGTTGACCCAGTCTCACAGCTTCACCCCTTTCACACCTACAAGTGGATTTTATGTAAATGGCTTAGATATAGCTTTGTTTACATTAAGCATTGATTTATTCACTGATCTAAGGAGTCTTACATGTCCTCCATTAGTCATTTATTCATAAATGGAAAATAAAAAAAAAATTAAATATTCCTATTAGCTTGGGCTAATTAGGAACATTACAGTCCTCCCCCCCAAAAGTGTTGCTTTCCCTCAAGAAACTAACAAGGTGAGTGCTGCAAAATCTCCAATGGAATTGTCTCTTCCCAAGAATACAAGTTTACCTTTGGTGGGTGTACCAAATAGCTCTCATCATGAAGTAGTGGGAGACACATAGAAATAATCATGTGTTGTCCATTGGTCTTCTCAAGGCATGTAAGATGATGAATAGTGGGTGCTTCAACCCTCATGAGAAATTTCAATCTCCATGCTATCATCCAAAAAAAGTGAGCCATCCTTGGTAGCTCAAAGAAATAGTCACCAATCCCCACCATATGCAATGTGTAGGGGCTCCATGGCTGGAGATGAGAGAAAAGAATGCTCAACTATCACTGTCTCTCCCTCCATTTATGATAAATATGGAGCTTCTGATTCTAGGCTGCAATAATATAGTCCTCATGAAGGCAAAGAGACTTGGAACTTCATGATTCCCTTCATGGATTCTAGTGAGCCTCCTTGCCCAATCTTCCATGCATATAGTGAATAGAGGATCTTCACCATATGTGCTCCAAAAGAAACATGGAATAAGTGTCATATGACATATTGGATAGTGACAATAATCCCTCCCTTGAGACCATCATTGTCTTTCATCTTGCTGCCTCAAATCATAGTACAATAAATGGCCATCCCACCACCTTCTTGCTGCAAAAAGCTTCTTCAAAGCTTGGAAATAGTAGAGGATAATAGGTGTTGGCTGAATATGATTCAAGCAACACATTTCTTGCTGCAAATTCTCCCAAGTGAGAGACTTCTTCCAATTACATAAGCCCAACATATGGCTCCTTGCATAAGAAAACAAAGGATATGATGTAGCAGCCATACAATGTGTTGTCCTCCTCTTGAAGCATGAATGAATATGGGAGATTTCATTCCCAAAGGACACACTCAACCAATGTGTCATCCCTCCTCTCATGTTCTCAACAAAGATCAGAGCATGATCATCATCATAAGATAAACAAGCTCCCTTATGCCATCCCATGAGAGTTACAATTTATCCCAAACCCAAGTACATACATGATCATGAGATACATTCCAAACAGAAATACATGTACATACATGAGACTCATCCCAATCACAAGAAAATATATGAACATGAAATTTGACATGTGATTTCCAAACTCTCTTCTTTTCAACCAAAGAAACCATGCCTTATTCTTCTTATGCATCCTCTCACTGAGATACAAGGCATGAGACAAAAAAATATCAAACCTTGGGTAGTACCCATAGTCACCCAATAGCAACTAGCATTTGACATCTCCTACTTGCATAAAATTTAGATGTGGTAAGTGGTTTCCCCACCACTTAATTTCTTCCCATAACATATCTTCATGGCTGAAAGTGGAATAAATATTTGGTGCCTTAGGAAAGCACCCATCATGCTGCAAAATCTCCCTTAATCCATCAAGGGAGTGGCAATGTTCAGAAATAGTTTTGGCCCAAAGTTTTCCATGAAGGTCATAAGATATGACACTCTTCCTTGGATTCATGGCATGGATATATAATGTAAAAGAATGCATACAATCAGAAAATATAACATGATTTTCATAAGTATGCTCTTCACTAATAGTCCTCCTCCAACAAGTGGAGAGGTTCAAAGATCTATCTCCTTCCTCATGAGGAGAAAGAGAGGGCTGAACTAACTCTTCCATAGAGTTATATTGCTACTCCATCTTCATGTTATACATGCTTCTTTGATAATTCTGATATAAGTATTCTTCAAATCCTTCCCACATGAATCCATTTGAGATAATATGGTGTGTTCTAATGAAAACAGTGGGGGTAGAAAGCAAGATATCATAGGCAACACTTAGTAGTTGGTCTTTGAGTCTTGACTCTCTAGTAAAATAGATCTGATCATGAAATAAAATGACTCGAACAACCACCTTATACCTCCTATCTCTCCTTCGTCCATCAAGAACCTTACATGTGAAGAGGTTCTTGGAATATTCTACCAAGACTTGGGATTCCCAATAGGAATCAAGGCTTCTCAACAAAGACAACGTTGTAGAGTTATGAAATGAAGTAGCCATCACCTCATCTTCTTTATTTTTATGGAGAGTTATCATTTTCTGTCCCAAATATATGGAGTGGCCTTTTGAAACCATGCTAATGTCATCAGAGGTCTTTGACTTCTTCTTTATCAGCGCAAATAGATGAGTGAGAAATAGCAAAATAAATTTCAGGAAATTGTTCAGCTCTCCTTGAAATCTATCAATAGATCTTAGTGCTGTGGTAGCTCCCTTCAAGGCCCCCTCCTTAGCCAATTTTTTCATTGATGCAGAAAGTTGAGAGAACACTTTATTCTTCTTCTCATCAGGGGGTGTCCCTGGTGAAATGCCACTATGTAAAGAGACATCAAGATTTGAAGTAGACTACATAAATTGTTGGACTGTCGTGTCCCTTTCCTTGCTACATATTTCAGTCTCCTTCTCATGAATAGAAACCCCTTGAAATAAACAAGGGTGAATTCTCCTCATCATTGGATGCTGGTCCATCCTTCCTCCTCTTGCTTGGAGTAAGGTATCAATGCTCAATAAGGCTGTCACATATTGTTCCTTGGGAATCACTTGCAATGATACACAAGATCTTTCCCTTGAAAAAATAACTTCATCTCCATCCCCATGTGGTAATGGGTCTTCTTTTGAAGTGACAACCTTGATACTTCCTTTTGGTTCTTCCTTCTCATCAATATTTGAGAACACCTAAATATCAACAACAAACCTTGGATCTTGGTCTTCTTTTGAAATAGGAATCTCCATGACTTCTTTTTGAGAAGAAATCTCTTCATGAAATGTGGATCTTGCCCTTGGAAAGGTATCACACAAGTTTTCATCCCCTCCAAAAGAAATATGAAGTGGATTTTTCATAGTAGGTCTTTCCAACTCATGCAAGGGTTTTGCATGCTCATGCTTTGCTAGCTCTTTCATAGATGTTTTAGCTTGCCTCTCATCAAATCTATTCACCATTCTCCTAATGAACTTAGCATAAGTGGAAATATTTGCATTCTTCAAAGAAAAAGTTTCAAATAACCACCAAGCATAAGCTTTACCTTTAAGATGCAGTGCTTCTACCTTAATGGATTCTTCTTCTAAAACTTGATTTAGATCCAGATATGAGTCTAGCTGATCTATCCATTCTTCAACTATGCATGTGGAGGATCCATCAAAGTTAGGCAGAAAGAATCTACGTCTTATTCTTCTATTGCTGGTACTTCTCTCCTCCTTGAGCTGGCATAAATCTTGGAAGCTCAAGTGCTCCTTGATTTCCCAAGATTTAGATTCATACTCCTGAAGATAATCATTCAAAGTCTCCTCCTTTGGTGCATCTTCCACCTTCATCTTCCTTGCAGTCTTCTTGACCTCCTTGGAGAGGTTCTCTATGGATATAAATGAAGATGAGAGTAATCTCATATTATTCATCATTCTTATCTCTTGGGCTTAGACTCACAGGCTAAGCCAAGACTATGCTTTGATACCACTGTAATGTTCCAAAACTGGAATTTATACAACAATGAGAATAACCTAAGGTATTAAAGAGTTGGATATGAATAAATATGCCTTATAAAATATTTCCAATGACATATCCTTCAATAAAATATGTAGCAAAAACTTTATAACTCACTTTGGAATCAAAAGGGTGGGGAAAATGGGTGATTTTTTCCCTAAAATTAGTGTATATATAAATCCACGTAAACATAAGGAAAATGGCAAGATATTATTTTACCTTAGGCCGTGAGGGACTCCCATACGGAAATTTAGGTCAAAAAAGTCATTCTAGCTAATTTAAACAGTTCCTCCACTCCTGACTAGGCTTAAAAACCCTAATTTCCCATGACTTAATGTATGCAGAAGTTTCTAAAGCTAGAGAAGCGTAAATTTCTGAAGGTATTAGATGAAATATGTTTATAAAATCATGAAATTATATCTGGGGAAATACTTATGCATTTATGAGACAAAAAGATAGATTTTACATGGATAAACCCTCAAGATTGACGTGCTGCAACACTGGAAATTGCCAAGAGAGATAGACAGCATAATTTTTTTAAGACTAAAGCACTGATATATTAGATCTTGTATCTATAACATATCTAGTCATGAAATTACATATCTATTATAGATCTGGAAGCCAAAGAGGTTGTTTATTACATTCCCCTTGGGGTTTTGTGAAAAACATGAAGCACAGAGAGTAGATATGAGATCTAAGGTTGCAGATATGTAGAATGATTCAGAAATTTCTGAATAATAAAATGGTACAGTATATCAAATCTAAAACTAACATGGATTGGATGGCCAATCCATGGATCACCACAGTGAGAGGAAGAATCCCAACACCAGATATCTCTCCACCAAAATGTAGACAAAACACCTTACAACTGTAGATCTACAAATAACACTATCCAGAGAAAGAAAAAACATTGTAGGCTCTGAGAATGCTTTGGCTTGATGCCAAGATCAAAAAATGAGGCACAATATGTGGATGCACTCTTCCACGAGGTTAAAAGACACACTCACTGAGAAAAGGTTCCAATATAAGCTAGATCTTTGTAGATCTAGAGTTCCACTTGCTGCAACTCACTTAGAAAATGAAACCATCACTATATTTACGCTGCCAAAGAGATATGGAGCTTGGCCATATGCCAGATAGTGGAGAAGAAGCAAAAAACCCTCCAAGAGCTACTCAATGGAAGGATGGAGAACCCCCACAGGAGATCCTCTCTAGTCTCTTGCTAAAAAGCCTAGAGAACTAGAATTTGTCTAAGCAGAAAAATTCTCCAAAATCATAATACATTCAAAAACCTCTCTCTTGAGCCTTCTACTTCCTTTTATAATATGAGGATGTGAAAAACCCTAAACCACCTTGAATAACTTAACCCCTTTCACATGAGGTCCTCCTAGAACTGTGTTGTCCCTTTATGAGATACACTGAATCTAGACAGTGTTGTAGATTTGGTCAAGGTTGACCGAGTCTCACAACTTAACCCCTTTCACACCTGCAAGTGGATTTTATGTAAAATTTCTCAGATATAACTTTTTTTACATTGAACATTGATTTATTCACTGATCTAAGGAGTTTTACATGTTCTCAATTAGTCATTTATTCATAAATGGAAAATAATTTTTTTTTTAAATATTCCTATTAGCTTGGGCTAATTAGGAACATTACAATGATATGGAAATGGGTGGATTATTGTAGAAGTTTCCTAATGTCTCAATCCCCTACACATCTATATGAACTCTCCCAAAAGATAGAAAAATCTTATATAAAGTGACCGTGTCAAGGGAGGATGGAGTTAGAAAGAATAAATATCTCGAGACCGTTTGTGACTTTCTTTGAGTGTTCCATTGCATGCAAGATAAGTCTTGTCTTGCTACATGTCTATGAAGGTCTCGAACCAAGGAAAAATGTCCAGTTTCGAAGAACATAAGGTAAATTTTTTACTGAAACTTTAATTTAATAAAAGTATATGTGATTTAATTCTTGTGTATGATCTTTGATAACTATATAATACATATGTTTTAGAATTTGTATTGTGGATGTTGACACTCCCTCTATTGAGCAGGAAAAAATGTATTTTCTAGTTTTGATTGTGTGTAGGGGGTTGGATGTAGAAGCCATAGGAGTAAGATATTCAGATATGAGTAGGATATGCGTTGTTGTTTTTAGATCCATCAACTTTATTAGCTTATGAGGGATCAAGTGGATGTCTATTAACATATTATATAAAAATGGTTTGCATGTTTTTTTCCTCATTCCTATGATTTCACATACATTACAAGCACCATCTGCTAGATCATACGGCTATATCTGTGGAGAAACAATTCCTTGTATATTGGATATTTCATGGGAAAGAAATATTGGTGACTTCACTTGAGAGTCTTTTGCTAGTGCTTCTATTTCTCTCTCCTTGATTTTGATTTTATATTTTCACTTGCTATTGAGTTTTATTTTGTCCTTTTTACCTTGTCTCACCTTGTTATAGGCTGAGTTTGCTATAATTTTGTTAGATATAGGTCTCTTTTTCTTTTTAATTTACCCTAGAGTCACGATTGATATCTATTTTTTATTTATAAAGTGACCATATATTTATATCACATGATATCTTCTTGCATTACCTTGATTGATTCCTTTGTTTTCCTTTCTTTAGGTGTGGCAACCTTTTGTAGGTGTGGTTTTTGGTAGGGTTTCCTCTAGGATATCCTACATAATTCTCATATACAACATCCTCTTCTTTTGATTGATGATATATGTATCAAATCTAGTTTAGTTTGCTTTTGCTTTGGGATATTATATCTTGTTTTTGAAATTTTGGTTTTATAATGAAGATTGCATGCTTGCTTCAATTTCTTCTTTAGGTTATTGATATTTTTCTTTCTTTTATGACATTTTAATTTGGATTTGAGTGGTTTTTGGAGTACTTGTGATTTTCTTGTGTGTTTAGATAGTGAATAAATCCCTTTTATTTATCTTATCTAGTCTTGTTTTCTACGGTTTACTTGTTTCCTTTATAAGTCATTATAAGTGTATTAGTTTTTGTTGTCTTTATTAATATATAGATATAAACCTTACTTTGCATCTGAATTTGTTGTTTATCCATGTGTGGTGAGTGATTATTCATTATTTTATATTTAAAATCCTTATTTTTTAGTTGTTGAGTGCTTGGTGCTCTTTCTTTGGCCATTGTTTGAGATTTTTTTGTTTTGTTTTCATTTAGGTTTTTTTTGTTGGTCATACTTATTTAGTGAAATTAAGAGTGAATATTCAGGGAAAATTCATGGTTACTCATCACATCAAAAAAGAAAATATAACCACCGCCATTCGTTAATCAATTTTCATTGAAATTAAAAGAAAAATAGGGCACTTCATATCGATTTCAGTAGGATTGGTCATGATTCATTTAGCACCTCCCAATTACAATTTGTCGACCTTAAGTAAACAAAGGCATAAAATAAAATACTAATAAAATTAACTATCATTTTTTGCTATATAAAATCAACAATATTTTAGGGTTATAGATACATTGAGTAAGGTTTGGAGATGAAAATATTCAAGGTTATCAAATTGAATCTAGAACTACTAAAAAATATAGATCCATTGTCACAACGATACAACTAAGACACATTAGAGAACTTTTGAGGTCTAAAATGGGCCTCCTAAGAAAAATATAAAACCAAAATAAACTTTATAAGAACCAATAAGATTCAAGTTGATGATGTCAACCATGGGGGATGATTAACCATTTTTGGGGTAAAATAGTAGAAAGATTAAAAATAATAAAATAATAAAATAAGAAAGCTACTTTTTCAACTTCTATTTTCAACTTATCTTCCTAAGATTTTACTCAAATTTAGAGCGAGAGTACTTTTTTGATGAAAAAATTAATTCCTCATCCAACGAGTACCCATGTTGGATACTTTCGAAGGACGTTGCTACACGAAAAATGAGAAATACATGAAAAATTGTGACTGTAATCACATTTTTCATGTAGTAGGTTTCATCGTAAGTATGAAAAATAGGTACTCCTTGGAGGAGGAGTAAAATTCTTCATCCAACGAGTGTTCCTGCTTGAAAATTGAGTAAACCCATAGGGAGATAAGTTGAAAATGTGAGTTGAAAAAGTAGTTTTTTCTTTTCTCCCTCTAAATTTTGATGATGTAATCTAATATTGTTTTACTATTTTCAATATTTATGGTTTTTAAACTTTTGTGGTTGTCATTAATTGCAGAATCTGGATTATTCACAGTATCATAAAACATTGGTTGACGTTTCGAATCCCAACAGGGATCCATCATCAGGACGAGAATGAAGAATGAAAGAAGGTCACAAAAGGTCAAGGTATAAATAGTGAATGATTATGATGTTTGAGATGAGCCGACAATATATTAACAATCTTATTTAAATAAAATATATTTAATTCTTTATACAATTTTACAAACTATAATTTTTTTTAATTAATTAATAAATATTTTTTTTTAGATTAAATAATAACTAAATTTACTATAATAAATATTTAAATTTTTAAAAAACCCTAGCGCTTAAATTAATTTTAGTAAATTAATTAAATATTTTATAATAAACCCTAAGTACTTAAATTAATTTTACTAAACTAATTTTTATTAATTTTTATTTAATGTCTAATTAGTTTTTTATTTTTTTTTAATGTGTAATTTTTTTAAATTTTATGACTAAAAGTATTTTTAAATACACCTTGAGGTTTTTCATTTCTAACCTAAATTTTAAACTAAAATAGTATCTACAATTTATTAATCTAAGGGATGGAGGATTCGAGATTACTGACAGTTGGCAGCCTCTTATTAGACAAATTTGCTCCTTAGGTTCGTCTGCTTCCCAGGTATAATTCCACATGTTTGCTTATGAATGTTATGAATGTTACATGGCGATCTTCTTGTGAGGAATATGGATTGCTTAGAGAAATATCTCTTGAGGTTTCAAGAATAGATACCCTACCAACACATGTGGTCCCAATCACACATATCTCACTATCTGTTTGATTGTGAAGTGGTAACCTTAGTGGCCTTTATTTTTAGGACTATTACCAAGGTGACTATGCATGGTAAGTCCCCACGATACTGGAGGAAAATTTCAATCATCATATCAATGTCTCCAGAGTGTGACACTAAACCCCATTGAGGTCACTTATGTCGATTAAGGTTGATATAGGGAGGTTGGGGTAACTACTTCTCGATTCCTTCATTAATACAATAAAAGTGTGTATTTCATCACCTCAAGTACCTTCACTTTCACGAGGGACCTTTCTAGTGGATTTCTTATTGTATCTCTTAGGTATATTTATAACAGATAATTTTTGGTTTGAGTATATTTAGCCATAGGGGTGTCTTATACTAATTGATTAAATAATAAAATATATTCACCATGATTGACCAAACTATTCAATGTTCTTCAATAATTTTAAAACTTTCTATCGAGGAGGAACTTCATCCACCTAAAATACATAAGATAGCTCTACTAATAGAGTATTTATATCAAACTTGATTTTGGGGGGTTAACGTTAGCTCTAGGGAGGGAAGAATTAGCTACTATTGAGGTTATAAGAAAGTGTCCACTCTCACACATAAACCCATCTTTAACCAACCCTTTTGACCCCATACTTGTAAAATTTAGTTCCTTTGATTCTAAACCTTTCTCCTTATTATCTCATATGATGTCTACTGAGAGTAGATCCTATACAATGGGAAATATGGGTCCCCATTTTTCATCCACATTTGGAGTTTCATCTATTATTTCTATGTTACCACCAATAAACATGATAGTGCACACTTATCCAACATCGAAAACAGCTCTATAATCTTAATGGGGCATCCCACCAGTTACTTAAACAACCCCTACAAGTTTTCCAAGTGTGTATCTAACACTACCTTTACCCATATTTTTGTTTGGAATGGGGGAAAACCGAAGTCAACGAACAAGAGTTGGGTGGGTTCCACCTAGATGACTCATTCCAACCATATCAATTCCTAATTTTTGTTTATATTTGGCAAACATGTAGGGTGTTCTATATTTGTCACTTGACATTCTAGGGGAAATAATTTTTTTTGAGGAACATCTCATCCTTGGGGAAGTTCTATGTTAGGAGGAATTCCATTCTCTAGTTGGTCTCTTTCCTTCAAAGGGTATAGATTAGCTAGGGGAATTAAACCCACCAATTCCATTATTCCAACAAGTTCTTCTATTTATGGTGCTAATTTTGCACCAAGAAGTAATTATTCAAGTGTTGGGTACAATCCCATTAATAATCATGCTTTTGGGAGTTTTTCAGTCCCTGGGGGCACTCCCCTTGGGGATAAAAAAAATTTCATCATGCCTACTAATCTGGGGCTCTAATTCCTTCTATTGATATATCCTCACAGTAGAATTTCTTCTTGCATTAACAATTTTATGGGGGGAATGCAAGGTTTCTCAAGGGTTCCATGTTTACTTGCCGATCCATCCAACCAACATCAACTTTCATTTCTAACATCAGTTGATTTTTCCAGATTAGAAAAACTTACTAATGACCCCATTCTCCATAATCCTATGTGGAAATTTATGGTTACAAAATTTACGTATGATATTCCTAAATTCAAAGTGGATCTGAGAGAAAACACTACCAGACATATTAGCACCTATGATGTACGATGTTCCTGAAATTATTTAGTTGATGTTTTTGTATGATTGTGTCTTTTCTAACGTACCATGACAAGATATGCTTCCAAATGGTACATTGAACTTGATATGGCATCCTATAGTGGCCATGCTTCTTTGGCATGAACCTTCTTGAACCATTTCCAGCTACCTTCATTGTATGATATTGATACTAACATCATGGTGACATTCAAACAAGACACTGCTACTCATATTTATAATCATATGCATTAGTGGAAGTGACAAAAGAGGTTATTTTCGACCAAAATTATTGTCAAATTTCTTAAATATTGGCTCAACCGATCATTTCTTCTAGTTATAGCCACGGTTATCACATGGTTGGGTTGGCCATTGAGGAGAAGGTCATTCTATGTGCTCAACATCTTGATATGATTTATTCTCTATTGAGAAATTTTTCTGACGCTATGAATAATGATCCTTGACCTTCATTTGATCCACCATGACCTTAACTAGGATACATTCTTCTCATGTGATTGGGTCCATACCTTTTGATGCTATAAGCCATTTAGCTACTTAATTGGGAAATTTACTATCACTTCACAAGCCTTGACAACTATGCCCAGTTCTAAAGAAGTGCCATATTTTGAGAAGAATGTGGAGGTTCATATAATGTTGTTCACAAAACTAGTATTACTTAGCAACCTAAAAGGAAAAAGAAAGAGAACAATAAAAAAATCCTAAACCTGATCAAGAGACCCAAAAATAGCACGAAAATCAACGTGAGGGAACCAATGAGAAACAACATAAGGTCAAATTTCCTCAGAAGAGTTTCTGGGGGATCATTTAACTCATGAGTGTGCATATATAAATGAGATTCATTGTTCCTTCACATAAATGATAGCCAAAAAAAATCTGGTCATATTTAACCATCCATTGCCAACTCAACCACAACAACAAATGGCTTCTCAAGCTGCTCCACCTACGTGTAGAGAAAATGGCACTAGCACATTTGTCCCAATTTCCGATGGCCAATTTGTCACTATTCTAACACATAGGCGTCACAAGAGAAACAATTTGAGGCGGGGAAAAACATGGTTAGCCATTATGTCGCAATTCCAACACTTCAATAAATTATTAGAATATTGACACTATTTCCGATGTTTTCCGAACTGTCGCTCTTCCGATGTTTTTTAAACCGTCACAATTCTGACGTTCTTCAAACCATCGCTCTTCTGCCATTGTCCAAACCGTTGCTCTTCCGATGTTTTCCAAACCGTCGCTATTTTGACGTTTTCCCAAACTATCGGTCTTCCGATGCTTATTAGGTTTTTCAAAGAGTCGGTCTTCCGAGATTTATCAATTTTTCACACTACTGTCGCAATTCCGACAATATTTATTCCAAATTTTAAAGCTTCAGTCTTCTGATGTTTATCAATTTTTCACACGATTCTTGCAATTCTGACAATATGTCTTTCGATGTTTAAAGCGTCACTCTTTCTATGCTTATGAAATGTCGCTTTTTCGACATGAAAGTAAAAATATTTAAAAAAAAGAACCGTCGCTCTTCCGATGCAAATTTATTCCGATGCTTTTGAAACGTTGCTCTTCAGATGTCTAAAGCATTGGTGTTCTGACGCTTCGATAAAAATGTTTAAAAAGAAATTAAATATACCCTAGACCTCCTATTTTTGGATGTTTATTCTTTTTATGAAGTTCATGACATTGAAGATATGAGAAGCGCTTGAATAAGTTTTTCCATGCATATCGCTGACATAAAAGTCAACTAGCAAGATAAGAAGCAAAACTTTCAGTTTGACCTCCAAATTTTTCTTCAAAAAGATATATTTGAATAAGGAATTCAAAGCCTTGTACTACTCAAGGAGATATTCTTTCTTAACACCTGAAGCTAACATATCACGAGTTACAGTACCTCCCAGGATGCAGTTTTTCCTTCTGATATTAAGTTGTGCTTGACTATCAACGGAAATATGTATAACTGAGAACTGCATGTAAATAAGTGAAATTTCATTTTCATGGTTTCATCTGATTATTACTATGACATGGAGGTGAAACATCCAAAAGAGATTTTTGGTGTCACATATTAAAGCAACTTCCATGCTGTAGATAAAGAATGCATGACAAATACAAAAGTAGTTCTAAAATGTGCCACTATGACTCTTATCACAAACATACGTTAGTTGAAATATGAGAAAAGGAATTAAAAGTATTACACCTCATCCACAGAAAATGCATAGAAATTTCATATGTCATGTAACAAGGTAAACAAAGAAAACACATTGAACATTATCAACATCAAAGCAAGATCTGGCACAAATATCTAAGTCCACTTTTATGAAGAAAAAGTTAAAGCGGAACATGATAGAAGGAATAAGAAAGCTGCAAAGTCTCACCAAACAAGGGGTAGACCAAGAGGATTTAGAGCTTTGTTTGATCTGGGAATGATCATTTCTTAGGATGATACGTACATGTCATGTGAAATTAGTCACCTGTCTTCATGTACCACTAGTATTGTAGATGACAAGGGTTCAACATACTAAATAGATCTATGATCAAGAAAAGCAAGAAATGCAAAAAACTATCTAACATAGCTCAATAGCCAAAACCACAAAAAAAATAAGGCAAGCCTTAAAATTGCAAACAACTTTCAATTGAGGGCATAACAGAGGGCTAATCCACATCCAAAAGTAGAAATATTCCATGTTTCAAATATCCTGCCTAGTCAATTGTTACCGAAGTCACCTTTGAACATTCTCAATTGCAATTCACATATATTACTAAATTTTACCAGGTACATTTCAGTAATATGTTGACAGAGGATGTTATTTATAAATATGTCAAAGTTACAATGTCAAACAACTTTTAAGATCTTGTCCAGTAGTCTATTGGCCTTTTGGAGCATGCCTTCCTTGTATATTCCATCCATGAGAATGGTATATGTAATGATATCAAGGATTTGACCGCTATATGTCATCTGTTTAAACAAATTTAATGCCTCCTTGAGATTACCTACTTTGCAGAATCCATTCACCAATATGTTGTATGTAAAATCATCAGGGCTGAAGCCCTGCTTTGGCATATCATAGAAGAATTGTAGAGCTTCCTCTATCATGTCATGCTTGTAGAACCTAGTTATTAATGTATTATAACTAACTAGGTTAGGTCTACAACCTTTCTACGACATCTCCTGAAAGAGTGCCCTAGCCTTCTCTAGATTACCCACCGTGGACAACCCATTTATAAGTATATTGTATCTAAATTCATTAGGTTGATGGCCTATTTTCCTCATAAAATCTAACAGTAATGTTTATCACCAAAATTGTGTAAAGCTAGCTGAGTTTGGATTTTTTTGCGAAATTGAATTCTTTCCAATTAACTTCCATCCTCAATCCACCAAACCCACACAAAAAATGAGTTAACATTGTTGCAATATGAGGATTGTAAACTTGTGCCTTGAAAATCTAGTTGTACTTATGACTAGTACATTAAGTATGGTGTTTTAGCATAAACGCAATGGAATAAAGCAAAGAACATATGGCATGATATTGTATGAGGATCTACATGTATTATCATGAGTTATTTATCATGTTTTTGAAGACGTGTCTAATGTTTGTTCAAGTTTGTTTTCTAGTATGGCTAAGAGAGACTATCAATAAGAATCCCAATACCATGATATATGCCATGTGAAGCAAAGAATGAGCTGTATGGCAAAGGACTGAGAAAGCATGATGTAACGAGCGGTTATGGAAAGTCAAGCTGATCTATGTATATTGTTGGTGTAAATTATCACAAATTTATTGAGTCAAGGGTTTTTTGCATAGGGTTTGATGCTATTAATAACCTGATGTATTATTTTTGTTGGTTTATAATCTTCGTGTCAAATAATTGTGGTCAGATTCAGGGTTTTATTAGTATGGTTATGTTGCAGATGTATAGTTTGTATATTGTGTCAAAGAATTGTGGTCAGAGGCAGGGTTTTATTAGTATGGTTATGTTGGAAATATTAGTACCCTGGAACACTGTGCTTGGACAGTTGATATTCTTGGTCAAGTTGGGAAAATGAAAGAGGCGCTCACCTTTATCAAGAAAATGCCAATAGAACCTGATGTTGGGTTCTATTGGCAATGTATAGTGAAAATTTGAAAAACAATGAATTTGGAATTATAACAGTTTGGGCCTACATGTGATTCTTAAGAAAATTCAGTAGAGATTGTTTTCAAAACATACATGCCATTAGGAGTTTACAACCACAAATATAATCAAATGGAAATTTGTTTATATTGACCCTAGATTTATACCAATATTTTTGGATTATTTGTATAAGTTAACTGTGTGTAGACAGACAGACACATAACCCGCCAAAAAACATAAACACAAGCCTCAACTGTGAACACCCATTGAGCATAAGGTTTTATCATTGCATTATATAGAGATGTCAATTAGGTCCACCCTGGGTGGTTAAGAGGAAGAGTTGTTACCCTGCCCCCCCCCAATCTTGCTTTTGATAAGCTTGCCCTTCATTGGTCGGTTAAGATTGGAAAGGTATAAGCAATCTATCTCTTACTTAAGTGCTTAAGTATCAAATGAGACAGTTCCGAACATTTAAAAACTCAACGAGCTTGCTTAAGTTCTTATTGGTAAGATAAAATGTTTAAATGGGGTAACTCAAGTAGTTTGAGTGGTGATTTGAGTTTTATGTATGAGGTCTCAGGGTCAATGCCTTAGGCTTTTTGCCTCTGTAAGTGACTAAATAGATGACCTAATAGGGATAGGAACGACAATCAAAGACAACAAATTTACACTAAGTACCATTTTTGAAATGCAGGGAAGAACCTGGATGTTTCTCCATGAGATTTCCATTAGAAAAGAGAGAGAGAGGGGTAGCGTATTTTTACTCCAAATGCACAAAACGACACTAGACATATAAATATAACCCAATATAAGCCAACTTTGGAGGATAACAGGAGTACCTTCTTTTTGGGCGTCATTGCTAGAATTAGCTGGGGCGCTCTGGTCATAGCAAAACCCTGCATTGGTGGAGGGACTCGCAACTCAAGTTTCATGCCTCCATTGATATAGTTGGAGCTTGAAGAAGACAAGATCAATCCCCCTCTCTTGCTTATTAGGGAGGAACCATATTGTCTTGCTACTGCACTGGCCATTGAAGTGCCACAATAATTTAAAACCCTTTTGTTGTGTTCTATTCCTCGCTATATTCTACAATTCGCCCTTAATTCGCCTATAGCCTCATAGTTTACCGGGTTAGTTCAAAGGAGAAGAATCCATATCCCTATAATTTGAAAAGACCCACAAAAGATAGAGTGCAGAAATTCAGACCTACAACCATCTATATCTCATAACCAAGATAACATAGAAGAAAAAATAGTGAATTTGAATGGGGTAAAAAAGGGGAAATACCAATCTGATTCTTCCAGAATAAGGGAGCATTCCTCCACGATCGATTTCTCTTCAAATCTCCCATAGATTTCTGAACATCGGAAAAACTCGAAATATCTCCACTAGGTACTATGGCTTTCGATCCGTTAATGGACTGTGGTCGCTTTAGGGTTTCAGAGCATCCATGCTTCTACAAGAATATGGAAAAAAGAAAGCATCATAGGGAATAATGGAATCATGGGAAAGAATGCATAAAGGTCGAACAAGCAGAGAAGGAAAAAAAAATTGAATAGGTTGATTAAGAAAATTTGAATAGGTGGAACAAGCGGAGCAGGAAAAAAAAAATTGAATAGGTATAAAATCTACAATTTGGTTTCACATAGTCTTAATTATAAAATCAATCTACTTTTTAAATTAGAACTTTAAGAAAAAAAATCATATCCTAGTTTCTCGATTAGGAACAATGTTCAAATAAAACACCTTTCTGAAGAAGAATGCTAAGGGGTTTTAATTTTCTCCATTGTATTTTATTTATAAGATTATATCTAATCAATTCTAAATTGTACACAAAATGAAAAGTTAAGGAAGTAGAAATTTATTTTCTAAAGTATGTAGGTTATTTGTATGTTTCCATACATAAAATGGGAACTTTCATTGGGGAGAACATCCACTCATTTCCTATGGTCAATCAATCATGTCAACGATTTTGGCTCTAGGAGGGTTGTATTGTATGAATGATAATAATAATATACATCATGATATGTCACATAAATTTTTTAGTGCATATTCTAATCCTATGCAAACTTTTGAAAATACAAATATTCATATTTAAAATTCTAATTTTCCATTTATTGAACCAGTATATGTTATTCCTAATGAATAAGTAAATAATTTATGTCAACATACCTAGACATATGCCCAGGAAATAAATAAGTTTTGCATTAATCCATTACTTTTATTTTTTTAGGTAATGTGAGTTTTGAGATGAGTTGCATGCCTGACATGTGATTTGAATAGCCATGAACCAAGGGCTTTTGAGCCGTCAAAATCACCTAGGGATCACATCCAACCTAGGCCACACCATCCCTTAGCTTGACTGGAATTTTTCCCACATAGTTTCAAACCAATTATTTTCTCACCAGTGATTGTATCTTACCCATTATTTCACATTCCCCAAGGCACAAACCAAATATTTGGATGTATCTTGGATGACTTGTCACATTTCATGACTAGCTTCACGCATATTGAATAGGAATTCCCATCATTTAAGAATATTTTGGAGGGTTTTTATGGCATAGTTTTTAGGGGCCTAGGGGTTCGATGAATAGGAGATTAGGGGTTAGAGGTTTAGGGTTTAGCGGTTAGGGGTTAGGACTAGAATAATGATTTAGCGTAGGTTAAGGGGTTAGGGATTGGGGGATTAGGGGTTAGGGGATCTAGGTACATTTAGGGACTAGGGGAGTAATGATTTAGTAGTGGTTAAGGGATTAGGGATTGGGGTTAGGGAGATCATAATGATTTAGTGGTTAAGGGTTTAGGGATTGGGGGTTAGGGGTTAGGGGATGTAGGTGCCAGGTCACAAGTATTGTCTACTAGGAAGGCTTTCCAAAGAAGTTGGCTGGCATCACTATGACACTATTACGGAATTAGAAGGGAAGAGAAAGGAAAATGTTCAGGTATCATATGAATATATGGAGGAAAAAGATGAAATTCATCTTCATTTTGCATTCGAGCGAGAGGAAAATCAATCATCAATGAAAATTCAAAATTTTCAAGCTGACCAAGATCAACCAAATTGGGGGTAGAGTTTGGGGAACATTTGTAAGTGAATGGGGCCTATGTGATATGGCTACAAGTTATGTAACCCCACACAATCCAATATGAAAACAGTAAACATTGTAGGCATAGGGTTAATTAACCCCACACATAGTGGAGTTAGCGCCCGAAAAGCAGCTTGCCCCAAGGATGGAGCTCTTAGCTTCAATAAAGTATTAGATAAGCTGCATGTTGTGCTCAATGAAGCAGTCAATTTTGAAAATGACAAGAAATTATTTCTAAAGATGAGGTTTCCTACTAGAAAGATATAACTACATAGAAATAATTACACTTTTGATACAATAATAATATAATCTGCAAACATCCTTCTCACATTCATGATTTGAGTATATAGTGCATTAGAGAGAAGTAAGAAAACAATTACTTCTTCAAAGCTAATTCGAATTTAGCGGGCTTAGGGGATTGGGGGTTAGGGGTTAGGGGATTTAGGTGCATTTAGGGGTTAGGGGTCGAATAATGAGTTAGTAGTTAAGGGATTAGGGATTGGGGGCTTAGGGGGCTCGACCCGAACGTGTTTGGGCTGGCGTATTCAATCGAAATGACCCGACCCGAATGTGTTTGGGCGGGTTCCCTCAAACTAAACGACACAGTGTGCCCGACTGAACGAACGCACAAGGGAGCAAGCAACAAACGGGCCACACGAACATGTACAAGGCACCCATGTGGTCACAACTTAGCAAATTTGATACGGTAAACCTCAAATGTGTTAGGGGTTTAGGGGGTTAAATCTGTTAGGGGTTTATGGGTATAGGGGGTTAAATGGGTTAGGGGTTAAGGGGTTTAGGGGTTAGATGTTTTGGGTTTAGGGGGTTAAATGGGTTAGGGTTTTAGAGGATTAGGGGGTTAGTGGATTTAATAGTTAAGGATTTTAGGGGTTAGGGGTCGTTACAGGTTAATGGGGCTAGGGTTTAGGGGGTTAAATGGGTTAGGGTTTTAGGGGTTTAGGGGGTTAAATGGGTTGGGGGTTGGGAATTAGTGTTTAAGGGGTTAGGGGTTAAGGGTTAGAGGTTTAGGGTTTAGGGGGTTAAATGGGTTAGGCATTTTGAGGTTTAAGGGGTTAAATGGGTTAGGGGTTGGGAATTAGGGTTTAATGGGTTAGGGGTTAAGGGGTTATAGGTTTAGGTAGGGGGTTAAATGGGTTAGGGGTTTAGGGGGTTAGGGGATTTAGTAGTTAAGGATTTTAGGGGCTAATGGGTTTAGGTTTTAGGGGGTTAGATGGGGTAGGGGTCTGGAAATAGGGTTTAAGGGCTTAGGGTTTAAGGGGTTAGGGGTTAAAGGTTTATAGGTTTAGTGTTTAGGAGGTTAAATGGGGTAGGGGTTTACTAGGGGTTTAGGGGGTTAAATGGGTTAGGGGTTAGGGGTTAAGGGTTTAGAGGTTTATGGTTTAGGGGTTAAATGGGTTAGGGGTTTACAGGTTTAGGGGGTTAAATGGGTTAGGGGTTGGGAATTAGTGTTTAAGGGGTTAGGGGTTAAGATGATAGTTTCATTGGTCTTTGTTTGTGCACAATAGTTGCTTATTATTTGCATCTCAATGTAACAATTTTGTAATTATTGTTGCTTGTTGCCATGTCTTCTTTATTTATTAATTTATAGTATTTGTTAGCCATTGCTTTACATTTATTGATGAAAATTTCTATTGCAATCAAACCAAATGTATGTTCAATCTCCAATTTCAAACTCAGCCATAGTGTTTTAACACAATTTAAGTCCGGAGAATGGCCATCTGATGAAGTATTAATAACCAGACTGCACCTCATGACTACTCCGAAAAATCTTAAGTTCGAGTGTCCCACATTCATGAGAAATTTGGCTCTTATACTCTTTCTCCACCTGACTGTGTCCTGGAAATACCCTTGTTTATTGCAAAAACATACTAATGTTGTCGACCTTGTCCCCTAGGAGGAGGCAGTGGATTTTAAGATGGTCACAATTTAGCATTTTTGATACGACCATCCTCACATGACCCAACCCAACTCGACCCGACCCGCCCGCACGTGTTTCCTTGGGCAGCCTCATGACACGACATGACTTGACCAGACCCAACCCAACGTGACCCACTCGAACATGTTTCCTTGGGTGCCCTCACAATATGGCATGACTCGACCCGACCCGTACGAATGTATTTCCTTGGGCGGCCTCACACAACAAGACCTGATTACGAGACCCAACCCAACCCTCCTAAATGTATTTCCTTGAACGCCATCAGTACATGACTCGACCTGACCCGTACGATCGTATTTCCTTGGGCGGCCTCACATGAACGTGTTTCCTTGGGTGGCCTGACACAAAACGACCCGAATAGACCCAAATTGACACACCCGAATGCGTTTCCTTGGGCGGCCTCACACGGCACGACCTGACCCGACCCGAAAGGGATAGCTGAATGACTGAACGGTGCCACAAGGGAGAAATAGAAAACATGCTTCCTGAATATTCACAAGGCACTCGGGCGGTCAGAACTTAGCAAAACTGATAGGGGCGCCCTCGAATGAAACGACCCGACCTGAACACACCTGGTCGGGTGACCTCACACAGCAGAACACGGTGCGCCCGAACGAAAGATGCCATAACGAAGCAAATGGAAAATGGGCCGCCTGAACATGCACAAGGCACCCGAGCGGTCACAACTTAGCAAAACTGATATGGGCACCCATGAACGAAATGACTTGACCTAAACATGCCCGGTTGGGCAACCTCACATGGCGTGACACGACGCGCCCAACCGAACGATTCCGCAAGGGAGCAAATGGAAAATGGACCACCCGAATGTGCATAAGGCACCTGAGCAGTCACAACTTAGCAAAATTGATACGGACGCCCTCGAACGAAATGGCCTGATTCGAACACGCATGGTCGGGCAACCTGACACGCTGCGACACGACACGCCCAACTGAACAATGCCAGAAGGGAGAAAATGGCAAACGGGCCACCCGAACATGCACAAGGCACCCCGGTGGTCACAACTTAGAAAAAATGATACGAACGCCTCAAATGAAATGACCCAACCCGAACGCACCCGATTGGGCGACCCCACACGGCATGACATGACGCGTGCCACTGAATAATGCAAAAAGGGAGAAAATGTCAAATGGACCGCCCGAACGTGCAATAGCGATAAAATGGCAAACGGGCCGCCTAAACGTGCACAAGGCACCTGGGCGGTCACAAGTTAGTAAAACTGATATGGGTGCCCTCGAATGAAACAACCCGAATCGAATGTGCTTGGTCGAGTGCCCTCACACGGCACGACACGGCGTTCCTGACCGAACGATGCCATAAGGGAACAAATGGAGAATGGGCCGCCCAAACGTGCACAAGGCACCCGGGTAGTAACAACTTAACAAAAGTCATACGGGAGCCCTCGAACGAAACGACCCAGCCCGAACGTGCCCGATCGGGCGACCTCACATGGTGCGACACAATGAACAATACCACAGGGAGAAAATGGCAAATGGGCCGCCCAAATGTGCACAAGGCACCCGGGTGGTCAGAACTTAGCAAAATTGATATGGGCGCCCTCGAACGAAATGACTCGACTAGAACGTGCCCGATCAGGCGACCTCATAGGGTGTAACATGACGCGCCTGATTGAATTATGCCACAAGGGAGAAAATGGAAAACGGTCTACCCGAATGTGCACAAGGCACCCAAGTGGTAACAGTTTAACAAAACTGATACAGGCGCCCTTGAATGAAATGACTCGACTCGAACATGCCCGGTCGGGCGACCTCCCAGGGCACAACACGATGCGCCCGAACAAACGATGCCATAAGGGAGCAAATGGAAAATAGGCCACCCGAATGTGCACAAGGCACCCAAATGGTCAGAACTTAGCAAAACCGATACAGGCGCCCTGGAATAAAACGACCCGAACCAAACGCACCCGGTCGAGCGATCTCACACAGTGCGACACGACACACCCGACCAAACGATGCCACAAGGGAGAAAATGGAAAACGGGCCACCCGAACGTGCATAAGCCACTCGGGTGGTCACAACTTAGCAAAAATGATACAAGTTCCCTTGAATGAAATGACCCGACCTGAACGTGCCCGGTCGGGCAACCTCACACGGCGCGACGTGGTGCTCTCGACCGGACGATGCCACAAGGGAGCAAATGAAAAACGGGCTGCCCAAACGTGCACAAGGTAGTCAGGTGGTCACAACTTAGAAAAACTGATACGGGTGCCCTCGAACAAAATGGCCCGAAATCAAACGCGCTCGGTCGGGCGACCTCACATGGCGCGACACGGCACACCAGACCAAATGATGCCACAAGGGAGAAAATGGCTGTAATGTTCCCAATTAGCCATTGCTACTTGGAACACTATATTTCCTCCATTTTTAAAATAAGAAGTAGGAAACACAATAAAATCTATCCTAGTGTGAAAAGGGATTGAGGTAGGAGGATAAAATAAATCCTCTTGAGTGTGAAGAGGAGAGAAAGCAAGGAGCTAGCTATAGTTGACCAAGTCAACAGCACAAGGGTGGGAAAGCCACTAGGGCAGCGCAGTTTTGAAGGAGGAAACTTCTCAAGGAAGCTACATCACTAATGAGTGAGGCCCGGGTTAGAGAAGCTCACTTAGGATAAAAAGGAAGGAATAGTAGCAAAAGGATTCATTCATTCATACTTCTTGCTTCAGTCTTATGACTGATTGCAAGCTTCAGTTGTTTAGCCAGAGTTGTAGCACTGTTTAGTGCAAGAGTTCTCATGTGGGAATTCTAGTTTCATCATTATTGTAGTTGATTAAGAGATCTAAGGAGGAGGTATTGAGTTCCATTCTCATCAAATATCTTGAGTAAATCCATCCTCTAACCTTGACAACACAGTCACTTCTAGTGAGTGCGTTATTTCTACAGTAGTTGTAGTAGCTAGGGTTGTATCTATCCATTTGTGCTTATTTCAGAAGAGGAGGAGGTGATTTCCACTCCAGGAGTTCTATTGTGGGAGGTCTTGAGCCAATTCTTGTATTGTGTGTCCCTTTTAGAGCATATCAGATATTTCTCAATACATAGTTGCTAGGTACAACGTTATTTTCTGCAGTGCTGTATCTTGTGTTGCTATTTTGCCGGAAACCCTTGCTGGGGGGTCCTAATGTGTTTGTAAAATAGGTCAATCCTCTCATTTATAATTTTATAATGAATGAAAGATCCAGATATATGTTATTCCATCTATTTTTGTAGTTTTCATAATAAAAATAACGTTGTTGCTGCCTCCGACATTTCTATTTTATGATGTAATGGGGTTGTGATGCTTTTTAGCATATTTGAGTTGGGGAGATCTGTTTAATGTAGCTAGAGTTATTTTTTTCTGATTCCATTCTATATTTAAGCTACATACAACATATTTTAGAGGATCCAAGCCCTGGAATACGTTATTCTTTCACTGGTTTTCTTATACAACATCCTCATTGGAGATATTGCTGAAATTCCTAAAAAGAAATATTACAGTGGTATCAGAGCCCTGCTCTTGGCTCAGCTTGTGGGGGGGGGGATTTATCTTCAGCATGGAGAAGGAATACATCTCAAGGCTCGTACTTCAAACCCTGCAGAACATTGCAAGGGATCTCAGGGAGATGAGGCATGAAGAAGACTCTTTAGGGTTTTGCCATAAGGCAAGCACCAACACTGAAAATGGCATGGGAAATTAAACTGCATCACAACGCTCCACCATGCCTTCATTTTTAACTGAAGGAGATAAGGAGGGTTCTCTAGGGGAATATTTTGAAGAATATGAATTCCAGACTCAAAGGTTCAAGGAGCACTTGAGCTTTCAGGAGTTTTGCCGGATCAAGGATGGAAGGAGGAATGATCCTCATCAAAGGGAGGATAACTTGATGCAGGGATCAGCCCTACTGCGTAGTATGGTAGGGTTCTTCTTGCCCACATTTGATGGGACACCTAATTGAACAACAAAAGCATGGGTAGAGAAGCTGGACACATACTTCCAGCTCCACAAGGTTTCTGAGATAGAAGCTATCAAGATAGTTGCGTTGCACCTGGAAGGGGAAGCTCAAGATTGGTGGTTTCATGGACTGACCACACTTGGGCATCATCATATCACTTCATACTCAACTTTCACCAAGAATCTAGTGGAGAGGTTTGATCCAAGGGATCCAGAAGCCCACTTTGCCAAGATAACCAAGCTCAAGCAGGAGGGAGATCTTGAGGATTACATTGTTGAGTATCTGCAGCTTTCAGTGATGGTATCCAACCTCACTATGAGCAGGAAGGTATGCATTATTTTGAATGGGATGGCTGAACCATTACAAGGGTTGGTCAAGTCTACCAAACCAACTACACTCCTTGAAGCTGTGAAGAAAGCTAGAGATCTACAACACATCTTGCCCATGGAAAGAACCTTTTTACAACAAAAGACCCACTCAAGGCCAAGGGAGACAATCCCTGTTCAGGAATTGGAGGAGAAATGTGTTATAGGGGAAGCACATCATATCAAGACCTTCTCCAAGAAGGATGCCAGCGCTGTACAACCCATAGAAGACTTTGCTCCAAGAGGAGGAGCTGTTGCAACGTTAAGAGGGGTCCCAAAGTATCTGACCTTGAGGGTGAGAAGCACCATCATGGGGCAAAGAGTTTTTGTATTGATAGATAGTGGATCCACTCATAATTTTATTGATGCACAGCTGGTACACAAGAGAGGAATTCCCATGGAGGAGCTTGAGGGATTTTCAGTTTTGGTCCTAGGAGCCATGACTCTGCAATGTGCCAAGTATGTTCCAACACTGACCATTACTATGGGTACCTATACTTTGACAGACCACTTCTTTGTGGTAGATATTCCAAACACCAATGTCATATTGGGAGTCCAGTGGTTAGTCACTCTTGGGAGAGTTACCACTAACTAGAGAACCCTGGAGATGGAATGGACTGGAGGGGACGACGGCCAGCAACAAAATATCAAGGGTATGAACACATATCCCCCTCAGGTTGTTTCAGCACATAGGATGGAGGCAGATCTGCGTAGAGGGGATGTTGCATGGGTAGTGGAGCTGCATATATCCGAGGTGAAGGGCAAGGACTCACCAATGCATCTAGATGTTCAATCTCTTTTGGACCGGTATTCTACAGTGTTTGGGGATATCCCACCAGGGAGACCTCCTGACCGAGGGTTTGAACACACCATTGAGTTGGAACAAGGGGTCCAATTAGTGATCACCGCTCCTTATAGACATCCCAAGGCCTATAGGGATGATATTGAAAGAGCTATCCAAGAGCTGCTAGCACTAGGGCACATCTGGCCTAGTACTAGTCCTTTTGCTTCCTCGGTGGTTTTGGTAAAGAAGAAAGATGGCACATTGAGGATGTGCATTGATTATAGGGCCTTGAACAAGAAGACTTTAAAGAACAGGTACTCTATACACAGGATTGATGAACTCATGGATGAGCTAAGGGGATCCAAATACTTCTCCAAGATTGATTTGAGGTCCAGGTACCATCAAATCAAGGTGAGGGAGCAAGATATCCCCAAGACAACGTTCAGGTGTCACTATGGGCATTTTGAGTTTCTGGTAATGCCCTTTGGATTGACTAATGCTCGAGAAACTTTCCAATCCTGTATGAACCATATCTTCTGGGGTCATTTGAGAAAGTTTGTATTGGTCTTCTTTGATGATATTATGATCTACAGCCGCACTTGGGAGGAGCACTTGTAGCATATTGAGACAGTCTTACATATCCTCAAGGAGCAACAATTCTATGCCAAGCTCTCCAAATGTGAATTTGGCTTCACAAAGATGTTGTATTTGGGGCATATCATAGGAGTGGATGGAGTGAGGGTACATGAGGAGAAGATTCAGGCTATCAGAGATTGGCCTGAACCTAGGAATGTTATAGAACTCAGAGGATTTGTGGGCATATGCACTTATTGCCGGAAGTTTGTGAAAGGATTCTCACAATTAGCAGCACCACTTATAGACTTGACAAAGAAGGGGGCTTTCCATTGGACACCTACAGCGCAGAGAGATTTTGATAAGCTCAAAGAGGTAATGAGTAGTTGTCCTGTTTTGGTTTTACCTGACTTCTCTCAACCTTTTGTGCTAGAATGTGATGCATCAGGTGAAGGTATTAGGGCAGTTTTGATGCAAGGAAGGCATCATATAGTCTTTGAGAGCAGGAAGTTGCTCTCTCATGAGAGGCTATACCCCATCTATGATAAATAAATGTTGGCTATCATGCATGCATTAGCCAAATTCCGACAATATTTGGTGGGGAATAAGTTCAAGGTGAAGACTGATCACAACGGCCTTAGATTCTTCCTTGAACAGAGGCAACTTCAGGAGAGACAACAGAAGTGGGTGAGCAAAATCCAGGCTTATGACTTTGACATAGAATATGTCAAGGGGAAGAGCAATATAGTAGTTGATGCACTTTCCAGGAGGCCTACAGCGCTGTCGTTGAGCGGCATGGATGCAGATTGGAAGGCTCAACTCTTAGTTGAGTACTCCAAAGATGACTTTGCATGTGGGATACTTGATGGGGTGGTATCGGATGAGAGATTTAGAGTAATGGATGAGGTCATCTATTACAAGGATCGGATCTACTTGGCTAAGAACTCTAAGCTCAAGGAGAAGATCTTATTGGCCTCACATGATTCACCACTTGCCGGGCATCAAGGTTTCACAAAAACTTACAGATCTATCAGGGAGAGATTCTCATGGAAGGTTCTCAAGGAAGATGTGCTCCGACATGTCAAGAAATGCACCACTTGCCAACAGAATAAGGGAGAGCACACTTATCCTACTGGGTTGTTGCAGCCACTACCTATTCCGGATGTGAAGTGGGAAAGTATCTCTATGGACTTCATCACCGGCTTACCGACGCGTGTGGTAAGGACTTTATCTTTGTTTTTGTTGGTTAGACTAAAAAAAATACTTTCATTTACTTTCCATTTATGCACATTATACTACTTCATGTGTATAGCCGAGCTCTTCTCTAGAGATGTATTTACCCATGGTCTTGTTGGGAAAAATACTAAGAGGGGGGGTGGGGGGGGGGTGAATCGCATTTAGGCAAACCGAAATTTTTACTTTTCCATTCACTAAAACCCATACACTACTTTGTTGAAGCTAACTAGCGTATACACGCGGATATCCTTCATAAAACTCACGTATACACAAAGATCTTGTTATGCCATTAATTCTTCACTTATATCATTCCATCATTCATTCATTAGATGTTCAATAAACTGTAAACATGTGAAGTAAGAACAGAATAAATCATCACACATAAGCAACACACATGAAAACCAGGATTTTAGGTGGAAACCCAAGTTGGGAGAAAACCACCGCTGCAGTTGCTCAGCCTTCAATATTTTATTATAGAGAAAACATCTTACAACATATGTGCTGGCGCAGACTCCTACCAGCACGCAGGCACCCACCTGCGCTCGTTTACCAGCCTCTCCTGGAAGGGAGCTCCAACCCCCCGACTCGCTTACCAGCCTCGACTCGTTTACCAGCCTCACCTAGAAGGGAGCTACGACCCCCTGCTCTCGTTTACCAGCCTCTCCTGGAAGGGAGTTACGACCCCCTGACTAAAGGATACAACCCTCAGCACCACCTTGGACCACATTTCATAAATTTTCACACTGGATGCAACAACTTCAATAGAGCAATACTTGTAGGCCATGTTTCATCATATTTTCAGACTGGATCCTTTCAATACTTTTAAGCTCAACCATACATCACCAACAGATACTTATCAATTCAGACAACACAGTTCAGATAACAGTAATACAGCAGAACAGATCAGATGTTTCACACCCCATGCTTCAGCAAACCCTAGTTTGCATACGCGCTTTAATTTCACTGATGTTGTGTATATACGCGCTTTTGTCCTCATCAACCAGCGTATACCTCAGTACATATTTCATTGCGCATACGCGCTTTCTCTTCAGTGAAGCCGAGTATATACGTGCTTCCTCTGCGGCGAAGTAGCGTATAGATCTTCAAGCATCATAGAGCAGCATACTTCTTCATATCAGACATTCAGTTCAGATTTAACCCTTTACTTCAGACAGATGTTCGCCTCATCACATATCTAATCACTCCATAAACAGATCTAGCAAATACAGATACATTTCAGATCTAGATATCCCGCTTCATCATTTCTTCATAGGTGCATCATAGATTCAGATCTATCATCAAACCTTTGCCCTTTTCCATGCTATATACTCCATAGAGAAGTATTCATTCAAGCTCAGACATCTTGCTCCCACACTCATGATTTGCACAATGAATTTATTCTCCTTATATAGGTTTATCCTTTTTCAATACCACGGGCCCCTTTTCCAATACCACGAGCCAAAACAATACCACGAGCCAAAACAATACCATGAGCCTTCAATACCACAGGCCCCTTTTTCAATACCATGAGCCAAAACAATACCATGAGCCTTCAATACCACGGGCCCCTTTTTCAATACCATGAGCCCCTTTTTCAATACCATGAGCCAAAACAATACCATGAGCTCAAAACTACATTACATCCGATGGTATTCCTGGACGAGGTCATTTAGACGAATCATTACCCAATACAATGGGTCAATACCATGGTGGTTACCCCTGGTTTTGCACTTTTTGAGCGCTTTTTGCCCATACGCGACTTGGCACGTTCTTTCCTGCGTGCATACGCGACTTCCCCTAGACATATCCACATATGCCTTGAGACATACTATTTTTATCATAGATTGAGCACATTCTGAATTCATTTCTTCATTTCCTTCTATACGCACTGTAGATACATCATATTTAGCTCATCAAGAACATATTCTATCAAGCACAACTTCATCCAGTAAGTTGCCATTATCTTCATTAAGAGGGTTGCCTTTCAAAGACAACATTCATCATCATATTGCTAACAAACATCATTTACCAAGTCCATCATGTCAAGAATAACTTCATCAGGTGGATTGCCATAAGGGACAACACATGTCAACAGTCGCATGTCTTCATCTTCATTCAGTGGGTTGCCATCAAGGACAACACTCTGCATCATATTTCCAACAATCTCCCTAGGACCATAGTGAGTTATCGGGACAACCGCTTCATGGGTGGCTTTTGGCAGGAACTTTTTCGATTAGTGGGGACTGATTTGACCCCCAGCACCAGCTATCACCCCCAAACTGATGGGCAGACTGAGATAGTGAACAAGTGGCTAGAAGGATACTTGAGGAGCTATGTGGCAGGGCAACAAAAAGCTTGGTTATGTTGGCTCCACTTGGGACAGTATTGTTACAACACTACTCACCACATCTCTATTGGCATGACTCCATTCCGGGCCTTATATGGATATGAGGCACTTTCATTTGCTGATGTTATGTTTGGGGCAAGTAAAGCTCCAAGGGAAAGGGATTGGATTCAAGAGAACCAGGACATACTCTGGGCACTCAAAGATAACATTGCTACTGCTCGTAACCAAGAAGATGTATGCAGATCAGGGTCGATAGAGAGATAGTTTGAGGTGGGAGATCTTGTCTACCTACACCTTTAGCCTTACAAACAATCCACACTCAAGGTAAAGGGGGCTGAAAAGCTCAAACCAGGTTTCTGTTGAGCTCCAAAAATGTCCTTTCTTCCACCACATTCCATTCCATTTCTTTCATCCATTATTAATCCCAAGCTCAAATGATCAATGAAATTAGTTAAAATTTCTTTAAGAATAAATATCGTGGCTAACTTGCAATGTTTTTGTGATTGTGTCATTGTAGTACTTTTTGAACTGAAACTAGCTACAGAATGCAGACATTCTATAGGTAGTTGCCAATTCTGTAGCCAGGTTCATGTTTATACAGGTTCCGGATGTCATCTTGGAGAAAATCACACATGGGTGTATTCCACGTCATGTCCTCATCATTTTTTGCCCTCCGTGGAGATTGAATGGAATTCTGTACGTGGTTAAGCACGTGGAAACCCAAACTAGGAGGTAGACTCCTAACAGAATAAGGACAGCCCAGATTCTGTTACGTGATCATGATCAGAATCCTAGTTTAGTTTCTATTAGGAAAGACAATAATCTTGTATTATCTCAAGTTCTGTTATGTAAATTTGCTATAAATATGTTGGGGAAACCAAGAGACAAAGGTTAGATTTTTGTTAGATTTTATGTTTGACTGTTAGATCTTTGAGGTCCGTGAATACTCTGTTTTGAGGTGAGTCCTCTTTAATGAAAGAAGCAGCATTTCCTTGAATGCGTTGAGTCAATTTTGAGCTAGATTTCATGCTAATCTTGTGGTAGAGGGCCCCTGCCTCCTGAGCGGCCTTGTTTATACAGTAGATAAGTGTTTTAATCTCGTTTTTATTTCTAGTTTAAGTAGATTTCTGAAGCTTATGTTCATGTTTGTTTATATTTACTATCACAGCCAAACTTACTCTAACCAACTCTTCCAAAATATAATTATGAAGAATAAGGCACAACTGTGATAGTGTAGGTCTAGTTGCATTTATTTCCATTAGTTATCATAGTTAAAAATTACTCTAATAAACTTTTCCAAAATATCATTATGATGAATGAGATATAACTGTGATATTGTAGGTTTTAATTGCTAGTTTGCACCAAGTAACACAGCTAATATTACTTGTATAAATCTCTTCCAAAACATCATAAAAGTGAGTAAGAAGTAACTGTGGTGTCTTGGAATTTAGTTGTATTTTCTTTCAGTCTTGTGTTTATGTTCAATTGCTTTGAATGATACAGCCATACTCGTTCTCACAAACTCTTCCAAAACATCATTCATACTGAACGGGATGAACTGTAGAATTCCTTAGGTTAGTTGCATGATAACTTAGTTAGAGCACTCCGGAGGTAGAATGCATGTGGTTCAGTTATGTCATTTAATTTTCAGTTTGATAATGGCTTTTAATTTAACACTATTCACTGTAGACTAGAAGTACCCTAGTTTATTCTTAACTTAGTTCACTGTGTTAACATTCCAGTGTAGTTTCCATCCATTGCATTTGAAATTGAATTAGTTGTTAAAATTCAACACCTCGGTCTTCATTATCTACAAAAATTCTTTTCTTCCAAACTCATACTAACACATAATTATCTGGACAGAAGGAAGTATCAGTTTAAGGCCTGGAGTACTTTTGCAGCCTTTTTACCATTTCACAAACAAGCCTTTTCTCAAAGACCATTCTAAAAGGAAATCTATAACTTTTGTATGAGGCCTAGTGGTGCTAGATTGAGTTGCAGAACAAAGTTAGAAGCTATTTTAGAATAGAAATCTTATGGTGATACAAATGTTCTTTTCTAAATATATTTTAATAGATCTTTAATCATGGATGAGATGTTGTAACATTGTAAGTTGATTGTTTGATTGTTTAGTTAGGAGCATTTCATTTACACTTAGCTGCCCATTTCTCAAGCTCTTCCAAAACATCTTTAATGAATGAATTGGACAAGTTAAGCTCATGTTGCAATTTATTTTCTTGAATTCATTATCAAGCTTTGTAATTTTCTAGCCATAGTTTAGGCTTTGTTTTGTTTCAGTATTTTCATTTTTCATTTGTCATCCGTAATGTAGGCTTCACTCTGTTTTTAACCAATAGCATCTTTCCATCAGCGTTTAGTTCTTTTCCTTTCAAAACATAAAACCATAAAACCAAAAACATCAGAAAACACTAAACACAACGTGGTGAGAAACAAATACCTAGGCACATATATATAAACACACTCGGCCAATTTACCCACCCCGGTTGACAATTAATGAACTCAATTTAGGAGACTAGTTGAGCACAAACAAGCTTATGGGCCATACAAGGTGAACAGATGTGTCGGTAAAGTAGCATATGAGCTGGAAATTCCTAAGGGGAGAAAGATCCACAATATCTTCCATGTATCTTGCCTCAAGAAGGCCATTGGGAGGAATGTAGTTGCCAACATGGAACTTCCTCCTATTGATGATGAGGGCCATTTGATCTTGCAACCAGAAGCAATCTTAGACACAAGGGAGAGGCAGTTGAGAAACAGAGTCATCAAAGAATATTTGATTCGATGGAGGAATCTACCAGATGAGGATGCCACTTGGGAGGGAGAGAAGATCTTGCACCATCCTTCTTTACTGTTGCTTGTGGGCAAGCAACTTTTGAGCGGGGAGGACTGTAATGTTCCCAATTAGACATTGCTACTTGGAACATTCTAATTGCTCCATTTTTGAAATAAGAAGTAGGAAACACAATAAAATATATCCCAGTGTGAAAAGGGATTGAGGTAGGAGGATAAAATAAAGCCTCTTGAGTGTGAAGAGGAGAAAAATCAAGGAGCTAGCTATAGTTGACCAAGTCAACAACGCTGTCACAAGGGAGGGAAAGCCACTAGGGCAGCGCGGTTTTGAAGGAGGAAACTTCTCAAGGAAGCTACATCACCAATGAGTGGGGCCCGGGATGGAGAAGCTCACTTAGGATAAAAAGGAAGGAATAAAAGCAAAAGGATTCATTCATTCATACTTCTTGTTTCAGTATTATGACTGATTGCAAGCTTCAGCTATTTAGCCGGAGTTGCAACACCGTTTAGTGCAAGAGTTCTCATGCGGGAATTCTAGTTTCATTATTGTTGTAGCTGATTGGGAGATCCAAGGAGGAGGTCTTGAGTTCCATTCTCATCAACTATCTTGAGGAAAGCCATCCTCTAACCTTGATAGCGCAGTCACTTCCGGCGAGTGCCTTATTTCTGCAGTAGCTGTAGTAGCTGGGGTTGTATCTATCCATTTGTGCTTATTTCAGAAGAGGAGGAGGTGATTTCCACTCCAGGAGTTCTATTGAGGGAGGCCTTGAGCCAATGATTGTATTGTGTGTCCCTTTTTTAGCACATCAGATATTTCTCAATACAGAGCTGCTGGGTACAACATTATTTTCTGCAGTGCTGTATCTTGTGTTGCTATTTTGCCGGAAACCCTTGCCAGGGGGTCCTAATGTGTTTGTAAAAGAGGTCAATCCTCTCATTTTTGATCTTATAATGAATGAAAGCTCTAGATATATGTTATTCCATCTATTATTGTAGTTTTCATAATAAAAATAACGTTGTTGCTGCCTCCGGCATTTCTATTTTATGATGTACTAGGGTTGTGATGCTTTTTAGCATATTTGAGTTGGGGAGATTTGTTTAATGTAGCTAGAGTTATTTGTTTATGATTCCATTCTATATTTAAGCTACATACAACATATTTTAGAGGATCCAAGCCTTGGAATCCATTATTCTTGCACTGGTTTTCTAATACAACATCCTCATTGGAGATATTGTTGAAATTCCCCGGTGTGAATATTACAACGCAAATCCAAGCCGCCCGAACGTGCACAAGGTACTCGAGTGTTAGGTCCCTTATATCACTAGTGTAGCCCCTTATTATTGTTAGTGTAAACCCCTTATTGTTATTATTGTACCCTTGTAACCCCCATCCATGATCCATCCTTCTTTTGCACCAATACTACTGGAGCAAAGAAATAACTTTGACTAGGTTGAATTATACCAGCCTCTAACATTTTTTCAATCATACGTTCAATTGCGCTCTTTTGGACATAAGGATATCTGTAAGGCCTGATGTTTGGAGGAACATTTCCTGGAATCAAATGAATATTATGATCATGATCACGAATAGGTGGGAGTCCTTTGGGAGTTTCAAACACCTTGGAATGATTGTCCAAGACTTTTTGGAGATTTGGAGAAATAGATGATTTTGATGTTGGAACTTCTAGTGAGCATAATTGTGCAATTACGCCTCATTGTTCTTTATTCATAAGCTTTGTCAAGACATTAGAGCTTATTATCTTTCCTAGCTTCCTTGCGATACCTCGTAATTCGATTTCCTTCCCTTCTGAAAAAAAATTCAAGAAAAGTTCTTGAAAATTAAGAGCTACCATCCCTAAATATTGTAAACATTGTACTCCTATTACAACATCGACACCTCCCATTGGAATGGAAAGTATTGGACTATTCAATACATACTCCCCCATAGTTAGCTTGATATTATGGAATTTTCCAGAGCAATTTATAGTTACTCCATTTGCAACCATCACTTGACATTCTGGTGTTGGGTATGGGAAATAATTCAATTCCTTGGTTACCTTACAATGAATAAAATTATGGGTACTACCTGAATAAATCAACACTATTAACTTTTTCTTCTTGATATGTCCTTATATCTTGAGAGTTTGAGTAGTGGTAATTCCTGCCACTGCATTACATGATACGGTCAGACTCATTTCTTCTTCTTTTAGGGTTGGTTCCTGGTGTATATCCTCTTCTTTTGAAGTTTCTTGTTCAATTTCTTCCTCCTCTTCACAATCTATGTAAAATAATTTCTTCTCAGCACACTTATGACCTTTAGTGTATTTTCTATCAAAAATGTAGCAAATCCCTTTTGCTCTTTTTTCTTCCAATTGTTGTGATGTCAACTTTGTAGGTTGTGGAAGTCTAGGATTAGCAACACTTCCATATTTATAGATGTGAGTGGTAGGCTTCCTTTTCGCCATAATTTTACATTCAATTTTTCTTGCCAACCTGAATGCCTTCTCCAGTGGATCAGGTTCCCAAACGCAAACTTCATGTTGGATGTTATCCTTTAAAGTCCCTATGAAGACATCAATCTTATGTTCCTTTGGAATATCAGTTACCCTTATATTCAATTTTTGGAAATCCTCAATGTGCTCCACCACTGAACCCTTTTGCTTGAGATTTATCAATTAGCTATAGAAGGTGTTGTTCTTTGTATCCTCATAATGTGCTATCATTTCCCCCGTAAAAATTGACCAAGTGACAATTTTGTTACGAGAGCAAAGCCATCGATACCATACAAATGCATTTTGTTCTAAATGTAGAGTTGCAATGCATACCTTTTGTGTGTTTTTCACATTATTGAGATCAAAATATTGCTCCATATGTAGTATCCATGTTACGGGATCCTTGCCATAAAACTTCCTCATATCCATCTTTGGAATATGGTGGTTCTTCAATCCAACATTAGAGTGTATGAAATGGCGATTAGCATTTATTTTGTTCTCATCATGAGTTTCCCCTACTATATTTCCGCCATTAGGAATCATTTATTGTATTAACCTTGACATCAAACTTTCCATGTCTGCTTTTAGATCATTCTTCATGTCTTCAATGTTGTCTTTCATTTTTTCATCGATCTTAGCTTCCATGCCATCCATCTTAGCTTCCATGCCAACTTCCATGCCATCCATCTTAGCTTCCACGCCATTCTTCAAACCATCCATCTTAGCTTCCATGCCTTTCTTCAAAAATTCCATTTCATTTTTTGTTTCTCTTTGTGAGAGTGAAATTTGGTGCACTTTCTCTTGTAATTTTGATATGTCATGTTTCACTTCTTCCTCTTCATGACTCAAGTAGAGCCTTATGAAGGATTAATGGGTGTTGAATTATTTTTAGGTGTAAATTTTGAACCCAATACTGATATCTATGCTTCACTATGCCCTTGGAATCACTTCAAATTGATTTTTCACAGAAGACTTATGCAATTCGAAAAGAAAAAGAAAAAAACACACTTTTTTCTTGTTTTTTAGGAGCTCGATATTGAAACTGAATTAACTCTATGATTTCAGATCTTCAATATCTAAAATTAGGCCCTGTAGTAGCCCTCTAAATATTATTTTGAATGCCACAGGTCTGACCTGATTTGGATTCTTCAAGTCAAAGTTATGTCCAATCTCCCACAATGACCTAATTATGGAGTAGTTTAGTAGAGCGAACTTGTACGACGTGCCACGTGTCACTGTTTCCTCCTTCGGCTTTGAAATTGATATACAGGAAACTAAAGTCCATGTACTTGCGACCACATTTTACATTATTCTAATCCGATGCTCAGAGTGAGAGTTATGACGATTTTCTCATAGTCACCTCTTTTAGATGAAATTTTGGAGCTTGAAAAAACCCTAACTTCCACTGATCATATCTCCGAAAATATTGCGAACCAAGATCTGAAATTTTTACATGAAGTGCTTCAAGATTTTGGCTTCTCTCTGTATAAATTTCAGATTTGGAACCTTCATAGAAAAAAGTTATCGCGAAAATTCCACGATGAACTGTTTAGGTGAAATTCGGGAGCCTGAAAAAACCCTAACTTCCATTGATCATATCTCTGAAAATATTGCGAACCAAGATCTAAAATTTTTAGACGAAGTTCCTCAGGATTGTGGCTTCGCTTTGTAAAAATTTCAGCTTCTGAAGCTTCATAGAAAAAATTTTATAGCAAAAATTCCACGATGACCTGTTTGGAGTAGCGAAACCTTAGAATCTAAAGCTTTGACACCAAATGTTATGAAACCAACTCCAAAAATAGAAGAAAAGGGAGATCAACGCCTTAGAAGTTAGCCACTTAGAGGGGGAAACCTCCAATACATTACATAAAAGAAAAATTCTTGGATTATGCAAATCACAAAACCTCCTTCTATATATAGGAGTCCATGGGGTCACAATATAATCCTAGCCGTCCTAACAATAATAATATAAGGACACAATAATAACAATATTGGGGTTACAGGGGTACAACAATAACAATAAGGGGGTTACACTAACAAAAATAAGGGACTATAATAGTAATATAGGGACCTAACAATGTGTTAGGATTGATAAGGTTGTTAGAGCCATTATAGCAAAGTTTGTTTATGATTTGCCTATTTAAACAAAGATAATATGTGTAATTTGGTCTTAAGACTATTGGAGACTTTTGAGATAATTTGAAGAATAATTTCTACTTTTCTATTTGTTGTTCATGTTGTGGATGATTTATTAAGTTAGCTATAGCTGAATAATTCTTCAGGTGTACAAGGCAAGGTTGGAGGGCCCACATACCAAACTAAGTACAATTAGGTTAAATTTTGTATAAATTAGCATAGTTTTGATTCACTATTTCTTGTTTCAGTTTTATGATTCAGTTACTTAGATGTTTTTTAATTTATGTATGCTTTTCGTTTAAAATCTAATTTGTGTATGAAAGTACAATCAAGGATTTAAGTTAAATTATTTTTCTATCAAGTTATGAATCACAACTAAAAATCATCCTTTTTCATTTCTTGAATTGTTTCTTGAATTCCAATTTATGATTTGATGCAATGGTAATGTTGTTGGAGTAGAACTGTGAAGAAGGACAACTAGGACATCCTAATTTAGTAGCCTCTTCTCTTTCTTTCTACACATCACAAACTACTTCTCTTTAGTTTCTCTTCTTGAGGATAGGACTATGGGGAAGGACAACCAGGACCTCCTAAGTTAGGAGCCTCTTCCTTCACTCACTGCATCTTGAATCAGATACTTTTTAGTTGGAAATTATATTTTTAATATTCATTTCCATTAAACTTTAGACTTAGAACATATTTTTAATATGAATTCCCATTAACCTTTAAACTTAGAACATATTTGTAATATGCATTTCCTTCAACCTTTGAGCCTTTCCTTCCAAAATTGACTTTACTTGAAATCCATATACTTTGGACATGCTTCCAAGTCTACAAATCCGGATTGACAAGTAAAACACTTGTGTTAGTTTACTTAGTAAATTGACCTGACAATGTGGTGTATGAAAAATGCATTGTGTTGTATTGTACACCGAGTGTAGGTTTATGTATTGTATGTCGATGTGGGTGTATGCATTGTATGGTGTTGTATTCCTTATGTGGATGTATGTGTTGTACACTATGTGTATGTGTACGTACTTGAAGATAAGGCATTGGTGTTTGTTGAATGTGGAAACCGATATCGTGTGTGTACAAAAGAACAAAGGAAAAAGTAAGGACTGATGAAGGATAAGTATCGATATTTGATTTCAGTTCTATTATGCATGTGATCTACAATTCTAACTTATGATGGTTACATGTGATTTAGGATTATGGTTTATGATGATTGCATGTGATTCATCATTTTGACCTATGATGTTTTTGTTTTGAGGTAACCAGATGTGATATGTTTATACATGATGATTGATAAAACAACTAATTTGACTTGTGGTGACAGGAAGTGAACATGATTTCAAGTGTACCTTATTAACGAGATACCAATGAGGTATGATTTGAAGTTATTTCAATTTATTTCGAATATAATGGAAATTATGTGCTTGGTATAGGAAATCATGTAATTCCTAGTTTGATATGGTTGAAACCGTTTGGAAGAACTAGCAACATCAGCAAAAGGTATTGGAATATGCAACAGTTTCTCGTAAAGCACTTCAGGACCAGGGCCATTCTTGGACAATGGTACCCAATAGTGTCCATTTATTTTGCATGAGCATGCTATGACCGGTATGATGGTTTTTAGGAAGGGATATGACTTGGTTTTTGTATCTTCCGCTGCGAGGAAGCCTTGCAAAGGGACAGACAACCCAAGATGGGGATGCCAACAGAACTTGGAAGGTGTGTGAATGCACGAAAGGGGGTGATAAGATTTACGAGGGACTGTGCATTAGAGAAGGGAAGTCTGGGGATGGACTTCTTTTGGTCATTAGAATTTCCAGATGGAATCAGATGCACATTGGAAATGTGCCCCAGAACAATGAGTCGGTAAATTTTCATTGAGAGGACAAGTGGCGTATGATTGTAGCATTAGATGTTGGATGCAGATTTTACTTCGGTAGTGGATTCTAGACTTCCTAAAAAGGATGTGAATCCTAGTATTACTTTGAGGGTGAGGTGTTAGCCTTTGAATTCCCTTGTTGCGGGTGAAAACATCGTATCCTTTTATTTTTTGGTTGAGAAAAGGTGCATATATGTATATGTGTATATCATTGTAAATAATGTATCGAGTTGGATTTATAAAGCTCCATAGATAGTATGGTTTTTATTGTAAATAACATAATGAGCTATGTAATAAAGCTCTAGTAAACAGTATGTTTGTCATGTTTAATTTGTGGTCATTGTAAATACTACAACAAGTTGTGTTATAAAGCTCCATAGGAAGTATGTTTTATTTTTCTGGTTGTATGTGTCATTGAACACTAAGGACGATGTTCCCCCAATGGGGAGGGTTCTGTAACAACCCTAGTTAAAAATCCATGTAAAAATATATAAGACCAAGGTCATGGGACACGTATTCCAAGTTGAATGGTGGGCCAAAAATCCTAGCAGATGTTCATTTCAGTTTATTATATCTAAAGGAAATTGACAAAATCAATGGAAAAGGATTTGGAAAGGCATGCAAAATTAATTGAAATTTTATCTATGAAAAGAATGGAAAAATAGGATAAAAGGGAGGTGAGATGTCACAGGTTGCATGTGAGGAGAAAAATGAAGGAAAATAATGGAAAATGAAGAAAATGGAGGCCTCACTGAGAAAAAGGATTTTGAGGATCAGTTGGAAAGATTTTTTTCACACTTATGACTCTCATTCTACTCTCTCTCTCTCTCTCATACTTAGAGTTTTCTTGGATCACTCTTGGAGGAGTGTGGCATACTTTGAATTTGGACCAAGAAGGCAAAGGAAATATAGGAAAGCGCAAGAGGACATCGGGATCAATAGCTACAGCTGGATTTCTTTGCAGGTATCGAGTTGCATGTATGGATTCCTTGCTAGTTTTGGCATGCATGGTGTATTCTTGTGGTTTCTTGGGCATGATTTTTCATTGGCATGGAGGATTTAATAAATGACAGTGGATTTGTATAGCCTTTCCATTTCCTAGATAGCCATTTTTTTGTGGGTTCAATTTCATTGTTTGTTTTCTGGTTGGTTCTCATGTTCCTTTAGTTGTAGGTTGAGTTACTAGTTCCTGGAGCCTTGGTTGGGAAAACACTCTAGAGCCCAGTGGCCAATTTTTGGATTGAGTTAATAGTCATGGAGCCTTGGTTAGAAAAATTCTATAGAACCCTAGGTGGCTTGAGTTACTAGTCCTAGAGCCTTGGCTTGACAAATGCTCTGGAGCCTAGAAATAATTGGTGTTGAGTTACTAGTCCCGTAGCCTTGGTTGGAAAAAACAATTTAGAGCCTTGGAAAGCTTAGGTAGAGACCAATCTCATGATGGTTGTGATGTTCTATTGTGAGGTGGAATCATTGGTTGAGGGTTGAGGTGGTTTGGCCTCTAGAAGCCCTGGTTTGGTTTTAATGGATTTGGTTAATGAGATTCCACATTCATGCTTGGAATATTTCACGGGGGTGAGTGGTTGAAGAGAGATTTGGCTCAGCCATGTCTATGGTCGGGTGGAATGTGGAAGTCCCAGACTTAGTTACATTTTTATTATGGAAATAAGAGCTCTTTTCCCCTTGTATTAATGGGTAAATATGTTTTTTATTCTATGGCTTATTTGGTTGTTATGTGCTTGTAATTTTTGTTACTTATATGCTAGTTACGACTGAGTTTTATTAAGGTGATGAAGTATGGACCTCATCATGTTTTGATTCGTAATTTAATGAATAATGTATCTATGCCCAAATATATTATAATGCAGTTAATGTGATGTAGCAACAATTCTCATATAAGTATGATACCCCTATGCTCAGATATTTTATTTAAACCTGTAGATTACTTCCTTGTGACATGTTTGATGAAAAGATTTTCATGGCTAGTAGGGGTTTAGTCAAGTTGCTGTTAGAATTTTTTCTTGTGCACCATTGTTTGTTATATTTCACCTATGAACTTGTCATTGAGTTTTGGCCAGTGACCTGAGCTCTAGGCTTGAAAAGGTGGCTCAAATCTCGGGGACATTGGCACAGGTTTGTGGGAAAAATCCCTGGATGCATGCATGCATATGTTGTGGGAGCGTTCGGGGGTTTGCAGGCTTAAAACAACAGTGGGACCCAGGGGTTGGATGCTTGAGCGGTTGGGATGGATCCTGGGAATTTTGTTGCTTATGTGGAAGGTTTTTTTGGTATTTTTTCATTGGTTCCACTTCCTTAAGGTCACCTAGGAGGTTGAATCAGATCATAGTAACTCTTCGTGACATGTTTACCTTAGTTGGCTGGTTACTTTTCTAGATATGGGAGGAGGGTGTTACACTGATTCTCCCAAAACTTGTCGTTTTTGGCATTTTCTCAACAAGATGAACTTGTACAACATGCCACATATCTAGTTTTACAAATATGAATCTAATTTTTTTATTTGAGGCACCTTTGCATGTCTCCTCAAACCTATAAAATTTTCAAATTATGAAGATTCTCATAAAATAAGTTATAGAAAAAAAAATCCAAACTAAATTGTTTGAAGTTGGTTTCAAGACTATTTAGTAACCTTAAATTCCACACGGCGCATCTTCAAAATTATAGTGAACCAAATTCCCAAATTTTTACCATAGATGCATGGAAATTTCTTCTTTGTCTCCTCCAAATTTCATAGTCTCAATCAATATAATAAAAATATTATAGAAAAAATTCCAAGATATCATGTTTGAAGCATACATATTGAGCATTAAAATAAACCCTAACTTCCTTAGGGATTATCTTCTAAATTATAATGAACAAATATGTGAAATTTCTAACATAGGGAGCTAGAGATATCTTCTCTACCTCCTTTATATTTCACCCTATGAAACATTCCAAAAGAGCATTTGAAAAAAAACTCCAAGCTAACCTATTTTAAGCTTATTTTAGTAGCATTCAGGAACTCTAACTTACTTGAAGCATATCTCTGAAATTATAGTGAAGAAAAATTTAAATTCCTCCCACAATACCTAGAAACGCTTTCTTCATCTCCTCTACATTTCAAAGTTTGAAACTGTTGGTGTCCCGTGTTTTGATAGTTTGGCAAATCAAAAGACAAGGCAACATCAGAACCAATCTTTAGAGTTACAGGATCTAGTCCTCCTGCTCTCAAAGTGGGATCTCTCAAAGTTTGTTTGCAAAGGTTTATCTTGTGTGCTTAGAGTATTGGTTTTAGACTAGTTATTAAGTGCAGGTATTTGTTTGTTTGGTAGGGTTGAATTGATACAACAGAACATAAAAGGTCTAGGAAAGATATATAGGACAGTAAAATATCTGTTTCATTGGGCAATGGAGTCAAAAAGAGGTCATAACACACTTATCAAAGGATATGGGATATCAAAGGGAAAATCTAACTTGGCCACAGGATTCTTTTGTTTTTGGAATGGAATGAACATTAATAATTTGGAAAGAGAGTTATAATTCTCAACAAAGGGAATTTGAAAGCATAATTTGAAACAATAAAGAGTTCTTTGATAGACAGGGCTAACCATAAATTCTACAAATCACACCTTTAAGCAAACAATGATTTCAAAACAACTTTCAAAATGAAATCTAAGATTTGGGGAACACCCTATTTCCTCAAAGATTTTATCCTAAAGGACTTTAGAAAACATATAAGAGTTACTGATAATCACAGTCATAGAAGAGGGAACACCTAAAAACATCTATGATCATAGTTATAACGACCTTTAAGCCAACTGTTTAAGTCAGGACAAAGGGCAAGATCAAAACAGACCTCTCTGATTCACTGTAAGCAAAGAACTTCAAAGGGAGACTTCAATAACAATTTTTAAGTGGCAACAGACAAGCAGGGATAACCATAAATCAGGCTGAAACCAAATGTTCGAACTATTAAAGAAATAAACAAGCATGAAGACTAAAGAGAAAGATTAAAGCCTCTAAAATACTTCAGCAGAAGAAAACATAAAACAGTGAAGGATGAACAGGTCTAAGGTGCTTCCAGGAGTCATTTCTTAGCCTAATACTTTCTATCCTACTGTAGTGAGAAATTACGGAACATAATGGAAACAGGGAAAAACATGTAACAGTCCAGAATACTTCACCAACAGCCAAGCTCATGAATCCAGTGATAGAGCCTTCTCTGGAACAAACGTCCAACAACATCATCAAGATCTCCAAGACTTCAATTTGTTCTTCAACTTCAAAGGACTATGTATTGATTTCAAAGAGTTTCAATGTTACAACTTGTGATCAAACAACAACCAACAACCAACAACCCCTCACTCATCTTCTACTGTAGTATATATAGAAGATTGAGGAGGTGAGATCTGATAAAAGATCTCAATTACAATTAATATAGAGTTAATGTCTTCTTGGCCCTTGGGAGGCTCAATGAATAAACTATACAGGTGTTGCACTGTATTAATTGATTTACACTTATGAATTAAGCTCGGCGGGAGCTTTGTTGACCTTTGAGGCTTTGTGTGACGCTAGGGTTACTCTGCAGATATTTCTGCATTGTTTTCCTTGCAGAAGTAACTCCTTGGCTACGCTGAGGCAAAATATGATCTTCTTCAATAACTTTGGCCCCTGATTGAGTACTTTGAGGAACAGGTGGCACTATGGTAGCTGAGAGGAATCAATTTGCCTCAATTTGTGGCGGTGGAGGGTTTCCTATTGGTAAAACACTTCGGATTTTCTTCCTTCACTGTGTTTTAATCGGGGATTAGGCTTTTGATAAATGTCTTTAGTCGTAATCCCCGTGAATCGGTCCTTTGATATTCTGCTCTGATAATTTCCTGGTCTTTAGTGCTGATACTCTTTTACTGCGCTTAATTCATGTTTTTCTGATATACAGGGCTGCGCAGGGTTATAAATGGCATCAATCTTGTAAAACCTTAATGAAACGTGGAATTTAAACCCTGCACGTGATTTCCTTCGAAAAATCAAAAGCGAGAGGATCGTCACCCTCCGTTTCTGAATTTTCTTCATTTATAGTGAAAAAACCTTTGAAACCCTGCAAAATACGAACAAATATAAGAAAATCTTGCATATATAGGTTTCGCTGCATTGGAAGGCGTGTGGAGGAGCGTGGTCGTTGGATGGCGTCATCCAACGGTCGGGATTAATCGGGGAGATCATAGAATGGGCGGAAGATAATTAGATTAGGGCCGTCGATCGCGAATGGGGAAGTCAAAGACAAGGAATCGTTGATCGGGCAATCGAATCAGGGAGACGAAATGTGAACCGTCGATCTGCAGATCAGATCGACGGCGGAAAATGATTAAATCATCGCGCCGGGACCACATTAAGTAGCAGACATCTTCATTAATTGTCGGGCATCTTCGGCGAGCGATCACCGTTGGATGGCCCACCCCAGATTAGACGGCCCACAGTGATATCGCTGGGCGTCCAAGTCTGAACGTTAACAAGCGATGGACGACGAATGGACGGCGGTTTTCAAATAGTACAAGGGACGCGTGTCTAACAACGTATGGAATCGCTGGCCATCGTAAGAAAACAAATTTTGGCCCGAAGGCGGTGCGATGGATATCGCGCGGTATTTGGAGTGGAGGACAGTTGGCGGGGACCACCGGGAGACGTACTCCACACCGTCTGATCTGTGGATTTAGATCGACAGTGCGGAACAATCCAAAACTCGTACCGGTGGATAATTTAATAAAAATAATAAAATGACGGATGTTATGAATAACAAAGGTTTAAAAGCTTTTTGGGCAGAGAAATATTTAAAATACGAATAAGCGCCGTTTGCTGAGTGCGTGGTTCCGACACTAGGACTTATGGATGAGAAGGGTTAGCAACTTAGCCTGAGGGGGCTTAAGTCCAAATACATAGAAAATATGTATTTTTCATGGTTTTTCAACGTTTTTAAAGGGTTTCAAGGGTTTCGGTATAGTTAAAAAATGGGTTTTCAACTATGGGGAAGTGATTTTCATAAATGGAAGAAGAGGATTTATGAAAACAAGGGAGTTTTTATGGAGAAAAAGGGGAGCAAATGAAGGTTTGAGAAGGGGGAAAATGAAGGTCTTGCAATTGTCTTTCATTTGAAATCAGCAAAACTTCAGAATCTTTTAGGAAGTAAATATCAGTGCAGATTTGGACAGAGGAAGGAGGCCTTCAAGAGTCTTCAAGAGCCAACAGTTTTTTGTGAGAAAAATTGTTCCTTGAAGGCTCAAAAATATATTTAGCCACCTTTTGGTATAATCAAATTTTACAGGTGGCTAACAGTGGCTCCACTTGGGGATGGTGCCTTCTTGAAGGCATCAAGAACTTTCAGACCTGCATTCTCTGGGAGGCCGACCATGTGTCTGATCCTTTAGGCTTCTCTTCCTATGCTGGGATGATTTTCTCTGAAAATGTATTAGTAGTCATAAAAGCAATGGATCTTCATCAATACAAATTTCTACCTACCCAATCCTACAAATCTAACATTTTTTCTTCATTAGAGTGCACTTGGATTGGCAAACTCTTTTCAAATAATTTTATTCTTTTGAAAGCAGGAAACTAATCTAATTCTACTCCTTATTTCTCCCTGAACTCATATTAAATAGTTGAGTTCAGATGCTTCTCTACCTATTCTACTATCTGTTGGGATTAAAATGTCCAACAGATTTTCATTCTCTAAATTTCTAAAACATAAATTTAAAAACAGTTAAGTCAAGATTAGGTTGTTTGACTTGCTATGATCTATGGCATAAAGACAAGTTGTACATAGACATTTATTTTTCAGAAAGAATAAATAAAAAATGGAAGGTTTAAGATCTGAAAATTTGGAAACATTTCCTTCCTCTTTTCACAGCTCTGTTTTGACTCTTATTGAGTTGTCTTTCCTTTTCTTTTGGTTCAGATTTTGAGCTAATTTGAACTAGATTTTTACATCTCTTTGACTCAGAAAAATAGAACAGATTTGAGTCATCTCTCTTTGGAAATTGAGGTTCAGGTTTTGAACATGTTTGAACCTTTCATTTCTATCCTAATCTATCTACTAATAAGTCAAGATTAAACAGTTGGGAAAGTCGAATGCACTATCCTATCAGCAGAAAATTTAAAGCTAATTAGTCAAGATGAAACAATTTGACTAACTAGAAGTGTGTTCTTTAAGAGTGGCATTTAAGCTTGCACACTTTCAGATTTGTTTCTCTTTTTTGGTATGGGGCTATACCTTTCTTGTTTTGACAATCTGCCCTCTTTTCTTCCTTTCTTTGTTTTTTGTATTTTTTATTTTTCTAACTTTGAATGCAATGGTTAGACTATGGTATTTATAATGAAAAAAAAATTAAAAAAAATGCTTTGAAACTTAAGATTCTTGACAGAAGTAATGTTTGAGCATCCTGCCATTGACAAGACCTCCATATAGATCTTCTCCATTCAGTTCTTTCAAGAAAAATGCATTGTGACCCCTCTCAGCATGAATAATATAGGGCCCTTTCCACAAGTTTTCAAATTTTCCATGTTTTCCCTTCTCTTCTTTTCTTGAATCCCACTTAAGAACAACATTCCCAACTAGGAAGTTGTTTGCCTTAGTCCTCTTATCAAATAGCTTCTTCATTTTTTCTTGGACTAGCTGTGTTCTTTCATAGACTTCCTCTCTAGTCTGATGTAAATGGATTGTTTGGTTGATCCTTCTCTGCATATCATTTTCTTCACTCTGCACTTCTTGAAGGAGCTTCATGACTGGCACTCCCAATGAGGTGGGAAAGACTGCATCCATGCCATAGACTAGCTGATAGGGGGACATGTTTATTGATTTCTTTGTAGTTAGCCTATCCACCCATAAAGCATGAACCAGTTTACTATGCCATGATTTCTGATTTTGTTCCAACAGCTTTTTAATGATATTGATGAGGCTTTTGTTGGAAGATTCAGCTAGTCCATTCCCTTGGGGATAGTAAGCAGTGGAATGGCCCAAGTTTATGTGGTATTTGTAGCAGAAATCAACCATCTTCTTAGATTTAAAAGCAGCAGCATTGTCTGTTATGATTTTTCTGGGACAATCAAATCTGGATAGGATATTTGTTTCAAGGAACTTGATAATGACAGAGTCATTGGCATTTCTGGAAGGTATAGCTTCTATCCACTTGGTAAAGAAATTAGTGGCTGTGAGGATCCACTTATGTTGAGCTGAGGAGGATGGGTGAATTTCACCAATGAAGTCTAGCCCCCATTGTTGAAAAGGTGCCTCAACTCTGATAGGATGTAAAGGTAAGGGAAGGAGTTTCCTTTTGCCATCAAATATTTGACACTTATGGCAAGACATGACCAAATTTTGAGTGTCTGGGAAAAGGGTAGGCCAATAATAACCAAATCTAAGAATTTTGTTTGCGGTGGCCTTCCAGTAGAGGTGTCCTCCACATTCTCCGTCATGCATTTCATGCATGATTCTTCCTGCATCATCTTCAAGTAAACATTTAAGTAAAATCCCAACTGTGTTTTTCCAATATAACACTCCATCTAATATGCAAAAACTCAAAGCCTTTTGTTTCAAGAACCTAGCTTTAGTTTTAGACAAAAAAGGAGGGGTATTTAGATATAAAAGCACATAAATAATGTCAGCATACCAAGGATAATTTAGAAATGTTTCATTAATGAAAGGAGCATCAGATTCTTCTATTTCTTCCAACACATCTACCATATTCATGTCCAGTGCTTGAAAGTTAGACTCAGCCATAAGTTTTGCCAATCCCTGCCCCTTGACTAGTTTGGTGGGCCTGATTTCTAAGTCATATTCAAGAATAGTTGCAATCCATTTTCCCCTTTTACCATCGGGGTCTTGACTTAGAATGTCCTTGACAACAGTATGTGGAAAAAAAGCAATTATGTGAGAGTGTAAAATATAGACCCTAAAGTCTTTTAATGATTTCACTAATGCTAAGGCTTGCTTCTCCATGATGTTATATTTGAGAGGAGCATCTCTCAAGGCCCTACTAAAGAAATATATTGGTTGTTCTTGCCCCAAATCATTCTTTTGAAGTAAAACTGCAGCTATTGTATGTTCAGATGCAAAGGAAAAGATATAGAAATCTTTGGTGAAATCTGGACTAATTAGGACTGGTGCTTGAGTAAGAGCTAGTTTGACCAGTTCGAATGATTGTTTAGCTGGTAAAGTCCATTTTACACCTACATCTTTCTTAAGCATGTTTGTAATGTTTTTTAATAGCTCAGCAAGATTAGGAATAAGCCTTCTTAGAAAATTGATCTTTCCAATGAAAGATTGCAATTCTTTGAGGCTCCTTGGATGGCTGATCTGCAATATGCCATCTATCCTTGTAGGGTCTATTTTGATTCCCTCTTCCGAAATTATGTGGCCAAGAAGTTTACCTTCTTGGAGACCAAAGAGTGTTTTCTTGGGATTCAATGACAAACCAAATTTCCTACACTTCTCAAAAACCTTTCTTAGGTGAATCAAATGCTCTTCATCAATTTTTGAGAAAACAGTTATGTCATCAAGGTAAACTATTATGAAAAAGCCAATGTCTTCAGAAAAGGCTATATCCATGGCCCTTTGGAAGGTGGCCCTTGCATTCATTAACCCAAAAGGCATTTTGACATACATAAAGGTCCCCCAAGGTGTGGTAAAAGTAGTTTTGATTTGATCACTTGGGAGCACTAGCACCTGATTGTAACCCGAGAACCCATCTAAGAGTGATATCCTTTTTGACCCAACTACCCTCTGAAGTATATGATCCATTTTGGGAAATGGGTAGTTGTCTTTTAGGGATGCTTTGTTTAGGTTTCTGAAATCGATACAGAGTCTGATCTCCCCTGTCTTTTTCCTAACAGAAACTAAGTTTGATACCCATTCTGAAAATCTAACAGGTACTATAATGCCAGCATCATGCATATTTTCAATTTCAGCTCTAACTAAAGGTAATAAAAGTGGGTTTATCGTCCTCAGTTTTTGTTTGAAGGGCTTTTGATTTTCCTTCAAGGGAATCTTGTGCTGAATGTTGTTAGCATCATATGATTTTAGGTCTTTGTATCCCCAAGCAAAAACATCTTTAAACTCTTTGAAGAGCTCTATATACTGCAATTTTATGTGAGCTGGGAGAGTGTTGGACAGTTTAATCATCTTGGGTTTTGATAGGCTGCCTATGTTATGTTCTTCTACATCTGTTTCCATAGGCTCCATTTTTGGTTCTTTGGCTACATCATTAGAGTCGAAAAGGTGTTCCAAAGGTGAGAGACCTCTTGGAATTGAACCTTCCTTACATTCTAAAACTTCCAGGTCTCTTTGGTCCACGTTGTCAATTGACTCTGCTTCAAACGTATTCTCACAATGACTTATATCAGCAGAGTGTGTTATTTCAGCTTCCGGAATTTCTTCAATATATGGGCAGTTCTGATTATGGCTAGATCCTAATGTTGGTATGGTGAAGTCATTTTATGATTTTAAGAAATCATCTATGTGTTTGTCAGAGTTAAACACCTGCCAGTGATCTTCGTTATCAGGCACAACAGGTCTGTGTTTTACCTTTACAGTGAGTTGTTGATTTATTTCAGGTGTTTGACAATTGCTGGCATTGAAAGCGAGTTCATTTGATAGATGATTCAATTCTCTTGGAATGAAAATAAATTCATATTTTTCAAAGGTCTTCAATAGATCAAGGGCAGTGTTCCGATATTCCCTAAGTCTTGGATTTTTAGCTGAGTATTCTCCTTTGATTTGTTTTATGATAAGTTCAGAATCTCCTAAGATTGATATCCTCTGGGCTTCTGTTAGGTCCCTATATTACTAGTATAGTCCCTTATTGTTGTTAGTGTACCCCCTTATTGTTATTATTGTACCCTTGTAACCCCCATTTTGTTATTATTGTGCCCTTAAATTATTATTGTTAGGTCGGCTAGGATTACATTGAGGCCCACTAGGATTACATTATGGCCCATGGACTCCTATATATAGAAAGGAGGTTTTGTAAATTGTATCATCGAAGAATTGTTCATTTATGTAATGTATTGGAGGTTTCCCCCTCGAAGTGGCTTATTTCTAAGGCGTTGATATCTTTTTTCTTCTATTTTTGGAGCTGGTTACACAACATTTGGTATCAAAGGTTTGGATTCTAGGGTTTCGCTGCTCCAAATAGGTCATCGTGGCATTTTCGCTATACTTTTATTCTACAAAGTTTCAGAAGCTGAAATTTTTATGGTGCGAAGCTGAAATCCTAAGGAAGACTTTCTAAAAATTTCAAATCTTGGTTCGCAATATTTTCGGAGATATCATCTATGGAAGTTAGGTCTTTTTTCAAGCTCCTAAACAGGTCATCGTGGAATTTTCGCTATAATTTTTTTTCTACGAAGTTTCAGAATCTGAAATTCATATGGTGCGAAGCTGAAATCCTGAGGAAATTCGTCAAAAAATTTCAGCGCTTGGTTCGCAATATTTTTGGAGATATGATCTGTGGAAGGTAGTGCTTTTTAAAGCTCCTGAATTTCATCTCAAAGAGGTGATGGTGGGAAAAGTTCAATAACTCTCTCTCTGGGCAATGGATTTGAGTGTCGTAAAAAGTGGTCGCAATTAAATGGACTATATTTTCTTGGCTATCAATTTTAGAGACAAAGGATGAAACAGTGACACGTGGCAAGTCCTACAAGTTTGCTCTACTAAACCAATCCAAAATTAGGTCATTGTGGGAGATTGGACACAACTTTGTATTGGGGAATCCAAATTAGATCAGACCTGTGGAATTTGAAAGAAGCTTCAGAGGGCTACTACAGGGCTGAATTTCAGATATTGAAGATTTTCAATCACAAAGATAATTCAATTTCAATATCGAGCTCCTCAAAGCAAGTAAAAGGTGTGTATTTTTTTTCCGAATTGCATAAGTCTTGTTTGACGAATCAAGTTGAATTGATTCCAAGGGCATATTGTAGAATAGGTATTAATATTGGATTCTAAAATGGCGCCTAAAAAGAATTCAACACCCATTAAGCCTTCAGAAGGCTCTACCATGACTCATGAAGATGAAGAATTGCAACATGATCTATCAAAATTACAAGAGCAAGTGCAACAAATTTCACTCTCGCAAAGAGCAACAAAAAATGAAATGGAAGTTTTGAAGAAAGGCATGGAAGTGAAGATGGAAGGTTTGAAGAAAGGCATGGAAGCTAAGATGGATGGCGTGGAAGTGAAGATGGATGGTTTGAAGAAAGGCATGGAAGCTAAGATGGATGGCGTGGAAGCTAAGATGGATGGCGTGGAAGCTAAGATGGATGGCATGGAAGCTGGCATGGAAGCTAAGATGGATGATCTAAAATAAAACATCGAAGATTTGACAAAGTTGATACAAGAAATGTTTCCTAATGGTGAAAAGATAGTAGAAGAACCTCATGATGAGAACAAAATAAATGTTAATCGTGATTTCATAAACTCTAATGTTGGCGGGAAAACCACCATATTCCAAAAATGGATATGAGGAAGTTTGATCGAAAGGATCCTGTAACATGGATACTACAGATGGAGCAATATTTTGATCTCCATAATGTGCAAAACACACAAAAGGTACGCATTGCAACTTTACATTTAGAACCAAATACATTTGTATGGTATCGATGGTTTTGCTCCCGTAAAAAAATTGTCACTTGGTCAATTTTTACTGAGGAAATGATAGCACATTATGAGGATACAAAGAGCAACACCTTCTTTAGCCAATTGATAAATCTCAAACAAAAGGGTTTAGTGGGGCAGCACATTGAGGACTTCCAAAAATTGAATATAAGGGTAACTGATATTCCAGAGGAACACAGGATTGACCTCTTCATAGGCACTTTAAAGGATAACATCCAACATGAAGTTCGCGTTTTGGAACCGGATTCATTGGAGAAGGCATTCAGGTTGGCAAGAAAAGTTGAATGTAAAATAATGGCGACAAGGAAGCCTACCACTCAATTCTATAAAGAAGGAAGTGTTGCTACGTCTAGATTTCCACAACCGACAAGGTTGACACCACAACAATTGGAAGAAAAAAGAGAAAAAGGGCTTTGCTACAGTTGTGATAGCAAATACACTAAAGGTCATAAGTGTGCTGAGAAGAAATTATTTTACATAGATTGTGAAGAGGAAGAAGAAAATGAACAAGAAGAGGATATACACCAGGACCCAGCCATAGAAGGGGAAGAAATGAATCCGACCATATCGTAATGCACTGACAGGAATTACCACTCCTCAAACTCTCAAGATAGAAGGACATATCAAGAAGAAAAAGGTAATAGTGTTGATTGATTCAGGTAGCACCCATAATTTTATTCATTGTAAGGTAGCCAAGGAATTGAATTGTTTCCTATACCTAGCACTAGAATGTCAAGTGATGGTTGCAAATGGAGGAACTATAAATTTCTCTAGAAAATGCCATAATATCAAGCTAACCATGGGGGAATATGTATTGACTATTCCAATTCTTTCCATTCCTATGGGAGGTGCTGATGTTGTACTAGGAGTACAATGGCTACAATATTTGGGGACGATAGCTTTTAATTTTCAAGAACTTTTCTTGAAAATTTTTTCAGAAGGAAAGGAAGTCGAATTACGGGGTATTGCAGGGAAGCTGGGAAATATAATAAGCTCTAATGTCATGAAAAATATTCTAAAGAAAGAACAACGAGGCGTAATTGCACAATTATGCTCACTAGAAGTTCCAACATCAAAATCATCTATTTCTGCAGATCTCCAACAAGTCTTGGACAATCATTCCAAGGTGTTTGAAACTCCTAAAGGACTCCCACCTATTCGTGATCATGATCACGCTATTCATTTGATTCCAGGAAGTGTTCCTCCAAACATCAGGCCTTATAGATATCCTTACTTCCAAAAGAGCGAAATTGAACGTATGATTGCAGAAATGTTAGAGGCGGGTATAATTCAACCTAGTCAAAGTTCCTTCTCTGCTCCTGTAGTATTGGTACACAAGAAGGATGGATCATGGCGAATGTGTCCGGATTATAGGGAGCTCAATAAGCTCACCATTAAAGATAAATTTCCCATTCGTGTGAATGATGAATTATTGGATGAATTACATGGAGCAATTTATTTTACCAAGTTGGATCTTCGTTCAGGATATCATCAAATTAGAATGAAGACTGAAGATATTACGAAAACAACATTTCGAACTCATGAGGTTTATTATGAATTTTTGGTCATGCCTTTTGGCCTTACCAATGCACCTTCTACATTTCAAGGGTTGATGAATTCCATTTTCAAACCCTTCCTTAGAAAATTTGTGCTAGTATTTTTTGATGATATACTAATCTACAGCAGGTCTTGGAAGGATCATGTTGCACATGTTGACAGGGTGCTCAAACTATTGCAGGAGAAACAATTATATGCAAAAACATCCAAATGTTTCTTTGGAGTACAAGAGGTGGAATATCCGGGTCATATTATATCTCACGAGGGTGTTAAAGTAGACCCTAACAAAATTAAAGCCATTAAGGAATGGAAAGTCCCCAAGACAATAAAGCAGTTGCGAGGATTTCTCGGGTTAACAGGCTATTATCGCAAGTTTGTTAAGAATTATGGGAAAATAGCAGCACCTCTAACAACATTATTGAAGAAAGATGCATTTTCATGGACTCCTGAAGCAACTAAGGCCTTTGAACATCTTAAAGAGGCAATGTGCCTAGCACCGGTCTTAGCTACGCCAGACTTCACAAAAACCTTTATTGTGGAATGTGATGCCTCAGGAAATGGAATTGGTGTGGTTTTAATGCAAGAAGGAAGACCTATTGCTTTTGAAAGTCGTCCAATCAAAGGAAAGTATTTACAGAAACCTATTTATGAGAATGAAATGTTAGCAATACTGCATGCACTAAATAAATGGCGAACTTACCTAATGGGAAGACACTTCAAGGTAAAAATCGATCATGATAGTCTTAAACACTTTTTGGAACAAAGACTATCGTCAGAAGAGCAGCAAAAATGGGTCACAAAGATGTTGGGTTATGACTTTGAAATAATCTACAAAAAAGGAAAGCTTAATGTTGTTGCAGAGGCACTCTCAAGAAAGAATGAAGAGGTGGAAGCATTGCTTTGTGCCATTTCTATTATCCAACCAGATTGGATAACCGAAGCAAGAGATGGATGGAAGAAGGACGAAGAAGTGTGGACACTCATTCAAAAGTTGCAGCAAGATCCTAGTACATCTGATACATTTAGTTGGAAAAATGATTCCTTATGGTACAAAGATCGCTTATATCTTTGTAAGAATTCCCAACTAAAAACAAAAGATTCTTCTGGAATTGCACACTTCTCCTTTAGGAGGACACTCAGGATTTTTAAAAACTTACCACAGGGTGAAGAAAGAATTTTTTTGGGATGGCCTTAAATCTGATATTCAAAAGTTTGTGGGGGAATGTTTGGTTTGCCAGCAGAATAAAGTGGAAACAATTAAGACCCCAGGACTTCTACAACCTTTATCCATTCCAAGTCAACGTTGGGAGGAGATTTCACTGGATTTTATCACAGGTTTACCTAAGTCCGAAGGAAAGAGTGTCATCATGGTGGTAGTTGATAGACTTACCAAGTATGCACACTTTTGTGCATTATCTCATCCATTGAAAGCAAGTACAGTTGCTACTACATTTATGGACAGAATTCAAAAGCTACATGGAAGCCCAAGGGTTATTGTGAGCGACAGAGATCCCATTTTTACTGGAAATTTTTGGACGGAGATATTTTCTTGTTTGGGTACTCAATTAGCTCATAGCTCATCTTATCATCCTCAATCTGATGGTCAAACTGAGATAGTAAATAAATGTTTGGAAGGATATCTTCGTTGTTTTGTATCCGATAAACAAACACAATGGGTCAAGTGGTTACCTCTCGCTGAATGGTGGTATAACACTTCCTTCCATACTGCAGCAAAAATGACCCCATTTATGGCACTTTATGGATATCATCCACTATCGATCACATCATCTTTAAGGGAAAATTCGAAGGTTCAAGCAGTGGAAGATCACATCGAGCATCAGCAAGAAGTTCTCCAACTCTTAAAGGATAACCTGAATTTGGCATAAAATCGAATGAAACAACAGGCAGATCAACATCGCAGCGAGAGAAGTTTTGATGTAGGAGATTGGGTATTTTTACGGCTACAACCATACAAACAAATGTCCCTCAAGCAAGCTAAGAAGGATAATAAATTATCACCAAAGTACTATGGTCCTTACAAGGTGTTGCAAAATATTGGTACTATGGCATACAAATTGGAGCTTCTCGCTTCTTCGCGAGTACATCCAGTTTTCCATGTTTCATGCTTAAAGAAGGTTATAGGTGAAAATCTTCCAGTTCAAACAATATTGCCAGAACTTGATGAGGAAGGAAAAATCATATTGGAACCGAAGCCAAGCGGTCACTAAAACAAGAAATTTATTAACCATGGAATCTATCAATTTATATCTTCATCATGGAAGAACTTACCTAATCGACCACATGGGAGGATGAGAATTTTACATGTACATTCCAGAGCTACTCAAGCGTTGAGTGACAACACTTTTTTTGAAGGAGAGGGCGGTTAGTCCCCAGGCTAGTATATTGTTAGTGTAAACCCCTTATTGTTATTATTGTACCCTTGTAACCCCCATTTTGTTATTATTGTGTCCTTAAATTATTATTGTTAGGTCAGCTAGGATTACATTGTGGCCCACTAGGATTACATTATGGTCCCATGGACTCCTATATATAGAAAGGAGGTTTTGTAAATTGTATCATCGAAGAATTGTTCATTTATGTAATGTATTGGAGGTTGCCCCCTCGAAGTGGCTTATTTCTAAGACGTTGATATCTTTTTTCTTCTATTTTTGGAGCTGGTTACACAACAGCTTCTAACTGTTTAAGCAGTTGTAAGCCTAGGAGAAGTGCTTCATACTCAGCAATATTTTTAGTGCATGGGAAATACAATTTGTATGAAAAACTCTGTTTTGTATTTTGAATCCACACACCCGCTCCTGCACTTGTTTTATTACAAGACCCATCAAAATTTATTTTCCAAAGTATGCCATCCTTATTTTCATTTTCTTGTTGCTGTTGATTGTCAATGTTTTGAATTTGATTAGAGGGAAGATTGGATTGTTGTGGTGAACTGATTGGGTCTATGTTTTCTTTATCTTGTTGAGTAGTGTCATCTTCATTATATAAGATAAAGGAATCTAAACTTGATTGAATAGAATAGATTGGAGAATTGTTTGGTTTGTCCATGTTGCTCACCATGTACTTCATGTGAGGTTCCCTGTATAGTCTTCTGTTTTGGTTAAAAATGGGAATGGTGGCATAAGACATGTCCATTTGAAGGCTTCCTTGAAGTTTGGCTCCCCGTGATCTTGATAAGAGCATGCCATACTTAGGGGGAATGTCAGCTACAACTATATCCATAACCAGACTCTTAGCAGGAATCTGAGCTAGAGTAACACATAAATCCTTGATTAAACCCAAACATTTGACTCGGCTCGAGTCAAAAGAATACAAATCTTTTTATGGTTTAGTAATCTCTAAGCCTAAGCTCTCCATTACCACCTTCGGCATCAGATTGTGTGAAGCTCCCGAATCTAACATGGCATTGTGAAAAATTTTCTCATGTATGTTCAAGCTAACATAGAAGGGAGGGACAGCCCCTTCTTGATATTTTCCTTCAACTTCTGGACCAAACAACAGCTCAGGTTTGTCATCTGTCAAGTTTAAAGTGTCTGTATCACATCCTAAGTTCAAAGCTTTCAAAACTTGGTTTTTTTACACTTCTTGGGTTACTAGTTCAACTAGGGGGATGGTGACTTTTATCTTGGCAATATCTCCCTCAAGGCTGAAAGGGATAATTGACTTATTTGTATTTACATATGCTTTTTCAATTGCATTCTTTTCAGCAATTTTGATTTGCTGAACCTTGTTTGGAATGGAAGTTGGGATAATTTTATTAGGACCACTAGCTGAAGTGCCGGGGGTACTCTGTTCAACATTTGGCTGGACACCTTTGTCTTTGTTTGAATCTGGTTTTTTAGTCGAAATGTTGGTTTTTTCTGCTGTCTTTTTGGGATGATTTTCTGCGTTTTTCTTGATAGCAGTGCTAGTGTTCTTATCTTTTGATTTATCTATGCTTCCCTTGCTCCTAAGATCATATTTTTTATGTATCTCCATGATTTCATTTTCAAAACCTAATCATAGTCATCAGAATCTTCATAGGTGTTTGTAATTTGATCAGAAGAGAAAAAATCTTGTTCTTCCTCAGTGAGGAAAACATCATCCCCACTATTTGATCCAATCAAGTTTACATGGGATTATTCCAACCTTTCCAACTCCCTATCTTCCTCATATTGATCTACATAGTTTTGTTGGAAGGGAGGTCTAATCTGTTGGTCATTTTCGTTCTGTTTGTCTTGATTGTTTTCTCCTCTATAATTCTGATTTCTATTTCGAGGAGCAGCTTGGTTTTGATGTGCTTGTGCTTTCTTAATTATACTCATCTCTTTCATCATTTCTTCCAACATCCTCTCCATTTTTGAGCTTGAATTAGAAGGAGTGGACTCTTCTCTAAAAGACACTCTCTTCTCGGTTTTCATTCTTGCTCTCTTCTCCATCAGGTTGACTTCCACAGAAAGAGCACCCTGTTGCATATCTTCCAGAGTTGCAAAATTTCTTTCTCTCAACTGATAGGTCATGTCAGAGTCAAATCCTTCAGGAAATTTATTTAAATCTAAGCCCTATGGAAATTTATTTAAAGACAAGGCAACATCAGAACCAATCTTTAGAGTTATAGGATCTAGTCCTCCTGCTCTCAGAGAGGGATCTATCAAAGTTTGTTTGCAAAGGTTTATCTTGTGTGCTTAGAGTATTGGTTTTAGACTAGTTATTAAGTGCAGGTATTTGTTTATTTGGTAGGGTTGAATTGATACAGCAAAACATGAAAGGTCTAGGAAAGATATATAGGACAGTAAAATATCTGTTTCATTGGGCAATGGAGTCAAAAAGAGGTCATAACACACTTATCAAAGGATATGGGATATCAAAGGGCAAATCTAACTTGGCCACATGATTCTTTTGTTTTTGGAATGGAATGAACATTAATAATTTGGAAAGAGAGTTTTAATTCTCAACAAAGGGAATTTGAAAGCATAATTTGAAACAATAAAGAGTTCTTTGATAGACAGGGCTAACCATAAATTCTACAAATCACACCTTTAAGCAAACAATGATTTCAAAACAACTTTCAAAATGAAATCTAAGATTCGGGGAACACCCTATTTCCTCAAAGATTTTATCCTAAAGGACTTTAGAAAACATATAAGAGTTACTGATAATCACAGTCATAGAAGAGGGAACACCTAAAAACATCTATGATCATAATTATAACGACCTTTAAGCCAACTGTTTAAGTGAGGACAAAGGGCAAGATCAATACAGACCTCTCTGATTCACTGTAAGCAAAGAAATTCAAAGGGAGACTTCAATAACAATTTTTAAGTGGCAACAGACAAGCAGGGATAACCATAAATCAGGCTGAAACCAATTTTTCGAACTATTAAATAAATAAACAAGCATGAAGACTAAAGAGAAAGATTAAAGCCTCTAAAATACTTCAGCAGAAGAAAACATAAAACAGTGAAGGATGAACAGGTCTAAGGTGCTTCCAGGAGTCATTTCTTAGCCTAATACTTTCTATCCTATTGTAGTGAGAAATTATGGAACATAATGGAAACAGGGAAAAACATGTAACAGTTCAGAATACTTCACCAACAGCCAAGCTCATGAATCCAGTGATAGAGCCTTCTCAGGAACAAACGTGCAACAACATCATCAAGATCTCCAAGACTTCAATTTGTTCTTCAACTTCAAAGGAATATGTATTGATTTCAAAGAGTTTCAATGTTACAGCTTGTGATCAAATAACAACCAACAACCAACAACCCCTCACTCATCTTCTACTGTAGTATATATAGAATATTAAGGAGGTGAGATCTGATAAAAGATCTCAATTACAATTAATACAGAGTTAATGTCTTCTTGGCCCTTGGGAGGCTCAATGAATAAACTGTACAGGTGTTTCACTATATTAATTGATTTACACTTATGAATTAAGCTCGGCGGGAGCTTTGTTGACCTTTGAGGCTCTGTGTGACGCTAGGGTTACTCTGCAGATATTTCTGCATTGTTTTCCTTGTAGAAGTAACTCCTTGGATGCACTGAGGCAAAATATGATCTTCTTCAATAACTTCGGCCCCTGATTGAGTACTTTGAGGAACAGGTGGCACTATGGTAGCTGAGAGGAATCGATTTGCCTCAATTTGTGGTGGTGGAGGGTTTCCTGTCGGTAAAACACTTCAGATTTTCTTCCTTCACTGTGTTTTAATCAGGGATTAGGCTTTTGATAAATGTCTTTAGTCGTAATCCCCATGAATTGGTCCTTTGATCTTCTGCTCTGATAATTTCCTGGTCTTCAGTGCTGATACTCTTTTACTACGCTTAATTCATGTTTTTCTGATATACAGGGATACGCAGGGTTATAAATGGCATCAATGCTTGTAAAACCTTAATGAAACGTGGAATTTAAACCCTGCACATGATTTCCTTCGACAAATCAAAAGCGGGAGGATTGTCACCCTCCGTTTCTGAATTTTCTTCGTTTATAGTGAAAAAACTTTTGAAACCCTGCAAAATACGAACAAATATAAGAAAATCCTGCATATATAGGTTTCGCTGCATCGGAAGGCGTGTGGAGGAGCGTGGCCGTTGGATGGCATCATCCAACGATCGGGATTAATCAGGGAGATCATAGAATGGGCGGAAGAAAATTAGATCAGGGCCGTCGATCACGCAGAGCTCGACGGTCGGGAGCGAATGGGGAAGTCAAAGACAGGAAATTGTTGATCGGGAAATCGAATCAAGGAGATGAAATGTGAACCGTCGATCTGCAGATCATATCGATGGCGGAAAATGATTAAATCATCGCGTCGGGACCACATTAAGTAGCGGGCATCTTCATTAATTGTCGGGCATATTTGCCGAGAAATCACCGTTGGATGGCCCACAATAGATCGGACGGCCCACAGCGATATCGTTGGGCGTCCAAGTCCGAAAGTTAACGCGCGATGGACGACGGATGGACGGCGGTTTTCAAATAGTACAAGGGACGCGTGTCAAACAGCGTATGGAATCGCTGGCCATTGGAAGAAAACAACTTTTGGCCCGAAGGCGGTGCGATGGATATCGCGCAGTATTTGGAGTGGAGGACAGTTGGCGGGGACCACTGGGAGACGTACTCCACACCGTCCGATCTGTGGATTTAGATCGACGGTGCGGAACAATCCAAAACTCGTACCGGTGGATAATTTAATAAAAATAATAAAACGACGGATGTTATGAATAACAAAGGTTTAAAAGCTTTTTGGGCGGAGAAATATTTAAAATACGAATAAGCGTCGTTTGCTGAGTGCGTGGTTCCGACACTAGGACTTATGGACGAGAAGGGTTAGCAACTTAGCCTGAGGGGGCTTAAGTCCAAATACATAGAAAATATGTATTTTTCATGGTTTTTCAACGTTTTTAAAGGGTTTCAAGGGTTTCGGTATAGTTAAAAAATGGGTTTTCAACTATGGGGAAGTGATTTTCATAAATGGAAGAAGAGGATTTATGAAAACAAGGGAGTTTTTATGGAGAAAAAGGGGAGAAAATGAAGGTTTGAGAAGGGGGGAAATGAAGGTCTTGCAACAATCTTTCATTTGAAATCAGCAGAACTTCAGAATCTTTTAGGAAGTAAATATCAGTGGAGATTTGGACAGAGGAAGGAGGCCTTCAAGAGTCTTCAAGAGCCGACAATTTTTTGTGAGAAAAATTGTTCCTTGAAGGCTCAAAAATATATTTAGCCACCTTTTGGTATAATCAAATTTTACAGGTGGCTAACATAAACATCTCAAACTAATGTTGTAGCGAAAATTCTAGGCTAACCTATTTGAAGCATACTTCAGGAGAATTCAAGAAACCAAATTTCATCAAAGCATGTCCCTAGAATTAATATTGTATAGAGACTAATATTTCTAACACAGGTACATGAATAGTTCTTCTCCACCTACTATACATTTCATTATTTGAAACATCTTAAAAGAAAAGTTATAGTGAAAATTTCAAGCTTACATGTTATCTCGACAAATCACATTTTTTCTCCACCTTTATGACCTAAAGAGAATTTCCAAGTTTCTATTGTGCACCTTATATCTCTTTTCCTTCTTTGGTCTTAAAAGGCACTCATATATCTTTTATTTACATTGATTCTATGTTAACTTATGGGGCTTACTCATAAAAATGGTGGTTGACTTGATAAAATATTCGATATCTCTTGAGTCCTATGGAGTGATCGAGAGTTCCATATGTCACTTAAAAGCTATCGAAATAAGCTTTTCAACCATGTATACTATGATCCCATTTGATCTATGTATTTAGAGTAAAAATTTCTTTAGTGATAGGGTATTCAAACTATGCATCAAGAAAAAAATGGGTATCGAAACAATATTTCCAATAATCTTCATCTTTCAATCTTTATCTTGGAAACCTATAGTCTCCCCCTATTTTTACGATGATAATGAAAACAATATTTCAAACAACTTACCCCTTTTTCATTGATGGCAACCCTTAGTCAATTTTTCAACAATATTATAGCTCTCCCTAACGTTTAGATGGGAATCCTCTTGGTCTCCCCCTGACTTTGACAGTCTTGGTTCCCCCTATCTTTGAAATCAATGACAAAAAAATATTAATAACTATCCACCTTTGTCATTGATGGAAACTCTAGACATTTGGAATTGATACTAAAGAACTACTCTTGCTTGCAATCCCCCCCCCCCCTTTGACACAAATGGAAAAGGGCTACTTCACTTGTCTACAAGTTCTCCCTTTACCTTAAGCTTCTCCCACTTTGACCTTAATGGAAAACAAATACTCTTGTTTTGCTTACTCTTTCCTTTGTTGGAAATTTGAGACGGATATCACAACAATTTTATGCTTTATCTTCACCGAGGACATACACATTACTTAAGTTACTTGTTTATTTTTCTAACAATCTTCCTGTACTTGTTTTCCTTATTTCACATTATTTAGAATGAAATATGAGATCATATCCTTGATCACAAATTTGAATTATACTTATAATATTGTGTTTTATACCTTTAACCTACAAGACATTGTGGGGTTTAGTATTTCCATAATCAAGGTTGACTCGTGCCCTTTCCAACTATCCTTGCTGATGCATTTTCTCCAAAGGTAACATTGCCTCTTTTTCCTTCTTTTAGAGTAAGAAATTTACTATCATCCCTTGTCATGTGTTTTTAATATACATTATCAATAAACCATTTTCTTGCTTTGCGTTGAGAATATATATCAAGTCCACTCTCCTATTTTTGTTGCAATAATTTCCATACCTTTACACATTTTTCTTTATGTTTGGTAGTATCTTCTTTCTTTCTTTTCTTAGGAAACCTTATTGTGCTACTTGTACAATCACGTGCTTTGTGATTATAGTTATTACACGTGAAATTCAATATGATGCAATAGGTGAGTAAATAATTTGTATCATCTAGCTCTGCCTTAATTAGGACCTCTATGAAAAACCAAGGGAGAAAACCATAGATGTCAAAAGTTATCCTATAGGTTGACTAATGTTGGTTAAACATTGGCAATCTGGGTTGCACATATGGATTGCACACTAACAATTTGGGTTGTGAATTCTAGATGCACGTCTTTAATCTACGTCCATCCCTAAGTCTCATAGAACTTCACAACCTCTACATTCTCCTTCATGTCTAGTCATATTTTTTCATTAATTCATGATTGATTAGAGACCTCACATAGCCATCAAATTCTGTCATCGTCAATTGTCCGAGATCCACCAAATTGACATCAATGTCAATGTGCCAACAATGCCAACATCCTCTAGAGATATTTTATTTGTCTCCTCTATTTTTCAAGTCTAAAACATCTCAGAAAAAAAAAATCATAGAAAAAATTACAAGCCATCCTATTTGAACCACGTTTTAGGAGCATTTAAGAAATATAATTTACTTAGAGCATATCTCAAGAATTATAGAAAAATAGTCTAAATTTTCTATCACAAGTAAATGAATATTTCACCTCGATTTACTCTATGTTTCATGGTCTAAAAAATCCTAGAAGAAAAGTTATATTGAAAAATTCAAGCTAACCTATTCACTCTGTTATCACTTGAATGGACAAGATGGGCTTGTCAACCTCCAACCAAGAGTAACTATTTCAAACCAACTTTTAACTAGAAATTAGCCCTTCTAGTGTGAGAGGGCTCTCTCAAGGAAAACATTATGATGTTCTTCACAAAACTCAATTTACAGATGGCTAACTCTGAGGTTCTTCTGCATGTGATTTTGCAGGTGAAAGAGAGTGTGATGACTGCCACCATTGGGCATGGAGCCAGTTAAGAGAAAATCAATTACAAGCAACATTGTTTTATAGAAGTTGAAGAATTTTTGGATTTAAACTGGTGCAGAGTGAAAATTTATAGTTAAACACATCAAATTGAAGAAAATTGGAGCAATATGACATGAATTACAAGTAGTCAATTAAGCCATGAAACTAGTAACAACTTATAAAGCATGAAAATATAACATACAAGCCAAAACTGAATTTCAGGTGAAAAACAGGGTATTGTTGCGAATGTATATTAACTGGAAATTTTTTTTTACAAATGTGGTCCTTCTCACATCATCAATCAACCCCTTCAGAGTAAAAAAACTTATACATATATAGAGAGAGATATCCATTAAAAAATCTGCCACCTGGGCTAGATTCAATCAACAACTAAGAGACCTCCTACTTGACTTCTAAAACATATGAGTTTTTGTAGGGATTTTTTTGTTTTAACAGAATTCAAATAAAAATATGAGTCTTCTATCATTTATGAACTCAAAAAAATTTTGTTGGTGAAGCTTATCGAATCCAGCTAATTGCTGAATGTGTTGGAAAACTATTGTGCTCTTGCAACATGGATGATGACCTAGTTGACTTGCTAACATGTCAACTTGAAAAATAGAATTCCTTTGACTAATGATGTGGACACTGCCATGACCTATATCCCATCTAGTTTCCTTTCTTCTGATGACCAATCAAAACTGTATAACGCAGAAAAACAGAGTTTGACAGTTTCATAGCAAAATTTGGTAGCAAATTACAAAAAACACCTTTTTGCTACCTATCTGACCTTTATGCAAGTTATGAAGTTTTAAATAATTTAATTTAGCTAAAATCATGCCATTATAACTCCCTTAGCTGAGATTTTCACTTTCTTTCTCCTCCATGAAAAGATACAACAATTCTGTAGCAAATATCCAACATAATTATTGGGAGTTTCTACGAAACTATAAAATTTCTAAGTTGTTTCCTTTTCATGATTTCTTCTGCCTCCTTATCACTCTTAATAGCCTTTTTAACCATGCATATTACTGAAACTAGTGGTTAAAGATAGTATAATAAAAACTTAGGATTTTACCATATTCAAGGAGTGCCATCTACTTTAGCAAAAATATTGAGATTTAATTTTACAAGTTCAACTTTGATCATTTCTATTTGAGTTTCCAATGCTTTGACTTGTCTCTAAAACTTGTTCATATCTTATTGTAGCCAATTGTTCCTTTTTTACACATGTTTTAGCATTCTATGCAAAGGTAAGGTTCTCTTCACCATCTTCTTGGAATCTTCTCCAACCCTTTCATAGAAATATAACTGCGTTGATATATCCTCTTTTATTTCCTCAAACAATAGTTTAGAATCAATCACCTCTTATCTAGACTCTCTCAATTATTCTTGTAAAACCTCTATTTCACTTTTATCTTGTATAGGCTCTTTGCCTTTTATTTTCTTTGCTGACTCTGATTTTTATGAAGGCACCTCAGGCTTATTTTTAGTTGGTTTCTTTTATCTTGTAATAGGTTTCCTTGGTTTGAAGACAAAACCTAGTTCCTCTTGTGTAAAATCTAATTTCTTGGCCCTCTTGCTCTTCTTTTGAGTTTCTGCCTTTGTCACTTGGACAGGTTACAAATCTAGACTTTCTTCAATCTCAATGACCTCTAGGATATCAACTAGCTTGTCCTTTCCTTTACTCTATTTTCTAGTCATTCTCCTTTCAGTGCTTGTGGAAGTCTTCATAATAGGTTATGCCTTTGTTTTCTTCTCTTCCCTAGAGGTTACTGATTGAGATTTTGGATTTTTCCTAGAAGGTGTGGCAACATCTAAGTCATAACCACTCAAAAATGAAAAGGTAATCCAATCTCCATTAAGCCTATTTAGCTCTTCTACAACTAGTAATTTGATGAGGCGATGATGAAAAATAGAGGTATTTCTGGCATCAAGCTTGGCCTGAACATTGTCAGTCATCTTCCCCAAAATTGTATAAAGGTAAAAAGTAATGTCTAGAGGTTGTTTACCTGTGAAATGAAAGAGAAATCTGAAGTGATACTGATAAAACATGTTGAACTTACCTTCACATGTAAAGTACTTCTGGATGACCATTAGAAGTTTGGAAAAAATATCTTTGAGACAAGTTCTGGAAATGCCAACAGACATTTCAATCCATTTGTGTTCTACCTTGAGAAATTTATCGCAATTTAGTAGCTGAAACATCTGAACTTTGAACCACATTTCACTAGTCTTAGGGATCTTTGTAGCATGAGAAATTGTATCATGGGATACTGGAAAATTTAGCATGCCCACCTTTGATTATGTCCCTGTGAAATTGATGGCAAAATCTTTGCCAATATTCCCATTGTAACCCAACAACTTCTTGAAAAAACGAAGGCATCCCACAGTTGAAAATGATTGAATGAAATTAGGGTCTTCCTTCAATAGCTTCATGTCCACGGGTTCATAGTATATAACTGAGCCTCATTTATATTTCTTTTTTTGCGCCATGGATTCAATACGTTCAAAGCTCCTTCTTGATACCTGCAATTCCTCCTAAAGATAGCTAGACCTTCTCTTGACACCAACAAACCTTTCTATGACAACAAAAAAAACTCAAATGAAAACAAGACTAAGCTAAAGTGGAATGCAAATGATGGAGAATGAGCTTATATGGTGTGAATGCTTTAGGGATAATGGATAGAAGTAGAATCTAACATGATTTAATGACCCATCGTGACTCTTGACCTTCATCCTTTAAAAATTTGTGCCTTTAACATACTATTTCCAATATCAACGTAATTTCATAGCGGAACAGGTGTTCGAAGAGACAGATCCTCTACGGAGGTGTCAAGAAATTTTGTAGAAAATCCTCAATTTCCCTAACTAGAGTTGCTACAAATTTCTACAAAACTGTCTAAATTCCAATCATGACCAAATAAGCCTGACACACATGGAATTTTGGATTTTAAACTTTATGATTGACCCCATTTAAATTCAAATTGACCCTACATAATGAAAATACGACCAAATGACACTTTTTACATGAGCTTTTATTTTGAGAAAATTTAAAACCCTAGGTAATTTGAGCAATTGACTCAAAAACTATTTTTAAGTGTTATCATGGATAACAAACTTCGCAAATCACATTTTTTCTAAACAAAGTTATGACCGAAAGATTATTTCCTATATTATGCTTTTCACTTTACATATCATTTTACTTTTATGGTCTTAAAATGTACTAATATATCCAATATTTATATTTCTTTTGATATCTTTATTTATAAGACTTAGCTACAACTATCTATGGTTGGGTGGAGATTCAAAGTCCCACTCCAAATTGGAAAAATTATGTATTGTATAAAACAAGTGATACTCCAACCCTTGTAATCAAATGTCTAAAATGTGTTCACTAAGTTGGCTAAAATCCTATACTGATGTTAATTTAAAGCTCAAATGTGTGGTTTATGCCTATGAATCAAAGCGGGGATGAGATTTACTATCTACATGTGAAATGTTTATTTCCTTTAGGAATTTTGGGAATTGTATGGTTTTATGTTCACCTTCATGAGTTTATTATATTTATATTATTAACCTGAGATACCAGTAGATCTCTGAGCTAAGATGGTTTTGCACAGCGAAACATGTGTCACCCTCACAACACTAGTAAATTTATTGGCGCAACTAGTATAATGAGGTGCATAGACCTCACTGAAATGAATGTAAGTGTATGTAGTTTAATTATAGTGGTTGTATGTGATAATACGAATACATATAAATTATAGAAATATATATACATGTAAGTGTAAACTTTGTTGATTTAATATATGAGATTCTTGGCTTAACACTTGCATTTTTTAGCCACAACATTATGTATAGTCAAAATGTGGTGTTAATGGCATACAAACAAAATATTTCAATTTGCAACAACCTTATAATGTGAAACTAGCCCATAGACCTGTGTCGAGAGTTTTCAGGCCAAGTAGAGGTGTAAAAACATATATATGGGTGTAAATTTCATATAGCATGCCAATATATGTTTGTGTGTATGTGTTAACGAACTCCATGATTAAGGTCAAGGCTCATTTATCTATATGCGCTTAGTCAGAGGGCGTAGCCTTGAGGGAAAAGTCGTAAAATAATATGACCATGTCTCATAACTGAGGACAGATATGTGGGCTCAATAGATGACAAGGATTGATGTGCAATATCAAAAGTAGAAAGGCATAAGAGGCCTCCCCCCTGTGACGCCAGTGAGGGGAGGGGGGAGTCCTAACATGATCACAACCGTCAATGGACTTGTGGGAAATAAATGGCCATGATATTAGTGGGGCCTTTCCCCTTATGAGGTCAACATGGGAGGGTGAGGTCTCACATGTCGGAGGATGAACTGAGCATCGATGCATTGTCTGATATACAACAAGAACCTTACATAGAACCAAACAACATGACACTCCCCTAGTGATGTTAACATGGGAGGTGGGGGTTGGCGCATTAAATCGTAACCGTTAATCAAGGTTGTCGAAGGCCATTGGATTTAGGATAACAAAGGGCTATATAAAAATATATATATGTGTGTGGAATGATTCACGAGGGTGCACCACGGTGTGATATAGTCATGTAATATATATATATATATATATTACATGACTATATCACACCGTGGTGCACCCTCGTGAATCATTGCGCACACACACACACACATATATGGATGAATCACCCACATGAAAGGGTGGGAAGAAAAATAAAGATAGCATATTGAGGCATGCCACGCGGGTGCCACATGGCAGGAAAGGAGAGGTGGTACATTTAAATTAATAAGGCTTTAAAAGATCATAATTGGAAATCTTGGAGTGCAAATTGGAAAAAATTTATATCACCAGAAAGGTATCATTGATACAAGTTTGATGATGACATAGAAATTGAGTTCTTGAAACTCGTAATAAAGTAAAAAATAATTACCCTATTTGTCTAACTGTACCAAGGAATTTGGGTTAGCATAGTGAACACATTCTTGAGGGTAAGGGGGTATGTTTACATGGTGCCATCATTATTTGTGAGGGTTCAAAATAATCTCACATAAGATAGAGTCACTTCACACATTCTCAATCATGAGCACAAATAAACAAATATAGATACTCCCTCATGAGCCAATTCCATGCATTAAGCGATAACTTGAGATACCACATGGCATTCGTAGTTGCCAGAACTATCCTTAACACTTCATCCTGGGTGAGTTTTGAGTCCTTATTGCTAGGATTTGATATAAGAATAACAAATAACCAATGTTACCTAGATAAAACAATTTAACATGTTTTTTCGTCAAATTTTAATGAGGAACTCTCCTACACAAATTTGAAAAATAATTAATGCTATTATGTCTCATAATTATTTCTTCTCATACCACGTTTTGTGATGCACTTATCTCAACATGATATTCTCCATTGTTTTTAATTTGACACACTGTACAAAAGAGTTAATAAATACAACTTAGGAAGAGTTAACTTATACATAAAATAATAGAATGAAAACACCATAATTTTTTATTGGATGGATATTAATTATTATATGAAGTATTCATTATGAATAAAAAACCTCATATTATTTAATTTGACCCAATATAAATCCAACTAGTATGAGAAATCCATAAGAATTAACTTAACATTATTTCAAAGAATTTTTTTTGTAGTCTCACAACTTATCTTCCATTAGTAGTTAGTGCATAAAAGAAACCTTTACTCCCATAAATTAGGGATGGATACAAGTGAACTTCTTTTTTCATACTAGTTATTTTTCTCTACAACAATGGCGGAACTAGTGTTAGTGGTATCATTGTTCTTTTGTTTGCAATGGTTTTGGAACTATTATCAATAATAATATTGCTGAATATCACCCTATTTCCTCTTAGGTTTCAAAGACACCTACCTATGAAATATCTAAATACAATACACATATTAAAAAACCCAAGATTGATGAGGAAGGAAGCAATTTTTCCTTAGGAGGCCACTTTTAGGCTGAAATTTCCTCTAATATAATGTAATTGAAGATTAAAAAATTCTTATTCTCTCACAGATTAGTTTTACTTCCTAATATTTAAGGAAGACGTGTAATTTTTCAATATTTGATCTCTTTCGATGCATGATAGATTGAGACTTAAAGATCTCTCTCTCTCTCTCTCTCTCTCTCTCTCTCTCTCTCTCTATATATATATATATATATATATATATATATATATATATATATATATATTACCCTATTTCCTCTTAGGTTTCAAAGACACATACCTATGAAATATCTAAATATAATCTACATATTAAGGAAGAAAATTTTCCTTAGGAGGCCACTTTTAGGCCGAAATTTCCTCTAATACAATGCAATTAAAGAATAAAAAATTCTTATTCTCTCACAAATTCTTTTTAATTCCCAATATTTAAGGAAGGCATGTGATTTTTTCAATGGTTGATCTCTCTCGATACACACACACACACACACGCATATATATAGAGAGAGAGAGAGACTAATACTAGACTTAGATCTATCATGTGTCTAAATACATCAAATATCATGTATATATGGACACATGATAGATCTAAGCATAGGATTGATATATATTAATTCTTCATATATATATATATATATATAGAGAGAGAGAGAGAGAGAGAGAGAGAGAGAGAGAGAGATCCATCTTAAGTCTAGATCTCTCATGCATCGAAAGAGATCAAATCCCTCAAGATACAAACCTTTTCTCAAATTTTTTTCAATATAAACAATGTTTTCATATCGAAGGACTTGATCCATATCGATGCATGATAAATTGATAGCTAATTTGGATATTATATATATTCACAACAATGGTCAAGGTTTCATATTTAATAAAATTAAATTTTAGTACCTGTCTAAAGGAGTTATATTAGGGTAATCCTCTATATTAGTTCCAATCATATAAATATTCAAAATATTTTGTTCAAAATCATGTAGTGACAAACAATAGGTTTTTATTAAAAATATTGTTTTAGTATTAAATAAAAATAACAATCTAATTTTTTTGTCGGGAAATATTCCCTAAAGCCAAGCTTGAAAGCCTCATTAGAGTAGAATATATCAATAAAAAATGAACACTCAATTCATCATGCCAAGCATTTGAATTATTAAAGTTGTATTTGGGAATGCACCCGAGGGTCCTACATTTGAAGATGTTCCCATAGGGTCCAAACCCTTTGCTTCCTCCAATATGTGTAGACATGCAAATCAATCACATAAGAATAGATATAATATCATTCAAAGTACATGCATAAGAATATGTTAGATCATCATAAATAACAATCCAGACTATCATTCCTAAGATGATAACATTTATCGTGAACAAGACGTGAGCTTAATTATGTTGGGTGTGTGTTATATTATTTCCACAACTAGCTTCAGGCTATGGATTTGTGCATGGGTTTGCACATGGTTTTGGGGCATGATGATTTTCTTCCCATGGTATTTTGTAGATCCGGTCAAGGGAACTAGAGTTATGTTCTAATACAACATTAATGGATTGGGGTTAATGAATTCTTCTACATGTATATATGTGTGTGTGTGTGTGTGTGTGTGTGTGTGTGTGTTGTAACATTGAAAGGAATACAATGAAAAATCAAGTTGGTAGTCTTGGTTTTGGGATCCAGGGGAAAATATCTTTGTATATATATATATATATATATATATATATATATATATATATATATATATATATATATATATATATATATATGTATATATGTATATATGTATATATATGCTCTTACTATTGCTTATTTTCTATTTTAAGAGTTCATTAGCAGATAATTTCTGTACAGGGTTAAAACCTACACTTTATTGATGAATAATAGTAAGTACAAGACATATACAACATGAACCAGGCCAAAGGCATGGACGAAGCCTCCCTATAGATTCATCCAGTTCAATCCACGAATAAAACCTCTCTAATAAATGAAAGAATATGCTAGATAAGGAGAATGAGCATCTCTGCAAAGGAAACAACGGTTTCCTAGAGACTGGGAATGCAAGAGGCATGGCAAAATAAGACTTGATATGGGGCAAATCAAGTATAATGTCGATATCTATCTTCTCTTATCAATTAGGCCTATCCAAGGGGTGTATATATACCACCTCAGATTGGTTCTTTAATTGAGGCCATGAGCTCCTATTAGTGGGCTCTTAGTAAATCCCCGTAAACCATGCACAAAAAACAACCATTTTTTTTCATATTTGAAAATGTATGCATGGGTATAGTGTTCTAGGACCCATGTATGTACACTTTTTTGTGTGGGCAGAGTCGCATATGGAATTTTAAATATACCTTTTTAATATAAAGTTAAGTTTATAAGGGTAACGGGACTACCCAAGGCCATAAAAGAGCATCAGGTCTACAAGAGTATTGAATGATGCTATAAAAATTTGAAAAATTCAAATAGGGTTTAACATCTAAATCCCAAAAATGTGGTTTAACATCTAAATCCAATCTAAAATAGGGTTTAACATCTAAATCCACCTATGCCATTTAATAGTCATGTTCCATATTTGTTACATAAAAGTGATAGAAAGGTCAAGCGAATCTCCAATAAGAACAATTTTGGTAGGAACACAATCCATGGGAGTAGAAAATATTTGAGAGGGTACATTTTTTGACAAAAGCACCCATTCTACTAGGTTCGAACAACATGAATGGAAGAGGTATATTAAGCTGCATCACTATGTTCTCTATCAAATACTAGAATTATATTTTAATATTTGAGGCCATCTCTATTTGCTTCACTTGTAAAATTTCCATGAACATAAAGACCACTCTTCCCAATATCTTATCTTAAGTATATTTCCCTTGCTATTAATGTCACGTTGTTCCAAAATATGTTTATTTTCCCATTTCTAGTACCTAAAACCTTATTTCCATTGTTTCCATTATAAGGATAAATGTGTCACATGTTCACTTGATTTTTCCACATGTCTCTCACATTTTCATAGTGCATTTTGTAAGGATTTCTGATAAAAAAGCGAAGAATAATGATTCTATCAATCACATTGGGGCATTGAAAGTCATAAGAGGTGATGGAGAATACCTAGAAATTTGATACACATATAATTGGTTGAGAGGTAAATCTATTTACATATGGGTGAAAAATGCCCTCTACAACATTCATTTCTGAATTAAACCCCCCAAATTGATCATTAATACCACACATAGTGATGCGGGAGCATCTTACTCTTGAAATTGGAAAAAACAAATGAAATGTGGAAGGAATTAAATTACTTTATTTTATTAGTAAATAAGTTTTTTTTTAGTTTAAATATCATAAAGTTCAGATAGGAATGATGTTAGGAAAAAATAAGAAATATTATTCGCTTTTGTGGATATAGATGAAAGTAGTTTTTTTATGTTTAGAAAATAGACTAGATTTGTAGGAGAAAAAATATGAAGAAATTTAAGGCTTTTTGAGAAAAACTGGGAGCTTGGATTCCCTTTTGGAAAATTCCAACTCATCCAAATTTTAGTAATTTTAGTGATGATAGAAGAGGAATTAGAGATATGATTATCTATGAATGTATGTATTCAGTTTTTTGCAATTCAAAAGAAAATAAAAATATATGTTAGAAATTTGTTGGAGGTTATCTGAATTAAAAATGTAATTTTAAAGTGATAATGATTTAATGTTGTTTGCACATTCCAACCATTAATCTTGTTGCGGATCAGGTAGTATTTGACGTCAGTTTTGGTATAAAAGCTACGAAACATAGAAAAAAAAGTGTGAAATGGAATTTCACGCTCGATGGGGAAGACGAGGTCGAAGGGGAAGACCAACAACTAATGTTGGATATAGGGAGGACATGAGACATGTCCAAGAAAGGATAGAATCCTTAGAGATGAACATGAAAAGAGATCTATATACCGGAGACATCAACGAATCTAAGGAAGAGCCTCCAACAAAAGATGAAGAACATTTCGGAGAGCCTCCATAAATTAAATTGGTGAGGTCAATGATTGGGGCTATTTCGAGGCATAAAACAGAGATACATACCTACAATGGTAGCTTGGAACTGGAATAATTAATAGATTGGATCAATGCTTTCTATAATCATTTTGAGTACAAGGAGGTAGTTGAAGACAAACAGGTGAAGTTTTTTGTTTCTATATTGAAAGGAGATGCATCTTTTTGGTGGGATGGAGTTCAAGAAGAAATGAGAAGAAAGAAAAAAGCCAAGATCAAAATATGAAGCATAATGGTGGCAAATTTGAAAGGAAATTTTTTTCCCAAAGGCTGTGGTTCGAGATTCAAGATGAGTTTAGCCTATTTTCACCAAGAACTATAGAAGATGTTTACCAATTCTCCTTGAAAGCAGAGGAAAAATTGGCTAGAAAGCAAAGCCAATGGAATAGAGGGAGGAGTCCTGTAAGGGGAAGCGGACAAACCAACTACCAGGAGAAAATTTAGTCTCCAAATGAGGGTGAAGATTTTTCAAGCAGTCAACCATCTGGTGAGGTGAATCCAGAGGAATGAGACCTTTCTCAAGATCACGTGGTCGAGGAAGAGGCTATCAAGTTCAATGTTACAAATGTGGGAAATTGGGACATATGTCATGGGATTGTCTAGAAAATAATCCTACAAGCCAAAGAGGAGAAAATATAACAGAACCATAAGAAGAAAATGTAGTTGTAGTTATCCATGAAGAAACACCAGAGGTAGGAGAATCATTATCGATGAAGATAATTTTGATTAAGTCTGAAAAACAATTTAAGGAACCAACAAAAAGAAAAACCATATTCAGAACCACATGCAAATCATGAGGCAAGTTTTGCAAAGTGGTGATTGACTGTGGTAGCACAGATAACTTGGTATCCACATAAATAGTAGAGAATTTTGGGCTGCATATAATAGCACATCCCACACCTTACAAGGTGTCTTGGCTGTAAAAAGACCATAAGATATTGGTGAATGAGAAGTGTAAAGTGGAGTTTCATATTGGTAATTACAAGTATGATGTATTATGTGATATAATGTCAATGAATGTGTGTCATGCGTTGTTGGGAATACTATAGTAGTATAACACGAAATATATTCATGATGGAAGGTGAAACACCTACACTCTTAAGAAAAATGGTCAAAAAAAATCTGCTAGTACCTTTGGAGGATAAGGATACGAAACATGAAGTTGGTCCTAGTGTACGACTTATGGATGGGAAGGAACAACTGCAAGATCTCAAAAAGAAAGAAGAAATTCATTTTTCTTTGATTGGAAAACCTACTTTAATTCTTACTAGCACCAGTATAAATGATTTTCCTGAAGAAATCAAGGTTATGTTGGATGAGTTTGCAGATATATTTGTTGATGAGTTTCCAAATAAGTTTCCTCCTTTTCGAAGCATTAGTCCCCATATAGATCTAATTACGGGGTCAAGTCCTCTGAATAAAGCATCATACCACATGACTCCACAAGAAAATGAAGAGATAAAGAAACAAGTGCAGGAGTTGTTGGACAATGAATTAATAAAGAAGAGCTTAAGTCCATGTGTTGTTCCCACCGTGCTCAGCCCAAAGAAATATGGTGGAAGGAGAATGTGTATGAATTCAAGTGCCATTAATAAAATTACAATCAGGTATTGATTTCCTATTCCTCGCAATGAAGATTTGATTGATTGTTTGAGTGGTGCTAGGTATTTTTCTAAAATTGATCTCAAGAGTGTCTATCACCATATTATAACTATAGAGGGGGGTGAATGGAAAACAACTTTTAAAACTAACAATGGTTTGTATGAGTGGTTGGTAATGCCTTTTGGCCTTACCAATGTACCTAGCACGTTTATGAGATTAATGAATGAAGTCTTGAAAGAATTTATAGGTAAATTTTTTATTGTTTATCTCGATGACATTTTAGTGTATAGCCAAACAAAAGAAGAACATCTCAAGCATCTCAAATTAGTTTTGAGCAACCTGCAACAAGAGAATTTGTTAATAAATTTAAATAAATGTAGCTTCATGAAGAAAGATTTGGTATACTTAGGATTTATGATTTCAGAAGAAGGATTGAATGTGGATCCAGATATAGTAAAGGAAATCAATAACTTGCCTATTCCAAGGAATGTGTTTGAGGTAATAATATTTCATGGAATTGCAATATTTTACCAAAAGTTTATAAATAATTTCAGTATTTTTTGTGCACCCATTGTTGACACAATCAAGGAGAATACACAACCTTTTAAATGATTTATATCAGTTGATAAAAAATTTAAATACTGAAGAAAAGGGTAACTAAGCAACCTATATTAGAATTACCATATTTTAACAAATGTTTTCAAGTTGAGACAAATGCAAGTGTAGACGCTATTAGAGCTGTCCTAAGTCAAGAAGGAAGAGAAATTGGATATTTCAGTGACAAATTAAATGAAGCAAGGCAGAAGTATTCCTCTTATGATAAAGAGTTCTATGTTATAGTTCAAGCTTTAAAAAATTGGAGGCATTATCTTATGACCAAAGAGTTTGTTCTTTATATTGATAACCATGCTCTACAATTTATCAATAGTCAGGCCAAATTGAATCAGAGGCATGTTAAATGGTTGGAATTCTTACAAAATTTCAAATTTTTCATTAAGCATACAAGTGGTAAATCAAATAAGGTTGTTGATGCATTAAGTGGAATACATTTTATTTTGCATGAGTTTCAAATCAACAATTTAGGATTTGATGAAATGAAGGAGATGTATAAGGAATAGGTTGATTTTAAAGATGCATATGTTGCTTTTAAAAATACATTTAGTGGTGATAGAAATCAATGGTTGAGTGTTATGTTTCAGGAAGAACTGTTATCTAAACATAGCATATTGTGCATACATAAATGTTCTATGAGAGAAAATATTATCAGGGAAAATCATAGCAGAGGATTATCAGGACATTTTGGGCAAGATAAAAATTTTGCTCAATTGAATGCTTTTTATTTTTGTCCAAGAGTGCAATATTATGTGAAAAGGTTTGTTGAAAAATGTAGGATCTGCCAGCATGCGAAGGGAATAATTCAAGGTATATTTTTATATTAGCCATTATCGATTCCTACTAGGTCGTGGGATTCAGTGAGCATGGAATTTATATTGGGATTGCCAAGGACTCAAAGAGGTAATAACTCTATCTATTTTGTGGTTGATATATTATTTAAAATGGCACATGTTATACCTTGCATCAAAACTAGTGATGCCATCAATGTTGCCAATTTTTTGTTTAAAGAGGTGGTAAGGTTGCATGGATTTCCTAAAAGCATTATATCTGATAGAGACACAAGGTTTGTTGGTATTTTTTTGAGAAAATTATGGAATAAGTTGGATACTAACCTTAATTTTAGCTCAACCTATTACCCACAAACTGATGGGCAAACAAAAGTGGTGAATAAGAGCTTGGGAAACATCCTAAGAAGCTTGGTAAGTGAAAATCCTAAACAATGAGATCAGGTTCTTGCTTAGGTTTAATTTGCATACAATGATACACCCAAACGAAGTACAAGTATGAGTCCCTTCTAGATATTGTATGGAATTCATCAAAGGGGAGTATATGAATTGAGGAATTTGGGAAAACAAGATATAAGAAGTGCAGAAGGTGAAGAATTTGCAGTGAGCATGTAATAATTGCAAGAAAGAGTTAAGCAATAGCTAAAATAAAGTAGCAAAAAATTAAAAAAAAAGGTTTGATACAAAGATAAGGCAATTTTTTTTTGAGATTGGTGATTTAGTGATGGTACATTTGAGGAAAGAAAGATTTCCTGAAGGAACTTACAACAAGCTAAAACTCAAGAAGATCAGACCTTGTAAAATTTTAAGAAAATTTTACTCAAATGCTTATGAAGTGGAGCTTGCAAGCAATATTGGTATTTCTCCAATTTTTGATGTGTCTAATTTATATTCCTTTCAGGGAACAAGAAAAGTTTCAAATGATGAGTCTTCTAGTGAAGTAGATCATATTTTTGAATGAGAACAACAACTTCCCAAAGAAACTCCAAAGGAAATTGAAGGGCCATTAGATCGAAAAGTGGTGAAGCAAAATAGAGGAAAATAGTACTTTTAGTATTTGGGGATGTGGATAAATGAACCATTGGAGGATGCTACTTTGATGATTTTTGCATATATGTATAAGTATTGCACAAATGCTCAAGAGATTGTGCACAATTTCTTTCCCTAGGAATCTGATGTAGGAACATCTTACTCTTGAAATTGAAAAAAAAAAAACAAATGAAATGTGGAAGTTATTAGATTCCTTTATTTTTTTAGTAAATTAGTTTTATTTTAGTTTAAATATCGTAAATTTTGGATAGGAGTGTTTTTATAAAAATAATAATAAATCTTATATGCTTTTGTGGATATAGATGGAAGTAGTTTTTTTATTAAGCTTAGAAATTAGACTAGATTTGTCAGAGGAAAAATATTAAGAAAGCTAAGACTTTTTGGAGAAAAATAGGGATCTTGGATTACTTTTTGGAAAATTCAACCTCATCCAAATTTTAGTAATTTTAGTGATGATAGATGAGGAATTAGATATATGATTATCTATGAATGTATGTACTCAATGTTTTTGCAATTAAGAAGAAAATAAAAATATATGTTAGAAATTTTTTGGAGGTTCTGTGAATTGAAAATGTGATTTGAAAGTGAGAATGATTTAATGTTTCTTGCACAGTCCAGCCATTAATATTGTTGTAGGTTAGGAAAGATCTAGAAACACATAGGAATTGTATCCAAAATAATACTATTCATTACATCACTACTACATTTGGCGGAAATTCCGACACTTGGTTCCGACGCTTTTGACCAAATGTCGGAAATTTCCACAAATTTTTTCCATCCCGCCCGAAACCATCGCTATACCGACGTTTATAGAAAATTGTCTCAATACCGACACTTAGACAAAGTGTCGCAATTGCGACGTTTGGAGGAAGACGTCGCAATTGCGACACTATAGCCTAAAGCGTCGCTATTGCGACGACTGCCTCCAAACGTCGCAAATGCGACACAATGTCTAAGTGTCGTAATTGCGACGTTTGGAGGCACCCGTCTTAGTAGCGACGCTTTTTCCACCATCGGTATAACGACACTTATATGCACGCTACATAAAAATATGAAACTTATATGCGCGCTACATAAAAATGATTTTATTGTTTCGTATCTGTCACAATAGCTACATTGACGTCTGATATCATGCGCGCATTCGCCCTCCACTCTTGCAGAACAACATTCACCCTCCATTCGCCCTCAGCTCTTGTAGAACAACATTTTCCCTCAGTGTTCGCCCTCATCTCTTGCAAAATGGTAAGTTCTTACTGCAGGCCCTTCCTCCTATAGTAGGGTTGACTCTATTTGGGTTTTTTTGGTCAATTCCATTGGATTGTGTTAGGCTGTAGGGTTCTCTCTAGATGTCAAGAATAAAGATTCAATACCCTCTAATATCTTCATCACCCAATACAAGATTTAAATTTTTCCCAAAGAAACGCTTATTAATTTGGCAGCCATTATTTCTCCCTGCTTTAAAAACCCTACATTTAAATGAAAACAAGCATTGCATTTCAACTACAAAAATCTATTAGTGTTCAAATGTACATGTGTGCTACATTAACATCTGATATCACGTGCGCATTCTCCCTCCGCTCTTGCAGAACAACATTCGCCCTCAGCATTCACCCTCAGCTCTTGCAAAACAACATTCGCCCTCAGAATTCGCCTTGAGCTCTTGCATAACAGCATTCACCCTCAGCATTCGCCCTTAGCTCTTGCAGAACAACATTCGCCCTGCATTCGCCCTCAGCTCTTGCAGAACAGCATTCGCCCTCAGCTCTTGTAGAACAACATTCTCCCTCAGCTCTTGCAGAACAACATTCACCCTCAGCTCTTGAAAAATGGTAAGTTCTTACTGCAGGCCCTTCCTCCTATAGTAGGGTTGACTCTATTTGGTTTTTTTTGGTCAATTCCATTGGATTGTGCTAGGCTGTAGGGTTCTCTCTAGATGTCAAGAATCAAGATTCAATACCCTCTATTATCTTCATCACCCAACACAAGATTTAAATTTTTCCCAAAGAAACGCTTATTAATTTGGCAGCCATTATTTCTCCCCGCTTTAAAAACCCTACATTTAAATGAAAACAAGCATTGCATTTCAACTACAAAAATATATTAGTGTTCAAATGTAAATGTGTGCATCACTTGTGTAGGGTATTCCTTTTCCACTTTCACATTATCCAAGAATGTGTGCAGTATAGTTCATATTTTTTGTGATTTAGATTATCTTGAAAAGGAAAGGTAAATTATTTCCCATGGAAAAAGAAGGTTTTCCCTTTTTACTACTAGAAATGGTACAACAAAGTTCCATTTCTACCCGAAACTCCTATGAAACAGGAACTAAATAAAGGCCATGTCCTCAATGGACATCATTTGGCTTTGAAAATGGCCATTGCACCATGTTGTTTCTTATATTACATCACGATAGTTTCTTAGGTCATTTCTTGTTTCTTGAGATGAAAAACAACCAAAGAAATCGTGAAGATCCTTTCAAGAAATAAATGACTATTTCTCAATCATATCTCAACTATTTTTTATTTTATTCAGTGGTTGCTTACTTTGAGAGAAATTTGACACTTTTATAAGGAATATAATATAAAAACACAAAATGGGAAGGAATTGATGAGGTAGATGACCTTTAGTTGTTGTCAATTAAGAATTGATAATACATGATGCATGTTTTGTACTACAAACTAGATTCCTTCCTGGAGTTAGGACACAGAGTATTGAATCAAAGTTGTAGTTTCTAACTTCTTGTATTGGTTCATCAATCTTGAAATTCAGACATTGCATGTCTTCATTGCTTCATGTTTGAATAATTTGCATTATATCATACAATAGGAAATTAGGAATTGTGATTATTATTACTTTATGGATCTGTTAAGTTACTTTTAAGTTTGCATGGTTTAGTGTGAAATTATTCTTGTGTGCCCCTAGGCCCAGGTGAAGGAATGCCAAGGACTGAGAACCCTAGTTTTTAAATGGTATTGTTTCTTATACCCAAAAACCCCTCAACATCACTTCTTATTAGTTCTTAACAATAGTTTTGTAAACAATTTGAGAATTGATATGTGTAATTCAATAGCCCCATTGTCTCCTCACCAACCTCTTTTCACTTCGGGCTAGCTCTCCTCCAACTCAAGCGGGGTTCTCCCTAGTAGATGTTAGGGATCTAATGGCCCAAACAAACCAAGTCAAGAGCCCCCTAACTCTCTATGTTTACTACTATCAATCAAAATATTGAACAATAGGGTCAGACATGCATCCTAAAGATAAAATTTCCAGGGTATTTTTGGGTAATTTCAAAGGGAAAGTCCCCAAACACATATAATCAAGGAATTATAATGTGATTTCAAACATTAAATATCAAAAAAATTGTTTAAAGGATATTGAAAGGAAAAAGGTGATGGAAGATAGAAAGTGCCTTACTTAAATGCTCTAAGGATTTTTCAATAGTTGCTCCAAAAGCTTCACTTCAAGGCTCTTCAAGATCGTCTCCAACAATGCTATACCATCAGCTTCAACAATGTTGCTCCAAAAATGTCCTCAAGGTCTTCACAACAAGTTTACTAGAAGTTGCTCCAACAATATATTCAATAAGGTCTTCATTGTCAACTCGTCTCTTGTTTGGGTGCCTTAATGTGGAATGACATGTTTCCAGGACTGAATTCAATGCAAGGCATATTTGAAACTCTAACTCTGTCTTCTAGTGTCTTATTAGAAATTATTTCAGTTTTCATTTTGTGTTTTCAAGTTAGATATTGTTTTCAAGTTTTTACATTTATAATTTTATTGTAATGTGGCAGACTGATCAGAGCAGTGCAGGAACAACCCCGAGACAGGATGATCGTGGAAAGAGGCCAGCGGAAGAACATGTAAAGTGCCAGCATTGCTCTATCTTTAGGTATTTTAGTTATTTACATAATTGAAATAATATTAATTTTTTTCAAATATGTAGACACCTAGCCATGGTACGCCTGATGATTCCCTCTTTGAGGAAGAGCTTTCTTCATCCCTATCTCCAGTGTTCTTGTTGCAAAAAAAGGCACGAGATGCAAGGTCGAAATTTAATACTTTGATAGACGCGCCTTAAACACCTGAAACAGAAGAGAGGATACAACATCTTATGAGGCAGCTAGAAAGATATCAGGTAATAATAAAAAGTCAAAAGGATATTTTTTTTGTTCTGCATGAGATGAATTGTGATAGTTTGATTTTAATTTTTACATTGACTAAACTAACAAAAAGTTCTTTTGTATGTAGCGTTTTCTGGCATTTGATGAACCCGGTGTTGGTGGTAGTGGGACACAAGGGCAAGAGATTGCCCAACAACCCTCTCGTACACCTTCTACTCCTTTAGGTGCTAGCCAAGAAACACACCCTGCCCAAGCAGACACCCAACCAACCGTTGAACGTGTTGGCAATGATGAGGCTGATATGGCCAACTACATTATTGCGTTTCCTGGAGCTACACGTGTCAGCTCCACAGGGACCATTAATGGCACGTTGTTGGTGAACGATGAAGGTGTCCCTAAAAAGCATGTACAACTCCCAGGTAAATTTTAATATTTTAACTATTTCATGTACTTTATCTAAAACATATTTATCATGATTTTTATTTTTAAATTAATGATAATATCTTTTTTTCCTGTGTAGGAAACAATGAGTTCTACAGGTTTTTGGAGAGCCATGCGTTGGTAATTTTTGGCCCAACCATACGCACAGGGTGGAATTCCCAGAATTCCAACCTGAAAAAAGAACTTCTAGATTATCTAGAAGCCCTTTTTGGGGTCGGCACATTTGACAGAACAGTGGTGGCTCGAGTAGCCGGAAAATATTTGAAATATACTAGGGACACCTATAGGACACAATTGAAATTTAACCCTAGATATGAGCGTCCTCTGACAGTTCCAGAGAGTGAGTGGAGAGCACTCATCCATGACGGAAAAGAGAAAAGGGTAAAGAAAAAAGGAAAAATGCCAACTGGACCCGCAAGGTAAATTACAACTTTAATTCAATAGCTTTAATTTTATCTATGTCTAAAATAAAAGTGTGCTACGTCATATCTGACTTCAATATTTTGATGCTAGGTTTCCTGACACCTCAAAGGCAACCAAAGCTAGGATTGAAAAAAAGGGCCATCACAAGCTAGGCCAGGGCGACTACTTGAAATTAGCTGCAAGAATTGTAATTAAGTAGCTAAACATCTTATAATTAATTGTATCGCCTTCCAACGTTTTTTTAATCCTATCAAATATGATTAAAAATACATAATCATATGTAATGTAGGGTGATGACTTCGGAACAGAAACTACAGAGGAAGATACAAATATCGCTTTCCATTTCGACTATCAAGCCGTAGTTGAACGTCGCAGAAGCTTGGGGCAAGTCCCAAGATCTAGAATGACTGATAAGGTAAAACATTAACCTTTCAATATGTTTGTTTTTGTCCATAAATTTAATTTCTAACAACTTTTAAACTGTGGAGCAATAATAATGCATGAAAGTAAATAACTCAGTTTTTAGAGCTGACAGATGATCCTAATGCAGTAACCCGATCATTGTAGTGGGGACAGCCGATAATGCTATGTATCAAGAGGGTCATGGATTTATACAATTTCCACTTATAATTTTTTCTAATTATACCGATGATTGGTCTCATATAACGTTTTTTTAAACGACAGAGAATGTTTCCCTGAGGATCTTACCACCAGAGAGGAAGACAGGGAAATAGTCTCAACGGTGACAACTGGTGCACCAGGTAAATAATCTCATTGCAATTTTTTTTATTAATATTACCGAACTAGTTCAATGATATTTAAAAACTGACAATTAAAATTTAATATTATCTGTTTTTGTAGGCGATGCCCCGTCACTGGATGAGACCAGACATCGTGACTACGCAACTAGGTTAGCGACGACAACTGGTGCACCAGGTAAATAATCTCATTGCAATTTTTTTTATTAATATTACCGAACTAGTTCAATGATATTTAAAAACCGACAATTAAAATTTAATATTATCTATTTTTGTAGGCGATGCCCCATCACTGGATGAGACCAGACATCGTGACTATGCAACTAGGTCAGCGGCGACAGCTGGTGCACCAGGTAAATAATCTCATTGCAATTATTTTATTAATATTACCGAACTAGTTCAATGATATTTAAAAACTGACAATTAAAATTTAATATTATCTGTTTTTGTAGGCGATGCCCCGTCACTGAATGAGACCAGACATCGTGACTACGCAACTAGGTCAGCAGTGTGGGTCGAAATGCATGAAACAGGAGTAGAGGATGATGATATTGATGATGTAATTAGGAGCTTTAGAAATAGGAAGAAGAAAAAGAAAAAGAAAATTTGATAATGTAAAATATTGTATTATTATAAGACAAACGTTACCATACTTGGAACGTTTTTTGCGTTATATAAAAACTCATTTATCATACTATTTTTATGTCAAGCATTAATTTCAATGTTTCCTTGCGTACTTTTTGTTGAATTGTTTTTTTATTAGTTATTGAATTTTTTTTTTTATGCTCATGAAAGTAAAAAATGAAATATAGATTGGGTATTGGGGAATTGAGAGTGATGTGAGGGGGGGGGAGGGGCCATAAGAGCTTCCACCTTCACGTGGTTGGCCCTGTTTGGTAGAGAATAATTTATTGGAGCGATTTAATCTTGGAGCAAACCTCCCTTGATCCAGCGTAGCAACAAAAAAGTCACTGTTGACTTAGTTGCTACTCTTTCAGACCGTGGGAGGCTTGTTCCAAGTTCATGCGACTCCAATAAATTGTTCTTGAAACGAAGAGGAGCTTATTCAGGTATGTTTTGACATTTTCAACATATGTTCTAACATCATCATAAGAATGCATCTTAGAGTAAAAAATACTACATCAATTACTTGTATTTATTGTATAGATAATGATGGATTTTGATTGACTTGGCAGTGCAGGTACAAATCCTCTCGCATCATGAGCAATACAACTTGTCAACCAGGGTCATGTCTAGGATATTTTTGCTTGTGCACTTGACTAGGTTTGCAATGTCACATTTTGTAAGTTCCTTTACAGTTCTTAATTCAATATTAAGCTTGTTCATGATTATTATCTAGGTTTTTTGTATGTGTTTTTTCATCTATTCGATTGTAAGCAACTCTGCATGTTTCCTGTTGTTCACTATGATTTCTCCCATTACCACTCCCAGGATGAATCCGACTTTATTGTTACATAGGTTACTTTATTGTTACTATGATTTCTCCATTTATGATTTCATAGGTTACATCATGTAAAGTTGTCAATCTCAAGTTGGTGATGAGCTTTAGTTCTCCAGATTTGGGGCTTTTCTGATATTTTCTCCCTCATGTCATTCCTGCATCACCTCGTTGTTTGATCATGCCAATTTTCTACCACTTGTACCAATTGGCACATGTCAATCTCTGAGTGGTGCCACATTTCACCTATTTTCAGTGAGAGTTTAGGGTTTCTTTAACATAGCTTCAGAAATCCGATTCAGTGCCTACTTGAATATTGTCACATAATACTCATGGTTTGGATTGATGAGCATGTTCGCATCAATTCATCATCCAGCAAGCCACAAAAAATTTCTCCAACAGCTCTTTATTCCGAAAAATTCAATATTACAACAAAGTATAAGAATCCACCCTCAATACTCTAATTGAGGGAGTATTTATAAAAAAAATTATCAAAAATATCTCATAACAAATTGAGATATAATCTAGGGTGACTCATGAATAAGTTACAATAAAAATAGAGACAAATCGTCTCGTAGATAAGATAAAAAGTAACTGATGTTGTGTTGTTTCTTTCTTTTGAGAATGTGCTGGAGGCAGGCCCTATGTTTTGGCCCGTCGCTGTCATCCTCAGTAATTATGTTCTGACTGCCTTACTTTACTGATACTCTTTGTTTTCACTGATACACTTTGACCTCTGTTTATCCTTTTTATCATGGTATACTGTACTAAATAGGCAAAATTTCATATAAGGATAAATTTTACAAAAGTTCCAACAGTTCTTCCCACCATTTATCTTCTGGTATTCTGGTCCGTTGAAGTTTTCTCAATGTTTCATCAGCCTTAGTATATCCGAAAAAGGTAGGCTGAATTGGAAACAAATTCTTCACTTCATGCTCAAGATAAAATAAATTTTCCAATCTGTCATGAAGATTTTTTCCTGTTGGCAATGCTGCTTCTGATATACTGGTTGAAGAATTGGCCTGATTGTTAGCATACTTGTCCAATTTTTCAACATAGCTTTCAAGGTCCATTAGTTTATCCTCTGAAACTATAGGACTGAGCAATATTTTTTTCAACAAAATATCAAATCTTTCTCTGAAGGCAATGATTTCTTCTTGCATATCTGAGCACCTTCGTTCTAGATTCTACATAAGGGTTCTCTTAGTAAAAACTCTTTTTATTTCCAAAATTGTTCCGGTCCTGTCCTGAATACCAATTTCTACAAGTTGGTGTCTGGTTTGAGTGTTTAGAAACTGTATGAGTTGATTGGCTTCCTCAGGCCTATTTCCCAATTCTTCTCTTGTACTTTGAACTTATTCTATAGCCAATTTGACTAAATCATTATGTTCATACATAATCTGAATTGAAGACCAGACATCCTTTATTGATTGGATAATGTTGTCCCAAAGAATTTAATTTATTTCCTTTAAAGGTTTCTCCAATGTGAGATCCTTTTCCAATGCTTTAACCAATTTTTCTAATCTTTTGACCTCTCTTGTTTTATCAGCAACACTCATTTTTTAGAGATCATATCTTTGTTCTAAATTAATAAGCTGTAACTTTGTGTGCTGGAGTTCTATTACTTGAAGTTTCAATTCATTCATTGACTTTATTAATTCTTCAGAACTCAAATTGGAAGTATTTACCTGTGATAGCTCTGTTGGCTGACCTGTTGTGGATGTACCTGTACATGTAATTGCCTCTCTTGCTGATGCTGGAATAGTAGACTACTTGTTATTTAATGCTTGTTCAAGCTCTTTTTCTATTTCATTTAGTTTCTCATTCAGTTTCAAAAGCAAGTCCATCATTTCTTCTTCATAATTTTTCTTTATCATTTCTTCAGTTTGTGGATGTATTGAAGCTGGCAATTTCAACTGCTTTCTCAAAGCTGCAATATCATCATCTTTTTTCTTGATTAGGGCCTCTATACCTTTGACATCTTTAGGATTGTGACCCAATCCAATGATTATTTCCTCCAATGTATTTATTCTGTTGTCTTTGGCCTGAGAAGAGGCTTTTTCAAGCTGCAATTGTGCATTAGTGTTCTCCAAAGAATCCTGCAACTTCTGAGTTGCCATTGCTTTATCGGTCAGAGTAGAATAGATCATTTCACCAGTCTGCTTATGTAACTCAATATGATCTAAAGGATGAATATCCTTTGCTAAGACTTCAAAACTTGTTCTAATATAATCTGCAGCTGTTTGAGGCTGCTGCACTTTTGGTTTGAAGTGACTCATTATCATTTTGCCTTGTTGAATGTCATAACCTGACATCAATCTTTCTTGATTCTTAGGAGCCATCTTCAAATATTGATTGTAAAACTGGAGTCTTAGTGGATCATTCTTGGCTTTTATATTGATAAAGTTTTTCTTTATATCTCCTGCATCTTTAACTGGTGGTTTGAAAGAAGATATTTCAACACTATGTTTCTTTTGCAGCTCTTTTCTCTGTAAAGTAGTGGATGCCCCACTGACTGTACCTGTTTTTTGACTATCCAAATCTTCTCTCTGGCTATCAGGAATTTCCTGAACAAAATATACTTTTGGAAGAGGATTTAATTTTTGTCTTTTAGCATGAGGTTGTTCTGAAGATCCACCAACAGGGGTAGCAACTTCAGCATCTCTCTTCTTGCCTTTTTCTATATTGATAGGAGTTTGTAAAATTGAAATTTCTGGCTCATTGATCTGAATAGGAGGAATTTGTACTTGACCCTGTTCTTTAGAAGTCTCAGGTTGCTCTGTCATTGTGAATTTTTCAAATACTTGTATGTCAGACTCCTTTTCTTTTCCTTTAGATTGTACTGTGGCCAATGCACTGATCTCCTGTAAATTTTGCTGAGAATTCCCTGTAGAAGAAGGACCAATACCTGGTATCTGCACCTTTCCAAAAGAGTCTAGGTCAAGTTACAAGTATTTTCTCAAGGTCTTTCATTACATTTTCAACATTGACCTGCTCACTATCCTGTTCTACCAATTTTCCTTCCATCCATTCATCCATATTGGCATATTGTTCAATTTCTGGAATTTTGTGATGAATGTATGGTGATAGTTTATTTTTCATTCTTCTATCACAAATAAAGCTATTTGGGTCATAAGGCACCCAGTAAAAACTTTTTTGTAATCCGAGATATTCTTCTAAGATTCTTTCTGCTTCCTTTCCAGCATCTCTAGAGTTAAAAACAAAGGGACCTAATTGAATTTTGATCCTGAGTTGAACCTTTTTCTTTGCATTGTAGAAATGAACTATATCTGAGTTAATCATCTACCTGAAATACTCTAGTGCAAAGAGTCTCATGGGGACATATTTTGGCAACTTGAATGGGCACAATTCACATCCATATATTCTGATCTCAGTGTGATTTTGATACAAGTACCAGTCACCTACCCTATATTGTTTTGAGAGCTGTAGAATTTTCTTGATTTCATTATCGACTCTAGGAGGGGAAACTCCTGTTAACAAAGTGGTTGCAGGGTGTACAAATAGGTCAATAAAATCATTATAGGAGTAAGGAGAATCAGAGGAATTATGGGTGATGGCAGACCAAAATATCACAGACCTAGGATTTCCTTTGGCATCAAGTTTCTGAACATGGAAAGGGAGACTTTCTGATTGGTAATAAATCATGAGATGATATATAATAGAAGAATATTTGAACAATTTTTCATTGTCAAATATCATGAACTGATCATGGATTTTATCAGCAATGTAGGATGCAAAATCATACTTAACAGCAGGGGACTGTCCAGGGGTAAATATAGACAACAATACTAGGGTTAATTGATCAACATATTCACTAGTATTGAAACCCATGATAAAGGATATCATATTCAGAAGAAGCCTGCCCACATCAGTGAAAAAAGTATAACCATAGGGGGAGGGTCTTTGGGCTGATGCTCTGGTAACATGAAGGTTTGACAAATGCGATTTAACTCTTCATGGGACAAATTGGCAGACTTTTCAAGTAATTCTCCCATGGACAGGGGAGTGAGGGCTTGACCAGGTTGAAATTGTAGCATTTCATTTATCGACTGAGTAGTGATTGGGAAAAGGATGTTCTGACTCAGGGACAAAACTGCTCTTTGATTGGGTTCATAGTTTGCATGGCAGTAATGAATTAACTCAGGAAAAATATGGAATGAGGGGAGAAGATACATGGGGAGATTGGATTCCCATAATCCAATAATATCATAACCATTTATAAATTTATCTCTGCAGCAGCAAAAGGTTCGAAGAGGATTATCACTAAGAACGAGGTCTTTAATTTGAAAATCTCTATCTGCTAGGGGCAGATAGTCTAAATCTCTGTGAGGGGCATTCAAAGGTGCGACGTTCAGAGCCACTGGAACCTCCATTTCTGGTTCTTGTGGATTCAGAAATGAATTTCGGGTTTTTGTCAAGAACAAACACAATTACAAGTTTTGGGAATGCAATTTACAATTCTGGGGATTGAACAAGACCAAATTGAACTATGTTTATGTCTTTCATGAGGAATTTAAAACAAAAGCTAGGATTTCACAGAGTTTTAACGAGAATTGGGGTAAATACCTATTTTTTGGGAGATGAACAGTGATTAAACAGGTACAAGCTATGGCATACGAACTCTGGATTACTGGTATGCAATTGTCTTCAGCAAAATACAGTTGATGGCGCTTGACAGTTTGTTTTTGAAATTCTCTGCATGAGACTTTGGTCGTTCACAGAATAATGAAAATGACGCGGGAAAAATTGTTTTATTCACAAAGTCCAAAGGGTGATGGGGTATTTTTTATTTATTTAATGGATGACATCAGCAGGTACGGAGGATGAGTCACGGGAGGCAAGCAGTAAGCGGTTTCCATCGCACCGCTTTTGGGGAAAAGTGGTTTTGGGCGGAGGGCGAGCGGTTCCATAGAATGATTGACGCATGGTATGACACTGTTTGAAAACCGCCGGGCCACCATGCGTTATTGTTCGGACGCGGATGGCCAACGATATAATTAATAACCATTGATCTCAGATGGGTTGATCGAACGGCAATGGGGACGTGGAAGTGACGAGGATTTAATATGGAGGGTCCGACGCAATTAAACGTTAATTAATCTCATCGGGGGGAATCTGATTGGCGGAGTTAATTAATCATGAAGAATAATCAATTTGTTTATAAAAATGCAGGAAAGTGATCAGGAAATGATTTAACCAAGGTTAGCGGTTAAGGGAGGTATTGGGGATTTTACAAAGGGTTTATAGTTTTAACCTTGGGAAAGGGAGTCGGGGGATTAAAATACACAGGGGAAGAATTATTTTTGTATTAAAACACGTAATAAAACATGTTTTAATTATTTTTTCAATATAGTTTTATTATATGATAATTAAATCAGATTAATCTAATTACCATAGGGGGCAGAATTTAATATTACGATATATTTAGCCAAAGGGGGCATAAAGTGGGTTTTTTATTTAAACATGTGGGAATAAATAACTTTGGCTAAAATTTATTAATGGTTTTTTGGGGATATTATATAAAAAGGAGTTATATATAATAGGAGAAGGTTATTTTTGTAAGGATTTAATACATAAAATCAATGCTAATATGACAAGGGGACAATGTAAACTCAAAATACATTAATATAACTAAGAAAGTGAAGATTTAAAAGAAAATTGCATTATAATCACTTCATCACTTAGACTTGGAATAAAATGTGATTTTGAGGGTTTTTTATGAAATAATGCATAATTTTCCAAAGTAAAATGGGATTTTACTTAGGAAAAGATGTTTAGAAATGAGTGAATGTTATGAAGAATGACTTCAAGTACTTAGGCTTTTCCAATTATTGGGCCGAGGGTCCGGTCCCTCCAAAAGTCAAGGAAATGCCTTGAGCCCCTCTAATTTTCAAATACCTTAGTTCTTAGGGGAAAATAGTGAAATCTTTAGGGGAAGATGAGAAGGGAAGTTAATAACTTTGACTTTGCTTTGCTTTGAATTTCTTCCAGTATAGTGTCTGCCTTTGCACTTTGTGACGAAAGTAAATATTAACACATTTAGAGTCATTGTCCATCACATGCAATTCTACAACATCATCTACCTACCCTACCTACTTTACTCCACCATTTTTTCTTCTTTATTAGGGTGCACTTAGACTGGCAAACCCTTATCACACTTTTCTTTTACATATGAAAATCTATCTAGCTCTAACCTTATTACATCCAAGGGCTCAGATTAAACTGTTGAGCTCCTTTTATTTACTCTACCTATCTACTTATCTGCCAAGATTAAATAGTTTGGTCAGATTTTATTCTCTATCTCTAAAACATAAAATTGAAAGATGAACTAGCCAAGCTTAAGCTGTTTGACTGTTCATAAATTGTGGCATAGAATACAAGTTGCACACAATTTTATTTATTACATAAGAGCAAAAGGTAGTGGCATTTAGACTTGCACACTTTCCTTGGCCTTTCTTTTGGTGGGGTTCATTTTATTTTACTTTTTTGGCCATTTTTTATTCTTTTCACCCTTTGATTTTTCTTTTAGGGTATACCCTCTTTACATTTTTTTATTTTTTTTTATTTTTTGATAATATGGAAAACCTTTGCAACAAGAAAATGTATGAACATATTACATAGCCCATCAAGTCAATCATGAAATATGACACCTATTGGTATAGGAGTCTAACACTGGCTCCACTTGGGGATGGCTTTTCCTGGTGAAAAGTTAAGAACAACAGGTCAGTTGTCCTCATCCATTGACCTTGGTGAACCTGTAAATGTCTTCTGTCTTCTGCAAACTGAAATCTGATCTGAAACTAAAACAACATACAAAAGTTTTCAAACCAACTTAATGAAAAACTAGCTGAAAATTGAAAACTAAAAGAAAGATGCTCAAAATTCTGAGCTTATTGGCACTCATCTACCTACTCAATCTACTAAAAATCTTATTGAATCAGGTAATACAAAAATGCCAATGAAGCCAATCAAGTAGTTGTAACAATAAATGGATAACTTGATTGCTTGTGATCAAAATTGGAAGTATATTATGATCATGTGCCTTTATAATAAATTATATGATGTGTAAAGGCCACTTTTGATGTATTTGATCCTTACAGAGAAAACATGTTTGCAGATTTGGGCTAAAAATATTCTCTATATAATCTGATATAGGATCAATAAAACTATGATGTATGTTATTTACTTCTAGGCCTTCAATGACTGGTTGCTCAGTTGTATTCTGAATATTAAGCCTTGAAACTATTTCTTCTATCTTGTGTTTGAAATAATAATCATCCTCACTATGCAAGTCAAAAGATAGTACAATTTCCTCTTGCTTAGGAGAAGGAAGATTTTCAAATAATTCTTTAGGATTTCGGAAATTGTATGACTGAATTTGAGAATGCAAAAGTTTAATTTCATTTTCATAATTTTCAGAAATTATCTCAAGAACACATATTTTCAGTTTGGGAGAATATTTTCTTGATTTCAAAAGAAGAAATAAAGCTATTAAAAAATCCTCATCAAGTTGAAGTTCTAATATCTCATTGTGGTATTCCCATGATTTATTATAAATATGTGTATTATCAAAGAAAACCAACACAAATTTTATAAGATGGGATCAAACAAAATTGTTCTTAAGTCAAGCCCGCTGGACTTCAAACGGCGATAAACCATAATTCAAACCAAATTCGCATTCCAAAATACCTTGCTGACGTCGGCCAATTTTGTGACGCGAAAACCAAATGAATTCCGCCCTAATCTTTTTCGGGTCCAAAGTTGGGCTGGCGTACGGAGGGAGAGTTGTGACGCGAATTTCTTATCAAATTCACCCTAATATTTTTTGGGTCTGTATTTCCACTGCGCGAGCGGCCCAAACAAAGATTCGCTCCAATCAATTTCTGCCACATGTCCTCAATCAGAACTTGCCCTGCTCCCGGCTACGGGTGCATTCGATGGCATTTAAGGCGATAGGACATGGATGTGGCGATTTCATATCAATCGCATTAAGTTTTAACGTTTTTCAATTAAGTTCCAAGGTTTTCACATCTAATCGCATTAAGTTTTAACACTGTTCAAGATCGGACCTCCACTCCTGTTAGTGATTCTGCATGCTCCAATATGATCCGGCCTTCGGCTCTCATTAATGATTAGAGATTAATTATGACAGGCGTCCTTCGATTGCATTGCACTCAGGTCGATAAAACGGCATTTCGCTATGGTTTTTCAGACGAGCCGGTTGCTGGGTTACACTGCCTGCTCACTGTGACGAGAAGGAGAAGTGGCCAGCTGAACTGCTGCGTAGACCTTGCTGCATATCTGCATTTCTCTCAGTCTGGTCCTCGTCTGTCTTCCTCTGTTTCTTGGAATTCTGCTTCTCCGTCTCCTCTTGTGCCCACTGCTAGTAAGACTGCACCCATGCCTCGCGTGCGTCAAAGGATGCATAGCCACAGGGGGAGCACTAGAGGTCAAATCCTACGCGCTCCCTCCAGCCCCTCAACCGAGTTGTCTTCCGGCCAGTCCAGTGATTATTACGTAGGTCACTATCCAAATACTAGGAGTGGGCGGGGTCGGGTTGTAGGATCTGGCCACTGTATGGATTCCTCTGCTCCTCGTTTCCTCACTGCTAGTTCACCTTCTCCCACGACGCGCACTGCGCAATTTTCCTTTAATTTCTCTCTCAATCGCCCACGAATTACAGCTTCAATCACTGTGGTTTTCCGCGAGGAGGCCCAAACGGAGGAAGAATGCACTCGTCCGGCGGGTTTGAGCTCGGAAAAAGTCGGCCAGCATTCAGGCCTTCAGGAGGGGAGCCGTGGCATGAATGTGGAGGTAGCACCTAGCGATCCTGGACCTTCCGAAGGATGGTGCCGAATCGTCGAGGAGCCGGAGGAGTAGTTTGGTTAATTTGTTTTTCTTGCTTCGCGACCCACTTAATTGGGCTGCTTTTAGATTATTTTACTGTGCTGGACCTTTGTAATATTTTTGAATTCTGTAAATTAAATGTTCAAGACTGGTTTCCCCGTATGAGGGCAATCTTCTTAATTTTTTGATTTTTTGATGACAAATTTTCCATGAGTCTGGGCAATGATTTTGACTTCGGTGTAATTTTATTCCCACTGTTAATAGATTAACTTTACTTAGAAAAACAAATGTTGCCCTGTTTCTATTTTAAACCTGTTTTTTGAAATACAGAGCCATGTTTATATGGTCTACGTATTATACTCTTTCTCTGTATATCTAGTACAGGAACCTTTTTTCTATGAACAGGGTGGATGCTGTAGTGGGCTACTAATGGAAACAAGCGAGCCTGAACCTTACATCTCGGATGCAACAGATGGTTACCAATTTTGGAATCAAGCGAGCCTGATATTACAAGCGAGCCTGGGTTTCTGCAGTTGGTTATCACACTCCTCACATGATTAGCGTTTTTCTCTGTTCAAGGATTTTGGGTACTTTAATTTGTATTTGGAACAATGGACGTCGGTACGTACTCTATCTGTTGCTTTACTATTCTACATCTGCTATTTCACTTTCTTATAGATGCCTTGGGCATATTTGGATGCTTTCTCAGATTGTCGATAATCTCCATGTGGACCGTTACTGGGTTTTATATGTGTCCACATGTGTGACGCTTGGGTGCTTTTCTATCATTATGCAGGGGTGGGACTTCCACTTTTCTGGATGGATATTTGGGTTCCAATCTTCATATGTGAAAATGTAATGACTTCATGGACTGTTTTACTTCATATAATATATTCAAAACAACATTTTTTCTCTTGTAAAAAAAAAATGATTAATGTTTATCACTCTGCCTTCAAAACTAGCGATGCTGGTCTATGTTGCTGGTTTATTGATATGGTCTGATGGTCTTTTTTTATTTTGGACATATCACACTCCTCACATGATTAGCGTTTTTCTCTGTTGCAGGGTTTTGGGTACTTTAATTTGTATTTGGAACAATGGACGTCGGTACTCTATCTGTTGCTTTACTATTCTATATACTGCTATTTCACTTTCTTATAGATGCCTCGGGCATATTTGGATGCTTTCTCAGATTGTCGATAATCTCCATGTGGACCGTTACTTGGTTTTATATCATGTCCTGTATGTGACATGGGGTATTTTTCTATCATTGTCTGGGGTGGGACTTCCACTTTTCTGGATGGATATTTGGGTTCCAATCTTCAGATGTGAAAATGTAATGACTTCATGGACTGTTTTACTTCATATAATATATTCAAAACAGTGTTTTTCCTCTTTTAAAGTTTCATTTTTTTTTTTTTTAAATTGAACCCGTCGTCGCTATGCCGACGCCTTGTAAGCGTCAGAATTGCGACAGATTAAAAACGTCGGAAGAGCGACAATATAAAAACGTCGGACAAGCGACGTTCAAAATGTCGGACCACATTTCGTCGGAATTGCAACATTTTACAAACGTCGGAAGAGCGACGTCCAAAACTTCAGACCACATTTCGTTGGAATTATGACAGTTTACAACCGTCGGAAGAGCGACGTCTAAAACGTCGGACCACATTGCGTCGGAATTGCGACAGTTTAAAAACGTCGGAAGAGCGACGTTCAAAACGTCGGACCACATTTCGTCGTAATTGTGATAGTTTACAAACGTTGGAAGAGTGACGTTCAAAACGTCGAACCACATTTTGTCGGAAGTGCGACAGTTTACAAAGGTCGGAAGTGCGACGGATTGGGAAACGTCAGAAGAGTGACGCTTGTTTTGAAGCGACGGAAAAAGTGTCAATAGTGAGACACTTTTTATTGCGTCGGAACTGCGATGGTATGGAAAACCACGTTTTTCCCGCCCTCGAACTGTCGCTCTTGCGATGACTATGTGTCGGAATAGCGACGAATTGGCCGTCAGAATTTCTGCCAAATTTTCTAGTGCATCCTTAAAGTAATTGTAATGCAGAATGAATTGGGTGAGGTGGTAGCTTATGTTTGATTTCTTCATATCATTTGCATGGAAGGGGTATTTCTCCTTAATAATAATGATAGGGAATATGTGGTGGTTTTGGAATTCCACCTTCCCTTTTGAAAAGTGTCCCTTCACCTCGCTAGACGAGCTAGTTTTTCTTTCATGTCCAACTCTATCTTGAAGTTGCAAAAGAAATTATAAAATTTTATCATGTCAAATATATTGTAACATACCCCCTACTATCCATAACTACTACTAAGGGTAGATGGAGGCGATTCAATAGATAAATTTGACTTCTAAAATGGACCTCCTGAGGAATATTATAAAATAATAGTGGAAATAATAAAATAATATTAGATTACATCATCAAATTTTAGAGGTAAAAAAGAAAAACTACCTTTTCAACTTGTATTTTCATGTAGCGGGGTCTATCGAAAGTATGCAACATGGGTACTCCTTGGATGGTGAATTAAATTTTACATCCAACGAGTGCTCCCACTTGAAATTTGATTAAAACCCTAGGGAGATAAATTGAGAATATGAGTTGAAAATGTAGTTTTTATTTTGTTTTTATATTTTTGAACATTTTTACTTTTTTAATCCAAAAATGTTGAATCATCTCCCATGGTTGACATACCCATCATGAATCATATTCGTTCTTATAAATTTTATTTTTGTTGTACATTATTTTTTTAAGGCCTATTTTTTACCTCAAAATTTCTTTAATGACTTTGATGACTCAACCTCCAAGGTCTAGTGATGGAAATAAGGTCTAAAATTTTCAAACTTTTTGAACCTCCTCTAAACTTAAAATGGATAAAACCATTGTGTTCACCTCATCGATACCTTTCCAACGATATATATATATATATCCAACTATTGAATCAAGATATATTGCCTCAACTAGTATTATGGGGTCTCAACCCCCTTACAGTTGTACATGTGGGACCCACCATTGTCGCCTCACCTTGGGAATAGAATCAAGGTGGAATTTCACCTAGCTATGTGAGAAATCATAGGGATTAAGGCATCGGGGTGAAGTTATCAACTTTCATCACCGAGGTGATGTTACACCATCGACATGGCTCCACTGCGTGAGTGCCACGTGTCACACGGATATAGGACACTTGGCTGAACAAAACAATAAAATCAAACTGATGTGTGTTCTCATCCTAGTTCGTGTTGGGTCTTGAAAATGTCATTCATTTCCATTACACTTTCACTATTATGTCCATTATATCACCTCCATTTCACCTCCATTTCACTACTATGTCACTACATTCATCCCACTTTATTATCATTGGGCCACATTTATGTTTTTCCAAACTTTATTAATTCTTAGCCTTTTTAAGTGAATTTGTGGTTAAAAATTAGAAAATAATGTGCATATTATTATACCTAACAAGTGGGTTGAGATTGTTGACATGTGTAGATCAAAAGGAGACTTCTAGAAGACCCTTATGTGGCACTCTAAGGACAAATTCGAATTTGGTTGGAGAAGATCATGGGATCATGAGGATATGTGTCTCATTTCCTTGTTGTATTGTAACTCTAAGAGGATATGTGTCTCATTTCTTAGTTGTGTTGAAACTCTAGAAAGACATGTGTCTTATCATTTCCTATTTTGATTGTAACTCTATATATGGAGGGAGAGATTCATGGACTCCCATTAATGAGATAACTCCTCATATTTTGTATAAATAGGAGAAGCTTTCTCCTATCATGGGTAGTGAAAAAATAGTGAAAAATAGGAGAAGGAGAGAAAGGAATAGAGAGTGTTTTGTAACAAAGCTTAAGAAGGAATAGGATGTAGATTTGTGAGTTTTTCAATAAAGAAGTTCAGTTCTTTGATGTTGTTTTGATTACAACTTTAGGGAGCTGAAGAATTTCACCAAATTGGTAGCAGAGGGCCCCTACTATTCAAGGAGGTTTTACATGTTTTCTAGATAAGTTGTTTTCAATTCTGTTTTGTCATATTTCCTTACTTAGATTGCTTTCTGAAATCATAGCTTTTAGCATTATTTTTCATGTTATTTGCTTAGATAAAGGATCCTCATGATATTGCAGTTATTCTCTTTCTCAAGCTCTTCCAATACATCTCTATTAAATGAATGAGATTCAATTGTGATATTTTGAGTTATTAGCATTTCGTTTTCTGTTATTTAGTTTTTAGTGTTTACATTATATTTCTTTAGGCAGAGTCGGTAAGAGGGCCAGAAGGTTCTGGTTTCATCCTTTCTAGTAAAGGTGAAATAACCAGTAAAAGCCCCTACTGTCAATCTCTGTATAAGAAATATTTTTTTCACACAATTTTAGATCAGATTCCTCATTATACTGTAGTTAGTCTCTTTCAAAATCTTTTCCAACAAACCTCTAATTCACGAATGGGACTAAGTTGTAGTATTGTGAGTTATTGATTGTTTTTCTTCATTGAAGATCCTTATCACATTATGATTAATCTCTTTCACAAACTCTTCCAATAAACCTCTAACTCATGAATGAGATTTAGTTGTAATGTTATAAGTTGTTTAAGCATTTCATAGGAGATCCTTACTACATTATAGTAATATTTTTCTCAAGCTCTTCCAATAAACTTCCATCAAATGAATGAGATTTCACTATAATGTTTTAAGTTACTGTTTGTTTCAGCATTTCCTTTTATGTTTTAGGAGATCCTCATTGCATTAAAATTAATCTTTTTCACAAGCTCTTCCAACAAATCTCTAACTAAACGAATCAAATTAAGTTGTAGTGTTTTGAGTTACTTGTCATTTCATGAATGTTCATTTAGAAGTTGTAATATCCATGGATTAGGACTCTCTGTTTTCATCATTTCCTATTTAGGAATAGAACTTGCAAATAAAACTCTGCTTTAATTCATTTGACAACATTTCCTTTTCCTTCCTTTTAATTAGATTTAATCTCATCTTTCTAGTTCAGAGTAGAACACTAAGAATTCAAACATAAAACCCCCAAAACAACAATAAAACATCAAAACGACGAAGTAAGAAGTAGGTTTCTTAAGCACATATAGTGCGTCACACTTCATCAGTTTACTAGCCCTGGTCGATAATTTATGTTAGCAATTTAGGACGCTAAATTTACTAGACAGTTCGCATGTCACCTAGAGGCCACGTTTCCTTCCACGCTATTATTCCATCTCATAGTAAAGCTTAATTTTCCATTATAGTTAATTTGGGTCCTCTGCCTCGATTTCATCGAATGAGCCAATAACTAGCCCCATTGTGCCACGTCATCCCAATGATTATTATCGGTGAGATCGTCTAGGCATCCCTTTGAATTATCTAGAGTAATTCTTCTGGGACATTTGGATGGTGCATATGGTTTCTTGATATCTATGCCTCAGATCTCTCCCCTTACACCCTTGTTCATAACTCTTGGTCATATGATTTGCAGGGATTCTGTTCATTTATGTAATGTATTGGAGGTTTTCCCCTCGAAGTGGCTAATTTCTAAGGCATTGATCTCTCTTTTCTTCTATTTTTTGAGGTGGTCACATAACATTTGGTATCAGAGCTTTGGATTCTAGGGTTTCGCTTCTCCAAACAGGTCATCGTGGAATTTTTGCTATAACGTTTTTTCTACGAAGGTTCAGAAGCTGAAAAATTTAAAGCGGAAAGCCAAAATCCTGAGGAACGTTGTGTAAAAAATTCAGATCTTGGTACACAACATTTTCGGAGACATGATCTGTGGAAGTTAGGTTTCTTTTTAGGCTCCTGAATTTCAACTAAACCAGGTCATCATGGAATTTGAACTATAACTTTTCGTATACTACGTTTTAGAAGCTGAAATTTATACAGAACGAAGCAGAAATCCTGAGGAACCTCCTGTAAAAATTTCAGATCTTGGTTTGAAATATTTTTTGAGCTATGATCTATGGAAGTTAGGATTGTTTCAGGCTCCTGAATTTCATTTCAAAGAGGTGACTGTGGGAAAAATGTCATAACTCTCTCTCTAAGCGTTAGATTATAATTCTGTAAAAGTTGATGCAAGTAAAAAAATGGTAGTTTCCTGTATATCAATTTCAGAGCTGAAGGAAGAAACAGTGACACGTGGAAATTCGTACAAGTTAGCTCTACTGAACCAATCCATAATTAGGTTAGTGTAGGAGATTAGGCATAATTTTGTCTTCAAGAATCCAAATCAGGTCAGACCTGCGGAATTCGAAAGAAGATTCAGAGGGATACCATAGGGCCTAATTTCATATATTGAAGATCTAAAATCACAGAGATAATTCAGTTTCAATATCAAGCTCCTCAAAATCAAGAAAAAGGTGTGTAGTTTTTTTTTTTTTCAAATTCCATAATTCTTTCTTGAAAAAATAGTTTTAAGTGATTCCAAAGACCTATTGAGCATATATATCAGTATTGGGTTCTAAAATTCCTCCTAAAAAGAATTAAACACCCATTAAGCCCTCAGAGTACTCTAATATGACTCATGAAGATGAAGAATTGCAACATGATCTATCAAAAGTACAAGAGCAAGTGCCCCAAATTTCACTCTCTCAAAGAGAAACAAAAAATGAAATGGAAGTTTTGAAGAAAGGCGTGGAAGCGAAGATGGATGGTTTGAAGAAAGGTGTGGAAGCTAAGATGGGTGGCATTGAAGCTGGCATGGAAGCTAAGATATATGACATGGAAGAAAAAATAAAAGACAACATGGAAAACATGAAGAATGATCTAAAAGAAAACATGGAAGGTTTGACAAATTTGATACAAGAAATGTTTCCTTATGGCGAAAAGATAGTAGAGGAAACTCATGATGAGAATAAAATAAATGTTAATCATGATTTCATAAAATCTAATGCTGGATGGAAGAACCACCATATTCCAAAGATGGATATGAGGAATTTTGATGGCAAGGATCCTGTAACATGGATACTACAGATGGAGCAATATTTTGATCTCAATAATGTGCAAAACACACAAAAGGTACGCATTGCAACTTTACATTTAGAACAAAATACATTTGTATGGTATCGATCGCTTTGCTCCTGTAAAAAAATTATCACTTGGTCAATTTTTACGGAGGAAATGATAACACATTATGAGGATACAAAGAGCAATACCTTCTTTAGTTAATTGATAAATCTCAAACAAAAGGGTTCAGTGGGAGAGCACATTGAGGACTTCCAAAAATTGAATATAAGGGTAATTGATATTCTAGAGAAAGACATGATTGATGTCTTCATAGGGACTTTAAAGGATAATATCCAACATGAAGTTCACGTTTGGGAACATAATTCATTGGAGAAGGCATTCGGGTTGGCAAGAAAAATTGAATGTAAAATTATGGCGACAAGGAATCCTACCACTCACATCTATAAAGATGGAAGTGTTGCTACTCCTAGACTTCCAGAACCTACAAGGTTGACACCATAGTAATTGGAAGAAAAAAGAGCAAAAGGGCTTTGCTACAGTTGTGATAGAAAATACACTAAGAGTCATAAGTGTGCTAAGAATAAATTATTTTACATAGATTTGAAGAGAAGGAAGAAAATGAACAAGAAAATTCAAAAGAAGAGAATATACACCAGGAACCAACCCTAGAAGAAGAAGAAATGAGTCTGACCATATCGTGTAATGCATTGGCAAGAATTACCACTCCTCAAACTCTCAATATAGAAGGACATATCAAGAAGAAAAAGGTAATAGTGTTGATTGATTCGAGTAACACTCATAATTTTATTCATTGTAAGGTAGCCAAGGAATTGAATTGTTTCCTATACCCAACACCAGAATTTCAAGTGATGGTTGCATGTTAGGTCCCTATATTACGAGTGTAGTCCCTTATTGTTGTTAATGTAACCCCCTTATTGTTATTACTGTACCCCTGTAACCCCCATATTGTTATTATTGTGCCCTTAAATTATTATTGTTAGGTTGGCTAGGATTACATTGTGGCCCCATGGACTCCTATATATAGAAAGGAGGTTTTGTAATTTGTATCATCCAAGAATTGTTCATTCATGTAATGTATTGGAGGTTGGCCCCTTGAAGTGGCTTATTTCTAAGGCGTTGATATCTTTTTTATTTTATTTTTGGAGCTGGTTTCACAACATTTTGTATCAAAGCTTTGGATTCTAGGGTTTCGTTGCTCCAAACAGGTCATCGTGGCATTTTTTCTATAATTGTTTTTCTACGAAGCTTCAGAAGCTGAAAGTTTTAGAGTGCAAAGCTGAAATCCTGAGGAACATTTTCACAAAATTGCAGAGCTTGGTTCACAATATTTGCGGAGATATGATCTGTGTAAGTTAGGGCTTTTTGCAGGCTCCTGAATTTCACTTAAAAAGGTCATCGCGAAAGTTTCGCTATAACTTTGTTTCTATGAAGGTTCAGAAGCTAAAATTTTTAGAGCGTGAATCTACAATCTAGAGGAACATCAGATTGGAATTCTGTAAAAATTTACTGGAAGTACACGAACTTTAGTTTCTTGTCTATAAAGTTCAGAGCCAAAGGAGAAAACAGTAACACGTGGCGAGTAGTACAAGTTTGCTCTACTGAACTAGTCCATAATTAGGTCATTGTGGGAGATTGGACATAACTTTTCCTTGAAGAATCCAAATCAAGTCAGACCTATGGAATTTGAAAGAAGCTTCAGAGGACTACTACAGGACCGAATTTCAGATATTGAGGATCTACAACTATAGATATAAGTTAATTTCAGTATTGATCTCCTCAAAAGCAAGTAAAAGGTGTGTAATTTTATTTATTTTTTTTTTTTAATTTTTTTTCTAAATTGCATAAGTCTTGTTTGAAGAATCAAGTTGAATTGATTCCAAGGGCATATTATAGAATAGATATAAGTATTGGATTCTAAAATGGCCCCTAAAAATAATTCAACACCCATTAAGCCTTTAGAAGGCTCTACTATGACTCATGAAGACAAAGAATGGCAACATGATATATCAAAATTACAAGAGAAAGTGCAACAAATTTCGCTTTCGCAAAGAGCAACAAAAAATGACATGGAAGTTTTGAAGAAAGACGTGGAATCTAAGATAGATGGTTTGAAGAATGGCATGGAAGCTAAGATGGATGGCATGGAAGTTGGCATGGAATCTAAGATGTATGACATGGAAGCTAAGATGGAAAACATGAAGAATGATCTAAAAGCAGACATGGAAGGTTTGAAAAAGTTGATACAAGAAATGTTTCCTAATGGTAAAAATATAGTAGAGGAAACTCACGATGAGAACAAAATAAATGTTAATCGTGATTTCATAAACTCTAATGTTGGAGGGAAGAACCACCATATTCCAAAAATGGATATGAGGAAGTTTGATGGAAATGATCCTATAACATGGATACTACAGATGGAGCAATATTTTGATCTCAATAATGTGCAAAACACACAAAAGGTACGCATTGCAACTTTACATTTAGAACAAAATACATTTGTATGGTATCAATGGCTTTGCTCCCGTAAAAAAATTGTCACTTGGTCAATTTTTACTGAGGAAATGATAGCACATTATGAGGATACAAAGAGCAACACCTTCTTTAGCCAATTGATAAATCTCAAACAAAAGGGTTTAGTGGGGCAGCACATTGAGGACTTTCAAAAATTGAATATAAGGGTAACTGATATTCCAGAGGAACACAGGATTGATCTCTTCATAGGCACTTTAAAGGATAACATCCAACATGAAGTTCGAATTTTGGAACCTGATTCATTGGAGAAGGCATTCAGGTTGGCAAGAAAAGTTGAATGTAAAATTATGGTGACAAGGAAGCCTACCACTCAATTCTATAAAGAAGGAAGTGTTGCTATGCCTAGATTTCCACAACCTACAAGGTTGACACCACAACAATTGGAAGAAAAAGAGCAAAAGGGCTTTGCTACAGTTGTGATAGCAAATACACTAAAGGTCATAAGTGTGCTGAGAAGAAATTATTTTACATAGATTGTGAAGAGGAAGAAGAAAATGAACAAGAAGAGGATATACACCAAGAACCAACCCTATAAGAGGAAGAAATGAGTCCGACCATATCGTGTAATGCATTGGCAGGAATTACCACTCCTCAAACTCTCAAGATAGAAGGACATATCAAAAAGAAAAAGGTAATAGTGTTGATTGATTCAGGTAGTACCCATAATTTTATTCATTGTAAGGTAGCCAAGGAATTGAATTGTTTCCTATACCCAAAACCAGAATGTCAAGTGATGGTTGCAAATGGAGGAACTATAAATTGCTCTGGAAAATGCCATAATATCAAGCTAACCATGGGGGAATATGTATTGAATAGTCCAATGCTTTCCATTCCTATGGGAGGTTCTGATGTTGTACTAGGAGTACAATGGTTACAATCTTTGGGGACGATAGCTTTTAATTTTCAAGAACTTTTCTTGAAATTTTTTTCAGAAGGAAAGGAATTTGAATTATGGGATATTGCAGGGAAGCCGGGAAGGATAATAAGCTCTAATGTCATGATAAAGCTTATAAAGAAATAACAACAAGGTGTAATTGCACAATTATGCTCACTAGAAGTTCCAACATCAAAATAATTTATTTCTATAGATCTCTAAAAAGTCTTGGACAATCATTCTAAGGTGTTTGAAACTCTCAAAGGACTCCCACCTATTCGTGATCATGATCATGCTATTCATTTGATTCCAGGAAGTGTTCCTCCAAACATCAGGCCTTATAGATATCCTTATGTCCAAAAGAGCGAAATTGAACGTATGATTGCAGAAATATTAGAGGCGGGTATAATTCAACCTAGTCAAAGTTCTTTCTCTGCTCCTGTAGTATTGGTACACAAGAAGGATGGATCATGGCGAATGTGTCCAGATTATAAGGAGCTCAATAAGCTCACCATTAAAGACAAATTTCCCATTCCTGTGATTGATGAATTATTGGATGAATTACATGGAGCAATTTATTTTACCAAGTTGGATCTTCATTCAGGATATCATCAAATTAGAATGAAGACTGAAGATATTCCAAAAACAACATTTCGAACTCATGAGGGTCATTATGAATTTTTGGTCATGCCTTTTGGCCTTACCAATGCACCTTCTACATTTCAAAGGTTGATGAATTCCATTTTCAAACCCTTCCTTAGAAAATTTGTGCTAGTATTTTTTGATGATATACTAATCTACAGCAGGTCTTGGAAGGATCATGTTCAACATGTTTACAGGGTGCTCAAACTATTGCAGGAGAAACAATTATATGCAAAAACATCCAAATGTTTCTTTGGAGTACAAGAGGTGGAATATCTGGGTCATATTGTATCTCACGAGGGTGTTAGAGTAGACCCTAACAAAATTAAAGCCATTAAGGAATGGAAAGTCCCCACAACCATAAAGCAGTTGCGAGGATTTCTCGGGTTAACAGGGTATTATCGCAAGTTTGTTAAGAATTATGGGAGAATAGCAGCACCTCTAACAACATTATTGACGAAAGATGCATTTTCATGGACTCCTGAAGCAACTAAGGCCTTTGAACGTCTTAAAGAGGCAATGTGCCTAGCACCGGTCTTAGCTACACCAGACTTCACAAAAACCTTTATTGTGTAATGTGATGCCTCAGGAAATGGAATTGGTGCAGTTTTAATGCAGGAAGGAAGACCCATTGCTTTTGAAAGTCGTCCAATCAAAGGAAAGTATTTACAGAAACCTATTTATGAGAAGGAAATGTTAGCAATACCGCATGCACTAAAGAAATGGCGAACTTACCTAATGGGAAGACACTTCAAGGTAAAAACTGATCATGATAGTCTTAAACACTTTTTGGAACAAAGACTATCTTCAGAAGAGAAGCAAAAATGGGTCACAAAGATGTTGGGTTATGACTTTGAAATAATATACAAAAAAGGGGAGCTAAATGTTGTTGCAGATGCACTCTCAAGAAAGAATGAAGAGGTGGAAGCATTTCTTTGTGCCATTTCTATTATCCAACCAGATTGGATAACCGAACCAAGAGATGAATGGAAGAAGGACGAAGAAGTGTGGACACTCATTCAAAAGTTGCAGCAAGATCCTAGTACATCTGATACATTTAGTTGGAAAAATGATTCCTTATGGTACAAAGATCGCTTATATCTTTGTAAGAATTCTCAACTAAAACAAAATATTCTTCTGGAATTGCACACTTCTCCTTTAGGAGGACACTCAGGATTTTTAAAAACTTACCACAGGGTGAAGAAAGAATTTTTTTGGGATGGCCTTAAATCTGATATTCAAAAGTTTGTGGCGGAATGTTTGGTTTGCCAGCAGAATAAAGTGGAAACAATTAAGACCCCGGGACTTCTACAACCTTTATCCATTTCAAGTCAACATTGGGAGGAGATTTCAATGGATTTTATCACAGGTTTACCTAAGTCCGAAGGAAAGAGTGTCATCATGGTGGTAGTTGATAGACTTACCAAGTATGCACACTTTTGTGCATTATCTCATCCATTTAAAGCAAGTACAGTTGCTACTACATTTATGGACACAATTCAAAAGATACATGGAAACCCAAGAGTTATTGTGAGCGACAAAGATCCCATTTTTACTGGAAATTTTTGGACGAATTTATTTTCTTGTCTGGGTACTCAATTATCTCATAGCTCGTCTTATCATCCTCAATCCGATGGTCAAACTTAGATAGTAAATAAATGTTTGGAAGGATATCTTCGTTGTTTTGTATTTGATAAACAAACACAATGGGTCAAGTGGTTACCTCTCGTTGAATGGTGGTATAACACTTCCTTCCATACTGCAGCAAAAATGACCCCATTTATGGCACTTTATGGATATCATCCACCATCCATCATATCATATTTAAGAGAAAATTCCAAGGTTCAAGTAGTGGAAGATCATGTCGAGCATCAACAAGAAGTTCTCCAACTCTTAAAGGATAACATTAATTTGGCACAAAATTGAATGAAACAACAGACAGATCAACATCGCAGCGAAATAAGTTTTGATGTAGGAGACTAGGTATTTTTACGGCTACAACCATACAAACAAATGTCCCTCAAGCAAGCTAAGAAGGATAATAAATTATCGCCAAAGTACTATGGTCCTTACAAGGTATTGCAAAAGATTGGTACTATGGCATACAAATTGGAGCTTCCTGCTTCTTCACGAGTGCATCCAATTTTCCATGTTTCATGCTTAAAGAAGGTTATAGGTGAAAATCTTCCAGTTCAAATAATATTTCCAGAACTTGATGAGGAAGGAAAAATCATATTGGAACCTGAAGCGGTCATGGAAACAAGAACTCAATAGCTACGTAAGCGATCAATTTCAGAGTATCTCATCAAGTGGAAGAACTTACCCACTGAAGATTCTACATGGAAGGATGAGAATTTTATACAGAAGCACCCATAGCTACTCAAGCATTGAGGACAACACTTTTTTGAAGGAGAGGGGCATGTTAGGTCCCTATATTACTAGTATATTCCCTTATTGTTGTTAGTGTAACTACCTTATTGTTATTATTGTACCCCTGGTGACCCCTATATTGTTATTATTGTGCCCTTAAATTATTATTGTTAGGTCGGGTAGGATTACATTGTGGCCCCATGGACTCCTATATATAGAAAGGAGGTTTTTTAATTTGAATCATCCAAGAATTTTTCATTCATGTAATGTATTGGAGGTTGCCCCCTCAAAGTGCCTTATTTCTAAGGCATTGATATCTATTTTCTTCTATTTTTGGAGTTGGTTTCACAACATTGCAAATGGAGGAACAATAAATTACTCTGGAAAATGCCATAATATCAAGCTAGCCATGGGGGAATATGTACTGAATAGTCCATTTCTTTCCATTCCAATGGGAGGTGTTGATGTTGTACTAGGAGTACAATGGTTACAATCTTTGGGGACGATAACTTTTATTTTTCAAGAACTTTTCTTGAAATTTTTTTCAGAAGGAAAGGAAATCGAATTACTAGGTATCATAAGGAAGCTAGGAAAGATAATAAGCTCTAATGTCATGAAAAATCTTCTGAAGAAAGAACAATGAGGTGTAATTTCACAATTATGCTCACTAGAAGTTCCAACATCAAAATCATCTATTTCTCCAGATCTCCAAAAAGTCTTGGACAATCATTCCAAGGTGTTTGAAACTCCCAAAGGACTCCTACCTATTCGTGATCATGATCATGTTATTCATTTGACTCCAGGAAGTGTTCCTCCAAACATCAGGCCTTACAGATATCCTTATGTCCAAAAGAGAAAAATTGAACGTATGATTGCAGAAATGTTATAGGTTGGTATAATTCAACCTTGTCAAAGTTATTTCTCTGCTGCAGTAGTATTGGTGCACAAGAAGGATGGATCATGGCGCATGTGTCCAGAATATAGAGAGCTCAATAAGCTCAATATTAAAGAAAAATTTCCCATTACTATGATTGATTAATTATTGGTTGAATTAGATGGAGAAATTTATTTTACTAAGTTGGATCTTCGTTCAGGATATCATCAAATTAGAATGAAGACTGAAGATATTCCAAAAACAACATTTTGAACTCATGAGGGTCATTATGAATTTTTGGTTATGCCTATTGGACTTACCAATGCACCTTCTACATTTCAAGGGTTGATGAATTCCATTTTCAAACCCTTCCTTAGAAAATTTGTGCTAGTATTTTTTGATGATATACTAATCTACAGCAGGTCTTGGAAAGATCATGTTCAACATGTTGACAGGGTGCTCAAACTATTGGAGGAGAAACAATTATATGCAAAAACATCCAAATGTTTCTTTGGAGTACAAGAGGTGGAATATCTGGGTCATATTGTATCTCACGAGGGTGTTAAGGTAGACCCTAACAAAATTAAAGCCATTAAGGAATGGAAAGTCCCAACAAGCATAAAGCAGTTGCGAGGATTTCTCGGGTTAACAGGGTATTATCGAAAGTTTGTTAAGAATTATGGGAGAATAGTAGCACCTCTAACAACATTATTGAAGAAAGATGCATTTTCATGGACTCCTGAAGCAACTAAGGCCTTTGAACATCTTAAAGAGGAAATGTTCCTAACACCAATATTAGCTATGCCAGACTTCAAAAAAACCTTTATTGTGGAATGTGATGCCTTAGGAAATGGAATTGGTCCTATTTTAATGCAAGAAGGAAGACCCATTGCTTTTGAAAGTCGTCCAATCAAAGAAAAGTATTTACAAAAGGCTATCTATGAGAGGGAAATTTTGGCAATACTACATGCACTAAAGAAATGGCGACCTTACCTAATAGGAAGATACTTACAGGTAAAAAATCATCATGATAGTCTTAAACACTTTTTGGAACAAAGACTATCTTCAGAAGAGCAGAAAAAATGGGTCACAAAGATGTTGGGTTATGACTTTGAAATCATCTACAAAAAAGGGAAGCTAAATGTTGTTGCAAATGCACTCTCAAGAAATGATGAATAGGTGGAAGCTTTGCTTTGTGCCATTTCTATTATCTACCCAGATTGGATAACTAAAGCAAGGGATGGATGGAAAAAGGACAAAGAAGGGTGGACACTCATTCAAAATTTGCAACAAGATCCTAGTACATCTGATACATTTAGTTGGAAAAATGATTCCTTATGGTGCAAAGATCGCTTATATATTTTCAAGAATTCCCAACTAAAACAAAAGATTCTTTTGGAATTGCACACTTCTCCTTTAGGAGGACACTCAGGATTTTTAAAAAATTACCACATGGTGAAAAAATAATTTTATTGGGATGGCCTTAAATCTGATATTCAAAATTTTGTGGCAGAATGCTTGGTTTTCCAGCAAAATAAATTTGAGACAATTAAGACCCCGGGTCTTCTACAACCTTTATCCATTCCAAGTCAACATTGGGAGGATATTTCAATGGATTTTATCACAGGTTTACCTAAGTCTGAAGGAAAGAGTGTTATCATGGTGGTAGTTGACAGAATTAACATGTATGCACACTTTTGTGCATTATCTCATCCATTTAAAGCAAGTACAGTTGCTACTGCATTTATGGAAACAATTCAAAATCTACATGGAAACCCGAAGATTATTGTAAGTGATAGAGATCCCATTTTTACAGGAAATTTTTGGATGGAATTATTTCTTGTTTGGGTACTCAACTAGCTCATAGCTCATCTTATCATCCTCCATATGATGGTCAAGCTGAGATAGTGAATTAAATATTTGGAAGGATATCTTCATTGTTTTGTATCTAAAAGGAAAGCATAATGGGTCAAGTGGTTACCTCTTGTTGAATGGTGGTATAACACTTCCTTCCATACTGTAGCAAAAATGACCCCATTTATGGCACTTTATGGATATCGTCCATCATCCATCACATCTTCTTTAAGGGAAAATTCTAGGGTTCAAGCAGTGGAAGATCACATCGATCATCAACAAGAATTTCTCCAACTCTTAAAGGATAACCTAAGTTTGGCACAAAATCAAATGAAACAATAGGCAGATCAACATCGCAGCGAGAGAAGTTTTGATGCAGTAGACTAGGTATTTTTACAGCTACAGCCATACAAACAAATGTACCTCAAGCAAGCTAAGAATGATAATAAATTATCGCCAAAGTACTATGCTCCTTACAACGTGTTGCAAAACATTGGTACTATGGCATACGAATTGAAGCTTCATGATTCTTCGCGAGTGCATCCAGTTTTCCATGTTTCATGATTAAAGAGGGTTATAGGGGACAAGCTTCCAGTTCAAACAATATTTCCAAAATTTGATGAGGAAGGAAAAACCATATTGGAACCTGAAGCAGTCACAGAAACATGAACTCGACAGCTACCAAATCGATCAATTTCAGAGTATCTCATCAAATGGAAGAATTTATGCACTGAATATTCTACATGGGAGGATAAGAATTTTATACAGAAGCACCCGGAGCTACTCAAGAATTGAGGACAACACTTTTTTGAAGGAGAGGAGCATGTTAGGTCCCTATATTACTAGTATAGTCCCTTATTGTTGTTAATGGAACCCCCTTATTGTTATTTTTTTACCCTTGTAACCACCATATTGTTATTATTGTGCCCTTACATTATTATTGTTATGTCGGCTAGGATTACATTGTGACCCCCTGGACTCCTATATATAGAAAGGAGCTTTTAGTCATTTGAATCATCCAAGAATTGTTCATTTATGTAATGTATTGGAGGTTTCCCCCTCGAAGTGGTTGATTTCTAAGGCATTGATCTCTCTTTTCTTCTAGTTTTGGAGTTGGTTTCATAACAGAGTCTACTTATTCTTTCCTTCGACCAAAGAAGCTCAGAATTTTTCACATACATACATGTGTTTTCTGCTTTTCGAAACCTATGCTCTTAATGAAAACACCCACACACATGGGCATATTTTGATTCAAAGGTCAGGCTCTTCATACCTCAAGGCTCATCCCGCACTCATTTCATACGTGTATATATTTATATAGTGGTAAAGATCTTAAAGTTATCCCTCCTAAGCTTTGATTACATGCACATATTGGTCATAAATTTATCTCTCCAATGCTTGCAGTAGCTTCAACCCAACCCATTCAATGCATAGATGCATATATTTTGTAATAGCCCCAGGTTGATTTTCCATGTAGATAAAATAAGACCAAGGTCATTTATCTCTCCAATGCTTGCAGCAGCTTCAACCCAACCCATTCAATGCATAGATGCATATATTTTGTAATAGCCCCAGGTTGATTTTCCATGTAGATAAAATAAGACCAAGGTCATGGGACATGTATTCCAAGTTGGATGTTGGGAAAAAATCCTAGTGGGGATCACTTGTGATTAATTATGGCCATGTAAATTGGCACAGGAAAAGAGGCAGTAATTGGCATTTTAATTATTAAAATAAAGGAAAATAGGAGAAAAGGAAGGTGAAGAGACACATATTTGCATGCAAGGGAAATTAGAGGAAAAAAGAAGTAAAATGAAGAAAATACAGGCATAAATAATAAAAAGGCATCATAGAATAAATTCACATCTTTTGTCAGTTCAATTTTTGGCTCTGTCATTTCATTCTCTCAGTCTCTCATACTCTTTCACACTTGGAGCATTCTTGCAGAACACTAAGATAATTCTAGCATTCACTTGGATTTGGAGAAAGGTAGCAAAGGAAAGCACAAAATTGCAATGAGACAGTTGAATCAACTAATATAGTTCTATTTATTTGTAATTAATAGGTTGAATGTTTGATTTCCTTACTGATTTTTGGATGCATGTTATATGCATGTGATTCTCTGGTTATGTGTTATCATTGGCATGGAGATTTGCTTGTATTAACAACGGTTTTAGCCTTGCTTTGACATTTCCTGGATAACCCCGGTGTTGTGGGTTTTTCCACTTGTTTTTATGATTGTTCCTCATGTTCCCTATGATTTTGGCTTGGAACAAACACTCTGGAAGCCCTGGAATAGTCTGGGTTTATTTACTAGTTCTTGGAGCCATAGGTTGGGATAAATGCTCTAGAGTCCTTGGTGGGTTTATTTTCTAGTCCTTAGAGCCACGATTTGAACAAAAACTCTAGAGCCTTAGAAGGTTGTGGTTTGAGTTACTAGTTCCTGGATCCCTGGACAACTTGGGTAGAGACCGATCTGGTTTATGTTAGCGATTTCCATACTATATAGGTGGAATCACTGTGGTTGAGGGATGAGGTGGTTTGGCCTCTGGAAGCCCTGGTTTTGGTTTAACCTATGAGATCCCATATTCATGCTTGAATATGTATTGGGGCTGATTGGATGAAATTGAAATTTATTTCAGCCCAATCTATGGTCAGGTGGTACGTGGAAGTCCCTCACTTGGTTTTCTTTTGCATATGTTAATAAGTGATATTTTCCTATCACGATTTATGAGCACTTGTATTGGTTATCATTTTGACATTATGGTTGATTTTCCATGGTTTATATGATGATTATTTTTTGGATATATGTTGGTTATATGATGTATTCTACCTATGTCTCTTGCTATGTTTTGATAAGTTATTGTATGTTGAAAAATGTAGCAAGAAATTCTCATTTTAATTTTTCCTTGATTAAATTAAGAAAAAATGAATTTCCACATCGGCATCATGTGTAATTGCTAATTTGTAGCAATCAAGGTTAGTTATCTTACGTTGTTTTTAGTTAAACTAGTTCTAACTCTTAGAGAAACTAGTGGAAGGTTAGTTTTGTTGTGGGGCTTTAGTCAAATTCAATGCTCATCTAGTTAACTGATCAATCAAACCAAAATAGCTATTGCATGAAAATAATTTGAGTTACCCAATGGAGGTGGAGATTCCAAGGTTGTGTAACTTCAGTTATAGACTATTCCACAGTGTAAAAGTGTTGCATGCAACCAGATGATCAACCTAAGGAATTGTAGAATCCATTTGGGATATATTACTAAATAATAGGGGCCTAATTTCTAAATGATTTGTGTAAGGAAATAGGGGCTCAAGCAAAGGAAAAATTTGACTAAGTTTGGATTAGAGCCTCTAAGAGAGTAGAGAGATAGGTTATTCACTTTCAAGTTGTTCTTAGTTGAGCAAAGAAATGGTAATACATCTCTATTCATTAGATTGATGTAAGAAGGAATTGGGGTTTTTCGCAGATTTCCTTCCCCTAGAAAAATATTGTGTGCATGTTTGTCATTTCTCATTGAATGTTTGTGATTGCTGTTCTAAATTGTGAATTGTTTTCCCCAAATAAATACAATAGGTTTATGTCTTGTGATTTTGATTAAAAATTCATGAGAAGTTGCAAATCTACATCAGAATTTCAACATGGTATCAGAGCAAGATTCACATTAGAGCAGAAATTTCGAAGTTGTTTCTCATAAGGCTCAAATTTGTAGGTGAGTGTAGCAGGATATCTTTAGAGAAGAGAAGATGAGCTTCAATGGGATGAGGCTATAGTATGACTTGGAAGGAAACTATAATTTCATTGCATGGAAGGATCACATGGAGGCGGTGTTGGATGACAATGGATTGCTTGAATATGTCAAGACAAACATTCCAAGACCACCATCAACTCATCTCGAGGACCTTTCTTAGTGGAATAAATATGTAGCCAAGGTGAGGAGAATAATATTAAAAGGAGTAGAAGATCACATTGTCTCAAAGATGCATGAAAAAGTAACTCCATTCGCAATGTGGAAAGCACTGAAATAATTGTTTGAGAATAGTAGTGACCATAGGAAGCTGGCACTCAAAGTTAAACTTCGAATATCAAGATGTAGAAGAATGAAGCTATTCTGGAGTTGTTGGGAGCCAAACCTGTACATATTTTCCTTCCAATTTTATGCACTTTCTTTACCCATTTGCATCATTAACATTCAAGTCGTGTTCTAAAGTGCATAGGTAAACCCTTCTATATGTATTCTTTGAATATTTAGTCAAAAAATTAAATTCACAAGGATTATTACCTAAAGTGATTTATTAATTTCACTATTTTCGCAGATTCGGTGGTTAGATAACCATATCTGCAATTCCAGGGACAGCGCCGAGTTGGCAGCACTATTTCGGGTAGCACTGCAACAACACAACGACTCCAAATCCTTTCTCTTCTTTCTTTAGAATTTAGTTTGTCTATTATGATGCTAGATAATTGTAGGCACTAACAGTCGGGATTTCAAAAACAGTCATTGTAAACATTTGTATAAGAAGGGATCTGAAGCTGTGAGTCGAGGGTTGACGATGTCAGGAATTGAGTTGTAATAGAAAATTATTATCAAGTTAATGCAAGTTATCTTCCTGTTAATTTTGTAATTTTGCGAGTATACCGCAGCCTTGATCAAAGATTTGGGCCCACTCTCCTGATCAGGTGCTGTGTGTTTTGTGTCTGTGTGTTGTTAATTCTATTTCCTGTTTTGTACATTTTGTAGTTGTTGTGACAGTAGACGTATTTTTTGATACTCTTATTGTTGTGAATGCATTGCAGCCTTTATGATTTGTTATTTTTATTTCTTTATTGCTATTGCAATGATTTTTTATTTGCTTAATTTATCGAATCCACGATTGATATCGAATTTTGATATTGTCATCTGCATATATTTTGCGCATTAGCCTTGCAATAACAAACACACCCAGTTTCATAATTAATGTGGGAAAGGGTTTGAATAATCATTCACACTTGGACACCAAAATTTTGGTGATGTTGCCTTGGAGGCTAACAAAGGTTCAAAAACATGATTCATATTGATGTAAGGATCAATCTCTCATATTAGGGAGGGAAATGCTACCCTTCTCTAGGTCCTGAGCATAGTTGTTCTATTTTTCTTTTTGATTAATTTCTTAGGAACCAAACTCTCATCCTAGGGAGGTAAATGCTACCCTACTCTAGGTCCTTAGCGTTAGTCATTTTTATTTACTTTTCTTTCTGCTGATTTCTTTGGGCCCAATCTCTCGTCCTAGGGAGGGAAATGCTACCCTGCTGTAGGTCTTGAGCTAATATTTAATTTTATTTGCTTTCTTTCTTTGATTTTTGTTAACAACCCAATCTCTCGTCCTGGGGAGAGAATTTCTCTTGCCGTGCTCCAGGTCCCGAGCGTGGCAGTTTTTATTTAAATTTTTTTCTCCTCATCAATTGTATGAACAGAGATCCGAATAAAAGGGGTAGAGGAGGACCCCCAAATAAAGGTAGAAAGGATTTGGGAAGGATCACCTATATCCAGGAACTTATCACAAAGTATAAATCAAAAGCATCTTCACGGGCCACTGTTAGGGTAAGAACTCAGACAAAATTCGAGGGGCAGTCTGTCGTACAGCCAGTGCTAGCCACAGTACTTGAGAAGACCCTTTCAATGAGAAAAGAAGAAGTAAACAGAGCATCAGTAGAAGAAACACCCCTGTTGTCAGTAGAAGGAGAGGAAATTGCAAGCAGGGGATCTGAGGAATTAAGAAATTTCAGTGGGGAAGAAGAACTTCTAAAGGGATTTTGTGTCACCCTGAGATCGAGGAAGTGATGTGAAATCTCCTATGATTGAATCTCCTCAATCATCAGTTACAGAACCAGTCGAAATCCCGGGTGAGTATTGGAGGATATTTATGGCACCTGTAACTTCCTCTAATGATTTCCTAATTGGGGACATCATAGGTGATGCACCAATGAAACCTATCCCTTTAACAACTTTACCTAATTTTCATGGGCTTTCCTCTAAAGACCCAAATACATTCCTTTTAGAATTTGATATTGTTTGTCGAGGGTACAACTATACTGCTGATGCTCATAAATTGAAGATATTCCCTGCTATGTTGAAGGGAACAACCCTGTGATGGTTCATTGGTTTGGGGGGTAAAACTATCTCCTCATGGGATGACATGAAAACTATTTTTCTGGAGAAGTACTAGGATTACTGTAAGTCCCGTGATATCAAGGAAGAAATTTTCAAGTTTAAACAGAAAGAATATGAGAATATGGAAGATTGTTTGGAGTGATTTAGATATACGTTGTAGAGGTCAGGTCATAGTAACCTGGACAAAGATATTCTGAAGATCATCCTTCTCCGAGCATTAAGGGAAGATTCTCTGGAGCTTTTAAACATAGTAGGAAAAGGGGATATATCGAAAGAATATTTCGATACTATCTATGAGTTGTGCATATAGTGTTCGCGAGGGGCTGCGAGAAATAGACAAGGGATTCAGTCATCAAAAACTTCTGATTGTGGGGTCACAAAGGAGGAAATTGGGAATCTGCTGGATAACCTGAAGACTGATATCTTGAGTACACTATCTGCCCATATGGACACATTGCAAGCAAAGCAGAATTAGATGGAATTGGAGAAGACCATGTCCATATTCTGCCCTCAATGTAGAAAGAAACATCCATTGAAGGAATGCCCATTGAACATAGTTGAAGCCTATGCAATTTGTGAACATAGTCATGAAACCATCTCGTGCCCTTCCTTGCCAGGATTGAAGGCAGTCTTTCAAGGAGTAAGCGAAGAGGGCGTAGTGGATCAACTTTATTTCATGGGATCGAAGAAGCCATGGCAGCCACAACAACCGAATATGAATCAAGGTATGTTTTAGGACCCGTCTCAGTATTTCAGTAATTTGAGTATTGGTCCCTAGTCTATTCCTTTTTCACCAGCATGGCCCCAGTATTATCAATATCCATCTTGGCAACCATTGTTCCCTCAGACTAGCTCGAACCTTCATGGACCCAGAACTGGCGTGGACCTTCTCATCTTGGACAATTCCCCCAACCTATGCCACAACAGCAACTTTAGTTTCCTTCCAATATTCCTCCTAGTAATCCACCCCTTCGACCTCAGCTTCCTATCCAACCCAATCCAAATCCTGACAATAAGGGAGTTCAGGAATCTGGCACTCTCAACCTTCCTTCATACAACATCTCCATCGCAGAATTTAATGGAATAAATTTACGATATGGGCGGGTAGTGAATGCTCTAAATTCACACATTATTATTGAACAAGTTGATGGTGAGATCATGGAACCAGAACCAAAAACAATTGGGGATAATCAAAACCAAGACATTGAAAATCAAACACCTCCTCAACCTATTGTTAACCAGGGATGCCAAGTCAATCCACCCTATCCTAAAATATTGGACTTGAGTAAACAGAGCGCTCAAGCAGAATTTGATTTTCTAGGGGAATTACAAAATTTGTTTGTTAAAATTCCCCTACTTCAAGCTATGAGGGATGTACCAATATATGCGAAAACACTCAAATAATATTGTTCTAAAAATCTTGGAAATAATTCAAGGGACCTACTTACCATCCATGTGATCAGAAAATTGTTTAACATCATGCTGGGAAAATTTATGCCTGTAAAATATGGGGACCCAGGGAATCCAATTATGACAGTACAGATTAATGGGGTTGAAATCCCAAATGTACTGGTAGATTTGGGTGCTACCATAAATGTCATTACTTCTGAAACAATGCATGCATTGGGTACTTAGAAACCTTAAAGCTACTCCTACTGTCTTGGAATTGCCAAATAGATCTACAGTAAAACCAATAGGGAAGTTGGAAGACATTATGATTTTAATTGACTCATGGAACTATCCCTTGGATCTCTTAGTATTACAAACACAAACTCGAAAAGGTGGCCATGCCTTAATTCTCAGAATACCTTGGCTTGCAACTGCAAATGTCTATATTGGGTATCGATCTGGAAATATGGTTATATATAAGGGGACGATCATGAAGAACCTCACTCTTTACCCTCCTACAGAACCAACCCCATAAGATAAACCATCAATCAAATGAAAACCTCTACCAGTGGAAGGACCTGAATTTGAAAACGAAGAAATTAGATCGTTCCTTACCATTGGGCAGACCCTTCAATTCAAAACAGAATAGAGGATGATACTATTAACAGTATTATTAATGATCCCTGTTCTGTTTCTGATTCAACTCATCATATTTTGGAATCTTCCATGAGATGTGAAACATGGGAAAATATTAAACCAAAAGATGAAATTGAGAATATGCCTATGACTTCGTCCCACGATAGTATTCCCATTGAAATTAAGCCGGGAAAAACATTGAACATAAATAAAAATCTTTCAGAATCCCAGAAAAAATAGCTCCTAAAAGTTCTTTGAAACTATAAGGAAGCCTTCGCCTGGGATTACACAGACATGAAGGGGATTCCTGCTAATTTATGCACTCATCATATATACATCAAAGAAGATTGTCGTCTTGTAAGATAGCCTCAGAGAAGAATGAACCCCGCCTTAAAGAAAATTTTCAAATACGAGCTTCAGAAGTTACAGGATGTAGGATTCATTTACCCCATCTCGGACAGCCAGTGGGTGTCTCCGCTAGTTATTGTTCCCGAGAAGAATGGTAAATGGCTAATTTGTGTGGACTATAGGGAATTAAACAAAGCAACTTAGAAAGACCATTTCCCTTTTCCATTCATTGACCAAGTCCTAGATACCTTGGTTGGGACGAAGTTTTTCTCATTCCTAAACGAGTTTAGTGGGTATAATCAGATCCAGATAGCCCCTGAGGACCAAGATAAAACCACCTTCACATTCCCCTTGAGAACCTTTTCATATCGATTCCTTCCATTCGGTCTTTGTAATGCGCCTACAACATTCCATAGGGAAATATTGGGGATTTTTTATGATCTAGTCGACGACAAAGTTGATATTTATATGGATGAATTTACTCCATATGGGAATTCATTTGAAGAAGGATTGGAAAATTTAGAAAAAGTGCTCGAAAGATGCAAGCAGAGGCAATAGTTCTAGGACACCTGCTCTCAGCTACTGGAATTCGAGTTAATCTAGCCAAAGTAGAGGTAATTTTTCATTTTCTTGTACCTAATACACCCACACAAGTACGTAGTTTTATTGGTTGTGCTGCCTATTATAAGCGTTTTATAGAATTTTTTTTTTAAATTTCATCCCCACTTTTTCAACTACTAACTAAAGATGCAGAATTTTTGTGGACAGATGATTGTGAAGCAGATTTTAGAAAAATCAAAGAACATGTTTGTGCAGCTCTGATCCTGTGAGGACCAGATTGGGCACTTCCACTTCACATCCATATAGATGCCTCTCAGATAGCAGTTAGGGAAGTTCTAGGACAACAGGAAGATAAGAAACCTATGCAGTTTACTATATTGTTAGCAATAATTTGACTCCTACTGAACTAAACTACACGATAACCGAAAAGGAATTCCTGGTTTTTATTTATGCCATCAACAAATTTCAACTCTATATTACTGGGTATCCTACTTTTGTACATAATGATCATGCAACAATCAGGTATTTGATGAATAAACCTATCACCTCTGGTCGCATTACAAGATGGTTGCTATTGGTTCAAGAATTAGATATTACAATAGTAGATAAACTAGGGAAGGATAATGTAGTTGTTGATTTTCTATCTAGATTGGATAATAATGACGAAGGCACACCCATAGAGGACAACTTTCCAGATGAACATATTTTTGCAATTTCCACTAATCCTCCATGGTATGCAGATATTTCTAACTATCTTGTTATAGGAAAGGTGCCTCGTCATTTCTCATACAGGGAACAAAAAAATATCATTCATCATAGTGCCCAATACTCCTGGATATCATGATATATCTTTCATAGATGGGTCGATCAACAAGTCTGTCGGTATGTATCTGAGGATGACATCTATGAAGTACTAAAGGCTACTCATGATGGTCCTTGCGGAGGCCATTTTGCAAATAAGAGGACATGACATAAGGTATTACAGATGGGATATTATTGGTCGTATATCTTCCAGGATGCTCAAGACTACGTCCATGGATGTGACAGTTGCCAACATATGGGTCAACCTAGTCGATCATATGAAATTCCACTACAGCCCCAGGTAGTCCTTGAACCTTTCGAAAAGTGGGCTATCGATTTTTTTGCCCCGTTCAACCCACCTTCACATCAGAAGTTTCACATTTTTGTCTGCACATACTATGTGACTAAGTGGGTGGAAGCCAAGGCTGTTTTGAAAGAAACAGAGCAGGTTGTTTCATATTTTATATTTAAAGAGATTTTTTCTCGTTATGGTGCTCCGAGAGAGAATGTTTCAGATGAAGGAGCACAATTCACATCACACATGATAGAGAGGCTTATGAAGAAATATGGAATAAAACATAGAGTCACATCTCTGTATCATCCTTAGGCGAATGTTTAGGTGGAAAGCACGAACAAGGTATTGGAAAATATATTAACAAATACTGTAGCAAGACATCATTGGGATTGGGCTAAAAAACTTCCTGAAGCTCTCTGGGCATAAAAAACAACATGGCAGAACACAACAGGGTTTTTACCATTTGAGTTGGTCTATGGGACATCCCCCTTGTTTCCAATAGAATTTTAAATTAGTACACTCATAAAAACTCTTGAGGTAGGACTGGATCTGTCAGATGCCTAGAAACACCGACTGGAATAGCTAAATGAATTAGATGAAATCCATTCGATGGTTGTCCACAAGACTGTTGTGATTCAGAAACAGAGAAAAAAATGGCACGATAAATTTATTAAAAATAAGGTGTTTCACAGAGGAGACTGGGAATTACTCTATGATTCTCGTTTTAATGATTTCAAGGGAAATATTTTCTCTTGTTGGATGGGACCTTATGAAGTGGACACAATATTTGATAATGGAACAGTCAGACTTGTCACAATTAATGATACACATGCTGCTTTCATAGTAAATGGACATCGTCTGAGACTGTATCATCGCCCAGCTTCTAAGGATGCCTTCATTAAACATCTCTTTGAAAAATATGGTATGAAGGTTGTTAGCACAGAGAATTCCTCCTCTGCATCCTTGAATACAAAAAAAAAAAACTACATATATAGTAATATGAATAAAATCATGTTACTACTCAATTGTTTTTTCTTTTGTAGTAACTACTACTGGTGTGCAATTTTGTGGAGATGAAAATTTTTCTAAGTGTTGGATGTTGTTAATCCTTCGATGCTGTTACTTCTCTGATGTTGTTACTTCGAAAAATTTCTAAGTATTGGTTGTTGTTACTTCGGAAATTTTTTCTAAGTACCCAGTGTTGTTACTCCTATGATGTTTTTTCTCCAGAAATTTTTTTCTAAGTGTTGGATGTTGTTACTCCTACGATGTTGTTACTTCGAAAATTTTTTCGAAGTGTTGGATGTTGTTACTCCTCCGATGCTATTAAAAAAAAATTCTAAGTGTTAGGTGCTATTAGTCTGGAAATTTTTCTAAGTGTCCGGTGTTGTTACTCCGTCGATGTTGTTACTCCATTAGTGTTGTTACTCCCTCACTGTTGTTACTATGCGAGGATGTTACTTCGCTGAGGTAACTCACCAGGTATGTCCCTGTCAAATTTTACGGATTTTATTAAATATTCCATTGAAAAGACATTTAATGTGCCCGTGGATGGTCATTTATTAGTTGGGGGGTGTTATCATAACCGAATAACGGCATAATAAAATCATAATAATTATTTTCCAACGTCATCATTAGAACCCGTGCCGATAGTACATCCCACGATTTTCACCATTATTTCGCATAATTATTGAAATGCATTGGGACTCGAAGTAAGTACATTCTGACAAGCTAATCAGTCCTTTCTAAATCTTGTGAAATAATTTCCATTACCATTTATCATTATTACCATAATCTATTTTATTTTCCTCATTTTTCGAAATACTTTCCATTTTTATCTTTAACATTACCCCATTCCATTTTCTACCATGTTATCACCACAAGGGATTAACTGCTGATACTCCCTCCCAACGGTCCTCTTCTCTTCTAAAGTGATGCTACAGAGATTCTATGGGATAGGTGGATTGGCCATGAGATATGAACCCGAAAATAGAGCACTGTTCCGCAGTAATGTAGCTGCATAGAAAGTTTTTATAGACGCAGGTTGGGATGTATATTTCAGCAGATTGCGGGGATTTGATGAGATAGTTACAACAAAATTTGTTGTAAATATGGATGGGAATCATTCCAGAGTGTTGGGCTTAGAATTACTGTCACAGAGGAGATCATTTCAGTGGCCAGTGGACTACCATGGCGAAGGCAGAAATGGTTTTCATGAAAAAATCCCTTGTCGAAATTTCTAGAGTTTTTTCTACAAGATGGAGAGACGGTGGTTCTGAAAGGTAGAGGATACGATCGGAAATATCTGCCACATGCATGGGTAGAGGTGGCATACTTTTTTATGAGATATATAACTTGTGAGGAGAAATTTACCACCCTGGTCAAATATCATTTTAAACTCCTGGCTCACCTCCGATATCGGCAGGCACAAGTTCACTCCCTAGACATGCCTTTCTTTCATTTGAAAAATGTCCAGCTTATGGCACAATCTCCCCAATGCTCGCGGCATGTATTGGAGGTTCTTACAAATCATGGGCTCATTTTTCTACTGGTAATGCATGCATTGTCTCAATTTCATGTTCCCTGGGCACAATTTCTTGAGCTAACAGAGGAAGAAGTGGAAGTTGTGATAGTTGAGAGAGAGGAAAATAAGCTAGAAGAAATGGAGGAAGAAGAGTTAGAATATCTTAATGGATCATCTGAGGAAGATGAGCCAGAAGAAATGGAAGAAGACGAACCAGCATCTCCTGTTGGTTCAACAGAAGAAGATGATGTAGAGGAAATGGAGAAAGAATAACCAACATCCCCCGGTGGTTCAGCAGAATAAGAGGAACCAGAGGAAATCGAGGAAGAAGAAGCCATATTTGATGCTTCTACACAAGAACCAACATCTCCTGTTGGTCCAGTAGAGGAAGAGGAACCAGAAGAATGGATGAAGAAGAAGCCATTGTTGATATTGTGACACAAGAACCAGCATCTCCTGCTAGCCTAATAGATAAAGAGGAAGCAGAAGGAATGGACGTAGAAGAGGCTTCAACCGATGTTGTTACACAAGAAACAACATCACATGTTGGCATGGAAGAAGAAGAAATAATTAATATAGAAGATCGTACAGTCGAGGTCGTTACACAAGAGCCAGCCTCGCCTGTGGGACCAAATGATGTGGGAATTCTGGAAACAAAGGATAGAGATGATGTTGTTCCCTAGGAATCAACATCCACTATTGAGGCACAAGGAGAATCAACACCAATTAGAGGGCTAGAAAGTGATTCTATTACACAAGAACCAACTTTTCCAAGAAAATTTGGATTTTGAAGCAGGTAGTGGTGCTACACAAGAACCACCACTAATTCAGACGAGTTAGGAGATTATGGAAAAGATAAGTCTTGTAGTTGACAATGTTCCACAAGAACCAGTGTCGACTACGAGAAAAAAAGGTGATAAAGAATAAGACTTGGTCCAAACATATAATAAATATGGTGAAGAGAAAGAGGCTGAGGTAGCATACATGACTAGAACAGACATAGAGGAGAATTCCCCTCATTCTCTATTTCTTGTCACTCTACCTAGAGGTGAAAAGAATTTTTGCTCTCCTTGGCGCCTTGTAGAATAAGTCCATGAAGTTTTCAACAAGAAACGGTGAAATTGGCATTAGGAAACAAAATCCATGATCCTAGTGAAAATTAAGCACCTACACTAGGGTGGGGCCCACACAGGCTCTTTTTAGGTGTATGTCTATTTTTATTATCTCTTAATTTAGATGGACAATAAACTGTATTATATTATCAATTTGGACTTGAAAATAGTTAAGTGGAAGTGAATTTCGAGTTAGAGGTTGGTTGGTGGGGCATGCAGGGTAATTCTAGTTGTAATAGAGTTGGAAGTGTAGTGGTGCATTAGTTAATGCAAGTTATAAATCAGTTTAACTCAGTTAAGTTAGTTAAAGTCATTTGTGCTAGTTGTAACTGCAGATACACTAGTGATAGATCAAGTGAATTAAATATTAATTAATTCACATGTAGTGATCTCACATGCAACTGATGTTTTTACTATTACTAACTACATGCATGTCAGATCCAGTGGAGATCCAGTTGATTTCTAGGTGAAATAAAAGATAACTATCAATTGTGACATTATCTGCTTGCACACATGCAATCACACACACATTGGATGAGCCCATGATGTATACATAGTCAAGGCAGGCAAGGTATCCATAATTCAGGGTTCTTTACCATCAGGGATTGCGCAGTGGAGGTAGGTTGTCTGGAGATAGTAAATTGGCTAAGGGATTTGCCAAATTTTTGTATGACAGTGTGAGAAAATTAGTTGATGTACTGAGGGATCTTGTGAGAAGAGTTTTGTATGTAATTGTTTCATGATACATGGTATAATATACAATAGAAGATAGTGGATTTTTTATCTGTAAGATTTCCCGGGAAATTATCTGTGTTGTGTGTGATTGATCTTTATTCATGCTTATGTAATTGGTGATTTTTTTTTTAATTCCGCAAAAGATTTGTAGATGCGATTCAATATTTAACTTTAGTACATTTTTAGATCGGGTGAAGCCAAGATATACATGTATGTTCCATAATTTCTACAGAAGTAGTTGTCCCTTCAGTCTTAGAATTTTTCGGGACAAGTTCTGACACAGTTGATGGTACAACCATTTGTGAGCCAACGCAAGCTAATTCACATCTAGAGCGGCCCTAAGAGTTCAATGTTGAAACACAAGAACCCATGTTGATAGAAGGACAGATGACGGATGATGCCAATCCATATGTGGAGATTACCCAGACTAAAGCTGATCTGCAGGGGTCAAAATCAATGCCCGACCCTTTAGAAGAAAGCCTTGCAGCAGAACAAGAACAAAGGATGGATGTCGAAGGCGTCGCCCAAGTGACTGTAGAAATTCCTGAACTAGGAAAGGAAAATGAAGGGGTTGATCTCGAGGAGAGGGGACAATTTAGGGAGGATTTGCTTAAAAAGGAGCCAGTCGATATTTTTGTTGACAACAACCCACCAATCCCTGAACCAGCTGTGGTGCCATAAGAAGAGGTTTTTGTTAAGCAATAATTTGTAGAGTAGTGCATGAGAAGGAGACCACCTCTCAAGGAGAGATATCAGCTTCAATTCAAGGAAAATATGCAATTGAAAATGGAAATTCGTCGACTAAGGAAGTGGGTATCGCGATTAAATAAGAAGGTGAGGAAACACAAAGGGGAAGCTGTGAAGCCAAGGGCCAAGGTTGTCTCTGCTAATGCATATACTAACCCTATAGAATATCTGTTCGAAGCTCGGGAATTTCTCCTATCTGCTGAAATCCAGAAATGGCAAGTTGTTGTGGCCTATCTCCAGCAAGGGACGATCACATTGAAAGAGCACAGGGAGGAGATGAAGAGGGTCCACAAGAAAGCAGCCCAGACCATTACTGGGTATATAGATCAACTAGATAGAGTAAAGTAGAAGCAAAAGAAAAATATTGAAAGCTTAGAGGAGGAAATGTTTACCTTGACACAGCAGGTAATAGCATGCCGACCTCCTGCTCATAGTTATGCCTTGCTTCTCCATAAAAAAATCCTTTTCTTTTCCCTAGAGAGAATTCATAGTGATATTAGTCATGAAATTGAAGATCCAATAGAATTTCTTGGTATCCTGAGGATTCAGGATGTTGTGAATCATCATTTAATGTGTGAATTATACATGCATTACTATTTCTTGAGTGATGCCCATACCTTCAACCCAGTCCCATTTGTGGGAGACGTCCATTTGAGAGATTTTACCTCCTACGCCATTAATAAGGTTAAGTGGAAAAAGTCTTTTGAGACATTTGAAGAGAAAAAATATACAAGGCCACTTATGATAAGAAGAGAGAATGGCAATTCTGTGAACATCTACAACAAGCATGCCACCTTTTATTATATTCAGGGATGTAAGGAACAAATGTTTGCCACACAAAAATGGTGTACTAATCTCTGTACCAAACAGGAGGTTACTTTCACAGATGATGCTTGTGATGGTTGTCAAAGGAGATGGATGTTGTCATCATCAGCCGTAAGAAACCGGGAGCCTTTTGGGGCACCTAACTTTTCACAATAATTAGAGAGATTGCCACGATACATTGTATGTATCTATACTTGTGGGGTCCAGTGGATGAGACTGGTGTTTCAATTCCCCATTGTTTAGCTACCATCAGAACAATATAATCCGGCATACAACATGGGCAATGATTGGTGGAAGGACATTCTCCTCACAGATGGATATAAACCCCCGGGGACAGAGATGGCAGATAAATATGACCTCCCTCAGCTTCATACCGACTACAGTCGTTCTAACCCAGACCTACGAAAGCGACAAACTTCATGAGGACATTCATAAATATCATTTGGTGGGAGATGTTGGGAGCCAAACCTGTACATCTTTTCCTTCCATTTTTATCCACTTTCTTTACCCATTTGCATCATTAAAATTCAAGTTTTGTTCTAAAGTGCACATGTAAACCCCTCTATATTTCGTCTTCAAATATTTAGTCAATGAAGTAAATTCACAAGGATTATTACCTAAAGAGATTTACTAATTTTACTATTTTCGTAGATTCGGTGGTCAGATGACCATATCCATAATTCCAGGGATAGCTCCGAGTTGGCAGTGCTGCAACAACACAACGACCCCAGATCCTTTCTCTACCTTCTTTAGCATTTAGTTTGTCGATTATAATGTATAATTGTAGGCACTAGTTTTTGTGATTTTAGGAACAGTCATTGTAAACATTTGTATAAGAAGGGCTCTAAAGTTGTGGGTCAGGGGTTGGCGATGTAAGGAATTGAGTTTTGTAACAGAACATTATTATCAAGTTAATGAAAGTTATCTTCCTATTACTTTTGTAAGTTTGTGAGTATACTGCAACCCTGATCAAAGAGTTAGGCCCACTCTCCTGATCAGGTGTTGCGTGATTTATGTTCGTGTGTTGTTAATTCTATTAACGATTTTGTACATTTTGTAGTTGTTGTGATAGTAGACATAATTGCGGATACAATTATTTATGTGAATGCATTGCAATCTTTACGATTTATTATTTTTATTTATTTATTGTTGTTATAGTGATTGTTTCTTTTCTTAATTTATCGAGTCCATGATTGATATCGAAATGTGTTATTGTCATCTACATATATTTTGTGCGTTAGCCTTGTAATAAAAAATGCACCTGGATTGATAATTAATGTGGGAAAGGTTTTGAATAATAATTCACACTTGGACACCAACAACAATATCTAAGATGGTTCACACAATGGCATGATGAACTTGGTGGGGTCAGTGTTAATGTTGTAGAAGATGACTTGGTAATCCTAGCCATTCTAGGCCTTCCTAACAGCTAGTATAACTATCAAGATTTGATGAATGGGAGGGAGAAATTACTAAATTAGGAACGCTTATGGTCAGATTTTGTACAAGAGGAAATAAGGCGGAAGACCAGAGATGGGACTTCATCCAAGGGCGAGGAGGAAGAAAACTTTGCATTGGTTGGAAAGGGAAAGAAGGGGAAAGGGAATACTTGATAGGGTGTAGATATTTTTTCAGTGACCTGGAGAAGAAATACTTGCAGATCCACATCGATATGGGGGACGATGGAAGGTACAACATGACCAAGATTGGTACAATCACCTTTCAAAGGGAGTCAGGATACCCAATTGGACTCAAGGATGTCATGGTCATTCCAAGCCTAAATAAAAATCTCGTCTCTATTACATTTTTGGAAGACCATGGTTATGATGTGATCCTCAGAAAAGGAAAGGCATTCCTGAAACACATAGCCACGGGACATGTTAAGAAGATCAGGGTTTGCATTGCATTAATCACTTAGGCAGTGAAGGTGCAGAGTCACGATGTTAGTGAAATTTGGCACATAAGACTTGGCCATTTGCATCATGGCATCATGAATATTATTAGTAGCTAACCATAGGCATCCCAAAAGGAGCACTTGAGAAACATTATGTATACAAAGGGTGTACCTTGGGGAAGTACAAAAAATACACTTTATATGATCGGGTCAACAAGCACATGCAATACTTGAAAGGATACACTTTGATATTTGTGGACATTCCTTGACATCCTCCACTACCAGACACAAATATTTTTTCATTTTATTGATGACTTCTCACGGAAGTTGGATCTTCTTCATGCCAAATAAGGAAGAGAGATTCTCCATGTTCATAGAATTCAAGGCATTGGTTGAGAAAGAAACTGAAAAGAAGGTGAAGGCTCTTAGAAGCGACAATGAAGGTGAGTATGTGCCGAATGAATTTTAAAAAATTTGTGCAGAATAAGGAATTCGACGAGAGTTTATAGCACCCCACAAACCACAACAGAATGGGGTGGCTGAGAGAAGGAGCCATAACATTTTTGGAGTAGCAAGGGAGATGTTACATGACCAAGGCCTACCACTGCATTTATGGGCATAGGAATGCAATACAATTGTCTATTCGCATAACATAAGTCCTCATTGGATTTTGGGCATGATTACACTCAAGGAGGCTTTCTCAGGGAGAAATTCGGATGTGTCACACTTTAGTATTTTGGGAGCATTTTTTTACAGAAATGTCTCCAAAGAATCAAGGAAGAAGCTTGGTTTTACAACAAAATTGGGGGTATTTTTTGGTTACACAAAAACTTCTCACAACTATTGTGTGTACTTACCATCCCTCATAATGAAAATTGTGCAAAGGGATGTAAATTCTAATGAGGATAAAGTGACATGGTGTTCTCTTGAGAGGGAGATTTAGATCCCAGTAGAGGAGGAGATTTTAGCTCTAAAAGAGGAGCCTTAGGAAGTTGTGGAGTAGCCACAAATTTAGGAGGAGAGAGTGGAGAAAACCACTCAAGTAGAACCATCTAGAGAAGGCAGGAAAAGAATAAGGGAAACAGAGAGACTTGCGCAAGATGTGAGGGAGAATGTGGGAGCTCCTTGAAATTTGCATAGGTAGAGAAGGTCACCTGATTGGTGCATTGGATACATGGATTTAATGACTGAGCTTGTAGAGACTAATCCATCCTCTTTCTAGGAAGCACTAGAGAAACCTATATGGGTTGCTGCAATGGTGGACGAATACGAATCCATTGTAACGAATAGTGTTTGGGAAGTAGTCCCAATACTAGCAGATATATCAGTTGTGGGTTCAAGATGTATCTTCAAGGTAAATCAGGCAATAAATGGAAGCATAGAGAAGCGTAAGGCCAAGTTTGTGGCCAAAGGGTACTCTCATGTTAAGGGAATTGACTATGAGGAGACCTTTTCTCCTTTAGCAAGGTACCCATATAATTGATAAATTCTTTCTTTCGTTGCACAGATGGGGTGGAAGATCCACCCTATGGATGTAAAAAATAAAAATCTTAATGGAGTTATTGAGGAGGAGGTGTACATTGAGCAAATACAAGGCTTTGAGACATTTTATCTGTAGTCTCATGTGTGTAGACTCAAGCGAGCGTTGTATGGTCTCAAACAAGCACCCCGTGCTTGGTACACCAGGATCAATAGCTATCTCACCGGTTTTGGATCCACCAAAAGTGAAGTGGATGCAAACCTATATCATATCCTAGTATAAGGTAAATTCCTCATTATTTTCTTATATGTTGATGATTGTATTTTAGATAGTGATGAACAACTGATCAGATCTTACAAGGAGTAGCTTGTAAGATAATTTTAAATGAAGGACATGGGTCTCATGCATTACTTCCTCGGATTGGAGGTATTGCAAGACGATGGGAAACTATTTGTATCTCAAGGAAAGTATGTAAATGAGATACTTCAAAGTTTCCACATGGATAGTTTCAAAACCATGGAGACACCTCTAGCAACTAAATGGGGGAAGGAGGATACCACTTCAAGTGAAGAAGTGGATGCTACCATTTATCGACAGCTCGTGGGTTCACTGATGTACCTTATCAACACACAACCAGATTTGTACTATGTAGTCAACTATTTGAGCCAAGGTATGGTTAGGCCAACCAAATTATTTTGGAAGGCAACTAAGCATGTTCTACGGTACCTCAAAGGAACTACACAGTTTGGAATATGGTACAAATGGAAAAAGGGAGTGCAATTGTGTGTCTTCACAGATGTGGATTAGGCAAGGATTCCATTGGATTGAAAGGGTACATCAGGTGTAATTTCCAATGTTGGGTCCCTATTTTTTTCCTATTACAGTAGGAAGCAAAGATATGTGGTGCTCAACTCAACAAAAGAAAAATACATGGCTACAAGTCAAGAAACATGTGAGGCAATTTGGATGAGCAAGATAATTGTGGGACTGTTTGGTTAGATGATGGATCCAAATTTTTTCTACTTTGATAATCAGATTTGCATCAATCTTTCTGAGAATGCATTTTTTCATGATCCATCCAAGCATATAGATATCTAGTATCACCATTTACGGGACTATGTGCAGAGGCACATAATGTTGCTAAAATACATTCCAACAAAGGAAAAAGAAGTTGACATTTTGATAAATGCCTTGTGGTTGATAATCCCTTTCTTTGACGAGAGGGAGTCTTGAAAATGCAAAAATAAATTCTCAATTTTATTTTTCCTTGATTAAATTGAGAAAAATTGAATTTCCACAGCAACAGACAACTTGGATGTAGTTAATTAAGGCGACATGGCTCTTTTCACTCAGTCAACTCAGTAAATTTGAGTTGTAGGAGTCATAATTCAATTAAGCATGTGTAATTGCTAATTTGTAGCAATCAAGAATCTCAAGGTTTTTTTAGTTAAACTAGTTCAAATTGTTGGAGGAACTAGTGGAAAGTTAGTTGTGCAGTGGTACTTCAGTCAAACTCAAAAATCGTCCAATTAACTGATCAATCAGCCCAAAATAGCTAGTGCATGCAGATAATTTGAGTTACCCAATTGAGGTGGAGATTCCAAGGTAGTGTAACATTAGTTGTAGATTATTTTAGAGTGTACAAGTGTTGCATGCAACCTGATGATCAACCTAAGGAATTTCACAATCCATTTTGGAGAAATTCCTAAATAATAGGGGCCTAATTTCTCAAGGAATTGTGTAAGGAAATAGGGGCTCAAGAAGAGATGGAAATTGACTAAGTCTGGTTCATTAATTATTAGTGCGCAGAGAGATAGGTTATTCACTTGCAGGTTGTGCTCAGTTGAGCAAAGCAATTATGGTTATCATGCATAGTAGGTCATACGTGCATCATGGTGGTCATTATTGCGGTTTGTGTAATCGTGATGATATTGGTGTGTTATGAGGTTGAGATGTTGATATGTTGGCTTCATTATGTATATATATTATGCTAATATGTAATTAATTGTGTAGACGAGATATCTCACCTGAGAAACACTAAGGTATGATTTTGATTATGTATATATTTGCTTTATCTAACATGACATGTTCGTAGGAAGAAGAAGATTAGAGATGATGAGAAAAATGGTGGATTACAGTTCACGTGAATCTCCTTATAGATCAGTTGAGCAACAAGGAGATGAGTATTCTCTTGATATAGCAAATACACTGAGAAGTCTGAATGCATAAATCAAATTTCACAAGGCGGATAATGACAGGATAAATGAGCCATAGGAAATACTTTCCATAGCTCAGGAAAACCAAGCATAGGTTAATTTAGTGATCTTTCAAAGCTTATCAAAGTCACAAAGAGAGGTAAAACCAAGAATCATTCATGGATAGGAGGAAATGACTAATGGGGCATATGGTAGCAGGTCTCAATCGGGACACAAGTTGGATAGGTATGACACATTCAGAGGTGGCAGATGGTGGATACACCTGAAAGAAGATGTAGCGCTTGGGTTCCATTCTAGTTATGTTTCAGAGAGAGATCATCATTTCCATTACCACTAACATCCTTATAAGAGGAGTAATAAGAAGTAATTTCCATATGAGTTCAAGAAACCAAAGCCTCCTACATTTCATGGAGAGATAAAGAAATCGGAAGATGCATAAGCATAGCTACTTAGGGTGAATAATTTCTTTGAATTGCAATTGCATGATTATACAGAGAATAGTAAAGTTGTGGTAGATATTTTTAGTCTCAAGGGAAAAGGATATATCCAGTAGGAATATGTGAAGCATGTTAGAGGCATCAAGAAAAGGAGTTGAGTTGGCATGAGTTTAGAAGACTCTTCAGAAAGAAGTACTTTCCCGAGATATATTATGATGGAAGGGCTAAGGAGTTTTATGAGCTTAAGATATTTTATATGTCAGATGAAGATTACATGACCAAGTTCCTAGAGTTTTTTATATATGTTACTTATCATAAGAATGAGAATACTAAGGTCCAAATATTCATCAATGGATTTCCATTAAAATTCAAGGATCAAATTGAGTATGATGAGCCTCAGTCATTGGAGGAATTCATCAGAAATTTGAATCATTGTTATGAGTAGTCTAAGCACGAGTCTGGGCCTAAGTGGGATTGGAAAGGTAATGATAATACTAAATGAAAGTGGGTTAATAAGTGAGGAAGACCTCAGGATGCAGTTGATAAGGATATTGTAGAACCTTATAAGAAGTTCAATGCAGTTGACAGAGGACACATATTTCAGCCTAAGGAGCATAACAAAGGCGTTTCAGGAAGATTTTGCAGTGATCGAATTTTTGTGGAGAGCATCATAGGAGATTTTTTATAATCCATTAGGGTGGCAGGAATCATATTTATAGTGCTTAGGAGGCACAAATAGTTGGAGACGTTGGGCATAGCATTCCTCAAAATTATTGTAACCACCTCCTTCCATATTTACCCAATATAACCAGTCCACCGGGGAAAACATGTGACGAAGAGTTACTATGATATGAGTCAACTTTCCAAGTATAGTTAAGGAAGTGGAACCGACATGACAAGACCAATATGACCTTTCACATATGCTACAAAACATTCATGAGCCAACCAACTCTTCTAGGTGATCAACCCCTAAAACAACTTACTATTCTGCTGAAATAGAACCCCAATTACACTGATAACAAGGTATGCATGTTACTGAGACCCTCTAGTAACTCTCACAAAATGGAATGCGACTATAGACTTTTTCAGGCAATTATGAGCCAGCGACCCTAGATTCTGAGCCACTTTTTTAAGGCTAGGTCTCAGGCCTCTACCTTGAACTTCATGAAACTTCTAGAAATAAATAATAACGATGGAATAAGGTTACTAATGCAAAAATTTGATCAAGGACTTGACCGGACCCCTACTAGCCATGACAAGAATTTCATCAAACATATCACAAATATGTAATCTATAGGCCATAACAATGTATTTGAGCATAGTGGTCTCATAATTATATGAGATAGAATTAATTCCTTATCGCAATGGCTGCATTATTATCTATTAGTTCATATATTCATTGTTCACTCATTTTCTAATCAAAACATGATGAGATCCATTCATCTTGTTTTTCATAAAACATTCTCATAACCAGCATCTAACCAACATAAATAGCAAGGATATAACAAACATAAAAACAACATATGAACAAGTACATTTACCCATCAAATACAAGAGGGAAAGAGATCTTATTAACATATGAAACATGTAGCTAGGTCTAGGACTTCCATGTACCACCAGACCATAGATTGGGTTGAACCAAATATTTCTTTCATCCAACCACCCCCATGCCATATTCCAAGCATGAATGTGGGATATCATGGAATAAACCAAATAAAACCAAATGTGGGCTTCTAGAGGCCAAACCACCTCAACCCTAAACTAGTGATAAAACCTTACAATCAAACATCACTAACCATCATTAGATCATTCTCTACCCAAGTTGTCTAGGCCTCGATAGTGTTTTTTCTAATCAAGGCTTCCAGGACTAGTAACTCAACCCACAGCTGCAGTTGGGATTCCAGAGCATTTGTCCAACCAGGGCTTCCAGGACTAGTAACTCAACCCACCAAGGGCTTCCAGAGCGTTTTTATAACCAAGGCTTCCAGGATTAGTAACTCAAACCAAGTTGTTACAAGGCTTCCAGAGTACTTGTCCAACGAAGGCTTCCAGGAACTAATAACTCAACCCACATCCAAAGTAACATGAGCACCAACTAGAAAACAAAGGTAAACCCACAACGCCATGGCTATCCAGGAAATGGAAAGGCTAGTAAAACCCACTACTAATCCAGGAAATACTACATGCAAATGATAGATCATATCCAAGGAGCCACATGCATGTGCCATGCATGCCAAAAATAGCAAGTAAATAATACATTCAACTCGGTACCTGCAAGAAAAACCTGCTTCAGTTGTTAATGATATTGTCCTCTTGCACTTTCCTACTCTTACTTTGTCTTCTTTCTCCAAATCCCAAGTATGCAACACTCATCCAAGAGCTCTCCAAGAAAACTCTAAGTTTCCAAGAGTATAAGAGAGAGATAATAGAATGAGAGCTCTAAAACTAAACTGAAAAAATTCTATGAATTTATCCTCATAAGCCTTTTATTAATGAGACCTGTATTTTCTTCAATTTTCCATAATTTTCCTTCATTTTCCTCCTCACATGCAACTTGTGACCTTTCACCTTCATTTTATCCTATTTTCCTTTATTTTCATAAATAAAATGTGAGTAAATGCCACTTTTCCTTTTGAAAGCCTTTGCCATTGCATTTTCCAATTCCCTTAGCTATAATAAACCAAATGAACACCCACACTAGGATTTGTTTCCCAACATTAAGCTTGGAATACATGTCCCATGATCTTGGTCTTATATTTTGTTTACATGGAAATTAACTAGGGTTGTTACAGAACCCTCCCCCTTGGGGGAACACCGTCCTCAGTTCTCAATGACACATATAGCAAACAAACCACTGAAAATAAAAAAAATACTTTTCATGGCGCTTTATAACACAACTTGTTGCAACATTTACAATGAAATCCTACTAAAAACATGATAATCGTATCATTTGCTGGAGCTTTATAATGCAACTCATTACGTTATTTACAATAACAACCACATAATTATGCACATTTTATTCAGCCAACAAATAAGCATATTATCTATGGAGCTTTAAAATACAACATGATACAGTATTTAAAATAATATACGCATATACATATGCACATTTTCTCAACCAAAAAATAAAAGGATACAATGCCTGCATCCGCAACAAGGGAATCTAGAGGCTCACACCTCCACCCTCAAAATTAGTACCAAGATTCACCTCCTTCCTAGGAAGTCTAAAATCCACTTCTAAGCTCAAAACTACACCCAATGTCCATCGCTACAATCTTGCGCCACTTTTCCTCTCAGTGAACAATTATTGACTCATTGTTTCAGGGCACACTCCCAATGTACACCTGATTCCATTTGGAAATGTTAATGACAAAAAAAAATCCATCCCCGACCTTCTATTCTCTTCTACACAATCCCTCAAGAAATATATTCACCCCCTTCTATGTAGTCACACACCTTCCAAGTTCCACGAGTATCCCCTTCTCTGCTACATAGTCCCTTGGGCGACCCCTCCCTTGGAATGGCTTCCTTGCATCAGAAGGTACTTAAACCAAGGCATATCTCTGCCTCAAACCATCACACTAGTCATAACATGCTCATGGAAATCAATGGACACTATTGGGTACCAGTGTCCCACAATGGCCCTGCTCCTGAAATTCTTTACCAACATATTGTTGATTGTTTCAACTCCTTTGTCATTGCTTCTAATTATTGCAGTCAAATCCAACCACCCAACCAGCAATTTTCATGCTATCCTACACCAAGCACATAACTTCAATTAGATTCAAAATAAATTGAAATAAATTCACATTATACCTCATCGGTGGCTCGTCCATAAGGTTCACTTGAAAACCTCTTTACTTCCCGTCACAACAAGTCAAACTAGTTATTTGATCAAATTATCATGAATAAACATATCACATTCAGTTAGCTCAAAACACAACCATAATAATAAAAATCATAGATTACATGTAACCATCATAAACCAGAATCATAGATCACATGAATAATTAATACTGAAATAAAATACTTATACCTATCCTTCAATTGGTCCTTAGCTTCTACCTTTATCCTTTCCATACACACATCTGATAAGATGCCACACCCAAAAAGTACCTAGTGCCTTCTCTTCAACCACGTACACATACACATAGTGTACATCACACACATAGACCTACACATGATGTAAAACACAACACATACACCTGCACCCGGTGTACGACATAACACAATACATACACCTACATCTGGTGTACAACAAAACACAATACATACACCTACATCTGGTGTACAACACAACAAAATACATACGCCTACATATGGTGTACAACACGACACATATACATACACAGAGTGAAACATAACGACTACACATGTCATGATACCACGACTAGGCAAGGCACATACACAGTACTATAATTACACAATACCACATGTATAACAGTACCACGTGTACAAAATGTACACGGTACCACCTATACACAACACCATTTGCATAAAGTGTACACAACGCCATTTGCATAACGTGTACACAGCACCACATGTACACAACACCACTTACAGAACGTGTACATAGTATCACATGTACACAACACCACTTGAACAACGTGTACACAAAACCACATGTACATAGAACCACATGCACGATGTGTGCACAACACCATATGTACACAACACCACATGCATGACATGTACACAACAACACCAACACACAACACCCCATGTACAACATGTACACGAAATCACATGCACACAACACCAGATGTACAATCAGACACACAACACCACATGTATGTAGCACCATATGTACAACATGCACACCACATCATATGTACACAACACCACATGTGCAACATGCACAAAGCACCATATGTACATAGCACCACATATCCAACATGTGCACAACACCATATGTACACATCACCACATATCCAACATGCGCACAACACCATATGTACACAACATTGCATAAATAACATGTACAAAAACCATATATATATATAACATCACAGGTGCAACATGTACAACATATATACAACAATAGCATTGCACATCCATAGACCTTGCTTCTAGCATATTTCCACCATCCATGCTTGTCCCAATATGTCGTAGATCATATTGTTTTCATTCCGTTGATGTATCCCTCAGAATTACCTGTCCATAACATAAACATAGGCATAGTACAATCATATAATATCAATTCATATTCACATGATACTAACCTTGTGATCTATTAGGGTTACTCTTCCCACTTGATTCCTCATAAACCAGGAACCTCTTCATGCCATTCACCTACATAAGCAACAAGAATGATTCTTGATGACCTTTTTAAAATAACGACCTATATACATACACATATACATATATAGACATCTTCATAATCATAATCACAACATAATTATAACTAGATATCATAAGGTTAAGGTTAAGAGAACTCCCTTTATCCATGCACAATATGCACAACATTGAGAACAATAGTTCCCAATATATCCAAGGCATTTGATCCCTCAGATCCATTTACTTTACATTTCTCATGATTGTCCTACCATTTTTCATTTACCTCAATGGACCCAAACAACTCAACCACTTGTCATACTCTTGCCTTCGGTTTCCATGATACATGCATCAGGCTTCATATGAGTCTTACATTACCTATTGGGTTTCTATCAATGCTTCCCGAGCTCCATTAACTTTCCTCCTTCCCAAACCAATTAACAATATTATCAAAACATAAAAGGCAAGAACAAGAAATAGATAAGAAGAAAACTATGGAAAACCAATAATAATATGACACCATAAACAAAGTGGCATGGCCATGCACCAGACATAATCAAAACTGAAAATCAAGTGCAAACAAATCACAACACACCGAAATCACAAAACTAACAATAAACACCATGACTCAATCCCCATGGTTCCCAAGGAAAGCTCAACCCGAGCCTTCTTCAATATTTTGTGGCAGTTTCTTTTTCCATGCAATCCCCTGCATCATACCACCATAAACACATAATTGTCAATGAATAAATAAACATAATTTACCGGTTACCTTACCTTGTTGTAAAAAGCATGATTCCTTGTAACTATACACATCAATTCCATCTCTCAAGGGACTCCAATTCCCTCAGCAAATCTAGATATAACTAGAAACCATATGTTATACATGTCAAATACATGTTCATGAATATAGAATACATCCACATAATTTCACATATGTTGTCCTACAACTACTCACATATGTCAATCACATGTTACAAATATCAAGATATTATATCTATTAATTTGAAATCAACATTTACCAAGACTAACAAATAATTAATAATCAACTCACAATCACTAGTCATAATGCTACAACTAGCACCTACTTGCACTCAAGTACATGTCAATTGTCTCAACACATAATGTGTTAGTACAACCATCTTAAAACAAGATCATTCCATCATGTAATTTTATAGATACAAACTCATATCATGCAACTATTCAAACATTCAAATAATAGATAGAAGAAATAATAGACACCAAACACTCAAACACCAAATAGACAACATAATCAAACATTCAAGCACCAAGTAGACGACATAAGCAAACTCATACCTTAATGTATCTTAGGGGAGGCTATCTTGTCTGCAAAATCAATCTAGATTATCACGAAATAACTTCACAACATATCAAATCAAACATAATATTGTCATGATGTCCATACTACAATAAGTAGCTAACATGTTGACATCATAAACTCATAAACAATTGTCATTCATGTATAACAATTACATGGACAACCAATCTAGATTAGTACAAAAAAATATCACAAATATGTCGACTCATACCTAAATGTCATAAGCCTAACCATCTGCATAGGTCAATCCAAATTAACACGATACATATAACATCAAGATCTTAGTTGCAATGACCATAACCATCATGCATATGACCATAGTGCATATAACAAGTTACTATCCTTCATAACTAACCGACGCATGTACATGTAATAACATTGAGTAATTAACATATATTTTGCATGTAATGAAAACAAAAAATAGAATGACATGGATGTCTATAACCCTAATGCATATAACAATAAATTAAATAACATACCTACACACAAAACATACAAATCTATATGACGATCTTGCCTTACCCCGAGGTCCAATGTTGCAACCTCACTCTGATGATCTGCATATCTTGCTCTATCTCAACCAACACATCAACAGCATAACATACTATCAGCATCATGATGAAATAAACTACATCAATGACCTCATGCACAACAACCATAACCATTACAATGCATGCCCAACAACATATAGACATTGACATGCATAACAAATGTATATACAACTGACATGCATTCATGAGAAATACTTCTCAAAATCAACATCAGAAACTTCTACATGACAACACAACTGTAACAATGACCATCACCATGCATACATAACAAGCATATATACAGCCTATATGCATGCATGACAATCCACATTCCGGCCATCCAATATAAAGGTTGAACCATGCTCTGATACCACTCTGTGGTATCAGATATCACACAAAGGTAAATTAAACCATACACCACCCAAAGATAAGGAAACCTTCTCCGATACCACCTTGTAACCACCTCCTCCCATATTTACCCAAGCTAACCAATCCACCAGGGTAAAAATGTGACGAAGAGTTACTATGATATGATTTAACTTCCCAAGTACAGTTAAGGAAGTGGAAACGACACGAGAATACTGATATGACCTTTCACAGATGCTACAAAATCTTCAGGATCCAACCAACCCTTCCATGTGACGAACCCCTGAAACAACTTAATGTTTTGTTGAACTAGATCCCTAGTCGAACTGATGAAAAGGTATGCATGCGGCTAAGACCCTCCAATCATTCTCACAACAAGTCATTCCAGTGATTGTGGAATTTTTCAGGAATTTTTGAGCCAGCGACCCCAGATTCGGAACCACTTTTTCAGGGATAGATCTGAGACCTCTACCCATAACTTCATAAAACTTTCAGAAATGAATAATAACAATGGACAAATATTACTAATGCAAACATTTAATGAAGGAATTGACCAGACCCCTACTAGCCATGACAGGAATTTTGTCAAACATATCACAAATTTCATATCCTATTACATCTTTGCAACAAAAAGGAAATAATTTTTAATGGGCTGAGTGTGCAACTAGTTTTGAGCAATTGAAGAATTTTCCTAGATATGATATCTAAGATGGCGCAGGAGATGGAAGTTATTGGCCGAGGAGTTATGTAGTTCAACATAAAGCATTCAAGGATTTTTAGGTTGGGGAGCATGTCTACTTATGCATCAATCCCAAGAGGATCTCCTTAAGGATCAGATCATGTGCCAAGATGGAACCTTGGTATTGAGTGCCTTTTGAGATCCTTCAAAGGATTGGACTAGTGGCCTATAGACTTGCACTGCCGCCAATAATGAAATTCCATGATTTTTTCCATGTTTCATTACTTAAGAGATACGTCCAGGATGTTAATCATGTGATTTATTGGTCTGTATTGGAATTGGAACAAGAGTCGTAATTCCGGCCAAAACCATAATGCATTTTGTATTGGAAACAATTCATGCTTTGGAACCGAGCAATAGAGCAAGTTAAAGTGCAGTGGAAGCACATTGGGCCCAATGAAGCTACATGGGAGAGTTTAATCATATGTGAGTTATGTATCCTTATTTATTTGTTGCTTGAGAAGATGTGTTTTGTTTATATGTTTTGGTTTACGTTTATGCATATGTGTATTGTATATACTGCAATGAGATGTGTTAAAAAGCTCCCATAAAAAGTGTGTTGCAAATACTGCATCGAGTTGTGTTATAAAGTTCCAATAAGTAGTATGTTTTTCATGGTTTCAACACTTTGGTATGATTTAAATGTTGCACCGAGATGGGTTATAAAGCTCCATGGGCTTCATGTTTTTCTGGTTATAAGTGTTATTGAACACAAAGGACGGTGTTCCCCTAAAGGGAGGGGTTTGTAATAGCCCCTAGTTGATTTTCAATGTAAATAAAATAATACCAAGGTCATGGGACATGTATTCCAAGCTAAATGTTGGGAAAAACATCTTAGTGGGCATCACTTGTGATTAATGATGGCTATGAAAATTTGCAAAGGAAAAGAGGAAATAATTGGAATTTTAATTATGAAAATAGAGGAAAATAGGAGAAAAGGAAGGTGAAGAGACACATATTTCCATGCAAGGGAAATTAGAGGGAAAATGAATAAAATAGAGGAATCAATGATAAAAATGTGTCATAGAATCTGTTCACAAATTTTTTCAGTTCAATTTTTTACTTTCTCATTTCATTCTCTCATTCTCTCATACTCTTGCACACTTAGAGCATGATAGGAGCATTCTAGCATTCACTTGGAATTGGAGAAAGAAAGCAAAGGAAAGTAGGGAAGCGCGATGAGATAGTGGGATCAGTAGCTACAACTGGATTTATTTGTAAGTAACAGGTTACATGCGTGATTTCCTTGCTAATTTTTGGATGCATGGTATATGGATTTTATTCTTTGGTTATGTGTTATCATTAGCATAGATATTTTCTTGTATTGATAGTGGTTTTAGCCTTGCCTTTCCATTTCCTAGATAGCCATGGTTGTGGGTTGGAATAAAAACTATGGAATCCCTGAAAAAATTTGGGTTGAGCTACTGGTTCATGAAGCCATAGGTTGGGAAAAATGATCTGGAGCCCTTGGTGGGTTAGGTTACTAGTCCCTAGAGCCACGGTTGGAACAAATTCTCTAGAGCCCTGTAAGGTTGTGGTTTGAGTTAGTAGCTCCTTGAGAGCTGGAAAACTAGGGTAGAGATTGATTTGGTTGATGTTTGTGATTTCTGGACCTTAGAGTTGGAATCACTGTGGTTGAGGGTTAAGGTGGTTTGGCCTCTAGAATCCCTGGTTTGGTTTTGTTTTGGTTTAACCCATGAGATCCCACATTCATTCTTGGAATATGGCGCAAGGGTGATTGGTTGAAAGAGAGATTTGGTTCAACCCAATATATGGTCAGGTGGTACGTGGAATTTCCTGACTTGGTTTTCTTTTGCATAAGTTAATAAGAGCTATTTTCGTATCGTGATTTATGAGCACTTGTATTGGTTATTGTGTTAACATTATGGTTGATTTTCCATGGTTTCTATGTTGGTTACTTGCTAGTTATATGATGTATTCTATCTATGGCTCTTGACATGTTTTGATAAGTTATTGAATGGTTGATTAATTCATGGGATAACAAGTGTTATTGCAACATGGCATAAAGCCTTCTTGGTGATTATCAAATGAATGCTACACGTTTATGATCATATATTCATTCATGACCTGTAGCTTATACGTTTACTGTATGTTTGAAGAAAGGTCTATCATGGATTAGGCATGTCTAGATCAAGTTATTTCTTCAGTTTGAATGGTTAGCATTATTATTTTCTTTTCTGTGCTTTTGGAAAGTTACAGACAGTTCTGGGAAGTGGCCTTTAGACTAGCCTAGAAAAGTGGCCCATATCTCATAATCATTGGCACTTAACTAGGGATTTTAGGTCATAATTGCATGGAATGAATTCTATGAGTGTGGTCATAGGCTTCCAACCTGCATGGATGGAGTATCAAGGGTGAAATTATGGAGCTAGGTTAGGGAAAAAGGGTTTCAAATTCGGGATTGATCACCTAGGGTGGTTTTCCAATTTTTGAGTGATCTATAGTCCTTGTGGGATGTCAGTAATTGTTCAGTTTGTATTACCCACTTCCTTAACTAGAACTTGGAGTTCGGGTCATGTTATAGTGACATTAGTCTCATGTTTACCCTGGAAAGCTTGTGAATTTGGGTAAATGTTGGAGGAGGCATTACATGTGTAATGCATATAATATGCATTGCACCATATCTCTTAAGCATTTCTAAGTCTTTGACCCAGCTTGTGAAGATATATATATATATATATATATATATATATATATATATATATATATATATATATATATATATATATATATATATAACGCTAACCATCCCGAGGCTTCGATAGTACTAAAATAATGTAGGTTTTAACCCCGTACGTAAATTATCTACACACGAATCTTATAACAAAAAATAAACAATAGAAAGAGCATAAAACATAAAATAGATAAACACAGAGATTTTCCCCTGGATCCCAAATCAGGATGACCAGCTTGATTTTTCATTATATTCCTTTTAGTGTTACAACACATATATATACATGCCGAAGCATACATAAACCCCAATCCATTAACCCCGGATTATAACATAACCATAGTTCCCTTGACCAAATTTACAAAATACTAGGGGCCAAAAACCATCGTACCCCAAAACCATGTGCAAACCCATGCACAAAACCATGGGCGGATCTGCCCACCGAAAAATAAGGACCAAAAAAAAAAAATCTGGGGCACTACCCCGAACCCCGACAAGGGGGGGCTACCGCCCCCCCTATGACCCCCCTACGCGTGATTAGTCGTGGAAAGAATATAACACAAACCCAACATTCTCCCACTTGTTGTTTTCTTTCCGCAAGGGGCCATGGGAGAGTTGAGTCATTAGCCCAACTTTGCAACACCCATTGTTTCTCTACACCAAGAGAAATTTCGAGTGCTCACAGAATTTGTCAATGCATTTGCAACATTCTTCAAAGTGTCCACCTTTACCGTATACACCCTTTTAGCTTCAACCATATATCTCACAAAGTGATATTGAACATCAATGTGCTTTTTCTTTGAATGATAAGCATGGTTTGTAGCCAATAAAATTTCACTTCGGCTATCACAGTCTATCCTTATAGCTCGCTGCACCAACCCCATACTTGAACAAAATCTCTTCAACCAAACTGCTTCCTTGCTTGCATGAGTGGATGCCATGTATTCTGCCTCTGTATTTGAAAGAGACACTACAAACTATCTTTTACTCATCCAACTGAATGCACCTCCAAATAGGCTAAACACATACCCACTTGTAGATCTTCTTTGGTTAAGATCTCCAACCAATCCTACATCAAAAAAACCACGGATGCCCAAAACTCTGTCCAATCCTAGTCTTCCATGGTAGCGTAAATCATAATCACTAGTTCCACACAAATATATGAAAACCCACTTCACTGTTGTCCCATGCTCCTTCCTTGGTTTTGACATAAACTTGCTCAATAATCCCATTGCATGTGCAATGTCTAGTCTAGTACAAACCATTGCATACATCGGGCTACCCAATGCACTTGCATATGGAACACGAGATATATCCTCCTCTTCTTCTTGTGTCTTGGGACACTGTTCAAGAACAGCTTGTACCTGCTGTGAATCATCGAATCGTAACATTCACCGGTTTCACCAGTTTACTATCCTGCATATTGAACCTCCGCAATATAGTCTCGACATACTTCCTCTGGTTTAATCCAGAGCTTCCTTTTCCTAATTTCTCTTAATTTCCATGCCCAAAATATAGCTCACATGATCAAGATCCTTCACTGATCAAGATCCTTCATGTCGAGTTTGGAGAATAGGTGGGTCTTCAAATCTTGGATAATTTCTTTGTCATTTCCAATAAACAACATATCATCCACATACAAGACAAAATAAATAACATGGTCACCAATAAATTTAAAATAAACACAGTGATCCTCCTTGCTTCTGGTGAAGCCAAGTCCCCGTATATAGGTATCAAATTTTTTATACCACATCCTTGGTGACTATTTTAACCCATATAGAGACTTCTTCAACCTGCACACCAGTTATTTCTTACCCTTCACCATAAAGCCTTCAAGTTTCTTCATGTAGATCTCCTCTTCTAGATCCCCGTGAAGAAATGTTGTCTTCACATCCATCTGTTCTATCTCAAAATCAAATGCAAAGAAGAATAAATAAAAGTAAGTAATCTAATAGAAGTAACTTTGGCAACAGGAGAAAAAATATCACCAAAATCAATTCCCGGCACCTGGGAATAACTTTTTGCTACCAACCGAGCTTTGTATTTCTCCATCTTGCCTTATACATTCATCTTCTTCTTAAACACCCATTTTCTCCTGATGGGCTTCCTTCCAGCCGACAACTCCACCAGATCCCATGCCTCATTTTTATGCAAGGATGCCATTTCATCAACCATGGCCTCCTTCCAAAGTTTTCCATCCTCTGAATCTACTACCTCCCTGACAGTTCTGGGATCATCATTAGTTATAGTTAAAGAAAAATTTGAATAGAAAGCAGATGGACTATACCTTTTTGGTTGTCTTCTTTCCCGAGCTGATCTTCTCACAGCTGGAGTTTGTGGCTCTTCCTCTTCTGTGTCTTCTTCTATTGTAGCGTCTGATTCATCCTCCTTTAGCTCAAACTCTATCTTCTCAAGCTCCTTTGGTAGGACTTCATGTTTAACAATATGTTTCGCCTCTCTAAACACCACATCTCGACTGTACACAACCTTCCTTGTTTCCGGGTTCCAAAGCTTGTAACACTTTAAACCATCCTTATACCCAATAAAGATGCACCGTTCAGATTTATTATCCAACTTGTTCCTTTTCTCCTTTGGAACATGTACATATGCATCACATCCAAATACCCTTATATGTGAAAGAGAGGGTTTCTTACTATTCCATACCTCATGTGGAGTCTTATCCTCCAACGCTGATGAAGGTGATATGTTAACCAAGTAACATGCAGTCTCCACTGCCTTTGCCCAAAATTCTTGTCCTAACCCGGTACCACTGAGCATGCTTCTTGCCTTTTCCATCAGCGTTTTGTTCATTCTTTCTGCAGCTCTGTTTTGCTGAGGTGTGTATGGAGTAGTGTTATGTCGTGCTATACCATACTTCTTACAGAATTCTTCAAATTCCTTCTTGCAGAACTCCCCACCATTTTCTTTCCTCGGCACCTTTATATTCTTCTCTGTCTGGTTTTCCACCAGAGCCTTAAATTCTTTAAATCTGTCAAAGAGTTCAGATTTATTCCTCAAGAAATATATCCATGTATTCCTTGAGAATTCATCTATGAAAGAAACATAGTACATATACTTACCCAGTGATGGAACCGACACAGGTCCAAACACATCACTGTGCACAAGCTCTAATATCTTGTTTTCCCTCTTAGCACCAGAAGGAAAACTCACCTGATTCTGCTTCCCATATACACAAGGTTCACAGAAATCGAAATCTAGAGAGCTATTAGACATACCTTCTACCATACCATTTCCATGCAGTATCCGAAGGCCCTTCTCTCCAATATGTCCAAGCCTTTGATGCCATAGCATGGTCTTTTCTCCAGAGACCGCTAGGCTTTTCGCTCCACTTTCGGGAACCACAAAACTGTTACACCCATCAATAATAGTGTTGCCCTGAAGCTTGTACAAAGTTCCAATGTGAACTCCCCGCATTAATACCAGTGCTCCCTGAACCATCTTACAGGTATCTTTCTCGAACACTATTTTTACACCTGCATCATCCATCTTGCTTATAGAAATCAGATTTCTAGCTAATGCAGGAATGTGTAGAACACAAGGAAGTGTTCTAATCCTTCCACCTTGCAGCTTCAACTTGAATTTTCCACGTCTGACGATTCTAGCCTTCCTATCATCACCTAAGAAGACATCACCGCCATCATATTTCTCATACTCGCAGAACCACTCCCTATGAGAAGTGAAGTGAAAGGATGCACCCGATTCAATCAACCATGACTCATGATCTACATGTGTATTTGAAGAAGAATCCAAATACACATTCCCACCTTCATCCAAGGTGGTTTTTGCATCTGCAAAATGAGCATCATCAGATCCCTTTCCTTTCTGAGGAGCTTTTGATCTGCAGTCCTTTTTTTAGTTCCCTTCCTTTCCGCATTTATAGCACACCTTTACAAACTTTCCAGGAGATTTAGATCTCCCACTCAAAACCTTATTCTTGTTTTTGTTCTGGGACCTTCCTTGTACAGATAATTCATCTCCATTCTAACCCTCCATATTTCTCCATCTCATTTCCTCCGACAGCAAGGCTGAGACAATGTCATCAAAATTCAAGGTAGTTGTATGGCTACCTATTTCAATAACCAGACTGTCCCATGAATCTGGTAGAGAACACAAAAAACTGATGCACTTATCTTCATCTGAGATTTTAATATCAACAGATGACAACCGACTTACCACAGTATTTAAGGCGTTTAGATGCTCTGTCACCGAGTCTCCATCTTTCATCCTCAGGTTATGCAGATTTTTTCGTAGAAACAATTTATTCACCAAAGACTTAGATTGGTACAAAGTCCCCAGCTTGTCTCATAAGGTCTTTGTCTTAGCTTCCCCAGATACATTCAACAATACTGAATCTGAGACACACAACTGTATTGTGCTCTTTGCCTTCCGATCCAGTTTCTTCTAGTCTTCATCTGACATTGCCGTTGGTTTAGTACCCGGATCTACCGCGATCCAATGGTCCTTATCCACTAGCAGATCCTCCATCTTGAGCTTCCACAACTCAAAACTATGACCATTAAATTTCTCTATCTATATCTTCCCTCCACTCGCCATCTTCTTTCACTACAAGAATCGATCCCGCAGATCTCCCACTGAACAGGGTCTACCTCAAGCCCGAGAAAAAAACCTCTCAGCAGAAAAGGCATCCCCTTGAAGCCGAAATTGCTCTGATACCAAATGTAGGTTTTAACCCTATACAAAAATTATCTGCAAATGAATCTTAAAACATAAAATAAACAATAGCAAGAGCATAAAACATAAAACAGATAAACACAGATATTTTCCCCTAGATCCCAAATTGGGACGACTAGCTTGATTTTTTATTATATTCCTTTTAGTGTTACAACACATATATATACATGCCGAAGCATACATAAACCCCATTCCATTAACCCTGGATTAGAACATAGCCGTAGTTCCCTTGACCGGATCTACAAAATACCAGGGGCCAAAAACCATCATACCCCAAAACCATGTGCAAACCCATGCACAAAACCATGGGTGGATCTGCCCATCGGAAAATAAGGACCAAATTTTTTTTCCGGGCACTGCACCGGACCTTGACAGGGGGGGCTATCGCCCCCCCTGTGAACCCCCCACATGTGATTAGTCATAGAAAGAATATAACACATACCCAACAACTAAGTCATGATCTATTTAACTACATAAAAAAGGAGTTGATAGAGATATGTCCAGTCATTCATACTTAAGCCAATTAGGCTATAAAATTCAATGTAAATAGACCTTTTGCACAACCATCATGATCAAGAAAAAAACATGGCTATGCTACTTTGTAATTACGACTACATTAGTACTAGACCTATTTTAAAATAGGCTCTGAACAACTCCATCATGCCTCTCACCATTCCCATGAATAATGCACTATCTCATTCATTAATCATAAAGTAAAGAAAGAAACATTCAATTGCATACGCAAGGATCCATGTTAACTCCAAATAGACTACAGAAAATCACTTAACAACAAGACTTTGTAATTCTCAAACACAAATATCCTTCTTTAAACATACAATTAAATCAATAAGTGTCACACACATCATAGCAATATAATTGAGTCCTTAACATACATTCGAAATCATCTAGTTAACCAAGAGTATATCAACATACATTTGAAATCATCTTGTTAACCAAAATTATATCGACAGTTGCAGGGATCTCAAAATATCTCATACCACGAGAATAAGAATACAAACATATCACACACGATTACACATTTCTCATGCATTGAGGAAATCACATTCCCTATTTTAACATAAGCATTATACTAGCACATCAAATTAATAAAATACATTATTTAAGCTAGCTCATCATACATATGCTTAGCATTCAAGGTTCAAGGCTTGAGTATACACTTATCTTAGAAAATATGTTCAACAACTGAGATTGGGACTTCAAATCTCCACCCAACCTTAGACACACTACAGTAATAATTTCTTATAGTAATCAGCCTTGAGCCAAATTCTAGAGCTTGAGGATGGGTGCTTAAGGGATTAAACCAATTATTCCAGCTAAAATAGGGACTCCAGAGAACCCTACACCTCCACCCAGCAACTACTCATACAATTAATATCTCACTAAAAATATAGAGGTTTATCACCTCCATCCTCTAGCCTATCAAAGGAGTCCATAGATGTCCCACCTCCAACCTTTTAAAAATAATGGAATCTAGATGATTATACCTCCACCCTCAATTCAATAAGGGGATCTAGAGGCTTATGCCTCCATACTCAAATCATAAGGGAATATAGAGGCTTATTCCTCCACCCTAAAACCAACAAGGGAATCCAGAGGCTTATACCTCCACCCTCAAATTAGCAAGGGAACACATAGGCTTATACCTCCACTCTCAAATCAGAAAGGGATTCCAGAGGCTTATACCTCCACCCTAAAATCAACAAGGGAGTCTAGAAGCTTATACCTCCATCCTAAAATCAACATGGGAACCCATAGGCATATACCTACACCATAAAATCAATAAGGGAATCCAGAGCTCAGTGTAAAACCGAGAAAAAAAGGAAAGGGGAGGTAAAGAAATCTCCTCCCAAGAGTCCAAGGAACATGACTCAACCCAAAAATTCAAGGGAATCTAGAGAATACCATCTCCACCCTCCAGTATTACATGGAATCTAGAGACTAGTGTCCTCATCTGGGAGCTCTTCTTCCACCTCCAAATGCTCAACCAAATGTTGTCCCTAATCCCTATGTTCTGATAACAACACTAATTTTTCTACACATTTTCCTCCCAACGCTCTGGCTTTCTTCCTCTACGACACAGTCATTTGTTGTCTATCTTTCATTAGAGTTTCATCTCTTATTCTCGTTTAGTTTTTCTCTCCTATGTTCTTTGTTTTCTCTATATCTAAATTTTCTCTCTTCCCGATGCATGAGAAAGAAAATTAATTATACAGAATGTTGTCCTCCCTAATGCATGAAGTGTGATGATCTGTCCTCCATTACGCAGTTGGAACTTGTCAGGATAGAAGTGACTCTGAATGAATTGTTGTATTTGAATTAAGATAGAATATGACTATATACAAGGAGAGGGAGACTATTTGGTTTCATCTCCCAGTGTATCTTTGTCTTCCAACTTATTTTCTTTTCCTATTTACAATATTTACATAGGATTCCTAATCCCAAATATTACATGTCAGCATTCCCCGCTTAATCTGAAGGGATGTTGGTGAGTCCAAGCATAATTTTGAATCTTTCAAACTTTTTCCTTCCAAGCACTTTAGTGAAGATGTCTGCAATCTGCTCATTTGTCAAACAATGTCGTAGGTGGATTGTCTTTGCCTCAACATGATGTCGAATTAGATGGTATTTTGAATTGATATGTTACGTTCGGTCATGGAACTTTGGGTTCTTTGCCAAATTTATTACAAAATTGTTGTCAATCAAAAGAGGAGTTGAATGTACTTGTTTCTCCTACAAATCTTCCAAAATTTTCCTAGGACACAAAATTTCCTTTGTTGCTTTAATTGCTGCCACTTTTTCTGCCTCAGTTGTGGAATCCATTGGAACTGATTGTTTATGTGACCTCCAAGAGACATCTCCTAATTAGAGTATCCAATCAAGCCGAAGTCACCCACCTGTGTATACTCGAGTCCAAAATATTGAGTTACCTTCAAATACTTTAGAACTCTTTTTGTAGCAGACCAATGACCCTCACAAGGCTTTTGCATAAACTTGGAGAGGATTCCAACAACAAATGAAATTTCTGGTCTTTTAGTAGTCAGGTACTTGACACTTCCTATGAGTTTTCTATACTTTGTTGCATCCTCAAATTTTTATCCTTCAACGGAATTAATGTTTAAGTTCTATTCCATTGGAGTAGTCAAAGGATTGCACTCAACCATGCCAAACATGGTCAACAAATCTCCAATGTACTTCTTCTGAGAGAGGAATATAAAATTTAGATGTTTAGTTACTTCGAAACCAAGATAATAGTGAACAAAGCCCAAATCCGTCATTTCAAAACCTTTCCTTAGTTATTTATTTATGGATGCAATGTAGTTCTCATTGTTCCCTATCATCAAAATATCATAGTATATACACCACAAGATATACTATTGTTTTTCAAACTTTCTTGACAAACAGAGTTGCATCATCAAGATCATAATGTTTGAAATTGAGTTTCAGAATATGCTCAATTAATTTCTTGTACCATGCTCATGGTTCTTGCTTGAGTCCATACAAGGATTTTACAAGCTTGCATACTTTTTGTTCATGACCCTTCACAACAAATCATTTTGGTTGGGACATAAAAACATTCTCTTTCATATCTCCATTCAAGAAAGCATTTTTTACATCCATTTTATGGACTTTCCAATCATTCTGAGCTGCCAAGGAAAAGAGTGTATGGATGGTAGTGTAGAGGTAATTTAATTTCTTAAATTCCTTAACATAAATTATCAACCCAGGGGTCCGTAGACTTGCGAGGCATACATGCACTATATGCGCTAGAGATCAGTTTCCAATTTCGAAAAAGAATTCTTAACCTATTAAATAAATAAAAAGGACAAACCAATTAAATCCATTCTAGAAAGTAGTAGAAGTTTCAATCTGTTAAAAAAAATGATAATTTACATAAGAATAAATTTATTCTAGAAAATAATAAATCTATTCTAGAAAACAGTAAATCACACCATACTTCCGGAAGTAAAAAAAATCAATTGCAAGAATTAAAAAGCACACATTTGTAGAAATGAAATAACTAATATAAGCATACTTGCAGAAATTGAAATGACTAACCTAAAGCACTCTTGCATGAATTTAAATCATTAATCTAAGCACACTTTAAGAAAATTTAAACACATTTGCATGAAATTGAAATGCTATACTTAAAGCATACCTATAGAATGGAAAATCACACTTCATTGAAAATCAAAGGAACATCATATATTCTATGAATTCCCAAATTACATCAACAAAAATCATATACAACTATCAACATAAACTCTATGCTACAAATCTACCATTAAATTCTATCTATCTCATTACATTCTCACTTTACATCTCCTTCTATGATTCCAAACTTCTCCAATATTACAACTTTCACATTACAAATTCTTCCTCCTCTTCCTCCCCATGAAAGGAGAATGCTCTCCTAATTATACAAAAACTAAGCAACTACCTCATTAATGGAAATCCACCATTCTCTCCTTAGATCCATAAAATTTTCAACCAATTAGACACATGTCCGTGATTTTCTCCATGACATATGTTTGACTCCTATCCCAAATATCCTTCCAATCTTGAAGAGAATTCGAATTTGAACCTTGGAGGCCACATAAGAGTGTCTTGGAAGTTTCCAGATGACCTACACATGTCATGAAACTCAAGCCACTTTTAATTATCAGCAAGTATATGTCATTTTTCTAATTTTTAACCATTAATTCACTATAAACACTAGAAAAATATAACTTAGGAAAATACCATTATGAACCCATATGATGATGGAAATTTAGGTTTATATATTGACAAAGTGATGGAATGAAGGTGATAAAAGTGAAATGAGGGTGTGAATGAAGTGAAAATATATGTCGTTTTAAAGACATTTTGGAGACTCAACATACCCCCCAACTAGAGTGATTGCATGTCCTCATGCAAATATTGCATTAATTCCTTTGATTTTCTTGCACCGTATTTTCTTTTGAATGAGCTTGGCTTATATAAATTCTCCTTAAACTTTGCATTTGATTATATTTGACAATTTCATTTTTTTTTTCAAAGTATTCCTTGTCATACATTGAATTGCAACATGTTTTGTTGGTTCTTGTGTGGCAACCATATTCTAATTGGTATTAGTTCTTTTGTTTCAATGTCTCTTTTTGTTGCAGCAAGGTTCATTGAACATATTAAGAATGCATCATTAAATCAGCCATACAATATGCTCATCATTTAAGCATTACCTGCAAATCATATAAATTTTGAACCATAATGCAATCATAATTGATTAGGACAAGTATGTTAGGGTGAAATGAAGTGAAATGGAATGAAGTGATATGGATGTCCCTTCCCCCCCAACTAAACGTATTTTTCGTTTTAATGAGAAAGGAAATATGGTGAAGTATTTTCCAAAAATTATAATTTTAGTATTCAAGGAATTCTATGATTAAAATCTAGAAAAGAACATACCTTTACTTACGTGAGAAGTGGAAAAACTATGCATATGTAGAGAGATGATGCCAGATCATGGAATAGAATGTATAATTTCATCTACTTCTTGGTTGCATAGATGGTCGATAAGGTCGTAAATGTGGATCCTTTATTACTTCTACTGAATTTGCTCCAAAGTACAAAATATTGTGAATCTGCTACTGAATCATATAGTCTTCATGTCGTCTCATATCATGGAAAAGTTATTTCCATGTGAATAATTGTGTTGATGTCGAACATGGAAATAATTCATTGGATTACTGACTATTGATGAATGTCGTTAACCAATGTCAGGCAAACTCACCATTAATGTCAATTAGTGCCAAGGTACCTAAGTACATCTTGCAAAGTGCGAATAGATGAGTTGATGTCGAGCCACTTGCAAGATTCAACAATCAACAGACATTGGTGTATTCCCATTGTTCATTGGCGAGAAGACTTGCCATTAAGGCATGCAAGCCTCAAGGTAATAAAAAAATACTCTAGTCTTGGACCTAGATAAGGTGTCCATGTCGATAGGACAAGACTTGTTAGAAGGGAGGCCTTAATGGATCCTCCATCATCTAGCACGAGTAGGAAACAATAATTTGATGATCATAGGTAAAATATTTGTGATTGAAGCAAGGTTTATTAACGGAAAAGGAAAAAGAGAAATCAACATGTAAGTGAGCTGACTGATTTTATTGAAGGATTAGGAGTGGATGGAAGTAAATGAATGTGAATGGATAGTGAACAGGAATGGAGAATGAATATGAATGGAAAGTATGAAGAGAACATGCGACTCTTGCAAGGAAAAATGATTGTGGTTTGTATGATGAAAATTCTTGAATTAATTGTAAGCATTGAGAGGCGGAAAATAATGGCATTTATGGATGTGACAGAAATGTATTTTTCTTCTTAATTATTTTCTTGAAATTGGTCTTTTAAAACCAATTGTGCACAAATTGATTCTCTTTGATCATCCCACAACCTGCAAAAACTTGGCACTGACATTACAATAAAATGTAAGAGTATTTGATAGAGAAGTGATCAATTTCTCTTGATACATACGCAAAAAAATGCATAGTTAATGCCAAATAAAACATATTCTAAGGAAATCAAATAAAAATTGAATGCACTTTATTTTTTCTGGAAAACGATGCATCTTAGAGTCCCTGTTTCTTTACTTGAGGTCCAATTTCAATGATTTTAATCATAAATCTAGTTTCTGAAACATTTGACCGAAATTATTGAGGAAAAGCATGGGATGCCAAATTAACTACAGATCTTGCGATAAAAAATAAATTCAAACATTCCCATGTAATATTGTGTTGATTAGCTGCAAAATTGTTTTTCAGCTGAAGAATTGTGCAGTTTCTGTAGCTAAAATCCTGAACAGACAGTTAAGTACACACAACTATGCATGAATAAATAATCAATCCAACCTTGAAATTAAGTAGTACTTCTTCCAGAAAAATTAGCCAATACCCTACTTTCTTTATTGATGCAGTAAACAAATTTTCATAAATTTATTACCTTCAGATGTTGACAACGTAGTCGTGTTTTTTGTTCTATCTGCAAAACTCAAAGAAATATTATGGTCATGTATGGAAAAATTGTGCCAGAAGTTTTTTTGTCTGAAGGTTACTACTTCATACAATTGTCAAGTGACAAACCATCATTTTTCACTACATGGATTTTCTAGAGAGCATTTTACAATAATGAGATTTTTGGTTTCTATTTTTAAGATCGGAAAGAAAGTATATAATACCACAGGAAATAATATTATGGACCCATGGTTCTCAAATGATCAACTTTTTCAGAATACAATTTCAGTTATCCTTCACTATGCTTAGCATTTTAAACAATTATTGATGGTATCATTGGTGGGCAAAGCTTGATTCCTAAGTACTAGAAACGGGAAGATAAATCTATTTATTTTCTTTCAAACCTTAGAGGATGGTGAAGTTTCAACAAGCCTATTTTATAGATTTCTCTTATCCACCTCCTATAGAAGAAAACAAAAAAGTACTAATGATTCCTCAAGTTCTCCGATCTTGACAGAAATACGAGACTTTTGTTGTTCAAGTAGATTTATTCGTTCCTCCATTGAACCTGCTCTCAATATCACTGCAATACAATCACCAATTCATGGCAAGACTAACAAAGCATATCATAATAGAATCATCTTGGATGCAAAGGTTGTCATTGGAAATAACACAAGCGAGTTGGTGAAAACATACTACTTTGAGTTTTTATCAACAAATCACTCGAAACTTCAATTGGATCCACAATTGGAACAACAACTGCAGGCACATCTACCGTAGAGGTATGCATCTATCAATGAGCTAATTAGTAGCTCAGGAACCATTGTCTCCTGTGGACCAGGTAAACCAAATCTGATCCTTCCAGCATGGCCGCAACTTGAGTCTGCAAAAACAACGTTTTTTTCTCGCGCGATCTACAAACTAAGGTTTCAAAGAACCTCAAAAATATCTCAAATGGTACTGAATTTCATAAAATTGCTTGTGTGGAACATAATTGACCTCGTTATGAAGAAAAACCATGTTTTATTTTTCTTATATTCACCCCCAGTTGAACAAAAAATGCGTTTTAAAATGACTAGGTCAAAACTGGTGCATTTTTTGGCAATTGCTTCTGGTTCGACTGTTGGATCTGTAATCTGGAACAACTCGCTGGTATCTTTGGGAAGTAGAGATGGCTCATTAGGGTAGAGAGCGTAGCGTGCCCTGCTCAAATCGTAAGAATGAAAGAATAACAAGAATCAATAGAAGAATGAATGAAAAAGGCTAAAAAATATGGATAAAATCAGTCTTCATACAACTAGAAAAAACCCAATATCAGGTCCAGACAGCGTCACGAACATCGCTCCCATAAGAGAAATCTGCCCTATGCATACAAAAAAATCCTTCCAATGTCTTCAAACATAAAGAAGAATGCAAGAAAGTCCCTTTCTCTTGAGGCCCCAATCCAATCCAAAACAGACCTCCAAATTCCTCAAATCCTACATCTGTTTTCACAAATTCTGATATAAAAAAGAAGAACGATGGGGTCACTACAGGGCTAACGCCCCTACATAGGGCCTCACATTTTCCTGTTGGTTCCGCTCTACATTTCCATTTTCACACAATATATACATGGAGCCAGTCCATTTTCATGTATAGTACCAATAAATATCCATACAAAATGAAAAATCCATATGATTAGCTAGAGTAAATGAAATAAACTTGTTCGTAGTTGTGATCAAAGGTGGATCATATAGCTTGCATGACCAAATAATGAAAGCAGAAAATACAACTCGCAATAATTGAAGTATCGAGATGTAGATTTTAGTGATCCTGATTTTCATGGATTTTGAGGATTTTAGAACTCTATTAATAACAAAGATTAGGATCAGGATTATCTCTTGCATTTATTTCCATGAAATAATTCTCTGAGAATTTCCTTGCAAATTTTAGAAAATGGGAGAACCACTAAAAAAAAATTTGTCAACGTTGATATATATATATAGTCAAACTCTAAAAACCAATTTTATTTTGTCAAAGTCTAAAAACTAATTAAAATTTTATACATAAAAAATGATTTCTAAAAAAAAGAAAAAAAAGTAATTGAAAAAAATGAAAAATGAAAATAAAATTGCATAAAAAAAAATGAAATTGTTAGGTAAAATGAAATTTTAAAAAAAAAATGACATTCTAGATTGAAAATTCATCCCTATGTATGCCTCCCTGGCAACGACGCCAAAATGTAGAGGTAATTTAATTTCTTAAATTTCTTAACATAAATTATCAACTCGGGGGTCTGTGGACTTGCGAGGCATACGTGCATTATATGTGCTAGAGACTGGTTTCCAATTTCGAAAAAGAATTCTTAGCCTATTAAATTTTAAAAAAATGACAATCCAATTAAATCTATTCTAGAAAGAAATAGACATTTTAATCTATTAAAAAAAATGATAATTGACATAAGAATAAATTTATTCTAGAAAACAATCAATCTATTATAGAAAACTGTAAATCACACCATACTTCCGAAAGTAAAAAAAAATCAATTGCAAGCATTAAAAAGGACACATTTGCATAAATGAAATAATTAATCTAAGCATACTTGAAAAATTGAAATGACTAATCTAAAGCACTCTTGTATGAATTTAAATCATTAATCTAAGCACAACTTGCGAAAATTGAAACACACTTGCATGATGATTGAAATGTGATACTTAAAGCATACCTATAGTATGGAAAATCACACTTAATTGAAAAACAAAGGAACATCATATAGTCTATGAATTCCCAAATTACATCAACAAAAAGCATCTACAACTATCAACTTAAACTCTATGCTACAAATCTACCATTAAATTCTATCTTTCTTATTACATCCTCACTTTACATCTCCTTCCATGATTCCAAACTTCTCCAATATTACAAGTTTCACATTACAAATTATTCCTCCTCTTTCTCCCTGTGAAAGGAGAATTCTCTCCTATTTATACAAAAATTAAGAAACTACCTCATTAATGGAAACCATTCTCTCCTTGGATCCATAAAAGTTCCAACCAAATAGACACATGTCCATGATTTTCTCCATGATATATGTTTGACTCCTATCCCAAATCTCCTTCCAATCTTGAAGAGAATTCGAATTTGAACCTTGGAGGCCACATAAGAGTGTCTTGGAAGTTTCCAAATGACCTACACATGTCATGAAACTCAAGCCACTTTTAAGTATTAGCAATTATATGTGATTTTTCTAATTTTTAACCATTAATTCACTACAAACACTTGAGAAATATAACTTAGGAAAATACCATTATGAACCCATATGATGATGGAAACGTAGGTTTATATAGTGACAAAGTGATGGAATGAAGGTGATAAAAGTGAAATGAGGGTGTAAATGAGTGAAAATATATGTCATTTTAAAGACATTTTGGAGACCCAACAGGTAGCCATTTTGTTATGGGGGAAAAGGTTTCCTCATAATCGACCTCTTCTTTCTATGCAAAACATTTTTCCATGAGCCTGGATTTATGCTTTTCAAGTGAGCCATCTGCTTTATACTTGTTCTTGAAGACCCACTTGCAACCTATTGGTTTGGTTCCCAATGGAGGATCAACCAGCTTCCAGGTGCCATTATTTATCAAAGCATCATATTATTTTTGCATCGCTTCTTTCCATTCATCACGAGAAGTGACTTCTTTGAAGGAAGTTGGTTTGAAATATCTAGACAAATTTAGTTCACAATCATAAGAAACATCCATATCAATAGGTGAATCAGAATTGTCTACATCACCTCCATTCTATCTGGCTGAGCTTCTTGTTCATGTCTTTCCAAATTCATCACGATGAACACTTTCAAGTGTCTTTGTCAGTAATTTTGGAGTACCTTTCTGAGATGGCCCAGGATGCTAATTTGACTGAGATGGTTTGAATCAAGATTTAGTCTCCTAATGGTGCCAATCACATCACTCAAAGTGTCATCAGTGGCTGGAGCTTCATGTAGGGGAGAGAGTGCTTCAGAAGAAAATTCCACACGGTTGATCCAGTATAGGGACCCCTGACTCAAGATGTGGAACCTCATTATCAAACTCTTGAAAATACTCTGCATTTATGAATCTATCCAAGCAATCAAGCTCTCGCTCAACAACATTGTCGGTCTTGGAAGATTCAAGAAAGATCACATCTATATATATTATAAACTTCTTATTCACTTCATCATAGATACGATATGCTTTGTAGGTATTTGATTACCCCAAGAAGCTACATTTGTGACTCCTTGCACTGAGTTTGTTTCTATGTTCCTAAGGTATCAAGGCATAACAAGTGGAACGAAAAAACCCTAAGATGCCTCACCGAAGGGATGTGGCCATACCACATTTCATAGGGAGTCATGTTTTTGATAGCATGATATGGACACACATTATTTATATACACAACACATAGAACTGCATCAACCCAAAACATCATCTTAACATTCTTAAAAAACTTCATTCAACATACCATATTTAAAATTGTCCTATTCATTCTTTCAGCTACTTCGTTCTGTTGGGGATTATAAGGCATGATTGTTTAATGTTTGATCCCATGCTGACAAAGATAGTTTTCAAATTCATTTGAAGTATATTATTTTCCATTATCATTATGAATAAAGACAATATGAGATTGTGCATCATTTTCATTCCATGCATGGACGCTGTTGAATGTTTCAAAAGCTTCATATTTGTTCTTCAATAGATAAACCCAACAAATTCTAGTGTAGTCATTAATAAATGTCATCATATATTTATTACCATTTGTAGAAGGAACAAGCATTGGGCCACATAAATCAGAATGAATGAGTTCAATTTTTCTATATGCTCTCGAATGAGAATCACGAAAATACTATTTTATGTGCTTTCCTAAGATACAAGCATCACATTGTTTAAGTTTCCTAGTAATTGTCGCCAAACCAATAATACCATTTTTCTTCAACAAATGAAGGTTGTCATAGTTCATGTGTCCAAATATAACATGCCATAAAAGACTTGATGGAAGTGTACCTTCATCATAGTGAGAACTGTATGAAAAGTTATGTGCATCAGCGGAGGTTCCTTGTAGCTTCAGAAGTCTTTCTTCTTCTATCCCAGTCATGACAAGTGAGTGATCTTATGCTTTTCTAACCTCAAACTTTCCATCAAATATATGAATGGAGTGTCCTTTCTAGAGGATGTGGAACAATGACAAAAAGTTTCTCCTCAACTCCAGGAAGTATAGAACATCATGTATAAGAAATTCGGGAAGACTAGGCAGTTTAATCCTGATGGTGCCAAGCCTTGATGGCTTGAATTTTTACTTGCCTACAATGTAGACTTCTCCATCAACATTATCAGTTAATTCTTCAAATAAATTTCTTCTGAAAGTCATGTGGCAAGTTTCTCATGAATCAAGCAACCAAACATCTTTCCATGAAGCAAGTGAAGCATTGAATAAGTCTTCAGTTACTCCAATGTTGCAATGTGCCACAACTAAATGAGAAAACTCATGTGTTTTCCCTTTTCCTTTATCAGGTGTTTTACCCTTTTCTTCGTTTATTTTCTGCTCGATTATGTCCCAAGGCAGCTTACATGTAGAATCATCATGTTCATCTCTATTGCATCATATACAATGAAGATCGGACCTTTATCCTTGGAAATGTCTTCCCCCCTTTCCTTTAAAATTCTTCCTTCCTCTTCCTCTTCGGCAACCTCTTCCTCTAGAAGAATCTTGTGCATGATTCTTTTATTTTTGTGCAAGACATACAAATTATTTTGAAGAATGAGGAGTTGTCTTCTTCCCAAAATCCTTCTATCTTTCAGCAAACTTCTTCTCAAGGGAGTCAAAGGAAATATCCTTAATTTTTCCACTTGGATTTAATGACTCAAGATAATTTGGATAAGTTGGACATAGTTCTTTGGCATAGGCTATGAGAGGAACATTTATTTCAACACTCGTGGCTTTTATGTCATGCATAATGGATCTTATTTCTGATGTTAAGGCAAGAGGGTCATAATTTTCAACTCAATATTGAACAACTTGATCATCAATTGAACTTCAAGTTCAGAGTGCTAGTCATACAATTCCTTCAACTTCTTTAAGGCTTCAAATGCATTTGAAAATGGTGAAATATGAAGACTCACCTCTTCATGTACCGATGTTGCAATCAAGGCATAAACCTTGTTGTTCTTGTTTTCCCATATGGCAAGCTCATTATCAGAAGTGGGCTTCTCAGGGGCATTTTCTCCTTCTCCTTCACAAAATCCTTTCCGCAACTCATTGAAAATCAAGGTTTGTTTTATCTGCAGGGACCACTCATGATAGTTCTCTTTGCCATAAATAACTACTCCCACTATGAAGATTAGTGAATGCATCATCAAAAAAATACTATGTGCTTTCGATTCAAAATCACAACCTTTCTTGATATCTTCTATTAGATAAAACATTGATTTAATTATGAGGATGGAAAAGCTTGATAATAATACTTTAATATATCAACACTCCTAATATTATATGTCACCACTCCTTAATATATTTATGATACCACACTTCTTAATATATTAGTTTCACACCACCATATAATATATTGTTACATGTGACGCTCATTACTCTACTTATATTCTTTATGGTTTGCGCTTTATGGCCTTAAAAAATGCACTATATGCCATCACTTCAATTTACCATACACACTTTGCAACATACATGTGAGAGCACCAAATGAACCATGCATACATATAACCAATAAAAAATTTGACTTATGCATGCCCACCATAAAGTATATATAGGTCTTCAAAATGAATTAACTGATGCATATATTCGACAACGGCCATGCCAGCATATAACACAACACATATAATAAAGAACCCACGGTCTTCAAATAATTTCAACACAGAATTAATGCAGCAAAAATATATCACATTCATGACCTTCACACACAATTTGTTGTGAAACCAGCTCCAAAAATAGAAGAAAAGAGATATCAACGCCTTAGAAATAAGCCACTTCGAGGGGGAAACCTCCAATACATTACATGAATGAACAATTCTTGGATGATACAAATTACAAAACCTCCTTTCTATATATAGGAGTCCATGAGGCCACAATGTAATCCTAGTGGGGCCACAATGTAATCCTAGCCGACCTAACAATAATAATTTAAGGGCACAATAATAACAATATGGGGGTTACAGGGGTAAAATAATAACAATAAGAGGGTTACACTAACAACAATAAGGGACTATACTAGTAATATAGGGACCTAACACAATTCAACACAACAGGGGCCATAAAAAATTTATTCAACACACAGCTATTAAAAATATTAATGCAATATATGAACCATATCATACCAATTAAATGTCTCGGGTCATGCCCTTCAACACACCATTGAAATGAGATATTCAATGCACATACACAAGAGTCTGAACTATTATGCACCAATTAACACATTCAATATAACACCAGGAATTATAAATAGTCGATTGTTGTCTGGCCTCTCCATACATCACACGCACAACCATTCACTACGGGTTCCATTGCAAAGATTCATCACATACCAACCATAATCCAAACAACCTTTCATCACAACCATTAAATGTGGTTTTCAGAGGAGTTTTCCAAGCGATGAACTATTATAACACACATATGCCACATGTAGTCTTGACTTCATAGATTATTATTAGCAACAAAACCAAGGAACAAGAATTACTCCAAGGCTGAGGATGGCAGGAATTTGGTGGACTACAAAAATGGGAGAAGGAAGTTACAAGGGCACAAAAGCTAATTTTTGGGTTTGGCTCTAATACCATGTCAGGCCAGGATTAACTCTAAATGAATTGTTGTATTTTCATTAAGATAAAATATGAATATATACAAGGATAGGGAGACTATTGGGTTTCATCTCCCAATGTCTCATTGTCTTCAAACTTCTTTTATTTTTCTATTTACAATATTTTCATAGGATTCATAATCCCAAAAGTTAGGTGTGAACACAACTATTTTTTGGTTGCGTGGGAAGAAATTCATTGTCACCTTCTCCCAGCTCGATCATGATGGTTATGACTTCACATGGTCGTGGGGATGTTGTTGTGTCAGTGCCTCCCTCCACTTCCCGTTTGTTGACTTCAAGTTGTCCCAAATACCAATGCATCCCATCCTCCTTGAAATGTTTTCCTCTCTGCCTTGTTGATTTATCCAAGGTAGGAATGGCCCTTCTATCCTTATTTCCTGCTCAAGTAATTTATCAAACTAGTCCATTTAAGGCACACATGCTAGCCTTCCATGGTTGTCGTGAAACCAATCAAGCTTCCTTCAAATCCCAAGCAAACTCCTTCCTCAAACTCTGGAATATGTGTCTCAATTCTCAAGAATTTTAATTATAATCAACATATGGAATATTTACAATGAAGGGGAACTAGCCTAGGGCTATCACATTTTTCAACCATGAGAATCACTTGGTGACAATGTCTAGAGTCGTCAATATTGGGTAAGAGAGTTTGATAGTGAGTGAATATTGTTATGATAATCATAGAGTCACCAATAAACATTACTCTACACACTCTTTTGTGCTACAATAGTGAGACCTTATATTCTTCTACCTCATTATTTGTGTTAGTAACCACTTCCCAAGAATATTTAAATTATTTTCGTCCTTTAAGGTCTTATGTCCATACACCATTTCCTCACCTACAATCCATGGATATATCCCACAATAATAATTTTTCTTCCCAATAATTACTTATTTTGTATTATAAAATGTTGTGGCCAATTTGGGCAGCTTTATATACCAGAAAATATGAAATATGGGTGTGACCAGATGTTCTGAATACAAATCTAACTATTGATTTTCCTATATCTTTACTATTTTAGCCTCTAAGGACTTGGTAGGTTCACTAACTTACATATTGATTAAAAAATATAACACAACAAAACATATAAAATCTTGTAAAGAAAAATACTAATTTCCATGCCCCTAATGAACGTTAATTTGTATATTTTCTTGTGGCTCTACTCCAACATCATCTAAATGATTCTCTTTCTCAACTATAGCAATAAGGTTGAACTTACCTACATTGTAATTTCCAATTCCAAGCCTTGAGAGGGCAACATGTCCCATTTCTTCTTGAAGGCCAAGAAAGACAATCAAGGGAGGGTTTAATAGATGGGCTAAAGTAACCAAGGGGGGAGATGTAAAACCTTTCAATGGAAGGCAAAGGTGAGACACTTCTCTTCCAATCAATAGAAGTAGATATCTTAATTTCACATTCAGTATGAAGTTCTTCCTTTTATGATTTCCCATGAATGCTACCACCTCTTTTTCTCATTCTTGAATTTGTATAATGTACTCTAATGTGTCAACCACACAATTGTACTTCTTTTCCTTCTTTTATATATATATATATATATGTCAATAAATAATAATAATAATAATAATATAATATAATTTAAAGTAATATAAAATAATTACCTAGCAAGAACCAGAGTCCAGCTCTTACTTAGCTTCCAACCATCATCACGGTTGAGATTCTCCTCCCTTAATTTCCTATGGTGGAAGTGATCAACTTTAGCAACGACTTTGGAGTCTTCAATACAAACATGGTGACGGGATTTTTCCGCATGCTCAGCAAGAGCTGAGGTATGGGATCGATTTTGCCTAATGTCCACAGCATGCTCTTAGATTCTCTGTCTAATGGAACGACATGTTTCTCCAACATAGGGAGTTCCACATGAACAAGGAATCATGTAAACTCCTTTCAAGTCCTTAGGGTCAATAGGGTCCTTAACAGAACCCAAAGAATTTCTAATAGTATAGAGAGGTTTGAAAGACACGGAGACATTATTTCTTCTATGGAGATGCAAACGTCATAATAGAATGAGTTAAGGGGCACTTTCTATTCAATCCGCCCATTCTATTAGGAATTTGGTATGCTCCTTTCAGAAAATTTCATTTGGGCACAATTATAGGGAGCAAAATCAGATTGCAGATCTCCTTTCAAAGAGGGGCATCGGAAAGGAGTGAGGGAAGATATTTAGGACTTTGAAAGGGGCATTGGAAAGGAGTCATGGAAAATATTATTTGCTGCTTTTGTTCAGGACATTGTGACGAATGTTGGGAGCATTAACTACTCTTAAATTGGAAACCAAGTTTTTGTATGGTTAGATAAATTTCACTATCATATAATATGTATCACAGTTAGCAAAATGAAAATACTATGGACAACTGGAAAATATAACCAAAAATAAATTGTAATTTATTTTGAGATGTTTACCGGATGAAATCCTATAGTAATATCTAGGATTCTACTTGAGGAACAATGAACATCAAGTTGTAAATGCATGAGCATACCTATCCATATTATATGGACTATTTTTATTTTAATGAAAAAAACTTGAGTAAAAAGATTAAAGAATTGTGAGTTAATTTAAAAAAGAAAAGGCTACAATTATGCATGTAAGATAATCGCTCAACAGTGAGGGATGAATTTTGGTGGACCGCTCCGATTTTATGTGAAACAAAGAAGTTGAAACAATAGGTAAAAAAGGAAAATAAGTATTCGTACGGCGTTGTGTTGCGTTTTCTTTCCAAATATCTAAGAGGACCGATCTTCGTGGTGTGATCCTCGAATCTAATGATGTATTGTTATTTTTTTGATTCACGGGTCAGAACTTTTGTTTGGGGTTTTGTTTTTGGGATAACTGGTAAGCACACTCTGTTTTTGTAACACTTACGGTTTGTTATTTTTTTTTTATACTCAGAAACACAGTTTGTTTCTGAAGAGTGGGAAACCTGGAAAAAGGCTTCCAGTAGACTTAAACCATAAACCTGGAAAATGAAAGCTCTTAATTTTCGTGAAACATATTGAAACGATAAACCAGGGGAAATTTTTTATATTGAATGAATGTGGTATAGTCTTCTTAAAAAGAATAAAGAATAAAAAATGCATATACAGGACGGGCGGCATCTACAGGCATAGTGGATGCACTGTCTTCTTCCTACGCCTAAATGAATGTGGGCGTGGGATTAGAATTAGAATTACAAAAATGATTGATTATAGCAAAGGCTGGCAAGATTTGGTAGCCGGATCCCACATAGCCGGCAGCAGAAATGCCCGTCCATTAACTCCTTGGGCATTGTAGCTCGCCCCAGTTGTTTTATCCATGAGAAGCTCCCCAGGGAAGCTCGGGTAAGCCCCCTTTCCATATATTCCAGCGCAGGCGGAGACGGCCTCTAAAGGTGCAGCGGCATCCCCTTGGAAGTAGCCGGTGTTGAATGGATTGGTAGCTGCTCCTGCCAGAACTGTGGCCATGTTGATGATGATGCCATCGATGCCCACGTCTCCGTTTGGTGCCACCAGGGGAGGAGTCTGGGGTCCGTACATGGGCTGATGAAATGGCCACGCGCACTGTCCAGGGCACTGACTCGCAGAATTCCCAACCCACGCATATGGAATTGGAATTGGCTTCCCCTGCATCATTTGGCTTCCTGCACTTGATACTACATCGAGATTGAGATTGAGATTGGCATGGAATCCGCAGGAGCTCATGCAGAAACCCTCCACGGTGACATCCTCGGAGGTGAGCACCAAGTACACAGCATTGCCATTTCCATTTCCAGCTGATTTCCTGGGAGGAGGCAGAGTCCCCGACTTGACGGCAGCTTCAACCAGAGCAGCAATGTCAGTCCTCTTGAGTGACTTGCCGAGGGAATAATGTTGGTCCATCTTCTGCTTTCCAAGCATTACAACACTGGATGTGGATGCAGGGGCGGCCTTGTTAGAGTGGGTGCCCTGGTACTTGTGCGTGGTCTTCCACCAAGTGGAGGCGGAGGGCTGATTTCCCTCTGAGGTCTTTGCCCCCGCAAGAGATTGTACAAAATCTGCCACAATGGAGCGTTGAACAGGGGTGAACTGCCCATACCAAATCAAATGGACAGGGATCACCCCACTGCCAGAGAGCAGAGGACCATCATGGTAAGTCAAAACAACAGATGGCTCTTCCACTAAAGCTGCAAGTTTCCTCGACTGTCCAGCAGCAGCAGCAGATGATGCCCACAATATCGCCATACCAAACACGCCCATCTGCAGGATCACAGTCAGTCGAAGCCGCGAACCTGAAGCAGCCATTTCAATTTTGATAAAAATACCTTGCAACCTTCACAGGTATCGATCACAAGAGATCCAAAGGAATCGAACAACAATCAAGAAAGAATTAAGCTACAATAAGTAGGGGAATTGGGATAGAGCATGGAAGAAAAACAGATGGTTGTGAGATTGAAGAGCAGAGTAGAGGAATGAGGTTTAAGTAGGGGAAGTTGGGGAAGCAGGGACGCGGTTACGCAGAAGGAGGTGACAGCTATGGCCAGAGGGGTGCGATGCTGGCAGGCATTACAGAAATAATTAATAATTAATATTCACCAAATGCCCAACCCGTTAAGAAAAAGTGATGTGGTGCGTGCAGGTGCAGGTGAAGATGAAGATGAAGATGAAGGTGAGTGGAACTGTGGAGATATTCCTAATTTCCTACTTCCTTCTCAATTTCCTCACCTCATGGATGCGCGTGCGTCTCCACTATCCTTCAGTGGAGACAACTATCCCGCCGCTAACGATGTGAAGATTCATTATAATGAACGCATCTTCCTTTTCATTCCTTACAGCTGGAGGCGCGGGGGCTCAGTTGTCATCATAATGTACAATAACTATAAAAAATAAAAGACATAACATCCTATTTACTCACAAGATAAATAGATTGTTACGAGGCTAGGCTCTTGAGATATATTATCCATCTCATTATCTTTAATAAAATATTATTTATATCTATTGCTTCTCATTCTTTTATTTATTTTTATATCCGTTGCTTCCGAATCTAAATTGATGTTATACTTGGCACAGTGTCAAAAAAATATAGATTGGTTGTATAGGAAATAGGTGGTTTCCATTATTTCCACTATTAATTTTTTTGGGACATTCTAATTTACTTTTGTCATTTTTTAAAATAGTATGCTATATGTGTTTAAAATACTATTGATGTAAGTGTTATTTTTCAACAATGTTCATCTTATGTCTTCTAAATCATTTTCTATTTAATATATTTGCATTAAAATTAATGGGATATATCTTAGCACTTTCAATACAATCATTGATTCTTCAACTTTTTTACATTTAAATTCGAACTTTTGAAAATTATATTCTTTATCATTTAAATTTGAATTTTTGAACTATCTTTTTTGGGTTTGAATTTTTTTCTCTCTTCCCTTTTTCATCTCTTTCACAACTATTTTGAAGTGTGTCACAAGTATCCTTTCTATATTCGTATGCATTACTTTGACAAACTCTTATTCAGATAGGCCATAGAAGATGGAATTCATGACCTTTCATTATTTATACAAGCCTTCTTACCATGTTGATTAGATGGAGAAGTTGCTAGAGCTTTATAACCATACATTATATATGTCCAAATGTCAATAACAATGTACATTAGATAAGTCATCGTCCTTACCCTTAAGAAGGCATAATTTGTTCCATCGAATAATGGAGCTTGGGTTGTGAATGAACCTTCATGACTGATCATGGTCCCTCTAAGATCTCCCTTCTATTGGTTGGACTACATTTGAAACAACTTTCTTTGATACCAATTATTGGATTCACATTTATATGAACCTAGGGTCAGGGGGTGTGCATGAATTAACATAATAAAATTTCTATCTTATTTAAATAGTCATGAATCCTAATCAAATAATCTCACATACAAAACACAAAATATGAATGAAAATTACTATATTAAAAATCTTTGTAGCCACCAACCTACTCATACAAACTTTGTAGGCACCAACCCACTATTACAAACTTTGTAGGAGCCAACCTACAAGACATTGATCCCACATGCTAAGATATTTGTAGGCAGTAACTTATAAGAGAGACCAATCCCTTTTATTGCAAGATTTGTATGTACCAACCTGTACGAGACACCAATCTCTTTTATTGCAATATTTGTAGGCACCAACCTATAGGAGACACTAATCCCTTTTATTGCAAGCTTTGTACAGACCAACCTAGATAGGAAACACAAATCCCTTTGCTCCAAGATTTTTATGCACCAAACTTAAAGAAACACTAATCCCATTTTTTGCAAGATTTGTATCATTTTGCTGAACTAAATGATTAGTATTTAATGCAACCGATGACATACCTTTCAACTTTAATAATTTGTCTTCTTTCACACCAGTCATTATAGTCTCATTGTCAATTGCTCTTTGAATTTCCACTTTGCCATCAAATATGTGTATTGAATGTCCATGTTGTCTTATTTGTATAAGAGATAATAAATTCCTTTGACATTGCGGAATGTAAATAACATCATTTAAAATATAATATGCAAGTCCGAGAATTTTTAATTGAATAGAACCTCATGGTTTTATTTGAGATTTATCAACAAAATACACTACTCCATCAATATTATCACTGAATTTTTCAAACAAATATCTTCTAAAGGTCATATGGAAAGTTGCACTTGTGTCTAAAATCCAATTGTCATGCCATGAAGAAAATGAGGTACTAAATATATCTTCCATATTAAAATTAAAATGGGCATTCTCAGAAGGCTGTCATTTTCCTGGAATTAGTCAATCTTTCTTTTCAAGCATTTGTTCTCTTCTTTCATTAATTTTCTCCCATGGAATTCTACAATTTGCAGTAGCATGTCCAATTTTACCACATCTAAAGCATTTTATAGTTGTTTTATCAAAAATATTTCTTTGTTGTTTATCATTCCACTGTCTATCTCCCTGATTATCTCCCCCTCCCTTTATAATTCCTCGTACCTCGACCTCTCCTCTGCTTATTATTTCTGACTGATTCTTCTTGAGGTTTTTAATCTCTTTTAGCAAGACATAATGTTTTGGTATTAGAATTGTGTAAGGTTTCTTTCTTTCCAAAAGTGTTCTCTCTTTCTGCAATTTTTCCTACTAATTTGTCAAAATCTGAATCTTTTGATTGCCGACTAGCTTGGAGAGATTCCAAGTAGTGTGAATAACTAGGCTAGAGGGCTTATATAAAGGCAATGAGTTGTAGATCAACTTTAACTCTAGTAGATTCAATTTCATGATAGATGGCTTTAATTTTAGAACTAAGTTTTAATGGATAAATATCTTTCATTTCCAGATTAAACAACTTTAATAATAACTGATTATCTCTAATTCTGAATGTGAATAATAAATCTCTTTCAATTTTGTTATTGCTTCATATGTTGTTTTACTTTGAATAATTGTTTGCTTACCTCTCCTGAGTCTGAAGTGGAGATTAAAGCAAAGGAATTTTTATCATTACTCTCCCATATCGCTAACTGTTTTTCCTCATCAAGTGGTTTTGGTACATTACCTCCTTTTTCTTCACAAAATCCATAGCACAAATCATTAAAGATAAGTAAATTTTTAATTTTTATGTACTATTCCTAGTAATTTTCCTTTCCAAAAAAAACAATGCCAACAAGAAATACCAAATAATTTATTTTTGCAAATAAAATTAGCTATCAAAATCATGATTTTACAAACTCCTTTTGATAAAAAAAAATCTTGTTTGTTTCGACCAGGCACAAATTTTATTAGAAAATCCAAAATACAAACCAATAATAATAAAAGGTAAAATAAACACACCAGAATACAATCAAATCCAACGATGAATAGCCTCTGATCAAACACAATCAATGACTTGAATGAATTTTTCAATTCATTCACAAAGGCATAAGTCTTGTGGTGGTCACGTATAACGATGCCAACATCCAACAAATGGTGATGTTCAATGATGGTACCAACTGCCCAGATGATTTGATAGCAACCAACAACACGAGCTTGTCGTATTTTAACTTGATAAGTGGTCCCGAGAGACAATTATATGTCACACAAGTCCGACAAATCAGATTGACTTCCAACGCATCCAATCACACCGACATCACATCTTCTAACGAGCTTTAACGAGCGAGTAGTCTTTAGTGCGACTTTTTGAAGGCTTTTACAGTGATTTTTTACGGTGTGATTTCTCTAAATTCCGGCAGGAATTTATTGAAAAGAGAAGTTTGATTGCTAACTTTGCACAATCGAAGTGCCCTAAAGGTTTTTGAGGGTGTCGAATCCATATATAGAGTCAAAAAACCAGTTTGAATAACAAAAACCAAGATTTTACCTCAAAATTTTTCACCGGATTCCAGCACCTGAAACTTCAAAAAGTCGCACTAAAGACAATTCCTTTAACGAGTGTTGTGGTCCCGTGTGATGGTTTCACAAAACCATTCAACCCAACAATCAACCACTTGATTCAATATAGGGGCACTATGTTGATTTCGAAAACCTCCAGCGTGTGGTGTCCTAATTATGATTACATACAAGGAAGGATTATTCAACAGAATTAATATAACACACTAAAGTGAAATATGTTTAATTTATTAATTTAATTTGAATATTAAGTAATATTGTATTTTGTTCGTTTTTTTAATATTTTAATTTTTCTCTTTTGCAATAAAGTATATATTTACTATCTATACTTCTCTCATCATATTTTGCATTGTTATTTATTTCTATTTGTCCCCCCGGTAATTATAATATAGGTCTTTAAAAGTTGACACGTAAGTTTTTTCTAAATAATGCATTTGTTTCACTAATATATCAATACACTTGTTTCATTAATATATCAATAGGTATGCATATTGGTTTAAAGTTTTACTAACAAATTTCTAATCTTTTTTTATTTTTTGCTTATGTTTTCTTAGTAAGAAAACCTTCAAGATATACGTTAGTATCATTTTCACACTACAACTATAAATATTGTCCATGAGATGTTCTTTAATCTATTAGTGTTATGATTAACAATGATGTCACATTTAAAACCCTTTTTTGTAAAAATTCATTCAGTGACTACCATAGCTTCTAGAGTGTCAAGTCCATTCCTTCTATGTTATATACACGGACATAGAGACAAAATAATATAATCGTAAGTTGTGCTATGTATAGAGAGTGATATCCTTTCCAAGTTGACATGTTTATTTGTTGAAAATTGGTATATTCATTGTGGCACTTTTATTTATATTGCAGATTCTAATACATTTATGTAACAATAAACTTTCAAAATCATTTTTATTAGTATTAAATGAGAACAATAAGCATATTTTGTGACATATACAAAGAGTGATATGCTTCTAAAGAAGACATGTTTCTTTCTTTAAATATGGTATATTCATGGTGGAAGTATTATTTATCTTGAGAAATCTTATACATTCATGTAATGGTAAACTTTGAAAAACCATTTCTATGAGTATGAGATGAAAAGAGCAAGTGGACAAAAAATTATGAGCAAACAAATATCATTAACAAACAAGGTAAAAGCCACATACTAACTAGTCCTCTCCTATGAAATTTTGACATTCATGGAAACAACATCAATGAGTATTCTTTCATACCTTTAATCCTTGGGTATAACCTAATATGGTGGTCTAAATTTTTTTATTTTTTTTCAAAATTTCAATTAAGTCAATCAAGAAATATTGGAATCCTTAAAAAACACAATAGCTATCCAATCAGAAATATCTAATACCTTTGGCTATAACAAGGTTTGTCTCGGCTCGGGGATTCCTTAATTGATCTCTTGTAGCAACCATCATGTTATCTTATTTAAATATCCACCTCTTGTGCGAACCAGGTTAACCTATGCTCTTGATGCTCCATCTTGTATCACACATAGTGTTATGGTGCTTTCACCTTAATCCCAAATATATACGCTAGATAATTCACTTTCAACCTCCTTCACATAACAATAGAATGACTATGGATTGGACTTGTTGGTCGTAACACCAATTTATGGGTTTTTTTTTCCTGAGGTGCTTGGCCTCACTTAGTTATGCCTAAGTCAACCCCTAAGCGACATGTGGGTTCGCACTCTGTAGACAGTGCCTAAGATGTGATGCAATTCCCACTATGGGACTAGCTCGATTCCATTTGAATCGGCTTCACGCTACAACTAGCTGTGAGCCCAACCTCCCTCAACCCTAGCTTGTTTGGGTCTCGGATGCACAATTTGGTTCTGACATTTTGAATATTTAGCTGCATACACAATGATCCATGTTAGCTCATAATATAATATAAACAATCCCTTAATAAAAATACTCTGTAATACTCAAACACATAGATCCTTAGTTAAACATACAATTAAATTAAGAAGTGTTACACACACGACCACAATATAACTAAGACCTTAACATACATTTGAAATCATCTAGTTAGCCAAGAGTATATAAATAGTTACAAGGATCTCCAAATCCCTCATACCATGAGAATAAGCATACAAACATATCACACAAGATTACACATTCCTCATGGATACAGGAAATCACATTCCCCATTGTAACATAAGTATTAGACTATTACATAAAATTAATACAAATACAAGATTTAAGCGAGCTCATCATACACATGCTTAAAATTCAAGGTGCAAGGCTTGAGTATACATTTACCTTAGAAAATGTGAAAAACAATTGAGATTGGGACTTCAACTCTCCACCCAACCTTAGACACACTATAGTAAGCCTTTCTTGCAGTAATTACCCCCGAGCCAAATTCCATAGCTTGAGGATGAGTGTTTAAGGGATTAAACCAATTATCCCAGTTGAAATAGGAACTCCAGAGAACCATCCACATATACCCGCCATCTGCTCAAGCAGTCAGTATCTTATAAGGAATATAGAGGTCTATCACCTCCACCCTCTATCCTATCAAATGTGTCCATAGGTGTCCCATCTCCAAGTTCCAACCTTTTCAAAGCAAGGGAATCCTAGAGGCGTATACCTCCACCCTCAATTCCACAAAGGGCTCTAGAGGCTTATGCCTCCATCCTAAAATAAAAAATGGAATCTAAAGGCTTATACCTCCACCCTTAAACAATATAAATAAGTCCTTAACATACATTTGAAATCATCTAGTTAACCAAGAGTATAACAACAATTACAAGGATCTCCAAATCCCTGATACCATGAGAATAAGCATACAAACATATCACACATGATTACACATTCCTGATGCATACATGAAATCACATTCCCCATTATAACATAAGCATTAGACTGGCACATCTAATTAATACAAATACAAACTTTTAGCTAGCTCATTATACATATGCTTAACATTCAAGGTACAAGGATTCAATATACACTTTGTAACAACCTCCTCCCACATTTATCTAAGTAACTAGCCAACTAGGGTAAACATGTGATGAAGAGTTACTATGATATGGTTCAACTCTCTATGTATCAATTAGGGAAGTGAAACCGACAAAACACAAACAACGTCACCTTATACAACTGCAACATAACCCCCAGGAGCCACCCAACCATCCAGGTGACCAGCCCCTGAGACAAACTGACAAGTATATTTACCCATAAAATACCAAGGAGAAAAATCTCTTGTTGATGATTTCATAGGTCGACCAGGTATGGGACTTGCACGAACCATCTGACAATAGACTAGGTTGAACCAAATATTTCTTTCAACCAGTTACCCCCGTGCCATATTCCAAACATGAATGTGGGATCTCATAAAACAAATTGATCAAAACCAAACCAGGGCTTCCAAAGGAAAAACCACCTCAAACCTTAACGAGCTATTCCACCTCACGACCATACATCACTAACCATCACCATATTGGTCTCTACCCCAGGATGTCTAAGGCTCTAGAGTGTTTTTTCCAACCAGGGCTTCCAGGACTAGTAACTCAACCTACCAAGGGCTTCCAAAACATTTATCCAACCAAGTCTTCCAGGACTAGTAACTCAACCCAAGTTGTTATAGGGCTTCCAGAGCGTTTGTCCAACCAAGGATTCCAAGAACTAATAACTCAGTCCATAGCAAAATGCACATGAAAACCAACAAAAAAAATAGTAAAACCCACAACACCATGACTATCCGGGAAATGCCGAGGCTAGGAAAAACCACTATCAATCCAAACAATCCTCCATGCCAATGACATATCATAAATAAATAACCACATGCATATGCCATGCATGCTAAAACTAGTGAGGAAATCATACATGTAACTCGGTACCTACAAGAAAAACCCGTTGTAGTTGTTGATCCCAATGTCCTCTTACACTTTCATGCTTTTCTTTTGCCTTGTTTATCCAAATAACAATATGCCACACTGCTCCAAGAGTGATCCAAGAAAACTCTAAGTGAGAGAGAGAGAGAGAAAGCTCCAAAAATAAACTGAAAAAAGTTTGTGAACTCATCCTCAGAAGCATTTTTATTAACGGGGCTTCTAATTTATTCATTTTTCCATCATTTCCTTCATTTTCCTCATTACATGAAACCTGTGACGTTTCAGGTTGCTTTTCTCCTATTTTCCATTATTTTCATAAATAAATTCCAATAAATTCCACTTTGTCTTTCCATATCTATAATAAACAATATGAAAACCCACACTAGGATGTTTTTCCCAACATTCAACTTCGAATACATGTCCCATGGACAAGGTATTATTTTACCTTTATTAACTTTTACATGGTTTTTTAACTAGGGTTGTTACACACTTATCTAAGAAAATGTTCTCAACAACTAAGATTCAGACTTCAACTCTCCACCAAACCTTAGACACTCTATAGTAAACCTTTCTTATAGTAGTCACCCCCGAGCCAAATTCCAAATCTTGAGGATGAGTACTTAACGGATTAAACCAATTATATCAATTGAAACATGGACTCCAGAGAACTATCCATGTCCACCCACCAACTACTTATGCAATCAATTCTCACTAAAAATATAGAGTTCTATCATCTCCACCCTCTAGCCTATCAAAGGACTCGAGAGGTGTCCCACCTCCAACCTTTTCAAAACAAGGGAATCTAGATGCTTATACCTCACCCTTAATTCAACAAGGGGATCTAGAGGCTTATGCCTCCATCCTCAAATCAATAAGGGAATATAGAGGCCTATACCTCCACCCTCAAACCAACAAGGGAATCCAGAGGCTTATACCTACACCCTCAAATTAGAAAGGGAATCTATAGGCTTATACCTCCACTCTCAAATCAACAAGGGATTCCAGAGGCTTATACCTCCACCCTAAAATCAACAAGGGAGTCTAGAGGCTTACACCTCCATCCTCAAATCAACAAGGGAGCCCATAAGCTTATACCTTCACCCTCAAATCAATAAGGGAATCTAGAGTTTGGTGTAAAAACCAAGAAAACAAGTAGAGGGGAGCTAAAGAACTCTACTTCCGAGAGTCCAAGGAACAAGCCTCAACCCAAAAATTCAAGGGAATCCAAAGAATACCATCTCCACCCTTGAGGATTAGATGGAATCTGGAGACTACTGTCCTCAACTGAGAGCTATTTTTCCACCTCCAAATGCTCAACTGAATGATGGCTCTGATCCTTGTGTTCTAATAGTAGCATTGAGTTTTCTACTCCTTTTCCTCCACGTGCTACGACTTTTATTCCTCTATGACGCAATCATTTCTTGTCTATCTTTCATCAGAAATTCATCTATTGTCCTCATTTTGTTGTGATCTCATGTGTTGTTTGTTTTCTCTACATACAAATGGTATCTCTTCCCAATGCATAAGAAATAAAATGCATTTTTCAGAATGTTGTCCTCCCTAATGAGTGAAGTGTGACTTTCGCTCCTTCAGCAGTTGTATCTATTTTTTGGTTGCGTGGGAAGGAATTCCTTGTCACCTTCTCCCAGCGTGGTCACGATGTTTTCGAATTCTCATGGTCATGGGGATGTTGCTCTATCAACTCCTTCCTCCACTTCCTGTTCTTTGACTTCAATTTGTCCCAACTACCTACACATCCCATCCTCCTTGAATTTTTGCCTCTCTACCTTGTGGATTTATCCAATGTAGGGATGGATTTTCTGTCCTTATTTCTTTCTCAATTAATTTATCAAATTATTTGGCGACTTAGAATTTAATTATATAAATAAGAAGTTATAAATTTATATTTTATTGTAAGTTCTTAAATGTTAAAGGTAAGTCCCAAATGCAATAAAGGTTTAAAGATAATGACTTCGTTTATCTTTCTTTTTTTCGTAAGTTCATTTCTATAGAATAATCATATCCTTTCCTTCAAGTGAGATTTTCCTTTTCAATAATAAGATTTTTTTTCATTAATTTATTTGAAGATAATTAGTACAAAATGTGAGTTGAAAATTCACTTAATAAAAAGATTAATTCATAATATTTTATTATTATTTTTTATGATATTCATTTTAAACCTCAAAATTATTTTGAGTAATGAAAACTAATTTCCCCGGGATAAGAACCATGGATTCCAAAAGGAAGAGACTCTTCACTATAAGAACCATAGATTCCAACACTTAGGAGAGACTCTCCACTATAAGAACCATAGATTCCAAGAAATAACAATCTCCTTATCTAATATTTAGTACTTCCACTCCTAGTTTCTTAGTACTTCCACTCGTGAAAGCCAAATCTGGTCTGCTACTTACCTAATAGATAATGCTTCAGCTTTTTAGAATTCTTACAATATCAATTCAGGTTTGTTTCTGAAGGTGAGAATGTTTTACTCACACTTAGACAAAGGTTTCAAGCAGATTGACTGATGATATAGAACTACGAATAAATTAGTTACTACATAATTTAATATAATATAATATTAATTAGCAAAAGTGATGTGGTGCGTGCAGTGATGTTCCGACTTCCTTCCCAATTTCATGATGGATGCGTATGCGTGTTGACTAGCCTTTAATGGAGACAACTATCCCGTGTCTCTCGTGGTGAAGTTTCAGTATAAAGAACGAATCTTCTTTCACCGGTCGTGGGTTCCCTACAGCTGGAGGGGCGGGCCTAACTTGTCGCCATAATGTACTAAATTAATGGAATTGAATTGAACTGAATGGTTTTTAAAGACTTTGGGGTCAACGGACCACCGATTTTTCTAGGCGGATTTTGTTGTTATGGATTTTCGGTAAGAAATTCCCTATTTTTTTGTGAATCATTGTCTCCTCGAAAACTCGTTAAGACTATTCACATAGCATCGAGATTATTCGCATGGCATCTTATTACTCAAAACATAAATACATAGCATTTTATTACTCGAAACATAAATATATTTATATAAGTAAAAGTGGTTGAAATTAATGTTATTTACATCAAATTGCTTCCAAATCTTCTATTTAAATGGATGAAAATTCACAGTGTTTATCCAATTTAAACCTAATAATATTTTTTTATATTAATTTTATTATTATTTATAATTGTATTTTATGTTGATATTTTTTATTTGTAAATATCTTTTCTTTTTAATGTTTTTTTATTGATTTTAAAATAAATATTGTTAAATGTGTTTGGAGAATTTCATGATAAACATGATAGTATTTCTCTATACACTTTATTAATTAGAAGGACATATTTAAAAGAAAAATAATGTATCTATGTTTTAATTATGATTACATACAAAATCTCCGAAGGATTATTTAACATTTTCTCCCTTAATTCGAAGGGACATCTAACTTGCCAAGTAAAGATCTAAAATTTTCAAACTTTTCACGTCTCAATGTTTTGGTAAAATATCTGTGATTTGTTATGAAGTCGAACAATGTGTCAGATGATTTGTTTTTGCCTCTACATGTTATCAAATCAAATGATACTTGGTGTTGATATGTTTGGTTCGATCATGAAACTTTGGATTCTTGGCCAATTGAATTGCAGAAGAGTTGTCGACAAATAGAGGATTTGAAGTTTTTTATTTCTCCTGCAAATCTTTAAGTATTTCGCAAAGTCAAATGATTTATTTTGTAGCTTTAGCTGCTGCAACATATTTGGCTTCGGTGGTTGAATCAACATGAAAAAATTGCTTGTGTGATCTCCAACTGATGGTTGTTGATCCAGATTCATCAAATAATCGTAAGTAGAGACTCCATTCTCCCTATCTCCATCAAAATTAGAATTTAAATAATCAGTAAGATGGAAGTCTAAAACTTTGGAATATTTGATGCCATATGTTTGAGTTCTTTTTAAATATTTAAGAATTATTTCTGCTACTACCCAATGCCCCTCACAAGGTTGATGCATAAATTTGGAAAGTATTCCAACAACAAAGGTTATATCAAGACGAGTAGTAGATAGATAAATCAAACTTCCAATAAGTTATCTGTACATTGTTGGATCTTCAAATGGTTTGCCTTCTTCTGAAGTGAGTTTCAAATTATGTTCCATTGGAGTAGCAATTATGATTACAATCCATCATACCATATTTGTTCAATAACGTTCCAACGCATTTCCTTTGAAAGATAAAAATATGTTGAGGTTTTTTATCAACTTCAATTCCAAGATAATAATGAAGTAAAACTAAATCTATCATATCAAAAACCTTATGCAATTCCTTCTTAATATATGATATATATTCATCATTGTTCCCTGTAATCATCAAATCATCAACATAGGCAACCAGGTATACAATTGATCTTCCAAATTTATTAACAAAAAGAGTTGCATCATCTAAGTCAAAATGCTTATAATTCAACTTAAGAATATGTTCAGTTACTCTCTCATACTATGCACACAGTGTTTGTTTCAAGCCATACAAAGACTTCATTAATTTGCATACATTTTGTTCTTTCCCTTTGACAGGAAAAATACTTTTGGTTGAAAAATGTAAACATCTTCCTTCTAATCTCCATTTTAAAAAATAGTTTTAACATCCATATGATTATTTTTCCATCATTTCTAAGCTGCAATAGCAAACAAAGTTCTAATAGTGCCCTATTTAGTTGTAAGATCAAATGTCTATGTATAGTTAACACCCTCTTTGTGTGCATATCCCTTTGCTACAATTTTTTCCGTGTGCTTATCAAGTGAACTATCAACTTTATACTTAGTTTTCTAAACCCATTTGCAACATGTAGGTTTGATGCCAATGGGAGGATACACCAGCCTCCAAGTGTCATTTTTTATGAGGGCATAATACTCCTTTTGCATTGCATCTCTCCACTCATCATAACTAGTAGCTTCTTCGAAACAAGTAGGCTCATAATCAAAAGAAAAATTATATTCACAATCATGAGAATAATTACCCGAAAACTCCCTATCTCAAATTCATCATATTTCCTTGTGAATTTTCTAATACGAGTTAATATTCATAGATCTTATGAAGGAAGTTGCTCATCTTGTGAAACAGACTCTACATTAATTTATGTCCCACTCTCTGCCTTGCTATCTCAGTCACTGATGTCCCTGCATAAACACTTTTATCATCCAATTTCTATTCAACAACATAATTATTACCATCATTGAGAGGCAATTTTGAAGAAAAATCCACATATTGATCTAAAATGGGAATCCCCCCTTCAGGATGTGGAAGAATATTATCAAATTCATAATAAAATTTCATAGACACAAACTTCTCTAACTGATTAAGTTTCCTATCAACAGTCGGTGTATCTTTATCAGATTGATTAAAAACTACATCTCTTGAAAAAACAAAAACTTCTTATTCTCTTTATCATACAATTTGTATGCTTAAGAAGTCATAGAATATGCTAAAAATATACATTCTCTGCTTCTTGCACTCAACTTATTTCTTTGTTGTTTAGGAATCAAAGCATAACATTGAGAACCAAAAACTCTAAAATGTTGAACAACGGGAAGACGATTATACCACATCTCATATGTAGTTTTTTTGTTGATGATAGAGGAAGGATATCGATTTTTAATATAAGCTGCACAGATATGTACTTCTCCCTAAAACATAAATTTTACATTCTTAAGAAACATCATCGATCCAACCATATTAAGCAGTGTTCTGTTCATTCGTACTACAACACCATTTTGTTGTGGATTAGAAGGTATCGTGGTTTGGTGTTTGATGCCATTCTATTGCAAATAACTTTAAAACACATGTGAAGTATATTATCCCCCATTATCAATTTTTATAGTGCCTATATTAAGGCAAGCTTCATTTATAATCAAGAGATGAATTTTTTTAAACACATTAAAAACTTATGATTTTTCTTTAAAAAGATAGACCAAACACATCCTTGAATAATTATCAATAAACATCAATATATAATTATTTCCATTAGTAGTTGCAATAGGCATATCTCCACACAAATCTGAATGTATGAGACTTAATTTCCTTGAAGCTCTAGAAGTAGAACTTTGAAAAGATTGTTTGTGATGCTTCCCCAAGATACAAGCATTACACTTAGTCAATTTTCTTGGAACTGTTGGAAGCCTCTTAATCCCGTGCTGTCTCATAATTCTAATACTGTCATAATTAATATGACCAAAATGAGCATGCCATAATAAAATTTATGAAAAAGTATCATTTTTCTAAACTGAATGATTAGTATTTAATGCAACACGTGACATACCTTTCAACTTTAATAATTTGTCTTCTTCCACACCAGTGATTACAATATCATTGTCAGTTGCTCTTCGAATTTCCACTTTTCAATCAAATATGTGTTTTGAATGTCCCTGTTGTCTTATTTGTATAAGAAATAATAAATTCCTTTCAAACCCTGGAATGTAAAGAGCATCATTTAAAATATAATATGCAATTCCAGGAATTTTAAATTTAATAGAACCAATCCCTGATGGTTTGATTTGATATTTATCAACAAAATATGTTACTCCATCAATATTATCAATGAATTTTTCAAACAAATATCTTCTAAATGTCATATGACAAGTGGAACCTGTGTCTAAAATAAAGTTTTCTTGCCATGCTAAATATATCTTCCATATTAAAATTACAATTGGAAACAACATAAAGTGCATTCTCAGAAGACTGACATTTTTATGGAATTATTTGATCTTTATTTTCAAGCATTTTTTCTCTTCTTTCATTAATTTTCTCCCAGGGAATTCTACAATTTGCAGCAGTATGTCCAATTTTACCACATCAAAATAATTTTATAGTTATTTTGTCAGAAATATTTCTTTGTTGTTTATCATTATGTTGTCTATTTCCCTGATTACCCCCCCCCCCCCCTTGCCTATATAATTCCTCATACCTCGACCTCTTCTCCCCTTAGTATTTATGATTGATTCTTCTTGAGTTTTTTTATATTTTTTAGCAATACATAATGTTTCAGTAATAGAATTGTGTAAAGTTTCTTTCTTGCCAAAAGCCTTCTCTCTTTCAGCAATTTTTCCTACTAATTTTTCAAAATCTAATTCTTTTAACTACCCACTAGCTTGAAAAGATTCTAAGTAGTGTGAATAACCAGGGTAGAGGGATTTTATAAAGACAGTACGTTGTAGATCAACTTTAACTCTAGTAGATTCAATTTCATGATTAATGGCTTTAATTTTAGAAGCAATTTTTAATGGATCATTATCTTTCATTTCTAGATTAAACAAATTCAATAATAACTTGATTATCTCCAATTTTGAATGTGAATCATAAAGATATTTCAATTTTGTTATTACTTCATATGTCATTTTACTTTGAATAATGTATCTTCTTACCTCTTATGAGACTGAAGTGGAGATTAAAGCATAGGCATTTTTATCCTTACTATTTTTCCTCATCAGGAGGTTTTGGTGCATTACCTCATTTCCTTCACAAACTCCATCACACAGATCATTAAATATAAGTGTATTTTTAATTTTTATGTACCACTCTTGGTAATTTTCCTTTCCAGAAAGGACAACACAAAATAGAGATACCAAAGTATTCATTTTTGTAGATAAAATTAACAGTCAAAATCATGATTTTACAAAACTCCTTTTGATAAAAAAAAATCTTTTATGTTTCGACTAGGCACAAATTTTATTAGCTGATCACCAAACTATAGACCAATAATCATCAAATGTAAAATAAACACACGAGAATACAACGAGATACGACAATGAATAGCCTTCGATCAAACATGATCAATGACTGGAATGACTTTTTCAATTCATTCATAAAGGCATAAGTCTTCTGGTTGTCACATATAACAATGCCAACATCCAACGGAAGGCGATATCAAATAACGATACTAATGTTCAAGATGCTTCGACAACAATCAACGACACGAGCTTGTTGTATTTTAACGTGATGAGTGCTCTCGAGAGACAGTTATCTGCCACACAATTTCAACAAATCAGATTGAATTCCAGCACATCCAATGGCATTGACATCACAACTTCTGTCGAGCTTTAACGAGCATCGTAGTCCTGGGTGGCATTTTGAGAAAACCGTTCAACACAACAATCAACGACTATGATTCAATACGAGGGAAATTTTTCGATTTCGATACCTCTAGCCTGTGGTGTCGGGGTGGTTTCCAAAACCACCAATACTACACACTGCCAATTGGTCCCACGTCCTATCAACTCATGGTCCCACACACTCTGCCAGGTCACACTCCACTAGGTCACACTCTGCCAACACTCCACCAAGTCACACTCCACTAGATCACACTCTGCCAACACTCCACCAGGTCACACTCTACTAGGTTCCACATTGAATTACTAACTCCACAAATTATGCATCAATGGAATTCGAACCAAGCACTATGACTTCAAAGTTTTTCAAAAACTTGTACTCTGATACCACTGTTAAATGCGATTAGAGAACTTCCTGATAAAAATGGTAGTATTATGTGACACATTTTATTAATCAAAAGGACATATTTATACAATAAAACTTGAAGGAAGACAATTACGCCTCCATAATTATAAATATGGGAAATACCTAATTTATGTCCTAATTATGACTACATACAAAATCCCTAAATATTATTCAACAAAATTAATATAACACACACTAAATTGAAATATGTTTAATTTATTAATTTAATTTGAATATTAAGTAATATTGTATTTTTCTTGTTTTTAATTATTTTAATTTAATTTAATTTAATTAATTAATTAATTTATTATTATTATTATTATTATTTTTTTTTACAGTGCAATAAAGTTTATATTCCAATAAACTCTTACTATCTATACTTCACTCATTGATGATTAGTATTTTGCATGGTTACTTATCTCTATTTTTCCAGGTAGTTATAATGGAGGTTCTTAAAAGTTAACACATAAGTCTTTCCTAAAGAATGCACTTGTTTCACTAATATATCAATACACTTGTTTCACTAATATATCAATAGCTATGCATATTGGTTTAAAGTTTTGCTAACAAATTTCTAACCTTTTATTATATCATATGCTTTTGCTTATGTTCTCTTAGTAAAGAAACCTTGAAGATATGCATTAGTGTCACTCTCACACTGCAACCATAAATCTTGTCCATGAGATGTTCGTTAATTTGTTAGTGTTATGGTTAACAATGATGTCACATTTAGAACGTTTTTGTAAAAATCCATTCAGTGACTACCATAGCTTCTAGAGTGTCTATTCCATTCCTTTTATGTTTTACACATGAACATATAGACAAAATAATATATTAAATCATATGTTGTGCTATGTATAGAGAGTGATATTCTTTCCAATTTGACATGTTTATTTGCTGAAATTTGGTATATTCATTGTGGAACTTTTATTTATATTGCACATTCTAATAAATTCATATAACAACAAACTTTCAAAATCATTTGTATTAGTATGAAATGAGAAAAATAAGCATATGTTGTGACATCTACAAAGAGAGATATGCTTCTAAAGTGGACAATTTTCTTTCTTGAAACATGCTATATTCATGGTGGCACTATTATTTATCGCATGCAATCTTATACATTCATGCATTGGTAGACTTTGAAAAATCATTTCTATGAGTATGAGATGAAAAGAGTAAGTGGAAAAAAAATTATGAACAAACAAATATCTTCAACAAACAAGGTAAAATCCACATACTAACTAGTCCTTTCCTTTGAAATGCATGACAACAACATCAATGAGTATTCCTTCATACCTTTAATCCTTGGGTATAACCTAACATGGTGGTATGAATTTGTTTTGTTTTTTCAAAATTTCAGCTAATTCAATCAAGAAATATTGGAATCCTTGAATTGTGATGCAACACACTAGTTATGCAATCAGAAATATCTAATACCTTTTCCTATAACAAGGTTTGTCTCGACACTGGGATTCCTTAATTGATCTCTTGTAGCAACCATCATGTTATCCTATTCAAATATCCACCTCTTGTGCGGAACAAGTTAGCTTACGCGTCTGATGCTCCATATTGTGTCACACAAAGTATTATGGTGCTTTCACCTAACACCGAAATATATATGCTAGATAATGTACTTTCCACCTCCTTCACATAAAAATAGAATGGCTATGGTTTGGGCTTGTTAGTCATAACCTCAATTTGCAGGTTTTTTTTCCCTGAAGTGCTTGGCCTCACTCAGCTACACCTAAGTCAACCCCTAAGCAACATGTGGGTTCACACTCCATGGAAAATTCCTAAGATGTGGCACAATTCCCATTATGGGACAAACTCGGGTACATTTGAATCGACTCCACGCTACAACTAGCTTTGAGCCTGAACCTCCTCAACCCTGACTAGTTTGGGTCTCGAATGCACAATTTGGTTCCAACATTTTGAATATTTAGTTGCATACACAAGGATCCATGTTAACTCATAATAGAATACATGCAATCCGTTAATAAAAAGACTTTGTAATGCTCAAACACATGGATCCTCAGTTAAACATACAACTAAATCAAGAAGTGTCACATACACCACAACAATATAACTAAGTCCTTAACATACATTTGAAATAATATGGTTAACCAAGAGTATATAAACAGTTACAAGGAGCTCCAAATCCCTCATAACATGAGAATAATAATACAAACATATCACACAAGATTATGACTTCCTCATGCATACAAGAAATCACATTCCCCATAATAACATAAGAATTAGACTATCACATCGAATTAATACAAATACAATATTTAACCGAGCTCATCATACATATGCTTAACATTAAAGGTACAAGGCTTGAGTATACATTTATCTTAGAAAATGTGCAAAACAACTGAGATTGGGACTTCAACTCTACAAGCAACCTTCTACACACTACGTTAATCCTTTCTTGCAATAGTCACCCTCTAACCAAATTCCATAGCTTGAGGATGAGTGCTTAAGGGATTAAACCAATTCTACCAACTGAAATAAGAACTCTAGAGAACCATCCACATCCACACACTAGCTACTCATGCATTCAATACCTCACAAGGAATCTAGAGGTCTATAACCTCCACCCTATAGCCTATCAAATGTGTCCATAAGTGTCCCACCTCCAACCTTTTCAAAGCAAGATAATCCTAGAGGCGTATACCTACACCCTCAATACCACAAGGGGGTCGAGATTCATCTGTATCTGACAACTTGAAGGTTGATGAAAAGTGCAAGTGAATTTTGATGTCTTTTAGGCAATTAGGAAATTTGAAAAAGCACATAAATTAATGTTTTTTAGCTCAGTTTTCAGCATAAAAACAAAGACAATACTACCATATACAATAACACAAGACAACAAAATGATGAAGGAGTTCACCCCTCCTGGGATAAATCTCCTGGTCGAGCTTCCAATGTTGGGCCTCTTTTACAAAGTGTTAAAATATGTGATTACATGGAATTTAAATGCTCAGAATGCAAAACTAATTTCTCCAATTGCTCCATAACGGTAAAAAACCCCAAGTTGGACTCTTGTTGCATTCAATTTGGCGAAAAACTAAATAAGTTATGCTCTTGTGAAGTTTTATTGCTAACTGCTATACAAACTGCATTGACCTACTAACCATTCCACGAATCTACCTTTTCTGGAACCGCAAAGCGATAATTTCGCTTGAAGCCAACAAAATTCATGTTGAATTGGGTGCAAGTTGTTGCCTCTTTTAAATGCCCACTGACCCCCGTGAGTGGGAAAAAATAGGCCACGTGCCCATTAATCCACCTTTGGATTCGCCTACCCCACACCGGTCCATATATAACTTATGTTTGCACCAAAGCTGTGTTTAAACCTATGTTCTGACTATGGGTTGAGTTTGTGATATCAGGGTGTGGGTCTTACCTGTGCCGAACCACGATTTGGTGATGTGTTACCGTTGGGGTGTATTAACTGCTCTAAACCATGGTTGTATATATTATTGGGGCTTTGGGTCGAGGTTAAGATCGAGCACTTGACTCTCCTACTTGTGGTCTCATGGGCATCGGGTGACCGGGGACCAGGGCTTAACCCCGACCCCATCCCCCAAACGCAAAACCATTAAAATTCAAATACATGTTTGCGCCTTAGTAGGTTAAGTTCCACCCGACAGCGTGGCGGTAAGGTGTCATGCTGCCAGACCATAATTATCGCGTTCGATTCACCCAGAGGTAGTTCGACCATAACATAATTTTGGTCCACCCTTGGGAGGCCACATGGCTTCCCACCATTGGCCCACGTGGCTCCCATCCATTGGACCACATAAAACACAACTCAACCAATCAAAATGCAGCAACATCGAACCAATATGGAGATGCCACTTGGCATCCTTCCATTGGCCCAATAAACATAGTCAACCTACTTAGTTAGTGTACAGATTTCCTAGTCAGCATACCTGCATCCAACCTACAAATGTTTTAGATGTTTAGGAAAATGATTAGAACGTGATATCGAGAGCATACGATATCGGTTTTGAGCGATTCAAGTTGCATTGAATTCAAGGCGATGAGATCTACGTTTTGGCATTGGTTTAGAGCACTTTTGAACACTTTGAATTTTGAGCACTTAACTGATCCACTAGATTGCAAAGGCTTATGCCTCTATATTCAAATAAAAAAGGGAATCTAAAGGCTTATACCTTCACCCTTAAACAATATAAATAAGTTCTTAACATACATTTGAAATCATCTAGTTAACCAAGAGTATATCAACAATTATAGGGATCTCCAAATCCCTCATTCCATGAGAATAAGGATACAAACATATCCTACAAGATTATACATTTCTCATGCATACATGAAATCACATTCCCAATTATAACATAAGCATTAGACTAACACATCAAATTAATACAAATACAAGCTTTAAGCTAGCTCACCATACATATGCTTAACATTCAAGGTACAAGGCTTCACTATACACTTTGTAACACCCTCCTCCCATATCTACCCAAGTAACCAACCAACCGAGGTAAAAATGTGACGAAGAGTTACTATGATATGGTTCAACTCCCTATGTATCAGTTGAGGAAGTGGAACCGACAGAACATAGACAACCTGACCTTCTACACCTGCAATAGAACCACCAGGAGCCACCCTACCCATCCAAGTGACCAACGCCTGAGACAAATTGATAGTTTGTTGCATTAAAGCCTCAGTCACTCCTTTGACGTGGGAATGCATGTGACTGGGACCCTCCAGTTGCTCCCAAAACAAGGTATGCGTGCAACTGGGGAATTTTCCATGTAGTTTTGTGCGAAGGACTCCAGATTCTATGCCACTTTTCAGGACCGGGACTCAGGCCACTACTAAAACTCCTTGAAACTTTCAGAAATGAAAAATAACATTGGAAAAATGAAACAAATGTAAATATTTGAACAAGGACTTGAATGGACCCCTACTATCCATCACAGGCGTTTCGTCAAACATGCCACAAATATGCATTCTATATGTTCAAATAATAGATCTGAGCATAGGGGTCTCACACTTATCTAAGAATCATCAAGAAGCAATGATTCCTCATAACAATAACCGCATTACCATATATTAAGCCATACATTCATTGTACATTCAGTGTTTAACCAAAACATGATGAGAACCATATATTATCATTGTCATAAATCTTAATCATAACCAATAGAAATATCAATGTGATAACAACCATATAAACCACATATAAACAATTATATTTATCCATAAAATACCAAGGAGAAAGAGTTATTGTTGATGATTGAATAGGCTAACTAGGTATGATACTTCCATGAACTACCTGATAATAGACTAGGTTGAACCAAATATTTCTTTCAACTAGTCACCCCTGTGCCATATTCCAAGCATGAATGTGGGATCTCATAAAACACATAAATTAAAAACAAACCAAGTCTTCCAGTGGCCAAACCACCTCAAAAATCAAATAGTGATTCCACCTCACGGTTAGACATCACTATAACCATCACGAGATTGGTATCTACCCCACGCTATCCAGGGCTCCAGAGCATTTGTTCCAACCAGGGCTTCTAGGACTAGTAACTGAACCCACAGTTTTCGTCAGGCTTCTAGAACGTTTGTCCAACCAGGTCCTTTAGGTCTAGTAACTCAACCCACCAAGAGCTTCTAGAGCATTTTTTCAACCAAGGCTTGCAGGACTAGTAACTCAACCCAAGTTGTTATAGGGCTTCCATAACGCTTGTCCAACCAAGGATTACAGGAACTAATAACTCAACCCACAACCAAAGGCATATGATAACCAACCAGAAAACAAAATTAAAACCCAAAAAATCATGGCTATCCTATAAATGAAGAGGCTAGAAAAAAAACTGTCAATCCAGACAATCCTCCATGCCAATGTCAGGTTATAAAAAAATAACCACATCAATATTCCATGCATGCCAAAACTAGTGACGAAATCATACATGAAATTTGGTACCTACAAGAAAAACCCGCTATAGCTATTGATCATGATGTTCTATTGCACTTCCCTGCGTTTCCTTTGCCTTATTTCTCCAAATATCAGTCTGCCACACTCCTCCACGAGTGCTCCAAGAAAACTATGTTTCCAAGAGAGAGAGAGAGAGAGAGAGAGCTCAAAAACTGAACTGACAGAATCCTGTGAAAAGATCCTCAGAAGCCTTTTTATTAACGAGGCCTCTAATTTCTTAAATTTTCCATTTTTTCCTTCATTTTCCTCATCACATGCAACCAATGACCTCTCACCTTCCTTTTCTCCTATTTTCCATTATTTTCATAAATAAATGCCAATAAATGCCACTTTTCCTTTCAAAAGCCTTAGCCATTTCCTTTGCCAATTTCCATAGCCATCGTAAACCATATGAACACCCACACTAGGATGTTTTTCCCAACATTCAGCTTGGAATATGTGTCCCATGGTCAAGGTCTTATTTTACCTTTATTAAATTTTACATGGATTTTTGACTAGGGTTGTTACATAGTTATCTTAGAAAATGTGCTCAACAATTGAGATTGGGACTTCAACTCTCCACCCAACCTTAGACACACTATAGTAATCCTTTCTTGTAGTATTCATCCCCGAGCCAAATTCCAGAGTTTGAGGATGAGTACTTAAGGGATTAAACCAATTATACCATTTGAAACATGGACTCTAGAGAACCATCCAAGTCCACCCACCACCTACTCATGTAGTCAACATCTCACTAAAAATATAGAGGTATATCACCTCCACCCTCTAGCATATCAAAGGACTGTCGAGGTTTCCCACCTACAACCTTTTCAAAACAAGGGAATCTAAATGCTTATACCTCCACCCTTAATTAAACAAGGGGATCTAGAGGATTATGCCTCCATCCTTAAATTGTTGATTAGTGGTTGTCATTGATGTCAACCCAAGCAGCACCAGAGGCTACCCCGATCTTGCATGAGAATTTTGACCTACCAAAATACTATATTCCGTGTCAAGGATATTTTTTATGGTTTCTAATTGTCGATATGTTTCCGTTGATATATAACAGGCCACGTAATTCATCACGGTTTGAGAGATATTCATGTTTGAAGTTAGTAACCCCAATTAGTGGGCTAAAACCCCATGGAGTTGTGGCATGGGTCATTGAAAAGTAAATAATTAATATTTTTTAAGCTTCTAAGATCCCTCCCACGTTCACTTGTTGAATTCCCTCTCAACCTAGCCATTTATATAAATTGTGATCCTCATATCCTCCTCATGTAGGGATTTCACTACCTGAAACAGGTCATCATGGAATTTTCACTATAAATTTTTTTTCTACGAAGGTTAAGAAGATGAAATGTCTATGAGGCAAAACCGAAATCCTTATGAAGCTCCTGTCCAAATTTTAGACCATGGTGCGCAATATTTTCAGAGATATGTTCTATGGAAGTTAGGGTTTTAGTAGGCTCCTGAACTTCCTCTTAAAGAGGTGACCTTGGGAAAATCGTCATAACTATCTCTCTGAGCATCTGATTGGAATTTTGTAAAACGTGGCGGATAGTGAACGAATGGTAGTTTTCTTTGTATCAATTTTAGAGCCGAACAAAGAAACAATGACACATGGCATGCCAGAAAAGTTTTCTCTACTGAACTAGTCCATAATTAGGTCATTGTGAGAGATTGGGCATAACTTTTTCTTGAAGAATCCATATTGGGTCAGACCCATGGAATTGGAAATAATACTCAGAGGAATACTACAGGGCCGAAAATCAAATATTGGTAATTTGAAATAACATAGATACACCAAATTCAATATCGAGCTCCTAGAAGGAAAGAAAAAGCTAGATCATGTGCTATCAAGGGTTGTAAAGGACCAGACTTTCTAGGGAAACAAAGCAAAGAAAGGTGCAGCATAGGTAAGCTCCATGTAAGTATATTTTGTATATGAATGTTCATCTTTTAATTGCATTAGGTTCTTTGTATTCTAATTTGTTTTTTTTTAGAACTGACATATGCTCTGCAGGATGATGTAAGTTTTGCTATTATCATGTCATGGGTATTTCCTGGAAGAATTTTTGTAGGTATTATATATTCATCAAGATAAAACTCAAAGCATGATATAATGTTCTGAAGAGTGAGAAAGGGTAGCATGACAAGAGAAGCAATCAAGGTGCAGAACAACAGCAAGAATTTCACCACATGAAGCCTTCGCGTGGGCAACCGTCATTGTAAAGGTATCATTGTACTAAGTCATTGTAAAAGCATCATTGTAAAAATTGTACAAATGTCTATCTGCCAAGAGTTGAAGAGGCAGTGTCGGGAGGTCTAAGATAATCATTAGGTATTTGTGACATAATTGGGGGTTATGGCCTAGTGTGCCTTCTTCTTCTACATCATTCTATATCATTGTAAAGTGGACCATTTTCCCTGGTACAGGAGTCCATTCTTCTTTTATTCTTCTATAGGGTGGTAGGGTGGTGCTAGGCTGGTGCATGAAGTCACCAACAGGTTCAAGCTTGTGAAAACTTCATGGTGGTAGGGTGGTGCTAGGGTGAGTTGTAGCTCATTGGGTCTTGGGGCATCCATTTAGTTGACTACTAAAGGATCTCGGGCGTTGGAGCGTCCATCCAATGGGAGCTGGAGAAGAATTATTTTCTAGATTCTATGATGTTGGAGATTTATTTTCAATTGGAGTTGAATATTAAAGAACTATTAGAAAAACATTCAGGTGGTTTTTCTCCCAAAGAGGGTTTCCACCATAAAAACTGTGTGCATCTGTGTTCCTTTTGTTTACTACTATTATTGTACAAACACTGATAATAATTGAAGATTAACTAATGCTCTGAAAGATTAATAATAATACTAATTGAAAGGAATACCGATTCAACCCCCCTCTTAGTATTTCCAACAATTGGTATCAGAGCTTGGTTCCTTCAATAACAGTTTAATAGTTGGAAGGAGGTCATGGAGCATACCAAGAATGGTGTACCTATGTTCAATGAAAATAATTATGCACTTTGGAAAGGAAGAATGGAGGTCTATCTCTTGGCGTAAGGTTACGAAGTATGGGACACTGTTCAAAAGGGATTTACACCAACTACAAATGAACAAGGTAAGAAGAATTTGATAAATGATGCAAAAGAAAAGAATATTATTATCAGTGGACTTATTGAATCGGCTTATCATAAGGTGTTGGGTTGTAAAACCGCCAAAAATGTATGGGACAAGCTTGAGAATATATATGCAGGTGACTCAAATGTCAAAGAATCAAAACTTCAAATCTACAAAGAAAAATTTGAGCAACTCATAATGAAAGAAGATGGAAACATTGCTACATACTTCCAACACGTTGATGAAATAACCAACACTCTGGAAGGATTGGGAGAGCCTGTTGACGAGACGACTATGGGTGTTCAGGAACAAATTGAATGAAGATGGAAGGGTTACCAGAAACAAAGCAAGCTTGGTTTGCAAAGGCTATGCACAAGTGGAAGGAATTGATTTCGACGAAACATTTGCACCAGTTGCCAGAATTGAAGCCATCTGAATGTTTCTTGCCTATGCATGTTCAAGAAAAATCTAAGTCTACCAAATGGTTGTTAAGTCAGCATTTCTGAATGGCGAATTAGAAGAAGAAGTTTACATCGAACAACCGGAAGGTTTTCTACTATCAGAAACATAAGACTATGTTTGTAGGTTAAAGAAGGCTCTGTATGGTCTCAAGCAGGCTCCCAGAGAATCGTATGCTCGTCTTGATGGATATCTACATCAACAAGGGTTCAAGAAAGGTACTGTTGATAGCAATATTTATGTACAAATAGATAAAGATAATCTAACAACCATTGAGGTATATGTGGATGATATAATATTTGGTAGCAATGATGATCGACTAAGTATGAAATTTTCTACAAAGATGCAAAGTGAGTTCGAGATGTCTTTACTTGGTGAGCTGAAATACTTCTTATCACTTCAAATATCTCAGCAAGAAAAAGGAATATTTATATGTCAAGCCAAGTACATCAAGGAAATTCTCAAGAAATTCAAAATGGAAGTTTGCAAACTCGTCCTTACTCCAATGGTAACAGGTTGTAAATTGAGCATAGACGACTCATCTAAGGATATGGATCAGAGGTTGTACAAATCTATGATTGGTAGTCTTCTATATGTAACAGCCTCCCGGCCATATGTTATGCAAGCATTTGGACAAGTAGCAAGATTCCAAGTAGCACCAGAAGAATCACATATTATTGTTGTTAAAATAATTCTTCGATATCTAAAAGGCACAACAGAATATGGCTTATGGTATCCCAAGGGTAACAATATCATTATTCAAGCCTTTACGGATGCAGATTGGGTAGGATGCATTGATGATCGTAAGAGTACTAGTGCATCAACATTCTGTGTAGGTGGTTGTCTTGTATCATGGTTGAGAAAAAATAATACCTCAATCTCGTTATCTACAATGGAAGCAGAATACATTGCAGTGACAACTTGTTGTACTCAAGTCCTTTGGATGAAACAAAATTTGCAAGATCTTCAAGTACAATTTAGTGAACCTATTCCCATGTTCTGTGATAACACCAGTGCCATCAACATCTCCAAGAATTCTGTCATGCATTAAAAAAAAACACATTCCGATCAAATATCATTTTGTTAGAGAACAAGTCGCTGAAAAGAATATCAAACTTGAATATGTTGGTACAAAAGAGAAAATCACTGATATCTTCACTAAACCTTTACCTCATGAAGAATTTTAATATCTTCGCCAGAAGCTTGGGATTCTCCCAAGTTCTCATTAGATTTTCCTTATTCTTAATATAAAGGGGGAGTGGAAGTGTGTACAGGTCCGCAGGATGGTTGTGTTTCAAGGGGAGTTACCCTTTTCCATTGTTGTCAAAGGGGGAGATAATGGTATAATGTTGCAGGAAGAGTTGCCATGATCGCAGGGGGAGTACTTGTGTTGCCATCGATGCCAAAGGGGGAGATTTTTGATCAGTGGTTGTCATTAATGTCAACCCAAGCAGCACCAAGGGCTACCATGATATTGCATGGGAATTTTGACCTATGAAATTACTATATTCCATGTCAAGGATATTTTTGATGGTTTCTACTTGTCGATATGTTTCCGTTGATATATAACACGCCACGTAATTCTTCACGATTTGAGAGATATTCATGTTTGAAGTTAGTAACCCCAATTAGCGGGCTAAAACCCCATGGGGTTGTGGCATGGGTCATTGAAAAGTAAATAATTAATATTTTTTAAGCTCCTGAAATCCCTCCCACGTTCACTTGTTTAATTCCCTCTCAACCTAATCATTTATATAAATTGTGATCCCTATATCCTCTTCATGTAGGGATTTCGCTACTTGAAGCAGGTCATCGTGGAATTTTCACTATAATTTTTTTCTACGAAGGTTCAGAAGCTGAAAATTTTATGAAGCGAAACTGAAATCCTGATGAATCTCTTGTAAAAATTTCAGATCATCATGCACAACATTTTCGGAGATATGATCTATGGAAGTTAGGGTTTTTGCAGGCTCTTGAACTTCATCTCAAAGAGGTGACCTTGATAAAATCATCATAACTATCTCTCTGAGTATCAGATTGGAATTATGTAAAAAGTGGTGAATAGTGAATGGGCGATAGTTTTCTTTGTAAAAAATTCATAGCTGAATGAAGAAACAGTGACATGTGGCACGCCATACAAGTTCACTCTAACCAGTCTATAATTAGGTCATTGTGAGAGATTGGGCATAACTTTTTCTTGAAGAATCCAAATTGGATTAGACATTAGGGGAATTTTGAGGTCTAAAATGGGCCTCCTAAGAAAAATGTACAACCAAAATACACTTTATAAGAACCAATAGGATTCAAGATGATGATTTCAACCATGGGGGTGATTTACCATTTTTCAGTTAGAAAGGTAAAAAGATTAAAAAATAATAAAATAATAAAACTACTTTTTCAACTCTTATTACAACTTATCTCCCAATATTTTTACTCAAATTTCGAGCGGGAGTACCCTTTGGATGAAAAATTTAATTCATCATCCAAGGAGTACCCATGTTGCATATGTTCGATGGACCCTACTACACGAAAAATGAGAAATACATTAAAAAATGTGGTTGCGATCAAGTTTTTTATGTATTTCTCATTTTTCATGTAGAAGGGTCCATCGAAAGTATGCAACATGGGTACTCCTTGGATGAGGAATTAAATTTTGCATCCAATGAGTACTCCCGCTCGAAATTTGAGTAAAAATTTTGGGAGATAAGTTGATAATACGTGTTGAAAAAGTAGTTTTTCATTTTTTCCCTCTAAAATTTGATGATGTAATCAAATCTTATTTTATTATTTCCACTATTATTTTATAATTTCCTTAGGAGGCCCATATTAGACCTCAAAATTCCCCTAATGCCCGTGGAATTCGAAACAAGACTCAGAGGACTACTATGGGGTCGAAAATCACATATTAAGAATTTGAAATAATAGAGATACACCAGATTCAATATCGAGCTCCTAGAAGGAAAGAAAAAGTTGGATCATGTGTTGTCAAGGGCTGCAAAGGACCAGATTTTCTAGGGCAACAATGCAAAGAAAGGTGCAACATAGGTAAGCTCTAGGTAAGTATATTCTATATATGCATGTTCATCTCTTAATTGCATTAGGTTCTTTTTATTCTAATTTGTTTTTTTTGTTTAGCACTGACATATGCTCTATAGGATGAGGTAAGTTTTGTTATTATCATGTCATGGGTATTTCCTTGAAGAATTTTCGCAGGTATTATATATTCATCAAGATAAGACTAAAAGCATGATCTAATGTTCTGAAGAGTGAGAAAGGGTAGCATGACAAGAGCAACAATCAAGGTGTAGAACAACAGCAAGAAGTTCACCACATGAAGTCTTCACGTGGGCAACACTGGATACAGTCATTGTAAAGGTATCATTGTACTGAGTCATTGTAAAAGCATCATCGTAAAAATTTTACAAATGTCTATCTTCCAAGAGTTGAAGAGGCAGTGTCGGGAGGTCTAGTATCATCATTAGGTATTTGTGCCATAGTTGGGGTTATGGTCTAGTGTGTCTTCTTATTCTACATCATTCTATATCATTGTAAAGTGGACCATTTTCCCTGGTACGGGAGTCCATTCTTATTTTATTCTTCTATAGGGTAGTAGAGTGGTGTTAGGCTGGTGCATGAAGTCAATAACATGTTCAAGCTTGTGAAAAATTCAGGGTGGTGGGGTGGTTCTAGGGTGAGTTTAGCTCATTGAGTGTTGGGGCATCCGTTTAGTTTACTACTGAAGAATCTCGGGTGTTGGAGCGTCCATCCAGTGGGAGCTAGAGAAGAATTATTTTCTAGATTCTAGGAAGTTGGAGCTTTATTTTCAATTGGATTTGAATATTAAATAATTATTAGAAAATTATTCAGGTGGTTTTTGTCCCGGAGAGGGTTTCCACAAAAACGGTTTGCATTTGTGTTCCTCTTGTTTACTACTATCATTGTAAAAACACTGATAATAATTGAAGATTAACTAATACTATAAAATATTAATAATAATACTAATTGAAAGGAATACTGATTAACCCCCTCTCTCAGTGTTTCCAACATAAATAAATAAGGGAATATATGTAGGTTTTAACCCTGTACATAAATTATCTACAAATGAACTCTTAAAACAAAAAATAAAACAATAGCGAGAGCATAAAACATAAAATAATTATACACAAAAATTTTCACCTGGATCCCAAAACTGGGACTACTAGCTTGATTTTTTATTATATTCCTTTCAATGTTACAACACATATATATACATGTCGGAGCATTCATAAGCCCCAGTCCATTAACCCTGGATTAGAACATAACTGTAGTTCCCCGGAACAGATCTACAAAATACCATGGGTAGAAAACCATCATGCCCAAAACCATGTGCAAACCCATGCATGAAACCATAGGTAGGTTCGCCCACCTAATATCGGGTCCAAAAAAATTTCCTAGGGCATTGCCCCAGACCTTGTGCAGGGGGGCTACCGCCCCCTTGAAAACCCCCTGACAAGGGGGTCTGCACCCCCCCTTTTGCACCTAAAGAAAATGTAGGGGGGTTCCCTCACCCCCCTCTTACCCCCCGCTTCTCACCTAAGGCTAGTCCTGGAAATAATATAACATATGCCAAAAATTATCCCACTTGTTGTTTTATTTCCACAACGGGCCACATGAGAGCTTAGTAATTTGTGGAGCCCTGCAACTCCCATTGTTTCTCTACACCAAGAGAACTTCTCAGTGCCCACATAATTCATTAATGCATCTGCAACATTCTTCAAATTGTCCACCTTTTCCAGTAACACCTTTTTTCCTCAATCATATCTCTCACAAAGTGATACTGAACATCGATGTGCTTTGTCTTTGAATGATAATAAGGGTTCTTAGACAAGAAAATTTCACTTTGGCTATCATAGTCTATCCTTATAGCTCGCCTCACCAACCCCATACTTAAACACAATCTCTACAATCAAATTTATTACTTTCTTGCATGAGTGGTTGCCATGTATTCTGCCTCTGTAGTTGAAAGAGCCACTACAAATTGTCTTTTACTCATCCAACTAACTTCACCTCCGAATAGGATAAAAACATACCCTCCTGTAGATATTCTCTGATCGAGATCACCAACCCACAACGTCCCAAGGCTGAGAATGGAAACTGAAGGAGGTAACCTCGAACCACTTAGGACTTGGTAGCTAGCCCTACCAAATGAGAGAGGGATATCTCTGTGATATTACATCCAAAATATGACTGAAGAGGGTAAAAAGATATTAGGCTAGGTATTAAGCTCTAGGGTTTTGAAATTTAGGGTTTTAGCTGGACTAGGAGGAGAGCTTAAGGAAACTAGGTCATATCTAAAAGATTTCAGTTGCAGGGATACAACGGGGCATGGAAGTTATGTTTAGTGACAATTTGATGTTTTCAATTGTAGTGTAGGGTGGAAAAGTAAAGGTTCAAAATGAGCATGACAATCATGAGTTCATTTATCAGAAGATGAATAAAAAAGACATGAAATTCCTATCAAAACAAAGCATAGCATTTAAGAATTATGTTTAACATCTTGTAGGAAGACCACTAAAAGAAAATATATGGAAAGAAGATGAACTAATCATTCATAAAAGTGATTTACAGAAGGAAAAACACTGCCACAAAATCATACCACATGAATCCCTATATAATATCTCCAAATGGCCTTGTATTTCTGCAAAAATAAACTGTACACAAAGCTCCAAGCCTTATACTCTCTGATGTCCAACCTTGGATCTAACTGAAAAAAATTTACATATAGACCAAAAACCATCTTCCCCTCTCTTAGGGATCGAATCCCTCATGATAGGAAAATTTTACACAAATTTATCTAACCAAACCTAAGACTAGGAAGGTTAAAACAAACTCTCCTTTTAACCTTTGATTGACCTTTCTATCATTAATGACCTTCGTTATTACATCAAATTTACATTAACAAGCTTAATTACATTCATCATGTAAAATCAAAACAAGATAAATTAAATCATGAGAAACCAATTTTGACTGATAAAACTCGAAAAATTGACCTCCAAGGAAAAGCATAACACATTCTGAGAAAAGTGCAACGCCATCTAGGAAAAGCGCAATTCCAACTTGGAGGGAAATTTTGAGTGACTTCCTGTTCTCCAAATGCTGATATGAAGGTATCATTGGAAAGCTTAGGATGTCTAATTTTCCATAGAGTCTTTAAGGAAGTAAAATGGCCTCTCCAAGGTTGAGAAAAATGGATTCTCCCAGGGTCGCTCTAAAAGCGCAGCGCCAAGGTGAAAAAAATGGCAGAAAGTGGTTTCTTAGCATGTTTTTGGCACTTTTTCTTCCACCCAGAAGGCTGACATAGCATAAACAATAGATAGCTGATATGTTCAGGTCATAATATATCTAAGCATGTAAAGTTTTTGTGATTTGGATCCCTCAGGGAAAAGCACATCAGCAAGGCGCTGCGCTATTGGCTGTCATGAATTTTATGTTTTAACCAAAATTCACCAAAATTTCAAAAATTTCTTCAAAAATGGTCTAGAATTTCCCATTTAAGGTGGAAAATTATGTGCTAGGAAATGAGAGAGGCCTCAACCAACAAATCAAACTTATCCTTCTTCTTTTGCTTAATTAGGGTTTTCCTCAATTTCCTTTTCAAGTGTATGACCCTAATTTGAGAAATCTTGTTTCTAGAGAAGTAATGCATTTCCATATGCCTTTGGAGATTTTTGTTCCTATTGGCCTTCTTGAGAAGATTCTACAAGTTGAAATTTACCTTGTCAAGCCAAAATTCCTTATCTTGCTCAATTTCTGCTACAATTAATTCATCGAGATCCTCTTGACCTAGTGATATAGATGTTTCAGTTTCTTATTCTTCATGCCTCTTGAGACCACTTGTTCTTGGCCCCCTTGGTTTCATTTGCACATCCTTATCCTCAAGCTTCTCAACATCATTAACTGACTTACCTTTTCCATCCTCTTTCTCCAAATCTACCTTAGGTTTGCTAAGAAAAAGTTGTTTTACTTGGAGCTGCATGTTCTCCTGCTGAAGAAATGTAATCATGAAATTAGCCCTTGAAATTTTGTCTTTGACGTCTCTAATTTTACTTATTTCTCCTTGATAACTTTCTTAGGTGAATTTTACTCCTCATGCATCTCTAGGTCTACCACGTCAGTGTCAAAATGTACCTGTTCTTCCTCTTGCAATGGTGCCTCATGCTGATGTGTTGATGTTTCCTTACCCACTGATGTAGGATGAGCCCTTTCCTCAATGTTAGGAGAAAGCATCAACATTTTTCCTCTGGTATATGTTTTCGTCACCTCATCCCTAGGTGTTATTTTTATAGGTTTTCTTGTAGAACCCACTTCTTGTTGTCTTAGTGAAGTCAAAGGTGTAGAATGACTGCTAGATTGAATTGGAGTAGGAAAAAGAGAGGTTGACTGCATGAATACCTACCAATACAACTTGACCTGTGTAAGCTTTTGGAAAACAATATTTTTCACCAAGCCATGATAGAAAAAGCTTGCATGATTTTCTTTCCCTTTGTTATGTACTTTTTTCTGCCATTTTGACCAAGCTTCTATAGAGGTAGTGAGGTAGGTTAAGAGCTTTAACATCGGTGAAATGCATCAATAATCTAACATGGTACTGATATATCCTTGAAAACATACCCTCACATGTGAAATATTTCTTGATAATCTTCATGAGAGATTCATACTTATCAAGAAAGTGTTGAAAAGGAAAAATATTCTTTGGAGCAGCTTTGTAAGGAGGCTTCAAAAACATTTTGTAATTTTCAATATCTAGGTCTGTCCTTTTGAACCAAATATCTCCATGGAAAGGGATCCCAGTGGCTGTGACAATGGCCTCTCCTGAAATAGTAAAAAAAAACCCTGCAATAGTTTCTTTATCCCTCTTTAGACTTGTAGCAAAAGTGCTTATTAATTTATCATTGAAAACTAATTCTTCAATCTTTTGGAGAAAAACAAGGCAACCTGCATCTTGGAATGAATTCTTGAGAAATGGTGAAGTCGTGATATCCTGTACTCTGGTGGATTCATATCTAATAATTTGACCTCCTTTATGCTTCCTCTGGTCAGTGGTCTCTGAAACCATGTGAAACCCTAGCTCACTATGAAGGGGAATTAGGGTTTAATTTTAGGAAAAAGGGGGTTTGGGGCCGTTTTTAGGAATGGAGGGAGATGAAGGAGTTTGAGGGTGTCTAAATTCTTGAGAAAATTTAGGGGGTTAGGGATAGATGTTAGGGAGTGTAGGGAGGTGAAAATTTTGGAAATGAGAGAGGGGAAGGGTATAAAAATGCAAAAAACGGTCCTAGCCTAAGAAAGTGTAGTGTACGCTAGGGTTTGTAGGGAAATGAAGGAATGAGCGAAATGGGTGAGGGGAATTGTCAAGGAAGGTGTATGGAAGGTGAGGGAGGGTGTTTGAGCATGAATTTTATGGTTTTTTAGATCAATTGAACCAAAGACACTATGAGACCAAAAGCGCAAAAAATTCCTAGGATAGGGTGATTTTCTGAGCTTTCAAGCATGAAATGAAGCTAAAGAGAGGTAGATGAGGAAAAAATGTAACCCACTTACTTCTTTTTGATGAGATAGAACATGTAGCTGATGAATAAACCATTGGAGAAGGAAGATTTTGTTTCCTTGAGAAAAACACAACACCTTGGAGAAAAGCGTAGTGTAGGAGAAAAAATCAGCTTTTGAAGGAGAAATTTGATTTCTCTGAAGGCTGGAATGCAATTCGATGGTGGAGAGATGTCTTATGAGAGAGAAATGAGAAAAATATGTGTTTGGTTGGTCTTCTTATATGATGGAGGGTCGATTTTCTCTTAGGTGGTGGTATGGCCCCACCTTGTTTTTTCACAAAATGCATTAATAAAATTGTTTACTACAACTTCAAACCTTATGATACATAATTACATATTAATAAAGATCAAAATGCATTTAGAGATCATTATAGAACACTCTTCCCTATTACTACTCCCTCTAATGGTGACTTAGATGATGACATGACCTATTTACATGACTTTTGATAATATGACCTAATGATGACACTATATGGAATGATAACCATAATTATGACCAAGACGACCAAGACACTCTTCCAAAGAATAATGAATTGACCATGATAATGTTTAATGACCATGAGAATGAAAGGAATAGTAATGACCTATATATACTACCCAATGATCAAATTTTTATTTGAAAACCTATTTGAAATTGTAAAAATTTGCCCTAGGAAACTATCAACCATATGAAAGAGCATAATTTGATCACTGGTGACTGACTGGACTGACAGACACTAACACATTTTGCATCAATGAAGCCAAGAATATCCAAAACTCTATCCAATCCTAGCCTTCCTTGATAGCAAAAACTATAATCACTAGTGCTACGCAAACACCTGAAAACCCACTTCACTATTGTCCAATGCTCCTTCCCTGGTTTTTACATAAACCTGCTCAATACTCACACTGAATGTGCAATTTCTAGTCTAGTATATACCATTGCATACATCAGGCTAGCCACTACATTTTCATATGGAACATGGTACATGTCCTCTTCTTCTTCTTGTGTCTTGGGACACTGTTTAACATATAACTTTACACCTACATGAATACGAACCTTCACCGGTTTACTATCCTGCATATTGAATCTCTACAATATTATCTTGACATAATTCCTTTGGTTTAACCAGAGGTCCTCTTCACCTGATCTCATTTCATTTCCATGCCAAAAATATATTTTTCAACAACAAGATCCTTCATATCGAATTTGGAGAAAAATTGGTTGTTCAAATCCTGGATAATTTCTTTGTCATTTCCAACCAGCAACATATCATCCACATACAAGACCAAATAAATAACATGGTCACCAATTAATTTAAAATACACACAACAGTCCTCTTTTCTTCCGGTGAAACCAAGTCCCTATATATATGTATCAAATTTCTGATAGCACATCCTTGTTGACTGTTTTAACCCATCCATATACTTTTTTAACCTGCATACCAGTTCTTTCTTACCCTTCACCGAAAAGCCTTCAAGTTTCTTCATGTAGATTTCCTCTTCCAGATCCTTGTGAAGAAATTTTGTCTTCACATCTATTTGTTCTACCTCAAAATCAAATGCAACAAAAACAGATAAAAGTAATATAATAGAAGTTACCTTGGCATCAGGAGAGAAAATATCACCAAAATAAATTCTTGGCACCTGGGAATAACCTTTTTCTACCAACCGAGCTTTGTTTTTCTCCACCTTGCCTTCTACATTCATCTTCTTCTTAAACACCCATTTTCTTCCAACGGGTTTCCTTTCAACCGACAAATCCACTAGATCCCATGCCTCATTTTTGTGCAAGGATGCCATTTCATCAACCATGGCCTCCTTCCAGAGTTTGTTATCCTATGAATCCAATGCCTCGCTGACAGTTATGGGATCATCATCAAAAATAGATAAAGAAAAAATTGAATAGAAAGCAAATGGACTATACCATTCCGGATTCCTTCTTTCTCGAATTGATCTTCTCATAACTAGAGTTTGTCGCTCTTCGTCTTCTAAATCTTGTTCTGTTGTAGAGTCCGATTCTTCCTCCTTTAGCTCGAAATCTATCTTCCGAGGTTCCTTTGGTAGGACTTCATGTTTAACAACATATTTCACCTCTTTAAATGCCACATCTCAGTTGTACACAACCTTCCTTGTTTCTGGGTTCCAAAGCTTGTAACCTTTTAAACCGTCTTTATACCCAATAAAGATGTGCCTTTCAAAATTATTATCAAACTTGGTCCTTTTCTCCTTTGGAACGTGTACATATGCATCACATCCAAATACCTCATATGTGAAAGAGAGGGTTTCTTACCAGTCTGTACCTCATGTGGATTCTTATCCTCCAATACTGATCAAGGTGATTTGTTAACCATGTAACATGCGGTCTCTACTGCCTCTGCCCAGAATTCCTGTCCTAACCTGGTACCACTGAGCATGCTTCTTGCCTTTTCCATCAACGTCTTCTTCCTTATTTCTACAACTTTGTTTTGTTGAGGTGTGTATGGAGTAGTCTTCTGCCATGTTGTACGAGACTTCTTATAGAACTCTTCAAATTCCTTCTTTCATAATTCTCCTCCATTATTTTTCCTCAACACCTTTAGCTTCTTCTCTATCTTGTTTTCCACCAGAGCCTTAAATTCTTTAAATATGTTAAATATTTCAGATTTCTTCCTCAGGAATATATCCATGTATTCATTGAGAAGTCATCTATAAATTACACATAGTACATAGAATTACCCAGTGATGGAACTGACACGGGTCCAAACACATCACTGTGCACAAGCTCTAATATCTTGTTCGCCCTATTAGCAATGGAAGGGAAACTCACCTGATTATGTTTCCCATATACACAATGTTCATAGAAATCGAAATCCAAAGAGGAATTAGACATACCTTCTAGCATACCATTACCATGAAATATTCGAAGGCGCTTCTCTCCAATATGTCGAAGCCTTTGACGCCACATCATGGTATTTTCTCCAGAGACCGCTAGGATTTCTACCCCACTTTTAGGAACCACAAAAATGTTGCACCCATAAATAACAGTGCTACCCAGAAGCTTGTACAAAGTTCCAATCCGAACTCCCCGCATCAATACCAGTGATCCCCGAACCATCTTGTAGGTATCTTTCTCGAACAATGTTTTTACACCTGCATCATCCATTTTTCTTACATAAATCAGATTTCTAGCCAATGCAGGAATATACAGAACACCAGGAAGTATTCTAATCCATCCACCTTGCAAATTTAGATTTAATTTTTCGCGTCCAATGATTCTAGCCTTCCTATCATACCCTAAGAAGACATCACCACCATCATACTTCTCATACTTGCATAACCACTCCCTATGGGGAGTGAAGTGAAAGGATGCACGTGAGTCAATCAACCATGCCTCATGACCTACATGTGTATTTGAAGAAGAAGCCAAATACACATCCCCACCTTCATCTGAGGTGGTTTTTGCCTCTGCAAAAAGAGCATCATCAGATCCCTTTTCTTTCTCAGGAGCCTTGTATCTACAATCCTTTTTGAAGTGCCCTTCATTTCCGCATTTCTAGCACACCTTTACAGGATTTCTTGGAGATTTATATCTCCCTTTAGATTTAGATATCCATATATATTTATATCTCCCACTCGAGAACTTATTTTTGTTTCTGTTCTGGGACCATCCTCGTATAGACAAGGCATCTCCATTCTGGCCCTCCATATTTTTCAATCTCATTTCTTCTGATAGAAAGGCTAGACAATTTCATCAAATTCAGGGTAGGTGTATTGCTACCTATTGCAACAACCAAACTATCCCACGAATATGGTAGAGAACACAACAAACTGATGCACTTATCTTCATCTAAGATTTTAATATCAACAGATGAAAACTAACTTACCACATTATTGAAGGCGTTCAGATGCTCTGTCACCAAGTCTCCATCCTTCATCGTGAGGTTATACAAATTTTTCCACAGGAAGAATTTATTCACTAGACTTAGATTGGTACAAATTCCCTAACTTGTCCCACAAAGCCTTCGTCGTAGCTTCCCTAGATACATTCAATAATACCGAATCTGAGATACACAATCGTATTGTACTCTTTGACATCCGATCCAACTTCACCCAGTTTTCATTTGACATTTTCGTTGGTTTAGTACCCAGATCTATCGCGATCCACTGATCTTTATCCACCAACAGATCCTCCATCTTGAGATTCCACAACTTAAAAATTTGACCATTAAATTTCTTGATCTTTATCTTTCCACTGCTCCCCATTTTCTTTCATTGCAAGAATTGATCCTGGAGATCTCCCATTGAATAGGGTCTACCACAGGCCTGAGTAAAAAACCCCTCAATAGCAAAGGCATCCCATTGAAGCCGAAACAACTCTGATACAAAATGTAGTTTTTAACCCTATACAAAAATCATTTGCAAACAAACACTTAAAACGGAAAAAAAAAAATAAAAAAATAGCGAGAGCATAAAACATAAAACAAATATACACAGTTCTTTTCCCGTGGATCCCAAAACTTGATTTTTCATTATATCCTTTCAATGTTACAACACATATATATACATGTCGAAGCCTTCATAAACTCCAACCCATTAACCCTGGATTAGAACATAAACAGAGTTCCCTTGAAAGAATGTATAAAATACCATGCGTAGAAAACCATCATGCCCAAAATCATGTGCAAACACATGCAAAAAACCATAGGTAGGTCCGCCCACCTAATATAGGGTCCAAAAATTTGTTTCCCGTGGCGCTACCTCGAACCCTGTGTAAGGGAGCTATTGCCCCCCTGCTAAGCCCATGACAGGGGGTGGGGAGGGGGGTTGTGCCCCCATGTGACCCCCATGTTGCGCTTGAGGCAAGCATAGGGGGGCTCGTCGCCCCCCTCTTACCACCCGCTTCTCGCCTGAGACTAGTCATGTAAAGAATATTACACACAGAATAGATTTGGTCGACGCGTTTCGAACTAGCCAGTGTGGTTCATCATCAGGACAAGATGGAAAATCTGATCAATAAACCCCTTTAAATAGATCATAAAGCTCCAACTAGCCGTTTGTAAAATAACGGCTAGTTTGACTCAAATAAAAAATATATATATATATATATATATATAATAGTTTATTTATTTTATAAAGAATAAATCCCATGATTAATGTTTAAAATTTGTATTTTATATATTTATGTTTATTTTTAATAATAATAATAATTATTAATTTAATATAATTTTTAAAATTGCGAGGATTCTAAAGAAACATAATGTTTCTTCAACCTTTAAGCCCTCTCGCACCATTCGGAGTTCGCTTAGATCGGTTAAGGACCCAATTTGCCCGAAGGATGGTAAGGGTGTTTACTTGATTCCGTGCTCCTGTGGGACCCCTTATATTGGTGAAACTGGTCGATCAATTAGTCAAAGAATTCAGGAACATGTCGTTGACCTTAAGCATAATAGATCACGCACCTCTTCCCTAACAGAGCACACGGAGAAGACAAATCATCACATTTGCATTGAAGATGCTGAGGTTATTGCGAGGATTGACCATTTCTACCACCACAAGTTGAGAGAAGCCATGGAAATCGAAAAAAGGCTGATTAACCTCAACATAGATGATGGATGGATTATTAGCATATGCTGGATCCCTGCCCTTCATTCCCAATAAATTTAAATTTATAATTTTTTTTTTTAATCATTATTATTATTATCATTATTTGTTTATTTATTAAAATTTTATTTATCTATTTTATTTTTATTTTTATTCGTTGATTTTTATATTTTTCATTTTATTTGTTTTTATTTTTATTTTTATCTATTTATTTATTTATTTAATTTTTATTTATTTATTTAATTTATATTTTTATATTTATATTTTATATGTTTTATATTTATATTATTATTATTATTATTATTATTTTAAGGTTAAATAAAATTAATTATAAAATAAGGTAACTGATGTTATGGGTTTCGAATCAACTAACATATAATTATTATATATATATATATATATATATATATATATATATATATATATATATATATTTTAAACTATAAATATTATTTAATTATTTTTAACATTTAATTTATTCGATATAAAAAATAATAATAATAAAAACAAATAAATAATTATTATATTAAAAAATAAATATATATAAATATTAAATAGTTATTTTATTATGTATCAAATCTTTCGGTAAAAATCACATTGGAGAAATTTGTGTCGACGCTGAGGTCATTGCGAAGGTGGACCATTTCCACCACAGAAAGTTTAGGAGGCCCTTGAGATTGAAAAGAGGCATGTTAACCTTAACAGGGATGATGGGTGGAGTGTGAGCAAGGTGCTAGATCCCTGCTCTTCATTCTTAGTTTTTTGATTTTTTTTCCCTTCTGTTTGTCCATGGTTCATCGTTTCCTCTCCTCTTGTCCTGTTTTACTTTTCTCGTTTCAGTTATTCTTTATTATGTAATTACTTATTATTTATTTAGCATAATTATGTTTACTATTTGTTTTTAATCTAGTTTTTATGTATATTTAATCAATTAAAAAATAAAAAAATAAAATAAAAATAAAAATAAATAAATAAATAAAATATAAATAAATAAATGAAGGAATTAATTTATTTTCGAATAATATATTGAATTGGGTTCATGTAATGTATTTTTATATAATTTGTTATTTTATTTTTATTTTATACTTTTATTTTATTTTATTTTATTTTTATTTTTATTTTTTTTCATATTTATATCTATTTATTTATTTATTATGTTTTATATTTTTATTCTTATTTTTTGATTTTTAATTTTATTGATTATTATTATTTATTTATTATTATTATTATTATTATTTATTATTATTATTATTATTATTATTATTTATTTATTTATTTATTTTTTCTTATGTGTTTATTTATTTATTGTTTTTTATTTTTATTTTTTATTTTTTATTTATTTTTAATTTTATTTTTAATTTTTTATTTTTTGGTCAAACTAGCCGTTATTGTACAACAGCTACTTGGAGCTTCTCTATCTATTTAAGCAGAGTCTTAGATCAGATTTCGCATCTTGTCCTAATGATGAACCACACTGGCTGGTTCGAAACGCGTCGACACAAATTTCTCCAATGTGATTTTTACCGAAAGATTTGATACATAATTTATGGATCACAGAAGTCAAATTCTTAATAATAGTTATTTTATTCTTCAAAATTATATTAAATTAATAATTATTATTTTTATTAAAAATAAATATAAATATATAAAATACAAATTTTAAACATTAATCATGGGATTTATTCTTTATAAAATAAATAAACTATTATATATATTTTTTTATTTGAGTCAAACTAGCTGTTATTTTACAAACGACTAGTTGGAGCTTTATGATCTATTTAAAGGGGTTTATTGATCAGATTTCGCATCTTGTCCTGATGATGAACCACACTGGCTGGTTCAAAACGCGTCGACCAAATCTATTCTGATGTGATTTTCACCGAAATATTTTAATCACAATTTATGGATCACAGAAGCAAAATTCCTAATAATATAACACACACTCAACAATCTAGAGGCTTATACCTCCACCATCAAACTAATAAGGGAATCCATAGGCTTATACCTACACCCTGAAATTAGCAAGGGAATCCAAAGGCTTATACCTCCACTCTCAAATCAAAAAGGGATTCCAGTGGCTTATACCTCCACCCTAAAATCAACGAGGGAGTCACGAGGCTTATACCTCCATCCTCAAATCAGCAAGGGAACCCAGAGACTTATACCTGCAACCGCAAATCAATAAGGGAATCCATAGCTCAGTGTAAAAACCAAGAAAAAAACAGAGGGGAGCTAAATAACTCTCCTTCTAAGAGTCCAAGGAACAAGCCTCAACCCAAAAAGCCAATGGAACCCAGAGAATACCATCTCCACCCTCCAGGATTACATGGAATCTAGAGACTACTATCCTCAACTAAGAGCTATTTTTCCACCTCCAAATGCTCAATTGAATGATGGCTCTAATCCCTGTGTTATGATAGCAGCATTGCATTTTCTACTCCTTTTCCTCCCTGCGTTATGGATTTTCTTCCTCTATGACACAATCATTTATTTTCTATCTTTCATTAGAGTTTCATCTCTTGTTATCATTTTGTTGTGATCCCATGTTTTATTTGTTTTCTCTATATCCAAATGTTCTCTCTTCCCAATGCATGAGAAAGAAAATGCATTTTTCATAATGTTGTCCTCCCTAATGCGTGAAGTGTGATGATCTCTCCTCCATTGCACAGTTGCAACTATTTTTTGGTTGAGTGGGAAGGCATTCCTTGTCAGCTTCTCCCAACTCGGTCACGATGTTTCTGAATTCACATGATCATGGGGACATTGTTGTGTCAACTCCTCCCACCACTTACTATTTTTTTACTTCAGGTTGTCCAACTACCAACGGATCTCGTCCTCCTTGAATTTTTGTCCTCTCTACCTTGTGGATTTATCCAAGGTAGGCATGGACCTTCTATCCTTATTTCTTGCTCAATTACTTTATCAAACTAGTCCATTTCAGGCACTCCTTCTAGCCTTCCATGGTTGTCATGAAACCAATCAAGCTTCCTTCAAATCCAAAGCAACCTCCTTTCTCAAACTCTAGAATATGTGTCCCAATTCTCAGGCATTTTAATTATAATCAAAACATATGAAATATTTACAATGAAGGGAAACTAGCCTAGGGCTGTCACATTTTCCACCCATGAGAATCACTTGATGACAATTTCTAGAGTCATCAATATTGTATAAGAGAGTTTGATAGTGAATTACTCTTTTTATGATAATCATGGAGTCACCAATCAACATGACTCTACACACTCATTTGTTTGCTACCATAGTGAAACCTTGTAGTCTTCTACCTCATTATTTGTGTTAGCACCCACTTCCCAAGAATATTTAAATTATTTTCCTCTGGTAAGTTTGTTGGAAATGCTGTCATTGATGGCAAAGGAGGCAGCGCTGAAGCAAAGGAGGCAAAAGAAGCACAGTGAAAGCAATAGAGACAACAAGAAGAATGTCAAAATGTAACAGTCATAGAAGCACAGTGAAGAGCCGTTATCACTGAAGCAGAGGCAGAGGCAGAGCGACAGAAGCAGCGCATACAGAGGAAGAGCAGAGGCAGAGGCAGAGGCAGAGGGAGAGCTGTTATAAAATTCCGAGAATCGCTACCTCAACCGGAGGATATATATATAATTACAAATAATTCCGGGAATCGCTTAACTACAGCGGCAATGTAATGCACATAATACAGAACCTCATTCCAGGAAGTGCATACTCTAGCCGGGCGTTACACACATAATACAAAACCTCACTCTGGGAATTGCACACTCCAACCTGCGTTATTCAGTTAATATAACACAAATATTATTCCGGGAATTGCTTAACTCCAGCGGCAAAGTATACATATATATCAGTTATATAAGTGGAGTGATTTATTATAAGAACCAAACTTTATACGGTGGGACCCCTCCCCAATCGCAATCGGAGATCACAAGAGCAGCGTAATATGTAACCCACAGGAAATTGCGATTGCGATGAGAATCCGGACCCGATGGGTCTATAAACCGCAATTGATAAGTCTCGGAACTTAAATAAATAGAGAATTTGCGAATACAATGAAGCCCAGAGCATATAACCAAAGGTCCAAGGTATATATATGGAGCACACAAAATGAAGTTTTATATGGTGGGACCCCTTCCCAATCGCATCGGAGGTAAACAAAGCAGAGGGACTTGCAACTCAAAGTTGCGATTGCGATCAATCGCAATCGGAAATCGCAAGGGGATCAGAACGTGCAAACAAAGAGTTGTGATTGCGATTGGAAGTTCCGGACCCGATGGGTGTATAAACGGTGGTTAATACATATTTGAGTTACGGTCTAATCGCATCAGCATTGGTCAATCGCATCGGAGAACATATGAGTTGCGATTGCGATTGGAAGTCCGAACCCGATGGAGGTATGAATTATAATTCAAACGTGTTTGAAGTCCTTTCCCAATCGCATCGGCAAAATACAATGAACAGTGGCCAATCGCAACACATATTAAAAGACTTGCGATTGCGATTAAGAGTTCGGACCCGATGGACTTATAAACTTTGATTAATAAAATTTGAATCCCAATCGCATCGATATTAGTCAATCGCATCGGCAAAGAACAGTGAACAGTGACTAATCGCAATCGGAAGAACTTAAGAGCGATTCAATCGCATCGGAGTATTCGAAGTTGTGATTGCGATCAATCGCAATCGGAGCAGGAGCGATCGATCGCAATCGGAGGAGACTCATTGCATTGGGAAGCGCGGCAAGTGGGCCCGAAAGGATTTCTTATATGTTTTAAAAGGGTTCATTAGTTACTCCGAGAGTTGATTTAAAGGTATATTAAAAGACCGTTAGTGTAATGAAAGTTGGGTTATATATATATATATATAAGGGATGTTATATATATAAACCGATGGTTGCGATGATATTAAAATAAGCCGTGTGGTCTGTAGACCCACAGGCCTCAGCTTAACGGGAGGGCGATTATCAATATAATACAATTGTAATATATGTATGTTCCGGCCTGTGGAACTCGCCACATCAACAAGACACTGGCTGTATATAAAGCACTGGAATTTGCCCAGATCTATTGCTAGCGGTTACATATTTATGTAAAATACACTGATATAAAAGGCACAGTTACACGTATGCATCAATTACACCACATAAGAGTACAGAAAAGGATACAAAGTAGAAAAGAGTTAAAACACAGTCACAGAAAAGACAAGCACAGTCAAAGAAAAGCCAAAAGACTAAATGAGTTGAACTCGAATTCATTTTGTAATTCGAATTTAATTGTTTTAATTGATTTTTATTGTTTGTGATGCATTGGCAAGTCTCCAAAAGAGAACAAATATCGCACTATAATATTAAAATAAGCACCTACAGTTACATTTTTCTGAGTGAGCTGAAAAGAGATGAGAAGGCAGAAGGCAAAGAGACATGACTGTCCATTTCGAATTCCAAGTAGAATACAAATAGTCATGTGAGGAAATCTATAAATAATATCATCTTGATATTAAAGAGAAGAAAGGAAAGAGAGAGTAAATCAAGAGAAGGCAGAATATAGAAGAGTGAGGTAGAGAAGATTAAAAAAGGCAGAATAGAAGGAGAAGCTACAAAACAGGGCTGATATCTGAGGTAAATCAGCAAACTTTCAGTTTGATAAATTGACGAAGTTGGAGCTTCCCTATCAAGTTGCAGCTTGATAGTCGTCAGTGGTAGCTGACTGAGGTTGGAGCCTCCTGTAGGTTGGTGCCGGCAGAAAATTGAAGGGAGTTGGTGCTTCCTTACAAGTTGTAGCTTGCAGAATTGAGGATAGAGCATCCTGTAGGTTGGTGCCTGCAGAAAACAGTGGTGAGAGGGAGTTGGAGCTTGCCTTTGCATCAAAACAATAATAAGATGTGGTTTTCTCCCTTTATGGGTTTTGACTTATATCTGGTGTCTCTGTGTATGATATTTATGTATTGATCTGATATGTATCATCTGCTTAATACCTGCTGCTCTCATATTAACTCTACTGTTATATTATACTAATATCTGCTGCTTACATTCCAAGATTACTCACATATTAAATTGGATTGAAGGTGTAAATAAGTTTAATGAAAAGTTTTGAAAGATAAATGAAGGTGTTAAACTGATTCACCCCCCCCCCCCTCTCAGTTTAACTAAAGGTTCAACAATTGGTATCAGAGCGGGTTCCTTAGTATCATTCTAACAACTGAAAGGAGTTCCTAGGTTCCCAAGATGGCTAGTAAAGAAGGATGCTCAACCAACAAAGCCCCTTTCTTCACTGGTGAAAATTATGCTTTCTGGAAAACCAGAATGAGGACATACATAATGTCTCTAGGAATAGAAGTTTGGGATGCAGTGGATTTAGGATATGCCCCAAAGGCAACTGACTCAGAGAAAGAAGCCAAACAAGACTTTGTAGCTAACGCAAAAGCCATGAATGCCATATTAAATGGATTGTGTGAAGTAGAGTTTATTAAAGTAATGCACAAAAACACTGCCAAAGAAATATGGGATACTCTTGAGAACATACATGAGGGAAACAAGAAAGTAAAGACTGCCAAACTTCAAGTCTATAGAGCCCAGTTTGAGAACTTAAGAATGAATGATGATGAATATATTTCCAGTTTCTTTCTAAAGGTTGCAGAAATTATTAATAATATGAAAGCTCTTGGAGAAAAACATGCCAGAAAGTATAATTGTACAAAAGATTCTAAGATCTCTTCCATCCAGATTTAATCCAAAGGTGTCTGCAATAGAAGAAACAACTGATTGGGAGACCTTGACCATGAACCAACTACTAGGAAATCTTACAGCATATGAGATGAGGCTCCCACAGAAGAAGCCAAGCACAAGGGAGGCAGCATTCAAAACAGAAAAGAAGAAAGAAGAAAAGGAAGACATATGCTCCTGCTCTGATGAAGAAGAGGCTAAATTTGTCAAGAAATTGGATAGAGGCTCAGGTAGATACAAAGGTAAAATTCCCTTCAAATGCTTTAATTGTGGAAGAGTTGGACATTATGCTGCTAAATGTCCTCACAAGAAAGTAAGAAATCAAGCTCAAGAATAAGAGAAAGACACATCAAAGTTCTGGCAGAAAGGAAAGAAATTCAGCAGAAAATCCTTCTATGCTCAGCAAGACAGCAGTGCATCTGAAGACTCAGATGAACCCTCCAGTGAAGAAGGAACCTCAGAATTTTTATTGATGGCCATAGAAGATCTTGAGGGACTCCTACTAGAAGATGAAGAAGAAGAAGGGGAAGTAGACCTTGAGGGGGAGCTAAGAAGTGCTCTGGAGAGATTGAGAGACTCAAACTAAAATGCAGAAAACAAAAAGAGATTCTTCTCAAATGTGTGAAAGAAGAACTAAATTCAGAAGTCCTCATGCTGCTGAAGGTAAGGCTTGAAGAAGCCAAGAAGATAGAAGATATGTTACTTCAGAAAATCAAGGATAAAACCCAAGAACAAGAGAAGTTGGAGGAAGAAGTGGTATGTCTCAGGAAGAAACTAGAAAATGCTCAAAGGACAGTGGTTATAAATTCTTCTCAAACAACAAGCTCTAGCAAGTTGAATGATATCCTAGTTGCTCAAAGATCCCCAATGATAAAAACAGGAATAGGCTATGAAGGAGAATCGAGTAAAGGAAAAGAAAAGGAAAACAAAAATATAATTTTTGTAAAAGCAAAGAAGACTGATGAAGAAGCCAAGACAATTCCTACAAAAGAAGAAACATGTAATAAGGATGACAGAGATCAGAAGAAATCTCTAGTAACAAGGAATATAATGAATACTAAGATGGCAGAAAAATAATCATATGCCCCTGAGTATATCAAATTTGGAAGTCATCAGAGGAGATTCTTCCCTCCTATGAAGAATGCCACCTGTTATGTCTGCCACAAGCCAGGACACATTGCTGCATATTGTTATGCAAGGAAGAGTAATTCAGACCTGCAAAAGATGCAAACAGTGAAGAGGCTATCCCAAACAAACAAATGGAGAAAACAATCTTACATCAGGTATGCAAATAATTTCTATGGTTATTGTTTTTATTGTAAGGAATTTGGCCATAAAATTATTGAATGTAGAAAGTATGGAAAAAGAATGATGTTCTACACCTCAAGGAGGTTCATGAATCAAAGAAATGGTGGTCATACTCAAAATTCTGAAAAAACTATGATCAAACGCTTTATATACGATCAAGCTGGACATATGCCTTCCAAATGTCCTCTGAAAGGATGCAATTCATCACCTCACAAAAGATATCAAACAGAAGAATGCCTCCAGTGGAAAAAGAAGGAGAATAAGTGTGACCTGGCTCTAACTGCTCAAGATCTGAAAAGCCAGTGGTACTTGGACAGTGGTTGCTCCAAACACATGACTGGAGACAGAAGCAAGTTTATAACTCTTGATGAAAAGAAATCTGGCAATGTTATTTTTGGTAATGATAAATTAGGAAAGATCAAGGGAAAAGGCTTAGTCAGCATAGACAATGGCAGAGGAAAATCCCAAGAGGTACTATTTGTGGATGGACTGAAAGCAAATTTACTGAGTGTCAGTCAGATGTGTGACAAAGGCTGTGAAGTTCTTTTTAGAGCACAAGATTGTGTAGTCAAGTCAAGCACAACAGGAAAGACTCTGCTCAAAGGTGTTCGAACAGAGAATAATGTATACATAGTGAAAGAGGAAGATGAAGCCTGCCATCTTAGCAAACTTGAGGAGTCATGGTTGTGGCATAGGAGATTGGGACATCTCAGCTTTGACCATATCATCAGACTGAGCAAGAAGAAAGCTGTCAGAGATATGCCTGAAATAAAGAGGCCTTCAAATACCATATGCAAATCTTGTCAATTTGGGAAACAAACTCGCACATCCTTTAAATCTAAAGATGAGCTATCAACTAGAAGACCACTCCATCTTGTGCACATGGATCTGTGTGGACCTGCAAGAACTAAAACACCAAGTGGAGAATCCTACTTCATGTTGATAATAGATGATTTCTCTAGAATGACATGGGTTGCTTTTCTCAAGAACAAATCAGAAGCACTGGAAAAGTTTAAGATATTCAAAGCATTAGCAGAAAATCAAACTGGATGCAAGCTAAAGTGTATCAGATCAGATAGAGGAGGAGAATTCACAGATTATGACTTTGCAGACCTATGTAATGAACATGGAGTAAAACAACAATTTACCATTGCAGGGACACCTCAGCAGAATGGAGTAGCAGAGAGACAAAACAGGTCTGTACAACAAATAGCCAAAGCTATGATGCAAGAGAATAACATTACTCAAACTTTTTGGGCAGAAGCTGTACACACAGCAGTACATATTCTAAACAAAGCTCATTTAAGACCTAACAGTGATAAGACACCTTATGAGCTATGGCATGGTAAACCTGCATCAATCAAGCACTTTAGAGTTTTTGGCAGCAAGTGCTACATAAAGAACAATGATGAAAATCTGGGGAAATTTGATGCAAGAGAAGATGAAGGAATATTCTTAGGATATGCATCCAAAAGTAAAGGGTACAGGTGCTACAACAAGACTCTTCGGAAAATAGTTGAATGTATTGATGTGAGATTTGATGAAGAACTTCCAAACAATACAAGAAATACAAACTGCTGCAGTCCATCAGACAACCATGAAGAGGAAGACAAGAATGATGATGAAACAAGCAAGACAACAGATGATGCAGAGCTGAGCTCGAAAACCCCCTCAAGATACACTCAGAAGAATCATCCTGAAGATCAGATCATAGGAGACAAGAAAGTAGGAGTCCAGACAAGAAGGCAGCTAACAGAACAAACAGAAGAAGTATACATAGCCATGTTATCACAAATAGAGCCAAAGAAATTTGAAGAAGCCAGCAAGGACAATTATTGGGTAAAAGCAATGAATGAAGAATTGGACCAAATTGAGAAGAACAATACCTGGGAACTAGTTCCTAGACCTATTGAGAAAAATATCATTGGTTCAAAATGGGTATTCAAAAACAAAATGAATGAGCAAGGACAAGTAATCAAGAATAAAGCCAGGCTGGTCTGCAAAGGATACTCACAAATTGAAGGACTTGACTATGATGAAACATTTTCCCCTGTAGCCAGAATGGAGGCTATCAGAATGTTCCTGGCATTTTCATGCTACCAAGACTTCAAGGTATATCAAATGGATGTAAAGTCTGCTTTTCTTAATGGAGATCTAGAAGAAGAAGTGTACATGGAACAACCAGAAGGCTTCTCACTGACAGACAAAGAAGACTATGTATGCAGACAAAAGAAGGCCCTATATGGATTGAAACAAGCTCCTCGTGCTTGGTATTCAAGACTGGACAAATATTTTCAAAAACAGGGTTTTAAAAGAGGGGGAGTAGACATCAATCTATACATAAAAGCCCATGAAAATGAACTCCTGATTGTTGTTGTATATGTTGATGACATTATGTTTGGAAGCAACAAAGACGAGCTAGCAAAAGGATTTGCAGAAGAGATGAAATCAGAGTTTGAAATGTCCATGATTGGAGAGCTCAGTTTCTACTTAGGACTGCAAATTCAGCAAAAGAACACTGGCACATTCATTTCTCAAGAAAAATACTTAAAAGAAATGCTGGAAAAATTCAAAATGGAGGATTGCAAACCAGTGACAACCCCCATGATCACGGGATGCAAGCTGGGTGCTGATGATAGGTCTGCAGATGTAGATCAAAAACTCTATAGATCCATGATAGGAAGCCTGTTGTATCTGACAGCTTCAAGACCAGACATCATGCTAGCAGTAGGACTAGTGGCAAGATATCAAGCAACACCTAAACAAAACCATCTTCTGGCAGTAAAAAGAATACTTAGATATCTACAAGGAACAGCACAATATGGACTTTGGTATCCTAAAACCAAAAACTTCACTTTATCAGCATACACAGATGCAGATTGGGCCAGCTGTGTGGATGATAGAAAAAGTACAAGTGGAGGCGCATTCTATCTAGGAGAAAGTCTGGTGGCATGGTTAAGCAAGAAACAAACATCTATCTCCTTGTCAACAGCTGAAGCGGAATATATAGCAGCAGCAGCCTGTTGTACTCAAGTCATGTGGATGAAGCCAGACTCTTCAAGACATGAAGTTAAGCATTAATGAACCTATCTCAATCAAATGTGATAATACAAGTGCTATAAGTATATCTAAAAATTCTGTGCTTCATTCAAAAACTAAACATATACCAATCAAGTATCATTTTCTCCGAGAACAAGTGGCTCAGAAGATAGTTAAACTGGACTATGTATCAACGAAAGAACAGATAGCAGATATATTTACCAAACCACTTGCTAGAGAACCATTCGAATACTTGAGAGACAAACTAGGGGTAGTATCTGTAGATACTATTCTCTAATATGAAGAGAAAGTACAGTCTCAGGGGGAGAACAAAACGAAGATATCATTCCAGGGGGAGAACAGCCAGCAAGATAAGCATAAAACAAGTCCACAGGATCAGCATTATCAGTATTATCAACATTATCAATATTATCAGCATTCAGAAGCAACAAGAACCTTTCAATCATAAAATGCATCATCTCTGTCTGCAATCTAGCACATATTACAGGCACTACAAATGAAACACAGCTATAAAACATATATCGGCTCACTATACCAAAGTGTTCTCTCAACAAGTTTCATACATCACTCTGGAGCAGCATAGTACAATTTCAGCAGAAGAGGACCTAAATGTAACTCAGAGAAAGGAAATGCAAAAAGCAACCCTTTTCCATATATGTCAAAGGGGGAGGAAGAACAAACAACAGGTCGAAGAGCAGGCAAACAGGAAGAGGAAGCAACAGGAGAAAGAAAATGCAAATAGAGAAAAGTGGATTGCCATTAATGATAAAGGGGGAGACTATTGGAAATATTGTCATTGATGGCAAAGGAGGCAGCGCTCAGGCAAAGGAGGCAGCGCTGAAGCAAAGGAGGCAAAAGAAGCACAGTGAAAGCAATAGAGACAACAAGAAGAATGTCAAAATGTAACAGTCATAGAAGCACAGTGAAGAGTCGTTATCACTGAAGTAGAGGCAGAGGGAGAGCGACAAAAGTAACGCATACAGAGGAAGAGTAGAGGCAGAGGCAGAGGGAGAGTCATTATAAAATTCCGAGAATCGCTACCTCAACCGGAGGATATATATATAATTACAAATAATTCTGGGAATTGCTTAACTACAGCGGCAATATAATGCACATAATACAGAACCTCATTCCAGGAATTGCATACTCTAGCCGGGCGTTACACACATAATACAGAACCTCATTCCGGGAATCGCACACTCCAACTGGCGTTATTCATTTAATATAACACAAATATTATTCCGGGAATCACTTAACTCCAGCGGCAAAGTACACATATATATCAGTTATATAAGTGGAGCGCTTTATTATAAGAACCCAACTTTATATGGTGGGACCCCTCCCCAATCGCAATCGGAGATCACAAGAGCAGCGTAATATGTGACCCACAGGAAATTGCGATTGCGATGAGAATCCGGACCCGATGGGTCTATAAACCGCAATTGATAAGTCTCAGAACTTAAATAAACAAAGAATTTTCGAATACAATGAAACCCAGAGCATATAACCAAAGGTCCAAGGTATATATATGGAGCGCACAAAACGAAGTTTTATATGGTGGGACCCCTTCCCAATCGCATCGGAGGTAAACAAAGCAGAGGGACTTGCAACTCAAAGTTGCGATTGCGATCAATCGCAATCGGAAATCGCAAGGGGATCAGAACGTGCAAACAAAGAGTTGTGATTGCGATTGGAAGTTCCGGACCCGATGGGTGTATAAACGGTGGTTAATACATATTTGAGTTACGGTCTAATCGCATCAGCATTGGTCAATCGCATCGGAGAACATATGAGTTGCGATTGCGATTGGAAGTCCGAACCCGATGGAGGTATGAATTATAATTCAAACGTGTTTGAAGTCCTTTCCCAATCGCATCGGCAAAATACAATGAACAGTGGCCAATCGCAACACATATTAAAAGACTTGCGATTGCGATTAAGAGTTCGGACCCGATGGACTTATAAACTTTGATTAATAAAATTTGAATCCCAATCGCATCGATATTAGTCAATCGCATCGGCAAAGAACAGTGAACAGTGACTAATCGCAATCGGAAGAACTTAAGAGCGATTCAATCGCATCGGAGTATTCGAAGTTGTGATTGCGATCAATCGCAATCGGAGCAAGAGCGATCGATCGCAATCGGAGGAGACTCATTGCATTGGGAAGCGCGGCAAGTGGGCCCGAAAGGATTTCTTATATGTTTTAAAAGGGTTCATTAGTTACTCCGAGAGTTGATTTAAAGGTATATTAAAAGACCATTAGTGTAATGAAAGTTGGGTTATATATATAAAAGGGATGTTATATATATAAACCGATGGTTGCGATGATATTAAAATAAGCCGTGTGGTCTGTAGACCCACAGGCCTCAGCTTAACGGGAGGGCGATTATCAATATAATACAATTGTAATATATGTATGTTAAAATTTTCTTTGAATAGCCACATCAACAGACAACGGATGTATATATGTGGAATTTGCCCGGATCTGTTGCTAGCGGTTACATATTTATGTAAAATACCAACGATATTAAAAGGCACGGTTACACGTATGCAGCAATTACACCACGAAGAGGACGAAGGATACAAAAGTAGAAAAAAGTTAAAACACAGTCAGAAAAAGACAACCTTTTGATCGAAAGAAAAGCCCAAAAGACTAAATGAGTTGAACTCGAATTCATTTTGTAATTCGAATGTAATTGTTTTAATTGATTTTTATTGTTTGTGATGCATTGGCAAGTCTCAAAAGAGAACAAATATATCAACGTAATATTAAAATAGCACCTACGGAGTTACATTTTAAGGTGGGCGAAAAAGAGATAGAAAAGGTAGAAGACAAGGGCATATTTGTCCATTTCGAATTCCAAGCAGAATACAAACAGTCATGTGAGGAAATCTATAAATAATATCATCTTGATATTCAAAAAAAAAAAAAAGAGAGAGTAAATCAAGAGAAGGCAGAATATAGAAGAGTGAGGCAGAGAAGATTAAGAAAAGCAGAATAGAAGGAGAAGCTATAGAATAGGGCTGATATCTGAGGTAAATCAGCAAACTTTTAGTTTGATAAATTGAGGAAGTTGGAGCTTCCCTATCAAGTTGCAGCTTGATAGTCGTCAGTTGTAGCTGACTGAGGTTGGAGCCTCCTGTAGGTTGGTGCCTGCAGAAAACTGAAGGGAGTGGGTGCTTCCTTGCAAGTTGTAGCTTGCAGAATTGAGGTAGGAGCCTCCTGTAGGTTGGTGCCTGCAGAAAAACAGTGGTGAGAGGGAGTTGGAGCTTGCCTTTGCATCACAAAAATAATAAGATGTGGTTTTCTCCCTTTTGGGTTTCCTTATATCGGGTAATGTTTGTGTATGATATTTGTGTATTGATCGATATGTATCATACGCTCAGGCTTTGTGTCAACTCCCATGATCACGGGATGCAAGCTGTGTGCTGATGACGGATCTGCTGATATAGATCAAAAACTCTACAGATCCATGATAGGAAGTCTGCTGTATCTGACAGCATCAAGACTAGACATCATGCTAGCAGTAGGACTAGTGGCTAGATATCAAGCGACACCTAAACAAAACCACCTTCTGGCAGTCAAAAGAATATTTAGATATCTACAAGGAACATCACAGTATGGACTTTGGTATTCTAAAGGCAAAACCTTCACTTTGACAGTATACACAGATGCAGATTGGGCCAACTGTGTGGATGACAGGAAAAAGGCGTACGAGTGGAGGTGCTTTCATTCTAGGAGAAAGCACAGGTGGCATGGTTAAGCAAGAAACAAGCATCCATCTCTCTGTCTACAGCTGAAGCAGAATATATAGCAGCAGCAGCATGTTGTACACAAGTCATGTGGATGAAGCAAACTCTTCAAGACATGAAGGTAAGCATTGATGAACCTATTTCAATAAAATGTGATAATAAAAGTGCTATAAGTATATCCAAAAATCCTGTACTTCAGTCAAAAACTAAACATATTCCAATCAAGTATCATTTCCTCCGAGAACAAGTGGCTCAGAAGATAGTAAAGCTGGAATATGTACCAACAAAAGAGCAGACAACTAATATATTTACTAAACCTCTTGCTAGAGAAACATTTCAATATTTGAGAGATAAACTAGGGGTAGTATCTGCAGATGTTGCTCTCTGATATAAAGAGAAAGCACAATTTCAGGGGGAGAACAAAAACGAAAATACCATTCCGGGGGTTCCGGGGGGAGAATGGCCGCAAGGCTGAAAGAAAAACATGAATCGGGTCCTCTGGGTCCTCGAAGATCAAAGGATTAAGGCAAAAGAACACCAAATTATTATCCTAGGTATACGCATTATTCAAGCATCAAAAGGTCAATTACGGAGAAAAAGGATCGGTAGTGAATTATCATTTGAAGCCTCTCAACATTTTAATTGTTGAATTCCATCATACATCTCAAAGTGTTCTCACAACAAGTCTTATACATCACTATGAAGTAGCATGGTACAAAGTCAGCAGAAGAGGGCCTAAGCATAACTCAGAGAGAGGAGGAAGAGCAAGCAATAGGAGAAAGCTACAGGAAAATAGAGAAAAATTGATGTCAAAGGGAAAAAAGCAACCCTTTACCATTGATGTCAAAGGGGGAGGAAGAGCAAGCAACAGGAGAAAGAGCAGGCAAACAGAGAAAATGTATTGCTACAGAGAAAATATATTGCCATCAATGCCAAAGGGGGAGACTGTTGGAAATGTTGTCATTGATGGCAAAGGAGGCAGCAGATGCGGAGACAGGAACAATTACAAGGAGACAAAGACAGATAATGGAAGCAAAGAAAGCAAAGAACAACAGCAGGGAATATGTACAGTGAAGGCAGAGGCAGAAGTCGAACAGAAGAAGGCAGAGACAGAGTGAAAGGATCGAGTAGTGGAGGCAGAAGCAGCGAAGAGGCGTTAGCGCAACAGAGGCAAAGACACAGCTGTTATTGCAGAGACACAGCTGTCATTCTGAGAATCGCTACCTCAGCCGGGGGATATATATAATTACAAATAATTCCGAGAATCGCCTAACTCCAGCGGCAATGTAATGCATATAATACAGAACCATATTCCGGGAATCGCACACTCCAATCGACGTTATACATTTAATATAACACAAATATTATTCCGGGAATCGCACACTCCAACCGGCGTTATACATTTAATATAATACAAAACGTATTCCAGGAATCGAATAACCCATTGGAAAAGTATACATATATATCAGTTATACACGTGGAGCGCATTATTATAAGAACCAAGCTTTAAACGGTGGGACCCCTCCCCAATCGCAATCGGAGATCGCAAGGGCAGCGGAACATGTAACCAACAGAAAGTTGCGATTGCGATTGAAGTTCGGACCCGATGGACTTATAAACAGTGGCTTAACAAGTTTGAAATCTGGCTTAATCGCATCGGAAAGAAACAAACCATCGCAACACATATTAAAAGACTTGCGATTGCGATTAAGAATTCAGACCCGATGGGCGTATAAACAATGGTTAATTTATATGTGAATTCCGACCTAATCGCATCGGAGATTATAAGAGCATCGGAACATGTAACAAAGAGTTGCGATTGCGATTGGAAGTTCCGGACCCGATGGATGTATGAATTATAATTCAAACGTGTTTGAAGTCCTTTCCCAATCGGATCGGCAAAATACAATGAACAGTGGCCAATCGCAATCGGAGAAATCGAAAGAAGGTATAAGTGATTCATCGCATCGGAGCATTGGAGTTGCGATTGCGATCAATCGCAAACGGAGCAGGAGTGGTCAATCGCACCAGAGCAAGGCAGCTTGCGATTGCGATCAATCGCAATCAGAACTTTATGGATGATATCAATCGCAATCGAAATTCGCTGGAGGATTAGCATAGCGCATCGGGAAGCATGGCAAGTGGGCCCGAAAGGAGTTTTTATATGTTTAAACAAGTTTTATTATATACGCCAAGAATTGATTTAAGTCGTATCAAAAGGGGCAGTTTTTACTTTAAACTTATTAAAATTCTGCCAAGAGCTGAAGCTGGATTATATATATTAAAAGGCATTGTCATGTATATATATATATATATATATATTTATGTGCCGCGTGGTGCATGGTTATATATTCCTCGACTTAAAGAGGGGAGGGCGATTCTTTATATAAAACAGTGCCGTATATGTATTCTCACAGGCTTGTGAACTGTATCAACAAGACACTCGTGGCATGAAAAGGATTGGAATTGCCCTGATTTAAAAGTCAGCAATTGCATTTTATTTATTTAAAAGGAACAGTTACATGTATGCAGCAATTACACCCCCACAGAGGACAGAAAAGCAAAAAGAGCCGAAAGAAGATAAAACACAGTCACAGAAAAGACAAAGATAGCCAAAGAAAAAACAAATGCGTAGCGATTCAAAAGACTAAAGGAGTTGAGCTGGAGTTCACATTGTAATTCGAATGTAAATGTTTTAATTGTTTTTATTGTTTGTGATGCAAAGGCAAGTATCCTAAGGAAAAGACAAAATCCCACTGTAGCTTGGAAATTTGTACATATTGTAGTAATTCTAAAAAGGAGTTGGAAAAATGAATAAGAAGATAGAAGCCAAAGAGTCATGACTATTCACTTCGGATTCCTTGTGAAATACAAACAGTCATGTGAGAATTTCTATATATAATATCAATTTTGATAAGCTCAAATAACGAGAGAGAGCAAATATAGGGAACAGTACGAGAATATAGAAGAATAGAAAGAGTAGAGAAGATTAAGAGAAATGGAAAGCTGCGAAACCCCGGTAGTATCTAGGTAAATCGACGGCATTCGAGTTTACGGTAAATTGAGGAAGTTGGAGCTTCCCTATCAAGTTGCAGGTTGATAGCTGTCAGTTGTAGATGACTGGTTGAAGCCTCCTGTAGGTTGGTGCCTGCAGAAAATTGAAGGGAGTTGTTGCTTCCTTGCAAGTTGTAGCTTGCATAATAGAGGTTGGAGCCTCTTGTAGGTTGGTGCCTGCAGAAAAACAGTGGTGAGAGGGAGTTGGAGCTTGCCTTTGCATCACAACAATAATGAGATGTGGTTTTCTCCCTTTATGGGTTTCCACTTACATCTGGTGTCTCTGTGCATGATATTTATGTTTTGATATGATATGTATCATCTACTTAATACCTGCTTCTCTCATATTAAGTCTACTGCTATATTATACTAATACTTGCTGCTTACATTCTAAAGTTACTCACACATTAAATTGGATGTGAAATGAAGATGTAAATAAGTTTAATGAAAAGTTTTAAAAGATCAGGAATGTATTAAACTGATTCACCCCCCCCCCTCTCAGTTTAATTGAAGGTTCAACAATTGGTATCAGAGCAGGTTCCTTAGTACCAGTCTAACAGCTGAAAGGAGATCATAGGTTCCCAAGATGACTAGTAAAGAAGGATACTCAACCAACAAAGCCCCTTTCTTCACTGGTGAAAATTATGCTTTCTGGAAAATCAGAATGAGGACATACATAATGTCTCTAGGAATAGAAGTTTGGGCTGCTGTGGAATTAGGATATGCCCCAAGGCAACTGACACAGAAAAAGACTCAAAACAAGATTTTGTGGCTAATGCAAAAGCCATGAATGCCATCCTGAATGGATTATGTGAAGAAGAGTTTATTAAAGTAATGCACAAAGACACTGCCAAAAAAATATGGGATACTCTTGAGAACATACATGAGGGAGACCAGAAAGTAAAAAATGCCAAACTTCAAGTATAGAGCCCAGTTTGAAAACTTAAAAATGAATGATGATGAAGACATTGCCAGTTTCTTCCTAAAAGTTGCTGAAATTATTAACAATATGAAAGCTCTTGGAGAAAAAATGCCAGAAAGTATAATTGTGCAAAAGATTCTAAGATCTCTTCCATCCAGGTTTAATCCAAAAGTGTCTGCAATAGAAGAAACAGCTGACCGGGAGACCTTGACCATGAACCAGCTACTTGGAAATCTAACAGCCTATGAAATGAGGCTCCCACAGAAAAAGCCAAGTACGAGGGAAGCAGCCTTTAAAACAGAAAAGAAGAAAGGAGAAGAGGGAGACATATGCTCTTGCTCGGATGAAGAAGAGGCAAAGTTTGTCAAGAAATTGGATAGAGGCTCAGGTAAATACAAAGGTAAACTCCCCTTCAAATGCTTTAACTGTGGAAGAGTGGGACACTATGTTGCTAAGTGTCCTCACAAGAAAATAAGGAATCAGGCTCAAGAGTCAGAGAAAAATAAATCAAAGAACTGGCAGAAAGGAAAGAAGTTCAGCAAAAAATCCTTCTATGCTCAACAAGACAGTAGTACATCTGAAGATTCAGATGAACCCTCAAGTGAAGAAGGAACCTCCGAATTCTTATTGATGGCCATAGAAGATCTTGAAGGACTCCTGCTAGAAGATGAAGAAGAAGAAGGGGAAGTCGACCTTGAGGGGGAGCTAAGAAGTGCTCTGGAAGAGATTGACAGACTCAAACTGAAGTGCACAAAACAAAAGGATATTCTTCTCAAGTATGTAAGAGAAGAACAAAACTCAGAAGTCCTCATGCAGCTGAAGGTAGAGCTTGAAGAAGCCAAGAAGATAGAAGACATGTTACTTCAGCAAATCAAGGATAAAATCCAAGAACAAGAGAAACTGGAAGAAGAAGTAGTATGTCTCAGGAAGAAACTAGAAAATGCTCAAAGGACAGTGCTTATAAACTCTTCTCAAACAAGCTCTAGTAAGTTGAATGAAATTCTGGTTGCTCAAAGATCCCCGATGATAAAAACAGGAATAGGCTATGAAGGAGAATCGAGTAAAGGCAAAGAAAAGGAAAACAAAAATATTATTTTTGTAAAAGCAAAGAAGAATGATGAAGTAGCTCAAAAAATTCCTATAAAAGAAGAAATCAGCAATAAGGAAGACAGAGATCAGAAGAAACCACTAGTAGCAAAGAATGTAATAAATACTAAGACCCCTGAATATGTAAAAGTAGGAAACCATCAAAGAAGATTCTTCCCTCCAATGAAGAATGCCACCTGTTATGTCTACCACAAGTTGGGACACATTGTTGCATATTGTCATGCAAGAAGGAGTAATTCAAACCAGCAAAAGATGCAAACATTGAAGAGACTGCCTCAAGCAAACAAATGGAAGAGACAACCTTACATCAGGTATGCAAATAGCTTCTATGGTTACTGTTTTTATTGTAAGGAATTTGGTCATAAAATCATTGAATGTAGAAAGTATGAACAAAGATTGATGTTTAACACCTCAAGGAGGTTTATGAATCAAAGAAATTATGCTCATACTCATAATTCTACAAAAACTATAATCAAATGCTGTATATGCAATCAAGTTGGACATATGCCCTCCAAATGTCCTCTAAAAGGATGTGATTCATAAACTCACAAAAGACACCAAACAAAAGGATGCATCCAGTGAATAAAGAAGTAGAATAAGTGTGACTTGGCTCTAACTGCTCAAGACCTGAAAAGCCAGTGGTACCTGGATAGTGGCTGCTCAAAACACATGACTAGAGACAGAAGAAAGTTTATAACTCTTGATGAAAAGAAATCTGGCAATGTTACTTTTGGAAATGATAAATCAGGTAAGATAAAGGGAAAAGGCTCAGTCAGCATAGACAATGGCAGAGGAAAGGCCCAAGATGTACTATATGTAGATGGGCTGAAAGAAAATTTGATGAGTGTCAGTCAGATGTGTGATAAAGGCTGTGAAGTTCTCTTTAGAGCACAAGACTGTGAAGTCAGATCAAGTACAACCGGAAAGACTCTGCTCAAAGGTGTCCGAACAGAGAGTAATGTGTACATAGTGAAAGAGGAAGATGAAGCCTGCCATCTTAGAAAACTTGAGGAGTCATGGTTATGGCATAGGAAATTGGGACATCTCAGCTTCGACCATATCATCAGACTGAGTAAGAAGAAAGCTGTTAGAGATATGCCTGAAATAAAAAGGCCTTCAAATACCATATGCAAATCTTGTCAATTGGGGAAACAAACTCGCACATCCTTTAAATCTAAAGATGAGCTATCAACAAGAAGACCACTCCAGCTTGTGCACATGGATCTGTGTGGACCTGCAAGAACTAGAACACCAAGTGGAGAATCCTACTTCATGTTGATAATAGATGATTTATCCAGAATGACATGGGTTTCTTTTCTCAAGAATAAATCGGAAGCTCTGGAAAAATTCAAAATATTTAAGGCATTCGCAGAAAATCAGACAGGATGCAAGCTGAAATGCATCATATCAGACAGAGGAGGTGAATTCACTGATTATGACTTTGCAGACCTATGCAATGAACATGGCATAAAACAACAATTTACTATTGCAGGGACACCTCAGCAGAATGGAGCAGCAGAGAGACAAAACAGATCTGGTCAACAAATTGCCAGAGCCATGATGCAAGAGAATAATATTGCTCAAACCTTCTGGGCAGAAGCTATACACACAGCAGTACATATCCTTAATAAAGCTCACTTAAGGCCAAGCAATGACAAGACTCCCTATGAACTGTGGCATGGAAAGCCAACTTCAATCAAACATTTCAGAATCTTTGGAAGCAAATGCTACATAAAGAATAATGATGAAAATCTTGGAAAATTTGATGCAAGAGCAGATGAAGGGATCTTTCTAGGATATTCTTCCAAAAGAAAAGGGTATAGGTGCTACAACAAGACTCTTCGGAAAATAGTAGAAAGTATTGATGTGAGATTTGATGAAGAACTTCCAAACAATACATGAAGTACAGACTGCTGCAGTCCATCAGACAACCATGAAGAAGAAAACCAAGATGATGAGGAAACAAGCAAGACAACAGAAGATACAGAGCTAAGTTCTAAAGCTCCCTCAAGATATACTCAGAAGTACCATCCTGAAGATCAGATCATTGGAGACAAGAGAGTAGGGGTCCAAACAAGAAGGTAGCTAACAGAACAAACTGAAGAGGTATACATAGCCATGCTGTCACAAATAGAGCCAAAGAAATTTGAAGAAGCCAGCAAGGACAAGTCTTGGGTAAAAGTAATGAATGAAGAATTGGACCAAATTGAAAAGAACAATACTTGGGAACTAGTTCCTAAACCAATTGAGAAGAATATCATTGGTTCAAAATGGGTATTCAAAAACAAAATGAATGAGCAAGGACAAGTAATCAGGAATAAAGCCAGGCTGGTCTGCAAAGGATACTCACAAATTGAAGGACTTGATTATGAAGAAACATTTGCCCCAGTAGCCAGAATGGAAGCTATCAGAATGTTCCTAGCATTTGCATGCTACCAAGACTTCAAGGTATATCAAATGGATGTAAAGTCTACTTTTCTTAATGGAGATCTAGAAGAAGAAGTATACATGGAACAACCAGAAGGCTTCTCATTGACAGACAAAGAAGACTATGTATGCAGACTGAAGAAGGCCCTATATGGACTGAAACAGGCTCCTCGTGCTTGGTACTCAAGACTGGATAAACATTTGCAAAAACAGGGTTTTAAAAGAGGTGGAGTAGACAACAATCTATACATAAAAGCCCATGAAAATGAACTCCTAATTGTTGTTGTATATGTTGATGACATTATGTTTGGAAGCAGCAGAGATGAGCTAGCAAAAGGATTTGCAGAAGAGATGAAATCAGAGTTTGAAATGTCCATGATTGGAGAGCTCAGTTTCTATTTAGGACTTCAAATTCAGTAAAGGAGCACAGGTACATTCATCTCACAAGAAAAATACTTAAAGGAAATGCTAAAAAATTTCAAAATGGAGGAATGCAAAACTGTGTCAACTCCCATGACCACAGGCTGCAAGCTATGCACTGAGAATGGGTCTGCTGATATAGATCAAAAACTCTACAGATCCATGATTGGAAGTCTATTGTATCTTACTGCATCAAGACCAGACATCATGCTAGCAGTAGGACTAGTGGCAAGATATCAAGCAACACCTAAACAAAACCGTCTTTTGGCAGTAAAAAGAATACTCAGATGTCTACAAGGAACAACACAATACAGAATTTGGTATCCGAAAACAAAAAAATTCACTTTATCAGCATACACAGATGCAGATTGGGCTAGTTGTGTTGATGACAGGAAAAATACGAGTGGAGGTGCTTTCTATCTAGGAGAAAGCCTGGTGGCATGGTTAAGCAAGAAACAAACATCCATCTCTCTGTCTACAGCTGAAGCAAAATATACAGCAGCAGCAGCATGTTGTACACAAGTCATGTGGATGAAGCAAACTCTTCAAGACATGAAAGTAAGCATTGATGAACCTATTTCAATCAAATGTGATAATACAAGTGCTATAAGTATATCCAAAAATCCTGTACTTCACTCAAAAACTAAACATATTCCAATCAAGTATCATTTCCTCCGAGAACAAGTGGCTCAGAAGATAGTAAAGCTGGAATATGTACCAACAAAAGAGAAGACAACTGATATATTTACCAAACCTCTTGCTAGAGAACCATTTCTATATTTGAGAGATAAACTAGGGGTAGTATCTGCAGATGTTGCTCTCTGATATAAAGAGAAAGCACAATTTCAGGGGGAGAACAAAACGAAAATATCATTCCAGGGGGAGAATAGCCAGCAAGAAAAACATGAATCAGGTCCTCAAGATCAAAGGATTAAGGCAAAAGAACACCAAGTTATTATCCTAAAATTATCTGCATTATTCAAGCATCAAAAGGTCAATTACAGAGCAAAAGGATCAGTAGTGAATTATCATTTGAAGTCTCTCAACATTTTAATTGCTGAATTCAATCATACATCTCAAAGTGTTCTCACAACAAGTCTTATACATCACTATGAAGCATCATGGTGCAAAGTCAGCAGAAGAGGGCCTAAACATAACTCAGAGAGAGGAGGAAGAGCAAGCAATAGGAGAAAGCTACAGGCTATTTCGGGGAATATCACCCTAGAGGTTCATTGGGTTACAACCTCCACAGAGCGAGAGACATCTTTGCTTAAGAAGAATCACACAACCATGCACAGAAAAAATAAATAGAGTAGAATGAGAGATTTACCCGTTGGTCCTACGGTTGAAGTAGATCCACGTGGGGTCCAAACCCCCAGCAACCGTCCTTCCTCCTTAACCTGAAATACAAGAAGAAACCAGCACAAAGGACAAGTTGTACAACATATATCTACTCTAAATGTTAGTGAGATTCATATAAAACATTAAATGAATCATAATGAATGCTTGTATAACAAATATTCTCATACATAAAAGCATACACTAACACGTTTATTTCGGGAACAGCATGATACTTCTGTATTATAAATAGCATGTACAAAAATAACGAGTGGAGAGATCACCTGATCCTTCCAAACTGTGACGAGACTCGTCGTCCCGGGTATCCGGCCTTACTCTGCTCCAGACTCCTTGTTGCTGGTGCATACGAGATGACATATAGGAAGATGAGCATCTCAAGGAAACAAGGGTTTCCTGTAATGAACTGGGAAAGTGCAGGAGGCATGGGAAATCAGACTTGAATTGGGATTCCAACAGAGTATAATATCTATAAAATTTCTCTCTCTCTTAGGCCATACACATGAGGGGCTTTTATACTCCCTCAAAGTAGTTTCAGTCAGTTGGAAACAGTTGGCCATGTGCTAGGGTGGTTGAACTACTGGAGTAACCATCAACCCAGCGCGAAAATAGGAAATTTTTATATATCTTTTAATGATTTTAATGGCATACGCGGAAAAGTGCAGCTGGACTCGCGTATACACGCGGAAAAGTACGGACATAGTCGCGTATGGGGATTTTAACACTTTTTTTAAGTGAATTTTATCCAAGTCCATGCGAATGGGTGCCCAAAGCCATATAAGCAATCATGAATCATATGAAAGTGAAAAATGATGCTATAACAGATGCCCCCTAATAGCAGGTGAAGGAGTTACATGATGTGAAATATTCTTTGAAAGAACTTCGTAAGGACAAGAGAGGACTTCACCGGATTTCAGCCTGCCAAAAACCAATGAAAGAAAAAAGAGAGTCAACTCATGCTGAGGAGGGCATACCCATGCTCAGTCAAAAATACATCATATGGCAAGTACTGAATAGATCCAATATGTATACAAGTATATTTAGCCCGAAAGTACACAATGAATCATGGAGCATATTTGAAAATATAAGTACGAATCAATTTCCAAGTATCACATATATTTGATCAAAGAAAGATGGTGCAGCGGATGTACGATGAATAAATGTGAATCTCAAATCTTGAATCATAAGACTTTAGATGAATTTAAATCACGCAACTCGGGGTGGACTTTTCGGGATCTTTGCTTTGTCTTTGACGCAGCTTATATAAGATTGGACGACATCAAAACGGCGAATAGGCTATCGAAGTAGACAAGAAATGCGTGCAACCCGAGGTCTTCACCGATCACTGGCACAATTCTACACAATGGGAATAAATGAGTTGAAGTCGACCATGTGAGAAATGCCGTTGGATTACCGGTCAATGATGTATCACGTTAACCAACGAGACATACCGATAATGATAATAGGTGTCAAGATTTGATACAATCTAACAAGTGCAAATAAATGAGTTGAAGTCGAACACTTGAAATAATCTACCAATCAGGAGGCAATGATGAATCCCCACTGTCGATAGCGAAGATTCTGCCACTGATGACTGCAAACCCTAAGGTACTGACAAAAATACTCTAGACCTTATTCCCAAAGCAATGAGTCGGAGTCGATGGGAAAAAATCTGCTGGAAGGAAGGCATTAAGGCATCCCACATCAGTCCAGCACGAGTGTAACCTGCAGGCCAACATTTGGAAGGAATCGGACGAAGTAGAGTGATGGAACCAAACCGAAGTACGTTTCTGACATGCATAAGATGAAGCTAGCGCACGGAAGAAACCCTCTGAACCAACCAATAATGAAAGCTCACACAGAGGCGAGAAATCCACCGATAGGGTCAAATGGAAATCAAGGTACTGCACGAATCCCAAGTGTGATAATGTATGCTGACATCGAACACGGGAAACCACTCAGTCAAAGACCATGATGATGATCAAATGCGACACAAGGTCACCTATCAATGATGGAAATAGGCCCGGGGTGCGGCTCCTAGGTTTGCTCTTCGACAATGTGTCGTAGTCGATAAGAGACAAACCCGCCGGCAAGAAGTCAATGGGGACCTTCAAACCAGCACGAGCCGAGAAGACCAAAACATCCATGTGATAGGAGGGAACATGATCACGCGGGCCGGGAAGGCCTACGCAGATAAGTGAGTCAAGAGACACCGCAGAATGGCCGACTCAGGCTAGACTTCCCTTGAACAAAAGCACGACTCTGTGATGACCATGGCAGTAAAAAGTGACACTGTATAAGTCTGTCTTGCAGGAGGCAAAACAAACTCTTCATATGATTGGAAGAGATAACCAACCGGGGGAGAACTGACAAGTGAAACATGGTAAAGGCTGAACCTAGGTCAAACTAGAACCATCCCAAATGAAGGAAATATATATGAGTATATGTGCTTTGTTCAAGGGCGACAAACTGACTCTGTACTGCCATCAAAATAACGAAGATACATCCCGTTCCCGCTCTTTTTGTTATATTTGATTTTTTTGTCTTTTTCATATAATAAGCCTGAAAAAGAACAAAAGAATGCTATGGTACAATGGATAGAACGAGTATCAAGAAAGCAGATGCACTAGTTCCTGGGATTGGAACAATCCTATGCTCAATGCAAGGTGGCGAAAACTGGTCAGTGATACTCAGAGGAACGTTCCATCCATGGGTACAAAGGTGTCAAGTCATGATAGCTAAGTGCATGCAATGGTTAACTTGTGCAGAAAGTCAAGGTCAAAAGTTGGCTTAAACATTGAGTCCAAATGAAGCCGGCTAAAGGCCAGGATAAACAAGTAGCCAATATGCAATGCAGTAATACAACTTAACGACACCAGGGAGCCTCTAGGGTAAAAGCCAGAAAAAATGATAATCAAGAAGAAGAAGAATGAAGCTTCAACACATAAGACATGGCGGGACTAAAGAGGACTCCTGAGCCTACATAAAATGCAGCATGGGCGACAAGTGATAGCGAGGAACTAACTAGGAAGCCCATGTAAAGGAAGGCTCTACCATCAAGTCATGATTTAAATAATCGGCGCGTGAAATGGGTGTAATACTCATGACCTGATGGGATCGACCCTATGGCAAGTGATCAGTATGGAGGCTAGAATGCAAGATGCAACGGAAAGTGACTTCCCTTACCTATATGCTAGTGAAGATCATATACCTGCCGTGACGAGTCGGTAATCATGGATCAAAAACTGGGAAAAATCTCAAAATCGTCAAAATGTACCTGAAAACATACCAAACTGGGCACTTCCAAGCAACCGGGTTATGCAGCTTAAGATAGATTGAAAAAGTAAGCATAAAGAATTTTTGCGAAATATTTCAATTTTTTAGCCATAAATAGACAAATTACCTCATATTTGGTTCATTATTGCATTGCTGATTTGGAAAAAGTGCTCTGGAGCAAAAAACTTCTTTCGTCAAATCAGGAACAACCGACCATCGAAACGCACCGAAACTTCAGGTAGGCTCCTAAATCATCCTGTTTATTCATTTTGTCCGTTTGGAATTTAAAATTAAGTGAATTTTAGCTTTAAAACCCTTGCTAAAATATGCGGACTTGCGCATACGTGGGTTCATTAAAGGAAACTCGCGTATACACGCGACTGTGCAAAGGAAAAACCGCGTATGTGCAGGTCTGAATCCAAAAAAGCGTGGCTAATGCATAATTTGATGAAATTTGACAGGATGAAAATCTCATGGAGGGAACGTGAGCATAGCGCAATTGACCAAGAGGTCATGCAAGATCGCGCAGCGCAAAATATCCTTCGGAATTGCGGATTGTTCAAATTCTTCAAGATGCCAAATATGAAAAGCAATGTGCGATTGCTAGAAATGCTCGTAAATTACTGGGAACCAGATCAGGATTGCTTCATTATTTATCAGATGCCAGTACGCATTGAAGTGGAAGACATATATTTCATTACTGGACTCTTCCGGAGGGGAGAACCAGTAGACTTGCACGGGAAGCCCCTGGGAGGGTTAACCGTGGAAGACTATGTCCACGTGTATTGCGTACCGGGTTCCAAAAAGGTTGGAATGCAGATTGCAATTAAAGATGTGAGGGATTTGCACATGAAAATCCTCCTTTTCACCATCAGCAGAGTGGCAGGATCCGCCTCTCTACATCAGGCGTCCAGGACGCAAATGAGCATAGCAGTAGAATGTTTGACTCATGTGTACGATTGGTGCACAGCCCTATTACTGAACATGAAGCAACAGTTGACCTCAATCCGCCAAGTAAAGACCAAACACTTTGGCTACGGTACAATTTTGACAACATTCTTCTTTGAGAAGATACCAGCATTGAGACCCAGAGTTATCTCTACCATCAGTAGCCCGCGGGACCCAAGAATTGCCTGTTGGGCAGACATGATGAAGAGATTGGGGGGTAGTGAAGTACCCCGGACCACATGGGACGATGAGTTCTTCCTTTGGTGGGGAGAACAAATCATCGCAGTGGACGACTATCCCTATGCCGGGATGGACTTTCGTGGAGATCCAGATCTAGTTCTTCCACCAGGCACAGCATGGGGTACAGTCGGTAAGTTTTGCAAAAAAAATTTACTTATATAATTTTTTGGATTTTTTCAAATATGTATGAAAAAATGAAAAACAAACATGTTTTTGATTGGATTCATAATGACTGAAAATTAAAAATGATCATGTTTCAGATGTTGCACCAGTTCGACCTGAGGGTCTCCCGCGCCACAAGCGCCGCAGGGGTGAAGCAGATACTGTGGATTCAGATAGGACTCTCCAGGCCGTGCAGAGAAACTTGGAGGGATTAACCCGCCAAATCCCTATGGCTGCCATGGAGGACCTGCCAGAAGCCATCCAGAGACGGGTGGTAGGAGTGCCCCGAGACTGGGTTAGATTATTCCACCGAGTTGCCACTGCAGTCATGTTCTATAGGAACACGACTTCTGGGCAGGGACCTCAGGAGTAGACAGATATTATGTATTAGATGATTGTATATTCTTTTTTGAGACTGAACATGATGGGGCATAAGCCCAAGTTTTGTATGACATTATGGATCCAAATTTTGTAAAGTTTTTGAACACTCTGATGATATATATACAACGATATTTGATGTGATGTGATAAATGTATCAAATGTATGATGTTTTTGATGATTAAAATTTTATTGTATGGAATGATTAATATGCCAATCTAATGCTTGATTAGCTAATGAGTCAGCAAACCAATTGTCAGCTCGAGGAATATGAATGAAAGTTAAAAATTGAAATGACCTTTGTAACAAACGTACCCTCAAGAACAATCATAATAAAAATGGATCTCGTACCCGATAAGTGTTGTTCAACTGCGACACCACCAGCTGAGAGTCCAAGAAAACTACCAACGAATCAACACCCAAATATATTGCCTCCGAGAGTAGATGAATAACTGCAGTGTATTCTGCTATATTATTGGAAGCAGGACCAATGCAGACCCCTCTTGATACCAACAGCTGACCGGAAGGATAATGAAGCACCCAAGCCGCGGAAGCTAAGTTCCGGGTGTGTCTACTAACACCATCGGCGAAACCAAAATGACTCATGACATCCAACACAACCTGCCAAAGCAGATCAAAAAACATCACCACCTCATCAAAAATCGAAAATCAATCAGATATGTACAAAGCAAAAACTACTATATACAAAAAGCAACATGCCAGGCCGAAGCCTAGGCATAATACTTCTTCAAATAGAGCCCATTTCGGGGCTCCGGCAACTCGTTCCCTTCGAAATCAACCAAGGTATACGCTCCTTTCTTAAGGACTTTTTAACGATATAGGGGCCATACCACATAGACTTAAACTTTCCTGCCCCCAGGGCATCCTTTTCTTGGGCATAGACCAAAACAAGGTCACCTTCCGAAAAGACCCTAGGCTTGACCGCCTTATCGTACTGAACTTTTACTCGGTTTTTATGCGCTTCATTCATCGTGGCGGCATCTCGACGCTGCTCATCGAGATGTTCCAGATGAAGAAGCTGTTCTGCCAGACTAGAAGTGTCAGGAAGAATTTCAACAACTAATTTAAGAGAAGGAATCTCGCATTCAATAGGAAATACGGATTCCACCCCATGCACTAACTGAAACGGAGTAAAGCCAGTTGCAGTTTTCACTGACGTCCTGTATGCCCAAAGTGCAGGATATAGCATAATATGCCAGTTGGATCTAACTTTATCAATTGTCCTTTGAAGAATTGTCTTCAAGGATTTATTCACGGCTTCCACTTGCCCATTGGCTTGAGGATAATATGGAGATGAATGCTCCTGCCGGAAACCCAATTTGAGAGCCAACTCAGCCATCATACTATTCTGAAAATGACTGCCATGGTCAGTGACAATCTCTCTAGGAATACCGAAACAAGCAACAACTTGGTTGAAAAGGAACAGAGCTGCAGTCTCACCATCGTTCCCAAAAGTAGGCATAGCCTCGATCCACTTTGTAAAGTAGTCTACTGCTACAATAATGTACTTGTGACCTTTTGCCGAAGGCGGGTTACAAGTAGTATAATCAATACCCCACTTTGTAAAGGGACCGACAGTAACGACTGGAAAAAGCGGAACTGGATGAGCGCGCATTTTTCGAGTATAAACCTGACACGGATGACACTTTTTGACCGATTCGATACAATCTTTGAAAATCGAGGGTAGCGTCCCTTCTATGTATAATATTTTGGTGGCAACAGCCCAGATAAATGACCCCCACAAGCTCCACGAAATCATTGAAACCTTTCAGAAGCTTATTGAGGAGGGGCATTCCCTCAGCAACACTCAACCCCTCGACGGTATAGAGCATCACCAATAATTAGATAATTCTTGGCCAAGTGACGCAGCTTACGACGCTCATCTTTCGAAAAAGAAGAGGGAAACTTCGCAGTCTGGAGATACACAATGATATCCCCATACCAAGGATCTTGTGGAGAGATAAGAAACAAGTGTTCATCCGGAAAGGACTCATCATAGATCATCTCTTCTCCACAGGGCAACTCGGAGATCAATTCCGCAAAAACTAATGATTTCTTGGATTTGGCAGACATGAACTCGAGATCAAATTCCTGTAAAATCACAATCCATCTATTATATTTGCCCCTAATCACTCGCCTGCTGAGGACAAACTGAAATGGATTGGCAACTGCCAAAACATAAGTTTTGCGAAGAATAATGTAATGTCGGAGTCGCTGCACAGCATGAACTGCTGCTAAGGCTAACTTTTCTATCGGAGTGTATCGAAGTTCAGGTCCTACCAGTCCTCGACTAAGGTAGTAAATAACATGCTTTGTAAGAGCATCATCTTCCTGAACCAGAACCATACCAATGGTAGATTTTGCTATTGCCAGATACAAAAGAAAATCTCTGCTATAATCAGGTGGACTCAGTAAAGGAGCAGAGTTCAATGCCTTTTTCAAAGCATCGAATGAGCGTTGAGCGTAGTCGTCCCAAAGAAAAGGAACTCATTTCTTCAACAGTCTCATATATCCCTTTGTAATTTCAGCATAATTGATGATAAACCTCCGAAGAAAATTAGACTTTCCTTGGAGACTTTGAAGCTGACGGATGGAAGACGGGGGAGGCAACCGAAGTATTGCCTCAACCTTGAAGGGATCTACCCTTATCCCTTCCCTAGACACAATGAATCCCAATAGCCGACTGGATGTAACCGCGAAAACGCACTTGTTCGGATTCAATCGAATTTTGTAAAAACGACATCTTTCAAATATTTGCCGGAGGTGACCAGGATGATCCATCCTCTTTCAAGAATGAGCAGCTAGATCATCTAAGTATGCCTCGATAATCTTCTTGATGTCATGGAAGGCGTAAGACATGGCCCGCTGAAAGGTAGCCCCAGCATTTTTCAGACCAAAAGGCATCTTCTTGTATGCAAACGTACCCCAGGGACAAATAAATGTAGTCTTATGTTGATCTTCAGGACGGATAGTAATTTGATTATATCCGGAGAAACCGTCCATGAAGGAGAAAATCTCATTACCCGCACACTCGTCAATGATCTGATCGATAAATGGTGTGGGGTAATTGTCTTTAGGACATGCTTTATTTAGGTCTCTGAAATCGATGCACACTCGAATCGTTCCTTGCTTTTTATCTACGGGAACGGGGTCTGAAACCCATTCAGTTAGAGAAACAGGGAAAATGAATCCTGCCTTAAGCAACTTTTCAACTTCAGCTTTGATAGCTATTTCCTTCCTAGGATTGACCGGACGAAGTTTTTGCCTGACCGGCTTAGCGTTTTCATACGTCTTGATCTCATGCTGGACAATAGATGGGTCTATGCCAGGCATTTCCTCATAAGACCAAGCGAATACATCCCTATACTCTTTAAAGAGTTCGGTGTAAATTTGAACCTCTTCACGGGAACATTCAGCTCCAATGAAAACATTCTCGATAATATTGAGATCCCTGGAAATGTTCACCGGGATAGTAGGAGAGATCACAGCCATGTTCCCTTCAGCATAAACCTATGTTGGTGCCAAAGGGTTCAAGACTGGGTGAACAGGACCAGGAGACTGAGGACTTGGAAAACTAGTTTCAACTTCGCTTAAGTCAGGTAGGAAGTAAGACCGATGATGCAAATCATCCCACGGTCTATCTATACCAGTCATGGCTTCCAGGATGGCCTCTTCAGATGGAAGAGTGGTATCAAGGCAATCCTGGGCTAAAGAAGAACTAAGCGTCCAAGCCGGAGCCACATCACCATCCAACTCCTCCGGTGAAAGAGGAGCTAGGATAGATTCTGCAGTGTCAACAATAGACTGATATGCAATCTCAGCTGCAGAAATCGGAAATGCCATTCCACCCACTTGACCTTCCGCTAATGTGGCAGTAGGGGAAGGTAAGGTCCAAGGGTCCGAAAAATAATGAGTTCGGAAGAACTCTCTTCGAAGGGGAGCCTTGGAGGATGAAATAACATTTATATGCACTGTAGGAGGAGGAAGATCGAAAGTACCCATCAAGGAAGAATGCATTCCAACTCCTAGATTCTCAACAAGCGCCTTAGTATTATCCAACTTAGGAACAGATGAGTCAGAAGACGCATTCGGGTCTATCTGAGGATAGTCCAGTTGATCCACTGTGACAATCCTCCCTTCGTGGGGGAAACATACAATTCGAAATAGTGAGGATGCAATGGCATCCATCTCATAAATCCAATTCCTCCCCAACAGAAGGTTGTAGTCCAAGGCCGCATCCACTACCTCAACCTCTATGTTAACGGTTTTGCCCCCAACACAGATGGGCAAAGCCGGGACAATACCATGGGGTCTGTGAGAATGACCATCGAATGCAGTAAGAACAGTGCTAGATGGAACAACTTTGGGAGATCCAAGTGTCTTCCAACATGCGAGAGACATCACGCATGTAGAAGCACCCTCATCAACAACCGTTCGAAAGATATTTCACTTCTGATACGACGATTTAATATGAAAATCCATGTGATGAGGAAGTCTCTTCTTAAAGTTAGTCATATCAAAAGTAATTAGAAGAGAATTTTTTGGATCAATAGCCCCAATGGCAGTGAGCAAAGCACTGCGCTGAGCCGGACAAGGCTGGAGTACCTCTAAAGCTGACATAGCACAAGGACTTTGCGCCAGATCTTCTACAATCGAGTAGTTCTGGGCAGCCCTCATGTTCGGATTAATCGTTGACCGCTTAGAAGATGCTTTTGGCATCCGAGGCATAGACTCAACAGTTGGCTTCGTAATGTGAAGCGGCTCAGTGGCATCAGGAACTTCCTTAGCTTTCGAAGATTCCTCTCCGCCATAATCACGGGATCTCGTAGCGACATCCACGTGAGCACTCATCATAAAGATGTTCGATGGAATTTCCCCTTCCTGGGCACCTCCAGAGGAAGCCCCAGGATTTTGGTTCGCGCCAAAAACTAATTGCTGCCCTTGGGGAAAAGGGTTTGTTAGCACAGCCTGGGAACTAGAAGAACCCTGCTGAGATAACAGGCGCTGAGCATCCTGAATTTTCAGGCAAAGGTGTGTGAGATGGTCTCCAGCACAAAGCTTGCATGGAAACTTCACTTTCTTTTTCTCCTTTTGACCCTCACCAACACGCTCGTTGGTTTTATTTGCATTGCCCTTCCCGTTCTTGCCCTTCTTCTTTTTATTTCGTCCCTTCTTCTTCCCATCGGATTGTTGATTTCCTTTGGGATCAGAAGCTTGGACAGCATTTATGGACAAAGACTGGGAAGGTGATGAATCAGCAGGCACAGCCTGACCAGAAGGAGCAGATTGTAAAGACAACTGCTGCAGTTGAGAAAGCAGGTTGGCTGCACCACTATTGACCGATCCGACAAGCCCGTCACCATGCGGACCAGGTTTAGTTTTCGACAAATCTAATTTGGAGCGAGGAGCATTGGGAAAATACTTATAAAGTACCCCAGACTGAGAATAGATCAGTTCTAGCTGCTGGGTCCTAAAAATGGCCTGCTCCTCAGAAAATACCCCAGATAGGGATACATCTTTTGAAATATCTGACTGCAGAGATTTCAAAAACCACTCGAGAAGGAATTCACCTAGAATATGAGCTTTGATAAGCCTCTTCCTTCTCCTCCATTCCTGAATGTGATCAGAAATGTGTGTTGCCTCATCCTGCTTAAAATTAGCCAGGAGTTCGGTCCCAGCCTCATATCTGACAGGCAACTGAAAATGGTTTAGAAATGTGACAACCAGTTCTCCAAATGTAGCAAAACTGCCCCCAGTGAGCTCGATATACCATTTGGCAGCATTTCCAGTTAGGGTGCGTTGAAATAATCTCAACCTAATCGAATCATCGATGAGGGAGTTCGAAGAACACCATAAGTGGAAAGTGGTGATGTGGTCAGCCGGATCCTCTCCATTCTTACCTTCAAACTTTGGAATATCTGAAGGAAGTTTGGTCGGAACCGGAGGCCACCCTGGACTATAACGAATCAGATCATTAGTCAACTTCGACAGATCTGGCAAGTTTAACGTTGCCAGAAAAGGTAAGCGAGGCGGAGCCTGAGGATTCCATCCTTGATGGGATGGATTCCCAACATTCTGAAATGAATAGCCTAGATTTGATGAGGCACCAGGTTGCCAAAAAGGACTCGTAGAAAATGGAGAAGAACCTCCTCCCCACGCCGAGTTACCAAAGCCCAGACCAGTTCCCCCCGCTGAAGTATTAAATGAAGAGGAGAGCCCCTGGTAGGGGTTCCAAGCATTAGACAGAGGAGAAAAAGACTGATAAGCACTCGATGAAGGGAAAGAAGCATTCCCTTGATGACCTGCGTAAAACTGATTCCCTACCCCCGCTGTAGTAAACACAGGATTCCATCTCGTAAAAGTAGTCGAACTTTGCCCCCCAGACCAAGGGTTGAAACTCTGGGTCTGGGACGTAAACGGAAACGACCCTAAAGAAGGATTGGAACTAGGAAGGTGCCCAGTTCCAAAGGGGAAACCCTGAAACGAAGCTGATCCACTAGCCATGTTAGACATGGGCGTAGATCCAGCTGAAGCAGCGGAAAAGGAAAAAGAGGGATTCCCACTAGAGGGCATCCTTGAACAGAAGGGACCAGAATGAGAAGCATGTGCTTGGGTGAACCCAGAGCCAAACACAATAGCACTAGAAGCAATCGAAGATAAAGCAATAGTGCCCCCTCCTTCAACAGAAGCAGGGGTCTGAATGCCTGCAGCACTCACGACAGAAGCCGCGTTCCCAGTCGTGGCCATCGAAAGATATGAATGATACGGAAGATCTTCTGGTCTCTCAGACTTAGGTCCGATGTACTGAACAAAAAACGGATAGTCAAGAGGAAGAGGAGATGGACCTGTAGCAGGAAGCTCAGGTACGTCTTCGATTTGAAAATCTTCTTCCTGAGGAAACAAAACTCGCGAGGTGAGCGGAACGCTCCTCTCGGAACCGACACCAGAATCAGCTATGAAACCTTCAGACCTTTGTGGAGTATCTCTCTCCACTGCGTCAGACGCCACAGGTTGGTAACCACCTTCTAAATCACTCCTACGCCTTCTCAAAGAAGGCTCTGGACTCTCGGGAGATAACCCCCGGATTCTCCTCGATCGACAAGGCGCTTGATCAGCCACTTTTGTAAATTTTATGTTAGACTCAAAAAAGTGAAAAGCTAGGCAAGCTAGGAGCAAAGAGCACTCACTAAAATAAAAATCCCTGAGATACAGTCAAGCAAACAGCCTCCAAGTATTTCTGTTCCGGGTGATGAGGACCGGACACCAAAATACAGGAAAGCGAAATATAGGACCTCCCGAAAGCAGTCTGGGATGATTAGGGCCCAGAACAACTAGTGAAGGTATCAGAAACAGTTACGCCGACCTCCTAACGAGAGCCTTTGTCGGCTCAAGCACCCAAGCTTCGCAAGGGCACCCCCCAGAAGTACTGCTGAAAGTGATGCGACGTCTGCCTCAGGTACCACGGGTATTCCCCCCCGCAGTCACTTGTGTGGAACCTAGGAGTGGCAACTATGGACACCAATCCGTATCAGAAGCTGGGCGGAACGGTCTTGAGGTCAGATTCAGCTAATCGGAGGGGGGGTATCCCTCTTCTCAACCTTCACTTCCCCTCGCTCTTGACTCTCGGATGAGAGCTTTCCCAGTCCACCTCACGGAGTTGGATTTCGCTCAATTAATCAACTTCTATGTTTGTTTGAGCGGCCTTGGAGAGTTAACTCTCCACTCACCTATTCCAAGGCCCTACTACCTAGCTAGTTGGTGTTTGACACTTAGAAAACTTGCTAGTTGATTTTAGATTAAATCTCTTATTTTAATGGGCTGTTATGTTAAGTCACAAGGATATGGAGATGAAACTTATGGTGTTTTGACGCAAAAGAAATTAATAAAAACTTAACTACATGCACATGCAGTTATTGTCTTTCGATGAAAAGTAATCTCTATACAGGTTCTACGAGACTAAAAATTGTATTTTTTCTTTTCAAATAGCAAACTCACACTCACAAAAACTATGAAATTGACTAAATGATTAAATGCACCTAATGCAAATCACTACAAGCATGTAAATCCTAAGATGCAAATCTCCTAAAGCAGAGTGAAATTCCCAAAAAGTCCTTCAGTTTTAACTCTTCTTTGGTTGCCCAAAAAGCTAGTTCTCGAAATCAAGAACTCTTAATACAAAGACACCAAAGATGCTTAAAAACAAGAAGAAGAAATCAAATGACAACTCCTCCTCAAAATCAAGCCAAAAACTAAAAGAAAGAAACCTCACAAAAGCTTCAAAAGTTATAGCAAACAAAAATGAAAATGCAACAACAAAAGCAAATAACAAGTGAAAATGTTTTTTAAGCCTTTGAAATGCAAAAACAAAAAGCAAAGCAAATGTTTTTTGAGCTTTTTAGTTTTATAAAGAAAGAGCTCGAAAAGACCAAGCACAACTATCAAAATCCAAACCAAACGAGACTGAATTTCAAGCACAAACTTCAACAATGTTCCCAAACCTTATAAGGCTAACTCGTAGCAAGATCAATAAGAGCAAAGGAAGACAAGAAAACTCAGCCACTCAGCCTAGAAAAATAGTGCAAACTCGTCGCAAACAAAAACTCCGAAGAAGCAAGAAAAACTCTTCAAAAGTTGCAACAAGACCTAGCCTATGGAACTCAAGAAAACCAATCAAAAACGAAGCAAAAATTGTAATGCGAAGCACAACACAAAGATAGGAGCGAGTAAGTGAGTAGAAGCTCTCTGTTCTGATAAAGCAGAACAGCCAAGAATGCTCAGAAAGCGATCTTGGAACTCAATCCAGAAGTGCCAGCACCAGAAACAACACTTTTCCAAAAAGACTAGTTTTCAATCAAACGAAAGAGAGAAAAGACATGAAACCACTTCCTTCACAATCCAGTAAGTACAGAGACACTGTAGAAACAGGCCTCCACAGCCAGAAAGGACCAAAAAGTCAAGAAACCCAAAAATTCAAAATTTGCCTAGGTATACACTACTTCACAGTTATGCAACCGGCGTGCATACGCATCTGTTCTAAGGGAAACTCGCGTATATGAGGGTCCCTTTAGACAAAATTGCGTGTATACGTGACTGTGTGCAGAAAAAAGCGCGTATGCAAAGGTAAATAATGAAAAAAACAAAAAGGACAAGCCTGGAAAAGAAACCAGGACTTCAAACTGACTGAAAGAAAATAAACTAGACTGCAAATAAAAGTTAAAACTGCTGGAATCCTACCAAACAGCTGAAACAACCCAACAGGAGAATCACAGGAATGTGATCCCCAGTGGAGTCGCCAGTTCTGTTTCGGGGAATATCACCCTAGAGGTTCGTTGGGTTACAACCTCCACAGAGCAGGGGCATGCTACTTAAGAAGGACTCACACAACCATGCACGTTCAGAAAAACTAAATAGAGTAGAATGAGAAAGTTACCCATAGGTCCTACGGTTGAAGCAGATCCTGCAGGGTTCAAACCCCTAGCAACCGTCCTTCCTTCTTAACCTGAAAGACAAGAAGAAACAAGCACGAAGAACTGGTTGTACAGCATATATCTACTCTAAATGTTAGTGAAATCAACATGAAACATTAAATAAATCATAATGAATGCTTAAATAACAATATTCTCATACATATAAGCATACACTAACACGTATATTTCGGGAACAACATGGTACTTCTGTATTATAAATAGCATGTACAAAAGTAACGAGTGGAGAGATCACCTGAATCCTTCCACGGCCTTCGAGCAGACCGTCGTCCGGATCCGTCCCGCCCTTGCCTCGCTAAGACTCCTTCCAAACTGGTGCATACGAGATGACATATAGGGAGATGAGCATCTCAAGGAAACAAGGGTTTCCTGTAATGAACTGGGAAAGTGCAGGAGGCACGGGGAATCGGACTTGGATAGGGAATACCAACAGAGTATAATATCAATAAATTCTCTCTCTCCCTTAGGCCATACACATGAGGGGTTTTTATACTCCCTCCAAGTAGTTTCAACAGTTGGAAACAGTTGGCCACGTGATGGGGTGGTTGAACTACCTGAGTAACCATCAACCCAGCCCGAAAATAGGGAATTTTTATATATTTTTTCATAATTTTAATGGCATACGCGGAAAAGTGCAGCCGGACTCGCGTATACACGCCGAAAAGTACGGGCATAGTCGCGTATGGGGATTTTTACACTGTTTTTAAGTGAATTTGTCCAAGTCTGTAGGAATGGGTGCCCAAAACCATCAAAGCAATCATGAATCATGCGTAGGTGAGAAATGATGCTATAACAGAGAGAGGAGGAAGAGCAAGCAATAGGAGAAAGCTACAGGCAAATAGAGAAAAAATGATGTCAAAGGGAAAAAAGCAACCCTTTACCATTGATGTCAAAGGGGGAGGAAGAGCAAGCAACAGGAGAAAGAGCAGGCAAACAGAGAAAATGTATTGCTACAGAGAAAATATATTGCCATCAATGCCAAAGGGGGAGACTGTTGGAAATGTTGTCATTGATGGCAAAGGAGGCAGCAGATGCGGAGACAGGAACAATTACAAGGAGACAAAGACAGATAATGGAAGCAAAGAAAGCAAAGAACAACAGCAGGGAATATGTACAGTGAAGGCAGAGGCAGAAGTCGAACAGAAGAAGGCAGAGACAGAGTGAAAGGATCGAGTAGTGGAGGCAGAAGCAGCGAAGAGGCGTTAGCGCAACAGAGGCAAAGACACAGCTGTTATTGCAGAGACACAGCTGTCATTCTGAGAATCGCTACCTCAGCCGGGGGATATATATAATTACAAATAATTCCGAGAATCGCCTAACTCCAGCGGCAATGTAATGCATATAATACAGAACCATATTCCGGGAATCGCACACTCCAATCGACGTTATACATTTAATATAACACAAATATTATTCCGGGAATCGCACACTCCAACCGGCGTTATACATTTAATATAATACAAAACGTATTCCAGGAATCGAATAACCCATTGGAAAAGTATACATATATATCAGTTATACACGTGGAGCGCATTATTATAAGAACCAAGCTTTAAACGGTGGGACCCCTCCCCAATCGCAATCGGAGATCGCAAGGGCAGCGGAACATGTAACCAACAGAAAGTTGCGATTGCGATTGAAGTTCGGACCCGATGGACTTATAAACAGTGGCTTAACAAGTTTGAAATCTGGCTTAATCGCATCGGAAAGAAACAAACCATCGCAACACATATTAAAAGACTTGCGATTGCGATTAAGAATTCAGACCCGATGGGCGTATAAACAATGGTTAATTTATATGTGAATTCCGACCTAATCGCATCGGAGATTATAAGAGCATCGGAACATGTAACAAAGAGTTGCGATTGCGATTGGAAGTTCCGGACCCGATGGATGTATGAATTATAATTCAAACGTGTTTGAAGTCCTTTCCCAATCGCATCGGCAAAATACAATGAACAGTGGCCAATCGCAATCGGAGAAATCGAAAGAAGGTATAAGTGATTCATCGCATCGGAGCATTGGAGTTGCGATTGCGATCAATCGCAAACGGAGCAGGAGTGGTCAATCGCACCAGAGCAAGGCAGCTTGCGATTGCGATCAATCGCAATCAGAACTTTATGGATGATATCAATCGCAATCGAAATTCGCTGGAGGATTAGCATAGCGCATCGGGAAGCATGGCAAGTGGGCCCGAAAGGAGTTTTTATATGTTTAAACAAGTTTTATTATATACGCCAAGAATTGATTTAAGTCGTATCAAAAGGGGCAGTTTTTACTTTAAACTTATTAAAATTCTGCCAAGAGCTGAAGCTGGATTATATATATTAAAGAGATTGTTATATGTGCGCGGCATTGTGGGTTATATATGCCTCGGCTTAAGGGGAGGGTGATTCTTTATATAAAACAATTGCGATATATGTATGCTCCGGCTTGCGGAACTCGCCACATCAACAAGACACTCGTGGCATGAAAAGGGTTGGAATTGCCCTAATTTAAAACTCAGCAATTGCATTTTATTTATTTAAAAGGCACAGTTACACGTATGCAGCAGTTACACCCCCACAGAGGACAGAAAAGCAAACAGAGCCGAAAGGAGATAAAACATAGTCACAGAAAAGACAAAGACAGCCAAAGAAAAGACAAATGCGTAGCAATTCAAAAGACTAAATGAGTTGTTTAGGTGTTCATTGTAATTCGAATGTAAATGTTTTAATTTTTTGTGATGCATTGTAAATTTCTAAGGGAAAAGACAAATCCTTGTAGCATAAAATTTGTACATATTGTAGTAATTCCAAAAATGAGTTGAAAAAAAAAAAGGAATAAGAAATGGAAGCCAAAGAGTCATGGTGATACAAAGCTGGAACCCTTGTGAAATACAAACAGTCATGTGAGAATTTCTATATATAATATCAATTTTGATAAGCTCAAATGTGAGAGAGAGCAAATATAGAGAATGCAGAATATAGAAGAATAAAGCAGAGAAGATTAAGAGAAGTAAGAGAAGCTACAGAACAGAGCTGATATCTAAGGTAAATCAACAAGCATTCAGTTTGTTAAATTGAGGAAGTTGGAGCTTCCCTATCAAGTTGCAGCTTGATAGCTATCAGTTGTAGCTGACTGAGGTTGAAGCCTCCTGTAGGTTGGTGCCTGCAGAAAATTGAAGGGAATTGGAGCTTCCTTGCAAGTTGTAGCTTGCAGAATTGAGGTAGGAGCCTTCTGTAGTTTGGTGCCTGCAGAAAAACAGTGGTGAGAGGGAGTTGGAGCTTGCCTTTGCATCACAACAATAATAAGATGTGGTTTTCTCCCTTTATGGGTTTCCACTTACATCTGGTGTCTCTGTGCATGATATTTATGTTTTGATCTGATATGGATCATTTGCTTAATACCTGCTGCTCTCAGATTAAGTCTACTGCTATATTATATTAATACTTGCTGCTTACATTCTAAAGTTATCCACACATTAAATTGGATGTGAAATGAAGATGTAAATAAGTTTAATGAAAAGTTTTAAAAGATCAGGAATGTATTAAACTGATTCACCCCCCCCCTCTCAGTTTAATTGAAGGTTCAACATGGTGAGCCATAGGGATTCAACCATGGTGTTTGTTGCCAGTATTGTAATTTTGGCCTCTTGTGGTTTGTTGTGCTTGATTTGTGGCTTTGTTTATGTCTAGTGTATGGCCATACCACCTTGTTGCAGTGTATTATTTTTATTGATTCTCATGGTTTTCTTCTTGTTGTTTCTCGTTCTTTTCTTTTGTTTGAGAATCTTCGAAATTGGTTGGGAAAGAGGAAAGTAATGGAGCTCGGGGAGAGTTTTTTCCTACCCATCAAGTAATGAAAGACACGGATGAAGCTCGGTGCATGAGTAAGCGCAACGAAAGGTAAGAATATGACATTTGGTTGCACTGATTAGGTCCATTGTGGTAAATGGACAATGGCATAACAAACATGGGAAATGCAACATAAAAGGTAAAGAAAGTGGATCTGAGATGTTAGATGCCTTGACTATTTTGGGAACTGTTGTTCTCAAGATTGTGCATGTTGTGCACGAATAAAGGAGGTTATCTTAACATAGACCTTATGATATCTAGCAATTGTGGTGTGATCATGATTATGTTGATATTTATATATGTATACATGTATGTATGTATGTATTTCATGTCTAAAAAGGTCGTCATGGATCATGTTTGTTTAATGTTAATGTTTACATGTATATATGTATGTATGTATGTCGTTGTATGACAGGGTCATCAGGAATCATTATCGTGCAAGAATGATTGCTTATGCAGGTGAATGACATGAAAAGGTTATTGGTATTATGAGGAATCAAGTGGGAAGTGTAACCCTGGTAGAGCTATGAGGTCAGTATCATGTGCACATGAATTGATATTATATGCTTGTACTATGCATATGTTTATGTTATTGACAGGTAATTTTGAGGTGTACATCAACGAAGTGAAAGTAGCGTGATCTATGACATGCTAGGATAAACATGGATAGTGCAAAGACACTAGAAGCAAGGTTGCTTGTGGGGTCAGTGTATGGTCTATGGATGTGCAATATTACTATTGTGTATATGTCACACATGTTGTATATTAAATGGTTGTACCTATGGTGATGAGTACATGTAACATATGTAGTATTGTGTACATATGATGTTGTATGCATGTTGTATATATGGTGTTGTGTGTATACTGCATATGGAGTGCTAGGTATAGATGGTGATATGTGAATGTTGGATATGCGGTTCTGAGTACATACCGCATTGTGTGCATGTTGGATATGTGGTGTTGTGTACATAAGGTATTGTGCGCATGTTGGATATGTGGTGTTGTATACATATGGTGCTATGTACATGTTGTATATGTAGTTTGAATGTAAATATGGTATTTTGTGCATGTTGTACATATGGTGTTGTGTGCATGATTGTATATGTGGTTTTGTGTGTATGTGGTGTTGTGTGCATGTGGTGATGTGTACATGTTATACATGTGGTACTGTGTGCAGGTAGTGATGTGTACATGTCGTGCATTTGGCATTGTGTATATATGGTGTCGAGTACATGTCGTGCATGTGATGTTGTGAACATGTGGTATTGTGTACACATTGTATAGGTGGTGCGGTGTACATTTGGCATTGTGTACACGTTGTGTAGGTGGTGTCGTGTACATGTGATGTTGCGCACACGTTGTGTAGGTAGTGTTGTGTATAGGTGGTATTGTGTATATGTTGTGCATATGGTACTGGTATACATGTGGAATTGTGTGCATGTCGTACGTGTTGTGTTCTGGAAATGCGGTACTATGTATGTGCATGGTGTAGTCGTGTTATCATGACATGTGTGTTCGTTGTGTTGTAACCTATATATGTATATGGATTGTGTTGTGTTGTACATCGCTTGTAGGTGTATGTGTTGTGTTGTACTGTACACCGGGTATAGGTATATGTGTGTTGGCCCTCAATTTTGGTCATTTTTTCCTATCCTAAATCCATTTATTTACCACCATATTCCATCCTATTTCACCTATATATGCCTCATTTTAGTCCTATTTTGCATATTTAGGTAACTAGATTAAGTTTTTCAAATTTTAGAATTTTTTGTAAAAATTGGGTTTTAAGAATAATTTTGGACTGCATTAAAAATTCCCGTAATAGCTCCATTAAAGTCATATGTGCAGGACACCTAGGTGAGATCTGATCACATATTTGGAAAGCTTTGGAACCCTGGATGGAGAAATACCTATTGGTTCAGTCAAACTGAGCAAAAACAAGACCGGTCAACATTGGTCAAACTTGACCTGTCATTCAAGAATCCCTAGTAAAAAGGCGTAGATTTATTATTTTGTGGGATTTTGTGAACCAGACTTGATGAGTTTGACCTTTATGGATGGATTAGGATTGATAAGGTTGTTAGAGCCATTATAGAAAATTTTGTTTATGATTTTCCTATTTAAACAAAGATAATATGGGTAATTTGGTATTAAGACTATTTGAGACTTTTAAGATAATTTGAAGAATCATTTCTACTATTTTATTTGTTGTTCATGCTGTGGATTCTTTATTAAGTTAGCTATAGTTGAAGAAATCTTCAGGTGTACAAGGCAAGGTTGGAGGCCCCCATTACCAAGCTAAGTACACTTTGGTTAAATATTTTATAAATTAGCATAGTTTTGATTCAGTATTTATTGTTTCAGTTTTATGATTTAGTTACTTGGATGTGTTATAATTCTTGTATGAATTTTGGATGATTTTGGTTTAAAATATAATTTGCGTATGAAAGGACAATCAAGGATTTAAGTTAAATTCTCTTTTTATCAAGTTATGAATCACAACTAAAAATTATCCTTTTGCATTTCTTGAATTGTTTCTTGAATTCCAATTTATGATTTGATGCAATGGTAATGTTGTTGGAGTAGAACTATGAAGAAGGACAACCAGGACGTCCTAATTTATGAGCCTCTTCTCTTTCTTTCTACACATCACAAACTGCTGCTCTTTAGTTTCTCTTCTTCAGGATAATACTGTGGGGAAGCACAACCAGGACCTCTTAAGTTAGGAGCCTCTTCCTTCACTTAATTCATCTTGAATCAGAGACTTTTTGGTTAAAAATTATATTTGTAATATGCATTTCCATTAACCTTTATACTTAGAACATATTTGTAATATGCATTCCCATTAACCTTTAAACTTAGAACATATTTGTAATATGCATTTCCTTCAACCTTTGAGCCCTACCTTCTGAAATTGACTTTACCTGAAATCCATATACTTTGGACATGCTTCCAAGTCTACAAACCCAGATTGACAAGTAAAACACCTGGGTTAGTTTACTTAGTAAATTGACCTGACAATGTGTTGTGTGATGAATGTATTGTGTTTTATTGTACACCGGGTGTAGATTTATGTATCATATGTCAGTGTGGGTGTATGTATTGTGTGGTATTGTATGCCTTATGTGGATGTACGTGTTATACACTATGTGTATGTGTACGTAGTTGAAGAGAAGGCACTGGTGTTTGTTGGGTGTGGCAACCGATCTCGTGTGTGTACAAAAGAACAAAGGAAAAAGTAAGGACCGATGAAGGATATGTATCGATATTTTATTTCAGTTTTATTATGCATGTGATCTATGATTCTGACTTATGATGGTTACATGTGATTTAGGATTATGGTTTATGATGATTGCATGTGATTCATGATTTTGACCTATGATTATGTGTCTATCGTGCATACATGTCAGGTGCACATGTGTTTTGTATGTTGCTAGACTATGTGCTTGTTGTGTATGCATGGTGGTGGTCATTGTTGCAATTATGTCGCCACGTGGAAGTTGATGGTGTTTTTTGTTGGATGTGATCATCATGAGTGCATGTCGGTTATGCATTTTTTATAAATGCATTTTCATGGCTATGATTGTTGTCCATGAGGTCATTATAGGAAATTAGGTCATCATGATGTTTGGTATGTTATTATGCTAATGCGTTGGATGAAATAGAGCAGAAGATGAAAATCATCAAAGTGAAATCGTGCACTAGACTTCGGGGTAAGACCAGATCGTCATGCAGGTATTGTATGTTTGGAATGCATGTATGTTGGTTAATGGTTGTTATAAGCATTATGGTTATATACATTTTTGTCTTCTTATTTTTGTTTTGGTTACATGTCTGATAAATGCTAGTTGATTAGTTTATTTATATGCATTATGGTTATGTGTATGTCTTCCATTCTATTGATGTTATGGTCACATATATGATAGATGTTAGTCAAATAGTGTGATCATATGTACATGGGTTGATTAGTCATGCATGGTATTAACTCGATGACTATGGTATATGTTGTTGATGATTATGTTATATTATTAACTTTTTGTCGTTATATGTTAGTTAACTTGATTATTAGTGTTATTGTTGTTAATATCTTGATGTTATATGTATCATGCTAACCTGGATTGATTTATGCATATGGTTATGGTTTTAGCATTCATGCATGATTCGATATGCTTGTGGTATTGTTACACAGTAATTTTTCACCATGATCATTTCCCGTCCCTGATCCTGAAGTGCCCCATAACAGATCCTGTTCGATGTTTCCACCATGAAGAAATATGTTAAGACATCCCCTGAAGACTCAAAGAAAACTGCCTTGGAAAATTACTGAAGAAACTTGGTCAAAATCCTAGTTTCCTGGGTTAGCACATTTCCTAGTTTCATGCTCACACTGATTTCAGATTGACAGTTCTAGCTTAGCACTACCAGTGCCCTTATTTCTTGGAAAATCACATTGATCCCTTTTCGGCAGTGTTTCCTCAAATGGAGGAGAAGCTTCGACCTCTAGAAGTTCTAGGGCTGCAAGTTATTTGTTAAACGGCGGTGAGAGTCAAGCTCTTTTATTTTAGAGCTTTGATCTCATCCATGGGGGTTTATCCCTTAGAAATTGGACCTTCCTCCTCCTTTCATGGGCTCCCAACCTCTTCTCTCTTCCTATAAATTTGTCCCCATCCTTCCACTACTGGTTGGCCATTGTTGAGTTAGTATGAACTTTCGTTCCCTATACATTATTGTATTGTAATAACACCTAAGTTGTTCAAGAGAATATAGCTTTGGTGAAGGAGTCAGATTTTCACCAAAGGGAGGTCTCCAACATCAAGGCCTAGGTTGTAAGCTCTTCCTTTCATATTTATCAATAAAACATCTGATGTTTGCTTTCTATATTTGTCTAATATTTTATGCAAATCTTCTGGTACTCCTTGATTTATTAGGTAGCTAATGCTTATGATTATTACGTATTGGATTACATTTATTGTTGCCTCTTGATCATCCGCGGGTATTTGTGTGCCACCAGTAGCAAGGAGCGAGCCTAAAAGGATCGTGGATTAAGGTCATCATCAATGGGTTCAAACATAGCGTCAAGAGATAAAGGTACCTCTATCTCTTTTCTTGTCTCATTTTGAATATTAGCTAAGAAATATTTGCATTAGAAAGTATCTCAAGTTTCTAGACCCACTCTAGGGCTAGATAGATCACCTATGTCTGCAGAGGGGATTTATCTTGACAACAGAATTGGTGACTTGACTGGGGAGATTAGCCTCTTAGCCTTCCTTTCCCAGACTGATCACTGCAATCTAAGCTTGGTTAGGTCTCTGTTAGTTTACATAGGGTTTGATAGTCATTTCACTGTGTCAGGCCTGGTTTTTGTGTGAAACTCCCTTTTGTTTTTCCTTGTTTTTAGCGACCAACGTGTTTTATGTTTGCACATTAGCACTACCAGTGTTGTTTTATATAGCACAACCACTCTGATTTGTATTTCAACACCCTTCTTCTTATCACAAAATCATTGATCTCAAACCTAGGAAAAGTTAGGGTTTCCCTATTAGATCCCTATATTACTAGTGTAGCCCCTTTATTGTTATTGTTATACCCCTGTAGTCCCCATATTGTTATTATTGTGCCCCATAAAACCCCACTATTGCTATTATTGTACTCTTACATTATTATTGTTAAGTCGACTAGTATTATAATGTGACCCCATGGAATCTTATATATAGAAAGGAGGTTTTATCATTTGAATCACCCAAGAATTGTTCATTTATGTAATGTAAAGGAGGTTTCCCCCTCGAAGTGGCTAATTTCTAAGGTGTTGATATCTCTTTTCTTCTATTTTTGGAGTTGGTTTCATAACATTTGGTATCAAAGCTTTGGATTCTAGGGTGTCGCTACTTCAAGTAAGTCATCGTTGAATTTTCGCTATAACTTTTTTTCTACGAAGGTCCAAAAGCTTTAAAAAAACCCTTTTGAAAAGAAATCCTTATGAACGTTGTGTAAAAATTTAGATCTTGGTTTGCAATATTTTCAGATATATGAACTGTGGAAGTTAGGGTTTTTGCACGCTCCCAAATTTCATCTCAAAGAGGTGACCTTGGGAAAATTGTCAGAACTCCGTCTCTCTGAGCATCGGATTGGAATTATGTAAAAAGTGGCCGAAAATACATGGTCTATAGTTACTATGCTCAATTTCAAAGTCGAAGGAGGAAACCGTGACACGTGGCATGCCTTACAAGTTCCCTCTACTGAACCAGTCCATAATTAGGTTATTGCGGGAGATTAAGCATAACTTTTCCTTGAAGAATCCAAATTAGGTCAGACCTATGGCATTGGAAAGAAGATTCAAAGGGCTACTAAAGGACCGAAGATAAAATATTGGGGATCTAAAATTCCAAAGATACATCAGTTTCAATACTGAGCTCCCTAAAAGCAAGAAAAATGTGTGTATTTTTTTTCAAATTGCATAAGTCTTGTTTGAAAAATTAGTTTGAAGTGATTCCAAGGGTATATTGAAGCATAGATATCAATATTGGGTAATAAAATGGCCCCTAAAAAGAATTCAACACCCATTAAGCCCTCAGAAGGTTCTACTATAACTCATGAAGAGGAAGAAGTGCAACATGATATATCAAAATTACAAGACCAAATGCACCAAATTTCTCTCTCGTGAAAAGCAACAAAAAATGAAATGGAAGTTTTGAAGAAAGACATGGAAGCTAAGATGGATGGTTTGAAGAAAGTCGCAGAAGCTAATATGGATGGTTTGAATAAAGACATGGAAGCTAAGATGGATGGTTTGAAGAATGGCATGGAAGCTAAGATGGATGACATAGATGAAAAAATGAAAGACAACATGGAAGACATGAAGAATGATCTAAAAGTAGACATGGAAGGTTTGAAGGAAGGTTTGACAAAGTTGATACAAGAAAGGATTCCTTATGGCAAAAAGGTAGTACAATAAACTCATGATGAGAACAAAATAAATGTTAATCGTGATTTCTTAAAATCTAATGTTGGACTAAAGATCCACCATATTCCAAAGCTCAATATGAGGAAGTTTGATGGCAAGGATACCGTAACATGGATACTAGAGATGGAGCAATATTTTTATCTCAATAATGTGAAAAACACACACAATGAACACATTGCAACTTTACATTTAGAAAAAAATACATTTGTATGGTATTGATGGCTTTTCTCTCGTAAAAAAATTATCACTTGGTCAATTTTTACAAAGGAAATGATAGCAGGTTATGAGGATATGAAGAGCAACACCTTCTTTAGCAAATTGATAAATATCAAACAAAAGGGTTCAATGGTGGAGCACATTGAGGAGTTCCAAAAATTGAATATAATGGTAAATGATATTCTAGAGGAACACATGATTGATGTATTCATAGGGACTTTAAAGGATAACATCCAACATGAGGTTTGCCTTTGGGAACCTGATTCATTGGAGAAGGCATTCAGGTTGGCAAGAAAAATTTAAAGTAAAATTATGGTGACAAGGAAGCCTACCACTCACATCTTAAAGATGGAAGTGTTGCTACTCCTAGACTTCCACAACCTAAAAGGTTGACACCACAACAATTGGAAGAAAAAGGAGAAAAAGGGCTTTGCTACAGTTGTGATAGCAAATACACTAAAAGTCATAAGTGTGATGTGAAGAAATTATTTTACTTAGGTTGTGAAGATGAGGAATAAATGAACAAGAAACTTCAAAAGAATAGGATATACACCAGGAACCAACCCTAGAGAAAGAAGAAATGAGTCCGACCATATCCTGTAATGCATTGGCGGGAATTACCACTCCTCAAACTCTGAAGATAGAAGGACATATCAAGAAGAAAAATGTAATAGTGTTGATTGATTCGGGTAGTACCCATAATTTTATTCATTGTAAGGTAGCCAAGGAATTGAATTTCTTCCTAGACCCAACACCAGAGTGTCAAGTTATGTTTGCAAATGGAGGGACTATAAATTTCTATGGAAAATGCCATAATATCAAGCTAACCATGGGGGAATATGTATTTAATAGTCCAATTCTTTCCATTCTAATGGGAGGTGTTGATGTTGTACTAGGAGTACAATGGTTACAATATTTGGGGATGATAGCTTTTAAAATTCAAGAAATTTTCTTGAATTTTTTTTCGGAAGGAAAGGAAGTTGAAATACGGGGTATCAAAGGGAATCCATGAAAGATAATAAGCTCTAATGTCACGAAAAATCTTCTGAAGAAAGATCAACGGCACATAATTGCACAATTATTGTCACTAGAAGTTCCAACATCAAAATAATCTATTTCTCCATCTCCTAAAAGTCTTGGACAATAATTCCAAGGTGTTTGAAACTCCCAAAGGACTCCCACCTATTCGAGATCATGATCATGCTATTCATTTGATTCCAGGAATTTTTCCTCCAAACATCAAGCCTTACAAATATGCTTATGTCCAAAAGAACGAAATTGAACGTATGATTACAAAAATGTTAGAGTCTGGTATAATTCAACCTAGTCAAAGTTATTTCTCTGCTCCAGTAGTATTCGTGCACAAGAAGGATAGATCATGCTGCACGTGTCCAAATTATAGGAAGATGAATAAGCTCACTATTAAAGATAAATTTCCCTTTCCTGTGATTGATGAATTATTGCATGAATTACATGGAGCAATTTATTTTACCAAGTTGGATCTTCGTTCAAGATATCATCAAATTAGAATGAAGACTGAAGATATTCTGAAAACAACATTTTGAACTCATGAGGGTCATTATGAATTTTTGGTCATGCCTTTTGGCCTTACCAATGCACCTTATACATTTCAAGGGTTGATGAATTCCATTTTTAAACCCTTCCTTAGAAAATTTGTGTTAGTATTTTTTGATGATATACTAATCTACAGCAGGTCTTGGAAGGATCATGTTCAATATGTTGACAGGGTGCTCAAACTATTGGAGGAGAAACAATTATATGTAAAACCATTCAAATGTTTCTTTGGAGTACAAGAGGAGGAATATCTGGGTCATATTGTATCTCGTGAGGGTGTTAATGTAGACCCTAACAAAATTAAAACCATTAAGGAATGGACAGTCTCCACAACCATAAAGAAGTTGTGAGGATTTCTCGGGTTAATAAGGTATTATCGGAATTTTGTTGAGAATTATGGGAGAATAGTAGCACCTCTAACAACATTATTGAAGAAATATGCATTTCCATGGACTCTTGAAGAAACTAAGGCCTTTAAACATCTTAAAGAGGAAATATACCTAGCACCGGTCTTAGGTACACTAGACTTCAAAAAAACCTTTATTGTGGAATGTGATGCCTTAGGAAATGGAATTGGTGTTGTTTTAATGCAAGAAGGAAGACCCGTTTCTTTTGAAATTAGTCCAACCAAAGGAACGTATATACAGAAAGTTATTTATGAGAAGGAAATGTTGGAAATACTACATGCACTAGATAAATGGAAACCTTACCTAATGGCAAGACACTTCAAGGTAAAAATTGATCATGATAGTCTTAAATATTTTTGGAGCAAAGACTATCTTCAGAAGAGAAGCAAAAATGGGTCACAAAGATGTTGGGTTATGACTTTGAAATCATCTACAAAAAATGGAAGCTAAATGTTGTTGCGGATGCACTCTCAAGAAAGTATGAGTAGGTGGAAGCATTTCTTTGTGCCATTTCTATTATCCAACCAGATTGGAAAATCGAAGCAAGGGAGGAATGGAAGAATGACAAAGAAGTGTGGACACTCATTCAAAATTTGCAGCAAGATCCCAGTACATCTGATACATTTTGTTGGAAAAATGATTCCTTATGGTACAAAGATCACTTATATATTTCTAAGAATTCCCAACTAAAACAAAATATTCTTTTGGAATTGCACACCTCTCCTGTAGGAGGACACTCCACAAGGGCGTCACTCAATTAACCTATGGCATAGCTCGTGCGTTCGTGGCATACTAAAAAATACCCTTAGTTCGACTACATATTGGAAAATACCTCTAAAAATCACTTTATTTAATCCCCTACCAATACTAACCCATTTCATTTTCCCAATTTAAAAACCCCCTACTTTCACTAGATATTGTAGGTATGCATTTTTTCATTAACATTTTTTATGCCCCTTTATATTTATATCCTTAACATAATGACATCATGCCTCTCTTATCACCCCATATGCATTCTACAATTCACCTTTCTTCTTGTGATATACATAGGAGATGTATATTAGTATTCCCACAATGTGATTACTCAATCCACACTCAAGCACATCTCACTATGATTTGTGGCATTTAATGGTCTAAGGCATACACAGATCAACCATGTTTTAGGAAGATTGATTATGTGCATGTCTATAAAATGACATAGAAATTGATCTATATGATGATGAAAAATCAATTGGTCAATCTTTATGAATATGTTTGCACCAAATAATGTGTTCAATCACAAGTCTAGACCCTCTTCCCTTTGAAATCTTCTTGTTCAAAAATCCAACTACAACCTCATGTACTCAAACTAGTGTCTTATTAAGGTGGAACAACAAAAGTTACAGTTTCAGAGAGCCGCCCTCCTTTAGTGTAGTCGACTATATACAAAAAAAAAAATATTACAGATGTAGACGATTACATTCTCGTTATATTTATGATTAACTACCATTATATTTACCAACAATATTGAATTCGGTCCCACCAAATTAACTGGATTTATTTTTTCACACAGTCGAGACACAAATTGAAAATTGACGCACCAATTATATGGACATATCAATACCTTTTTCTCAATCGCGGCACCAAAATCTTATCATATGGGTGAATATGTATATTAAGTGTGACCTAAATTTGGTACATGGCTAAGGGGTGGGCATCAAAATGTACATTTTTAGTAGTTTTTTTCATTTTTTTTTCAATTAGGATCAAATCATTGGGACTGTATCCCAACTTATTAGAGTTAATCAAATCATACATGGGTCTACTTAGCGGATCTTGATGGTCGTTCTTCCACCTCTTAGAATTGTCATAGCTTGATTATGTATTAAATAATATATTTCCTACACACACTAGTGGAACTTTATCTAAAGATAATTTGATAGATAATAAACTTAATATATATGAATCATGTGTTGACTCATAGGAAAACTCTATTCGGCTAGTCATTACTTGAGGGAAATGATACACACTAATAATTACTTCTTAAAAAATTGACTGACTCTAACCACTATGGCCTTGGACATATTCTAAAAAATAGTCCACAATAATGGTCTTAAATTGTTATCTTTTGACAAAAATTATATTAACATGCATATAGCGTCATCAAAAACTCATTGGAATGATCAATGGTGACGAACATTTTTTGACCGTCACCAAAAGTAACAAAAAGAGCATTGGTGAGGGTCATTAAAAGTTCGTCACTAGAAGTGTCACCAAAGAGAGAATTAGTGATGGGCCTTTAACGACCCTCACCAAAAGTGTCATTGAAAATGGCTTTGGTGACAAACCTTAAAGGACCGTCACTATATACACTTACAGTGACGCTTTTTTAAGGAACGTCACCATATGTGACATTGGTGACGGACCTTAAAGGTCCGTCACAAGCATGACCCTCACCAATGTCCTTTTTTCTTGTAGTGAGTCTAAAGCTTATGTTATAATGGGGAATGTGATTTCATGTATGCATGAGGAATGTGTAATCATGTGTGATATGTTTGTATGCTTATTCTCATGGTATCAGGGATTTGGAGATCCATGTAATTGTTGATATACTCTTGGTTAACTAGATGATTTCGAATGTATGTTAAGGACTTATTTATATTGTTTAAGGGTGGAGGTATAAGCCTTTAGATTCCATTTTTTATTTGAGGATGGAGGCATAAACCTCTAGACCCCTTTGTGGAATTGAGGGTGGAGGTATACGCCTCTAGGATTCCCTTGCTTTGAAAAGGTTGGAGCCTGGAGGTGGGACACCTATGGAAACATTTGATAGGATAGAGGGTGGAGGTGATAGACCTATATATTCCTTATGAGATACTGACTACATGAGTAGATGGTGGGTAGACGTGGATGGTTCTCTGGAGTTCCTATTTCAACTGGGAGAATTGGTTTAATCCCTTAAACACTCATCCTCAAGCTATGGAATTTGGCTCGGGGGTAACTACTGCAAGAAATGCTTACTATAGTGTGTCTAAGGGTGGGTGGAGAGTTGAAGTCCCAATCTCAATTGTTTTTCACATTTTCTAAGGTAAATTTATACTCAAGCCTTGCACCTTGAATTTTAAGCATGTGTATGATGAGCTCACTTAAATCTTGTATTTATATTAATTTGATGTAATAGTATAATACTTATGTTACAATGGGGAATGTGATTTCCTGTATCCATGAGGAATGTGTAATCTTGTGTGATATATTTGTATGCTTATTCGCATGGTATGAGGGAATTGGAGATCCTTGTAACTATTTATATACTCTTGGTTAAGTAGATGATTTCAAATGTATGTTAAGGTCTTAGTTATATTGTTGTCGTGTGTGTAGTTATATTGTAAAAAACTCTCCTCGAGCTCCATTACTTTTCTCTTTCCCCAACCAATTTCGGAGACTCTCAAACAAAAGAAAAGAATGAGAAACAACAAGAAGAAAACCATGAGAATCAATAACAATAATACACCGCAACAAGGTGGTATGGCCATACACTAGACATAAACAAAGCCACAAATCAAGCACAACAAACCACAAGAGGCCAAAATTACAAGACTAGCAACAAACACCATGGCTCAATCCCTATGGGTCCCTAGTGCTTCCGAATGAAAACTCAACCTAATCCTTCTCCAAGATTTCATGGCAATCTCTTTTTCCATGCAATCCCTGGATCATACTGCCATAACCACACAACTGTCAGCACATAATTAAATATAAAAATATAGCAGTTATCTTACCTTTTTGTGCCAAGCATGATGACTTGTAATTGAAGACGCATGTCAGCCGTATGTACCAAAGATCAAGACAACATATCTATCAATTTGAAATCAATTTTTACCAAGACTAACAACTATCACTTGCTTACACTCAAGTATATTTCATCTCACCGACACATATGTGTTAGTATAACCAACTTAAAACAAGATCATTTCTTCATGCAATCTTATAAACACACACTCATATCATGCGATTAATCAAACATTCAAACAAACCGTTAAACTGTACCATGTTAGATAAATAAACTAGAAGACATAATAGACACCAAACACTCAACACCATATAGATGTCATAATCAAGCAATTAAGCATCAAGTAGTCGACATAAGCAACCTCATACCTTAATTTATCTCAGGGGAGGCTATCTTGTCTGCACAATCAATATAGATTAGCATGATATAACTTCACAACACATCAACTCAAACATAAATAAGGTCATGATATACATAACAGTACTTAACTAACATGTTCACCTCATCATTTCATAAATAGTTGCCATTCATGCATAATAATCACATATGCACAATCGGTATAGATTAATATCACAAGCATATCGAATCATGCCTGAATGCCACAACCATAACCATTTGCATAGATCAATCCAGGTTAGCATGATACATATAACATCAATAACTTAAAGGCAATAACACTAATCATCAAGTTAACTAACATATAACGGAAAAAAGTTAATCATATCACATAATCATCAACAACATATAACATAGTCATAGAGTTAATACCATACATGACTAACCAACCCATGTACATATGATCACATTATTTGACTAACATCTATCATGTATGTGACCATAACATCAATAGAATGGAAGACATACACATAACCATAATGCATATAAATAAACTAATCAACTAGCATTTATCATACATGTAACCGCAACAACAATAAGATGCCAAACATGTATATAACCCTAATTCTTATAACAACCATTAACCAACATACTTGCATACCAAACATACAATATCTGCATGACGATCTGCTCTTACTCTAAAGTCTAGTGCCACAACTTCACTTTGATGATCTGCATCTCCTGCTCTATCTCAACCAACACATTAGCATCATAGCATACCAAACATCATGATGACCTAATTTCCTATAATGACCTCATGGACAACGATCATAACCATGACAATGCATGCATAAAAACATATAGACACTGCCATGCATAACAAATGCATAATCGACATGCACTCATGACGATCACATCCAACAAAAAACACCATCATCTTCCACATGGTGACACAATTACAACAATGACCACCACCATGCATACAAAATAAGCACATAGTCCACCAACATACATAACACATATGCAACTGACATGTATGCACGATAGACACATCACAATGCATAACCAATCATACACTTATGATGACACACTTCACAACAAAAACATCCTCTTTCACATGGTGACATTGCTACAACCATGACAGACACCATGCATGTGCAACAAGCATATGGACCACAAGGATGATTGACACACATGCAACTGACATGAATGCATGACCAACACACACTGCCCATCCTTTCCAATGGGTGAACAATGGTCTAATACCACTCTGTAAGACCCTCCCCCCATATCTACCCATGTAAACGATCAACTGGGGTAACACATGTGATGAAGAGTTACTATGATCCGATTCAACCTCCTAGTTGACTTTAGGGAAGTGGAACTGACGAAAACATACCAAACATGCCTTCCACATTAGCAACAAAACTCCTAGGAGCCATCCCAAAAACTTAGGCATCCAACCCCAGGGTCCCACTGAGGCTTTAGGCCTTCAAACCGCTGGACTCTCCCACAACATATGCATGCATGCGTCTAGGGACTTTTTCCCACAGACCTATCCAAGCGTCCCTGAGATTTGAGCCACATTTTCAGGCCCATAGCTCAGTTCATTGCCCAGAACTCAATGACAAGTTTAGAAGTGAAATATAATAGTGAAACAATGGTGCACAAGAAAACATTCGAACAAACACTTTACTGGACCCTGACTAACCAAGACATACATTTCGTCAAACATGTCACAAGGATGTAATATATAGGTTTAAATAACAAATCTGAGCATATGCGTCTCATACTTATCTGAGAATCGTTAAGAAGCATTATTTTTACTTCGCATTAACTGCATTATAGTCTATTTAGGCATATATACATTTTCCATTCAATTACGAATCAAAACATGATGAGATCCATACTTCATCAACATCATAAAACTCAGTCATAACCAGCATATAAGCAATAGAAATGAAAAGCGCATAACAACCATATAAGCCACAGAATAACAAGCATATTCACACATCAATACAAAGGGAAAAGAGCTCTTATTGCCATAATAAAAATGCAACCAAGTCTGGGACTTCCACGTTCCACCTGACCATAGACATGGCTGAGACAAATATCTCTTCAGTCAATCAACCCCGTGCCATATTCAAAGCATGAATGTGGGATCTCATAAACCAAAACCAAATCAGGGCTTCCAGAGGCCAAACCTCAACCCTCAACAAGTGATTCCACCTCACAGTCGGACATCACAACCATCACTAGATTGGTATCTACCCAAGTTGTCCAGGGCTCTAAAGTGTTTGTTTCAACCGAGGCTCCAAGACTAGTAACTCAACCCAGTTAGGGCTCTATATAATTTGTCCAACCAAGGCTCCAGGAATAGTAACTCGGCCTAATAGTTGTCCATCAGGCTCCAGAGCGTTTGTCCAACCAAGGCTCTAGGAATGGAAAGACTAGGAAAATCCACTGTCAATCCAGGAAATCCGCCATGCCAATGACATATCATGCCCAAGAAACCACATGTATACACCATGCATGCCAAACTAGCAAGGAATCCATACATGCAACTCGATACTTGCAAAGCAATCCAACCGTAGCTGGTGATCCTGATGTCTTGCTGTGCTTTCCCACCTTTCCTTTGCCTTCTTACTCCAAATCCAAAGTATGCCACATTCCTCTAAGAGTGCTTGAAGAAAACTCTAAGTATCTAAGAGGGAGAGAGAGAGTAGAATGAGAGACTTAACTGTGAAAAAAAAACTTTCCAATTGATCCTCAGAAGACTTTTTATCAATGAAGCCTCTATTTTCTTCATTTTTCATTATTTTCCTACATTTTCCTCCTCACATGCAACCTGTGACCTTTCACCTCCCTTTTCTCCTATTTTCTATTATTTTCATAAATAAATGCCAATTAATGTCTCATTCCTTTCTGAAGCCCTTGCTATTGCCTTTGCCAATTTCCTTTAGCCAATTTCCTTTGCCAATTTCCTTTAGCCATAATAATACTTCCAGCATGAATATTCCATGTTTAAAGAAAGCAACATGCCTTCTTTAGAAGCATATCACTCTTTGTATATGTCACAAAATATGCTTATTGTGCTCATTTAATACTAATAAAAATGATTTTGAAAGTTTATTGTTACATGAATGTATTAGAATCTGCCATATAAATAAAAGATCCACAATGAATATACCAATTTTTAACAAATAAACATGTCAACGGCCTAAGCTTATAACAATATATTTATGTTTTGAGTAATAGGATGATGCTATATCTTTTATTTAGTGTGGTTATTGTACATTATGATGACAACTTAGACCCAGGCCTCCAGCTGTAAGGAACTCAGGAGTCAGGACCGGTGAAAAAGAAGATGCGTTCATTATAATTATAATGAATGTTCACATCGTTAGCGGCGGGATAGTGGTCTCCACTGAAGGATAGTGGAGACGCGCGCGCATATCCATGAGGTGAGGAAATTGGGAAGGAAGTAGGAAATTAGGAATATCTCCACAGTTCCACTCACCTTCATCTTCACCTACACCTTCACCTTCACCTTCACCTTCACGCACCACATCACTTTTTCTTAACGGATTTGGCACTTGGAACGTTCCAAACTACTTTACCTACGTGGTGAATATTATTTATTTCTGTAATGCCTGCCAGCATCGCACCCCTCTGGACATAGCTGTCACCTCCTTCTGCGTAACCGCGTCCTCGCTTCCACAACTTCCCCTACTTAAACCTCATCCCTCTTCAATCTCACAACCATCTTTTCTTCCATGCTCTATCCCACTACGAGTTCGTTTTTGTAGCTTAATTCTTTCTTGATTGTTGTTCGATTCGATTCCTTGGGATCTCTTTCTGTATTTTTATCAGCTTGCCTTCAGGTTCGCGGCTTCGACTGACTGTGATCCTGCAGATGGGCGTGTTTTGTATGGTGATATTGTGGGCATCATCTGCTGCTGCTGCTGGACAGTCGAGGAAACTTGCTGCTTTAGTGGAAGAGCCATCTGTTGTTTTGACTTACCATGATGGTCCTCTGCTCTCTGGCAGTGGGGTGATCCCTGTCCATTTGATTTGGTATGGGCAGTTCACCCCTGTTCAACGCTCCATTGTGGCAGATTTTGTACAATCTCTTGCGGGGGCAAAGACCTCAGAGGGAAATCAGCCCTCCGACTCCACTTGGTGGAAGACCACGCACAAGTACCAGGGCACCCACTCTAACAAGGCCGCCCCTACATCCACATCCACATCCAGTGTTGTAATTCTTGGAAAGCAGAAGATGGACCAACATTATTCCCTCGGCAAGTCACTCAAGAGGACTGACATTGCTGCTCTGGTTGAAGCTGCTGTCAAGTCGGGGACTCTGCCTCCTCCCAGGAAATCAGCTGGAAATGGCAATGCTATGTACTTGGTGATCACCTCCGAGGATGTCACCGTGGAGGGTTTCTGCATGAGCTCCTACGGATTCCATGCCAATCTCAATCTCAATCTCGATGTAGTATCAAGTGCAGGAAGCCAAATGATGCAGGGGAAGCCAATTCCAATTCCATATGCGTGGGTTGGGAATTCTGCGAGTCAGTGCCCTGGACAGTGCGCGTGGCCATTTCATCAGCCCATGTACGGACCCCAGACTCCTCCCCTGGTGGCACCAAACGGAGACGTGGGCATCGATGGCATCATCATCAACATGGCCACAGTTCTGGCAGGAGCAGCTACCAATCCATTCAACACCGGCTACTTCAAGTGATGCCGTTGCACCTTTAGAGGCCGTCTCCGCCTGCGCTGAACATATGCAGTGTACTACCTGAGCTTCCTGGGGAGACTTCATGGGATAAAACAATCAAAGGGAGCTACAATGCCAAAGGAGTTAATGACTTAAGTATTTCTGCTGCCATTGGATCCGGCTACCAAATCAAATGGTGGCCAGCCTTTGGTATAATCAATCATTTTTGTAATTCTAATTCTAATCCCACGCCCACATTTAGGCGTAGGAAGAAGAAGACGGTACGCCCACATTTCATTTAGGCGTAGGAAGAAGACGGTGCATCCACTATGCCTGTAGATGCCGCTCGTCCTGTATATGCATTTTTTATTCTTTATTCTTTTGAAAGAAGACCATACCACATTCATTCAATATAAAAAATTTCCCCTTATTTATCGTTTCAATATGTTTCACGAAAATTAAGAGCTCTCAATCTTGCTCTCTTCTTTATAATTTCGAATCCCTTGTAAATTTTCAATTCGCAGTTTTTATGTCATCTAGCAGTTTTTTATCTCTTCCACAAAATTAAGAGCTCTCAGTCAACATTTCTCCTTTATAATTTCAAATCTTTGTACATTTGCAATTCGCAGTTTTTATATCATCTAACATTAATGCTCGCAGTCAACATTTCTTCTTTATAATTTTAAAATTTCCCGTCCTTATTGTTTCAAAATTTCTTTTTTTCACAGAAAAAATGACGGCTCTCCACCAAAATTTTAATCTGTTTCACATAAACTTTTAAAATCACTTCTTTATAATTTCGAATCCTTTGTAAAATTTTAAAATCACTTTTTTTTTTTAAATTTCGAATCCTTTGTAAAATTTTCCCCGTCCCTATTGTTTCAATTTGTTTGTTTCACAAAAAAAAAAAATAGAAAACTCTCCATCAAAATTTCAATCCGTTTCACATAAAATTTTCCCGTACTTACTGTTTCATTTTCCAGTAGAAAAAAATACTACTATTTTCATTGTAAAATAAGAACAATATCATCGGTCAATCTGCTAGGAACCTTTGTTCAGGTGTGAGCAAAACATTCTCACCCTTCAGAAACAAACGGTAAGTACAAAAAAATTAACAAACTGTAAGTACTAATAAAAACAATGTGCCCATCACCACCACAAAAAGTTCTGACCTGCGAATAACCACCAAAATCCGTCCAACGCATCACAGCGCCCAAGAGACATGTAGGAATACTCATGTATTTAGATTCGAGGATCACCACCAAGACAGGTCCCCTAGATATTTGGAAAGAAAACGCATCACAGAGGGCATGAGACATGTCGGAATACTAATTTTCCTATACATATTGTTTCAATTTGCTTGTTTCACAGAAACTGGGAAATCTCCACCAAAGTTC